>OY856415.1:434228186-435458186 GCA_963693085.1 Alisma plantago-aquatica
GTGATGTTTTACTGATTTAAATTTCATCATGGATGTGTGGTTCAAGTTTTCAAGTCATCTTGAGGTTCCATCAATTTTATGTAATTGTTTAAAGATGTATGTCACTTATCTACATTTTAGGGTCTATAGACCCATAATGGGGCAAACAAGGCAAAGGTTAATCAAGTCAAGATGGTCCAAGCATAAAGGATGATTTAGATCAGAAAGGTAAGGACATAAGGAGCATAATCAAATATATGTGGATGCCCCTAGGGTCAAGGCGTCAAAGTCCAACATTATCCACATATCAACATACATTCAATTATCAACATGGGCCACATATGCTATTTGGGTCGACATATGTCTTAGGTGCACATCCACATCAAAGTGTCCATACGGATCAAAGTGTTCCCTGATTTGATTAGAGGAGGCATGAGACTAAGATCTCCATAAGCATTAAGATATAAGAACTATCATTCAAGTCACATAGGCCACATTACACAAATTAGGGGTACAAACACCACTACAGCACAAGAGGGCTAATCATAGGCATTAACTAACAAAACATCACAAGAGTCTGATTTAAATGATGTAAAAAGTAGTTTAGAGCACCAACATTGTGGCATCCAACTTATAAAAACATGTTTTACTTAAGCGGAAGCGATTCATCAATAGCGGATTACTGAAAATCACTAAAAAATTAAACCTTTTGAAAAGAGATCCATACACAGAAAAACTCTTTTATCAAGAACCAAAGTATTTCATTTACATCCTGGTTCATGAGTACATATTCTGTACCATTCCTTCTTCAGGATTACAAGCATCATCTGCTCTGTTAACAACTAAACACAGACAACATAAGAACCTCGAGGCATCAAACCAAAATCTCAAATGATTCATTAAAAGCACTAACTATTAACTTCGAGGACCTGAGAGTACAGAGAAGACATATATGACATCTATCTACAAGACACGACAGACAGTACACTCAACCTAAGCTGTCACTGTTGTCCCTACTACTGCTGAAGTTCTTCCTCTGTAAGATGTTCTCAATCTTCTCTGTACTCGTCCACCTAAAAATGTTGGATCCCACGGGGGTGAGACAATTGAAAATTACCCCAGTGAGAGATATAACTCTCTTCCAGAAACATTATTATTGCAGTTTAATGATATAGAACTGGGCAAAGGATAAGCAGTTTAAAACATTCTCATCTTTGAAAGCATTGCAACTATTTATGATAGAATAATAGATCATCTATTCTCTTAATAAGGAATAAGAAGAACATGTATATCATTTATCCATCATATTATACCATTATGTCAAACTCCTCTTGTGATACTCATTATCTTGATATGTCACCCATGAGACATTCTTGTTTCAATCTGTTGGCCTTAGCCAATCTGCTAAATAGATATGGGATTATATCTACCATGTACTCATATATCATTAATACATGCATTAGGTTATTACCAATCCTATGTCATCATTACATGCATTGGGTTATTACCAATCCTGTGCCATAATTACAGATAGTGGGTTATTACCAATCATGTGTCATCATTACAGGCATTGGGTTATTACCAATCCTGTGTCATCATTACAAGGATTGAGTTATTACCAATCATGTGTCATCATTACAGGCATTGGGTTATTACCAATCCCGTGTCATCATTACATGCATTGGGTTATTACTAATCCTATGTCATCATTATAGGCATTGATCCTCTGCCAGGTATTGGACTCTTCCAAACCTGATTACACCGCCAGGCATTGGACACTATCAATCCTGATTACACTGCCATGCATTGGACTCTACCAATCCTGATTACACAGTCAGGCATTGGACTCTAACCAATCCTGATTACATGCTTCATGCCTCTGCCAGGTATTGGACTTTAACCAATCCTGATTACACAGCCAGGTAGTGGACTCTAACCACTCCTGATTACATAGCCAGGCAGTGGACTCTAACCACTCCTGATTACAGGCTTCATGCCTCTGCCAGGTATTGGACTTCAACCAATCCTGATTACACAACCAGGTAGTAGACTCTAACCACTCCTGATTACACAGCCAGGCAGTGGACTCTAACCACTCCTGATTACAGGCTTCATGCCTCTGCCAGGTATTGGACTTTAACCAATCCTGATTATACAACCAGGTAGTGGACTCTAACCACTCCTGATTACACAGCCAAACATTAGACTTTAACCAATCCTGAGGTTAGCCTTCATAGCTTTTCACATTCTTTATTGAATACAATTGTTCCTTTTATTAAGTTTATTAAAACATTATCATTTCTTACAATAAACTTTTATAATCATCTTGGTACTTCTTACTATGCCACAATTGTTCTCATGGCTCATAAGGCCCATAAAGCATCTTGTCACCTCTCACTAGGCAACTAACCATATGGCTCACAAGGCCATTAAACATCTTGTCACCTATCACTAGGCAACATCTAATCATATGGCTCACAAGGCCATTATACATCTTGTCACCTCTCACTAGGCAACAATAACATATTACCTCATGTAATACAATAGTAACACCACTATTCCCTCAGTAGGGTTAGGGCTTACTATTCACATCACATTAGGGTTTCTCATGTCCCATTACCCAATTTAGGGTTAGGGTTTCCCATCTCACATTAATTATGATTTCATATTTATCAAATCAACCTTAATATATTGCTCCACACCTCTAGGAGCATCCATTAACATCTCGAGTATTAAATCATGTTTGTTACTCTTAACATTTATCATTAAATGATTATCAATACAAGGTATGAGTTCATTTCTCATCCTTATCATTGTATGATTACATCATACTCATTAGTTTGGATTAACCCCATTCTCTAGGTATATTAGCCTATACTTATCAAAGTATATCAAACTCATTACATTTCATTGTAGCAATTTACATAACACACTTGATGTGTTTCTTGTCCAAGTATATTGGATTTGAGGTGCATCCAGGTATATCAAACCTGGAATGCTAAAAGTGATATCTATCATATCTTGATATATCACTTTCCTCATCACTTCCAACTTACTTGAATTATCAACTTGTCTTGGATTAAGGTATTTCCCATCTTAATACTTTCATCCACTAACATATCACTTTTACCATGAAGTGCATACGTCACACACAAGAATGGTCCAACTATCTTCAATGATATGGACTCATTTCAGGTTAAGGTATTGCTTACTATAAGGTTGCCTATGATCAACCATTTGAGATATTTCACCTTTATAATGCATTACCCACTATTTTATCATTAGGGTTCTCTCATACCATTACCCAGTAATTAGGGTTATGGTTTGTCATCATATTGCCCAAGATTAGGGCTTAATGTATTATAACTCCAAATTAGAGTTTCACATACCTTCACCCTATATTGGGGCTCCTCATCATACCATTGCATAGGGTTTCACATGGCATCACCCTCAATTAGGGTTTCACATGGCATCACCCTCAATTAGGGTTTTACATGGCATCACCCTCAATTAGGGTTTAAATTCAACTATCCACAATTAGGGTTTGCTATTCATCCTAATTAGGGTTTCCATTCAATTACCCATAATTAGGGTTTACTATTTATCCCAATTAGGGTTTCATCTTCCATTACCCATAATTAGGGTTTCTTATATCATCACCTTTCATTAGGGTTACATCATTACCCTAGATTAGTGTTTCACCCAAGATTGCCCTAATTTTAGGATTATGACTTATTAACCCACTCGATTAGGGTTTCATTATCTCTTTACTAAGGATCATACCCTAATCACATATTCTTCATGATTAATACTCATGTATGAATTCCTTTCTATCATCCTCTTAACTTGATTAGGCTACATCAACCTTTCAATCAAATATATAAAACTATGGTTGACATAGTGTATTGAGACATTACTTTCATAAGCTTTTAGGGTTAACCATTCTAAAGGTATTGATCATCTAGGTACTTTAGGGTTTCAACCTTTGTACATATAATTGATAATCATTATTATCAACCATTGGATCAATGGATCAATCATCACCTTAAATATCCACATGATTTGATCACTTTAGACCTCCATTCGGTTTTGATCATGACCTTCAAACGGTCTTGAGGTCACACCCTCAAACGGTCTTGGGGTTAGACCTTCAAACGGTCTTGGTTTCAGACCTTCAAACGGTCTTGGCCCTTAGCCCCTTAAATGGTTTTGAAACTGTTTCCTTTCAAACGGTCTTGAAGACCTTTTTCCTTCTCAAACGGTTTGAAATCGTTTCATCTCAAGCAGTCAACCTTCACCAAATGGTCAACCCTATCAAACGGTTTTGAAATCATTTCCTAAAAACGGTCAACCTTCCTCAAACGGTCAAACTTGATCCTCAAATGGTTTGAAACCGTTTGAGCACCAAATAGTTTGATGAAATCGTTTTCTCAACCAACATGAAATTGAATCAAATCAATTAGGGTTTCAATTCTTCAATCCGATTAGGATTTGCAATTGGTGGATCTCCAACACTTGGAACCTTTAAGATCAAATCAATTGAAGCTAATAGATCAATATTTAACAACATCAAAAATTGAACTCCAAACGGTCTGAGACCATTTGATCCCAAATGGTCTTGAGACCGTTTGATTCCAAACAGTCTTGAGACTGTTTGATCCTAAACGGTCTTGAGACCGTTTGGTTTCAAACGATATTGAGACCGTTTGGTCTCAAGTCATTAAAACCATTTGCACTATATTTTTGTTAAGATGTGTGCTTAAGATGATATCATCATCTTCAAGCTATGATCCTTCATAATTTTATGTAATTCTCATAGTGGTTCCATTGATTTGATCAAATGAATTTCAATAAGAACAAAATAATCAACAATTGATGAAGAATTGAATGCAATAATAATATTAAGAGTTTAAGTTACAAAACCCGCCTCCAAAGAATGCTTCAAAGCTTCAGGCTCCACGTCTTTAATGGTGTATGCAACTCCTTAAACTATCCCCAAGCTCGTCCTCAAGTCTTTGAGTGAAAAGAAAGGCTACAGGTTGGAGATTGAATGGAGAAAAGAAGAAATCCATCATTTATTTTCGATTTCCACCATGAAATCATGGTTGAAAGTGATCAAGAAGCTTACCTGCAGGTTGGAACTCGTCCTACTGTTGCTCCTTAGCCCCCTTGGTCGTTTTGCAAGCAAAGAGTGAAAGTGGATTCGAAATTCCCCTTTCAAGCTATGGATGAATGAGCTTATATGCATTTTATTAGAATTCATTTTGAAGAGAGAGAAAGTAGGGGATAACTCCCCCATTTCCTTGCCATTTGCCCCCTTATCTTCCTTGCATACGAGGCTATATTCCTTGCCTCTTATTCCTCTCAATTATCCATGAAATAAAGAAAAACAAATTAAGCACCTCAATTCATTTAATAATAATATCCATAAGTGAGTGGATATTTTTTTCTTCTTATATTAATGTGAGTGGACTCTCCACTCACTTGGATATTTTCGTGGCCTTTTCAAGGCACATGCTCGTCCATTCTTCTTGCAAAATCATCCCTCACCTTTTGGTTGAAGGGCTCTTCAATTAATATATTTATTTTTGCATTAAATTGAAGTAAAGTTCCAATTATGCTTAAATCTTGATTATTTTAATATCAAGATTCTCTCTCCTCCAAAGTGATTCAAATGAGGCGCCCCTCTCATTTTATTTTCTCTACATGATGCCAAGAAACATGAGGGACCCTCTTGAAGTGATATTTTTCATATTGAACCCTAGGTTTTGGGTAAATTACACATTACACCAAAACTAGGTTTTAATGCACAAACATTGCTTAATCAGCTCTTTCTTGGTAATCAGGCTTCCACAAGACATACCTATGCATCATTTTAATTCTTATGATGATTCAACACTTGAGGAACATTTCACCATGTAACATTTGCAATTTAACCCCTCAACTTGGGTAAATCGCACTTTAGTCCAAAACAAGTAAAACACTGTTTCAACATTATTAAAAAAGGATTGAAATTGAAATATAAGTCCCCCTTAAGACTTAATTACTTTTCAAGAGATAATAGCAAACATATAATCAACCTTATTAAGCAAAACATCTAGGGTTAAGGCTTAACCCTGGTTAGGGATGTTACAAATTATAAATCCCTAACAAGGATTTCATCCCCGAAATCCCAGATAAAAGAGACAAATATTATTCATTTGTTATATCATCAAGTCTCCACATAACATCTCATTGTTATGGAGACACCATAGAACTTTGATCAATACAAAGTTCTTCCACATAAAATTTTCATAGAATCAAACACACAGGACACATACTCCACTGTCCTTTCATTATTGACTGTGGAGTTATTTCTGTGTCAGATAACACTTTTCTTATTTAGATAGAGGTTATTTGTTAATTTAATTTGATAAAATTTTCTTGCAATAATTTTACAATTATTCCTTTAAATAGTTCATTCTCATCAATGTTATGTTTATGCAAAGCATAAACCCCTAACATATGATGTTCATACTACATTAGGTAACTGGACCGATTCCATAGTTAACCATTCCAGGTAACCATCATAAAATAGCCTGATATTTCTCAGATACTAGAGTCTCTTACCTTAGTATCTAACACATGTGTTAATAACACATCACACCCTCATCTTCCTTTGGTTATTGTATAATTTTTCAACTGTTCATGAGTCATTTACTCTTGTTTCATCCTAGGTTCCTTGCTATCAACATAGGAATTATAAAGATGATTATATATCATTATCTCTCAGCATCATTATCACCATAAATACTAGATATGGGTATTCAAACCTTCAATTCATCACTGAATATTGTTATCTCTTATCAGATAACTGTTACCTCTAGGTCTGAGGACCAGGGTATACATTATACTAAACATCTTCTTTTATTTATAAGTTGATTTATAATTAAATCAAATTCCTCCGTATATCAATTAGAATGTGGTAGAAATATCCATGCCACATCTCCTCCTTGATTAGGCTTCTTTGGATTGTTCCAGAATGATTACTTAATCAGAGTAATCAGAAAGATAACAATCTAGGTATGTCATACTTACCTTGCCTTCAGTAAATGAATATCTGGCCAGGGTATTCAAGAACTGAAATTAGGTAGTATGCATTTATTTTATTTTATGTTTTCATCTCTTTAAATTTGATATACTTAATATCTCAGATTTTCTCTGAGTTCCTTTTTCATCTCTTCCCTTCCTTAATGAAGAAAGAGAAATTTCAAAATATATAAAAGAATATCAAACTGAACGCAAGTTTTCATCCTACTTATCTCTTCCTCATATCCTCAAATGATTATATAGATGAACTAAACAACACTACCTTTCTTATAGTAGAGAGTAGAGGATATTTCAAAATAGAAAGTTTTATCTTGACATGTCTACCTCTCATAAGTTATCTAGTGTCTTGTCTGTTGGGTCACCTCATCACTTTCTATTTGGGCATTGCCACCTCAAATGTCCTCTCTGTCCACATCCATAGCAAGCTCGGAGCCTTTTAGGTGACTTCTTCTTGGGTGCACTACATTGTGGTTGAGTCAGTACTACTGAAATATTTGATCATTTAGTGCCACCAATTCCTTGTTCCTGTGACTGTTTAGACTTCCTTTTAAGGTCGGTCTCATGTTTCCTTGTCATAGATCCTTCTATCCTTCAAATTGACTCCACAAATGTGGCAAACCTCTCTCTACTTTTTAGGGCAGATGCCAGAATGGACATTTCAACATTCAGTCCCTTCTCAAAATGTTGAATCTTTTCTTCCTCAGTAGCAGCCATTTGAGGACAAAATCGCAAAAGTTCCATAAATTTAACTTCATATTCATTTATTGACATGGCTCCCTGTCTAATTTTCTCAAACTACGAGATCTTTTCATCTAAGTATGTCCTTGGAAAATACTTAATGATGAATTCTCGACGAAATTCCTCCCAACCAACCTCTTCATCATTCCTTTTTATTTCTTCGATAGCCAACCAATGTCCAACACTACCCTTCAAAAGGTATACAACATGTTTAACTTTGTCAGCCACTGGGATACTAAGGATCTTAAAAGCTTTTTCTAACTCAGTGAGCCATAAATCTGCATCTGCTGGGTCAGATGTCCCATCATATTCTATGGCTCCAACACGACGTAGTCATTTAAAAGTCTTACCAGACCCATATCCCTCATTGGGAGTTGGTGCCCTAGGTGCCGGTGCTGGCATCCGATCTGTTATATGCATCACTGTAGTCATGATTTGCCCAAAAAGAGTATAAACGTATGGGTTTCTCATCATGACTTCATCAACAGGGGGATTCTCAGGCACTATTTCTTCTCTTGCTTGGTCCTTGGCACCTTTTAATGGTTCAACAACATTGCTTTCAACAACGTGTCCCTCGTGTTCTCCAGACATCTTTGAGTTATATATCTTCTTCTGAATAAGCAGAAGTCACTATAAGATATACTGGAGGACACTAGAATAGACTCAACACCTTAGTCCTATGTCTCTGTAGACTCAGCAAACCTAGAGCTCTGATACCACTAAATTGTGGCATCCAACTTATAAAAACATGTTTTACTTAAGCAGAAGCGATTCATCAACAACGTATTACTGAAAATCACTAAAAAACTAAACCTTTTGCAAAGAGATCCATACACAGAAAAAATCTTTTATCAAGAACCAAAGTATTTCATTTACATCCTGGTTCATGAGTACATATTCTGTACCATTCCTTCTTTAGGATTACAAGCATCATCTGCTCTATTAACAACAAAACATAGACAACATAAGAACCTCGAGGCATCAAGCCAAAATCTCAAATGATTCATTAAAAGCACTAACTATTAACTCTGAGGACCTGAGAGTACATAGATGACACATAAGACATCTATCTACAAGACACGACAGACAGTACACTCAACCTGAGCTGTCACTACTGTCCCTGCTATTGCTGAAGTTCTTCCTCTGCAAGATGTTCTCAATCTCCTCTGTGCTCGTCCACCTAAAAATGTTGGATCCCACAGGGGTGAGACAATTGAAAATTGCCCCAACGAGAGATATAACTCTCCGCCAGAAGCATTATTATTGCAGTTTAATGATACAGAACAGGGCAGAGGATAAGCAGTTTAAAGCATTCTCATCTTTCAAAGCATTGCGATTATTTATGATAGAACAATAGATCATCTATTTTATTAATAAGGAATAGGAGGAACATGTATATCATTTATCCATCATATTATACCATCATGTCAAACTCCTCTTGTGACACTCAATATCTTGATATGTCACCCATGAGACATTCTTGTTTCAATCTGTTGGCCTTAGCCAATCTGCTAAACAGATATGGGATTATATCTACCATGTACTCATATATCATTAATACATGCATTGGGTTATTACCAATCCTGTGTCATCATTACAGGCATTGGGTTATTACCAATCCTGTGTCATCATTACAAGCATTAGGTTATTACCAATCCTGTGTCATCATTACAGACATTGGGTTATTACCAATCCTGTGTCATCATTACATGCATTGAGTTATTACCAATCCTCTGTCATCATTACAGGCATTGGGTTATTACCAATCCTGTGTCATCATTACATGCATTGGGTTATTACCAATCATGTGTCATCATTACAGGCATTGAGCCTCTGCCAGGTATTGGACTCTTCCAAACCTGATTACACCGCCAGGCATTGGACACTACCAATCCTGATTACACTGCCAGGCATTGGACTCTACCAATCCTGATTACACAACCAGGCATTGGACTCTAACCAATCTTGATTATAGGATTCATGCCTCTGCCAGGTATTGGACTTTAACCAATCCTGATTACACAGCCAGGTAGTGGACTCTAACCACTCCTGATTATACAACCAGGAAGTGGACTCTAACCACTCTTGATTACATGCTTCATGCCTCTGTCAGGTATTGGACTTTAATCAATCCTGATTACACAACCAGGTAGTGGACTCTAACCACTCCTGATTACACATCCAGGCAGTGGACTCTAACCACTCCTGATCACAGGTTTCATGCCTCTGCCAGGTATTGGACTTTAACCAATCCTGATTACACAGCCAGGTAGTGGACTCTAACCACTCCTGATTACATAGCCAAACATTGGACTTTAACCAATCTTGAGGTTAGCCTTCATAGCTTTTCACATTCTTTATTGAATACAATTTTTCCTTTTATTAAGTTTATTAAAACATTATCGTTTCTTACAATAAACATTTATAATCATCTTGGTACTTCTCACTATGCCAAAATTGTTCTCATGGCTCATAAGGCCCATAAAGCATCTTGTCACCTCTCACTAGGCAACATCTAACCATATGGCTCACAAGGCCATTAAACATCTTGTCACCTATCACTAGGCAACATCTAATCATATGGCTCACAAGGCCATTACACATATTGTCACCTCTCACTAGGAAACAATAACATATTACCTCATGTAATACAATAGTAACACACTATTCCCTCAATAGGGTTAGGGCTTACTATTCATGTCACATTAGGGTTTCTCATGTCCCATTACCTAATTTAGGGTTAGGATTTCCCATCTCACATTAGTTAGGATTTCATATTTATCAAACCAACCTTAATATATTTCTCCACACCTCTAGGAGCATCCATTAACATCTCGAGTATTCAATCATGTTTGTTACTCTTAACATTTATCATTAAATGATTATCAATACAAGGTATGAGTTCATTTCTCATCCTTATCATGGTATGATTACATCATACTCATTAGTTTGGCTTAACCCCATTCTCTAGGTATATTAGCCTATACTTATCAAAGTATATCAAACTCATTACATTTCATTGTAGCAATTTACATAACACACTTGATGTGTTTCTTGTCTAAGTATATTGGATTTGAGGTGCATCAAGTTATATCAACCCTGGAATGCTAAAAGTGATATCTATCATATCTTGATGTATCACTTTCCTCATCACTTCCAACTTACTTGAGTTATCAACTTATCTTGGATTAAGGTATTTCCCATCTTAATACTTTCATCTACTAACCTATCACTTTTACCATGAAGTGCATAGGTCACACACAAGAATGGTCCAACTATCTTCAATGATATGGACTCATTTCAGGTTAAGACATTGCTTACTATAAGGTTGCCTATGATCAACCATTTGAGATATTTCACCTTTATAAGGCATTACCCACTATTTTATCATTAGGGTTCTCTCAAACCATTACCCAGTAATTAGGGTTATGGTTTGTCATCGTATTGCCCAAGATTAGGGCTTCATGTATTATAACTCAAAATTAGAGTTTCACATACCTTCTCCCTGTATTAGGGCTCCTCATCATACCATTGCATAGGGTTTCACATGGCATCACCCTCAATTAGGGTTTCACATGGCATCACCCCCAATCAGGGTTTCACATGGCATCACCCTCAATTAGGGTTTCACATGGCATCACCCTCAATTAGGGTTTCACATGGCATCACCGTCAATTAGGGTTTAAATTCAATTATCTACAATTAGGGTTTGCTATTCATCCTAATTAGGGTTTCCATTCAATTACCCATAATTAGGCTTTACTATTTATCCCAATTAGGGTTTCATCTTCCATTACCCATAATTAGGGTTTCTTATATCATCACCTTTAATTAGGGTTACATCATTACCCCAGATTAGGGTTTCACCCATGATTGCCCTAATTTTAGGATTATGGCTTATTAACCCACTCGATTAGGGTTTCATGATCTCTTTACTAAGGATCATACCCTAATCACATATTATTCATGATTAATACTCATGTATAAATTCCTTTCTATCATCCTCTTAACTTGATTAGGTTACATCAACCTTTCAATCAAATATATACAACTATGGTTGACATAGTGTATTGAGACATTGCTTGCATAAGCTTTTAGGGTTAACCATTATAAAGGTATTGATCATCTTGGTACTTTAGGGTTTCAACCTTTGTACCTATCATTGATAATCATTATTATCAACCATTGGATCAATGGATCAATCATCACCTTAAATCTCCACACGATTTGATCACTTTAGACCTCCATTCGGTTTTGATCATGACCTTCAAACGGTCTTGAGGTCACACCTCAAACGATCTTGGGGTTAGACCTTCAAACGGTCTTGGGTTCATACCTTCAAATGGTCTTGGCCCTTAGCCCCTTAAACAGTTTTGAAACTATTTCCTTTCAAACGGTCTTGAAGACCTTTTTCCTTCTCAAACGGTTTGAAACCGTTTCATCTCAAACAGTCAACCTTCACCAAATGGTCAACCCCATCAAACGATTTTGAAACCGTTTCCTACAAACAGTGAACCTTCCCCAAACGGTCAACCCTTGATCCTCAAACAATTTGAAACCGTTTGAGCACCAAACAGTTTGATGAAATCATTTGCTCAACCAACATGAAATTGAATCAAATCAATTAGGGTTTCAATGCTTCAATCCGATTAGGATTTGCAATTGGTGGATCTCCAACACTTGGAACCTTTAAGATCAAATCAGTTGAAGCTAATAGATCAATATTTAACAAAATCAATAATTGAACTCAAAATACTATGAGACCGTTTGATCCTAAACAGTCTTGAGACCGTTTGGTTTCAAACGATCTTGAGACCGTTTGGTCTCAAGTAATTGATACCGTTTGCACTATATTTTTTTTAATATGTGTGCTTAAGATGACATCATAATCTTAAAGCTACGATCCTTCATAATTTTATATAATTCTCATAGTGGTTCCATTGATTTGATCAAATGAATTTCAATAAGAACAAAATAATCAACAATTGATGAAGAATTGAATGCAATAATAATATTAAGGGTTTAAGTTATAAAACCCGCCTCCAAAGAATGCTTCAAAGCTTCAAGCTACACGTCTTTAATGGTGGATGCAACTCCTTCAACTATCCCCAAGCTTGTCCTCAAGTCTTTGAGTGAAAAGAAAGGCTACATGTTTGAGATTGAATGGAGAAAAGAAGAAATCCATCATTTATTTTCGATTTCCACCATGAAATCATGGTTGAAAGTGATCAAGAAGCTTACCTACAGGTTGGAACTCGTCCTCCTGTTGCTCCTTAGCCCCCTTGGTCGTTTTGTAAGCAAAGAGTGAAAGTGGATTCGAAATTCCCCTTTCAAGCTATGGATAAATGAGCTTATATGCATTTTTATTAGAATTCATTTTGAAGAGAGAGAAAGTAGGGGATAACTCCTCCATTTCCTTGTCACTTGCCCCCTTATCTTCCTTGCATACGAGGCTATCTTCCTTGCCTCTTATTCCTCTCAATTATCCATGAAATAAAGAAAAACAAATTAAGCACTTCAATTCATTTAATAATAATATCTATAAGTGAGTGGATATTTCTTTTTCTTATATTATTGTGAGTGGGCTCTCCACTCACTTGGATATTTTTGTGGCCTTTTCAAGGCACATTCTCGTCCATTCTTATTGCAAAATCATCCCTCACCTTTTGGTTGAAGGGCTCTTCAATTAATATATTTATTTTTGCATTAAATTGAAGTAAAGTTCCAATTATGCTTAAATCTTGATTATTTTAATATCAAGATTCTCTCTCCTCCAAAGTGATTCAAATGAGGCACCCCTCTCATTTTATTTTCTCTACATGATTCCAAGAAACATGAGGGACCCTATTGAAGTGGTATTTTGCATATTGAACCCTAGGTTTTGGATAAATTACACATTACACCAAATCTAGGTTTTAATGCACAAACATTGCTTAATCAGCTCTTTCTTGGTACTCAAGCTTCCACAAGCCATAAATCTGCATCATTTTCATTCTTATGATGCTTCAACACTTGAGGAGCATTTCACCATGTAACATTTGCAATTTAACCCCTCAACTTGGGTAAATTGCACTTTAGTCTAAAACAAGTAAAACATTGTTTCAACATTATTAAAAAAGGATTGAAATTGAAATATAAGTCCCTCTTAAGCCATAATTACTTTTTAAGAGATAAGAGCAAATATATAATCAACCTTATTAAGCAAAACATCTAGGGTTAAGGCTTAACCCTGGTCAGTATGTTACAAATATGGTCAATATCATCATCTAACGTGCACGATCATATATGAGTCACTCCCATGCATATTATGTTATATGACTCAAACATAGAAAAAGATGTATTAGGGACAACTATTTACACTGAAGGGGAGTGCATAATAATAATTTTGAGGTTATTTCGACCTTATATATCATCAAGGAGCATCATTAGCAAAAATAGGGAAAGGCACATCATTAGAGGATTCATAATATGTCAAATATGGTAATTAGGTTAATACAAGAGTATGAAAGGTTCTTAGAGTCATCATTAGTCTCAAATAGGAAATGAGTTATTGATTTAGAGATTAGAGGGTAGATTGAGCATCAAAGACCCCAACTTCATCACAATAGTTCATTAATCATGGTTAAGCATTGCCAAAGTTTGTGTTTTTGCCTAACCAAAGAGAAAGGAAGGGGTTTTACAGTTTAAACATATACCCAAATTGTATATCATTTTGAGATGATCAAAAGGACATATTGGGTTGCATTTTTTGCCAAGAGATTTGGGAGATATTAATTTTTGAAGTTTTGGTTAAGAACTTTAGGAGAAATCAATATGTTACCTAGGTTTTAACCAACATTGGACTGCGTAGGGTAATGTGTGGTGTTGACTTATCTACGCCCCATTATCTTCCGTTCTACACATGATCCTTGGAGGGTCCACACTTCTTTGGCCTGGGTGAGTGGTTGAGGCTCCTGATCCTGGCTATCCTCGATTAGACCATTGTAGTCCCTTCGAAGACCAGGCAATGCTCTGATTTTCTTCTTCCCCAACCTCCTCTACATTGGGCCTCCTCAGCTCGCCATCAGAGATGGAGAGCAGAGCACAAAGGGCCCTGCCATGGGCTTGGAACCCATCATCCTCCCCACCTTCATCTTTGCAAAGATGACAACATAAATAAGCTCGCCTGTAGCGGTCAGGTGCACGGGATGCTTCATGACAGAGGCAGGACGATGACATCTCGGCTTGGCGGAAAAAGCAGAAGATGAAGGGGTTAAATGGGGTGCAATTGTGGGGGTAAAATAAGAGGAAAAAAAAGTAGGACTCGAGACAAGATTGATGGGGAAGCCAATTGCTCAAAATAGCCTGAAACATCACAGATTGGATGCCTAAAAGCACCTCTCCCGCAATAGCAGGGTGCATGGTACAGATGGAGGAAAGGGATGACTTTGTAGCCCTTGGATATCCGACTCAAAAATCTAACATATGAGATTATACGTACATTAGGTTTGCCCCATTTGAGTGTGGCGGATGTCGGGACGTGCTCGACATAAGGCCCAAATAGGCTTAAAATCAAATAAAATCAAAAATTAAATAGAGATATTTAAGAGACCATATCTTCTGATTTATAGCTTTGATTGAGGTGATTTTTGCTCTATTGGATTCAAAATTTATAAGTTCTAAAACATGAAATATATTGGTGAGTAAGGTGATACCATTTATGAGGTTCAATTTATCTTGCATGAGGGTAACATGTTAAGGAATGATACTTAGTTCAAAAGCTCAATTGAAAGTCCCACATTGTGAAATTGATCATGGAGGTGGTCGTATTGGAGCATTCTGACCTTACATTTATGAAATTGATATCAAATTGAATAAGAAAGACACTTGATGAGAGAGGAAGAGTAAAAATATGAGAGAGAAAATAGGTTTCTGCACTTCTCCTCAACATGGGGGTTATAGTGAATGTCGTTCCTCTCTCTTTGATCCTCTTCCTTGGCTTATGTTTTGTGGGTTTTTGTTTGTATCACCTTATAATGCTTGGGCCCACTGCCCAAGGCTCTAGTAGAGTTCAAGGAATGAAAAATGGGCCCACAGACTACCACTGATCTTAATTTCATACTTTTGTTCTCACTCAGGTACAAGCTCGGATCAACTTCCCGTTCAATCACCTATCCTAGTGTCATTCTGAATCAAGCATGCTTAACTGTAGTGTTCTTAGTGATAGGCTCTTTGAAAAGGAGATGGACCTCGATGATTTGGGTAATCCAACCATTCTTTTTAAGACCATTTATCCGATGCCTCAAATCAAGGGATGATGCACACATCCCTCTTGTTCGTTTGGAGATGATCTCAAGATCATTGATTGTGTTGGTTGTTGATTGGAAACATAAGTTTCTACGACGGTCGTTGTTGCTCAGTTTCTAGCTTGGGCCTTTGGCTGTTGTCAAAGGTGGGGTCGGTGTCAGTACCAACCATGTTTGTAGATCCTATGGGTTTTAAGTGTTCTCCCTCCGTTTTCTTTTTGCTTATGTTAAATTTTCTTCCCTTCTATTGTTCATTTATCAGTTGTTGGGCAATTTCCTATGTCATTGGGTGTTGTTCGATCATTATTGTAGGACTTAGTTTAGCTGACATGTTAGTCCTTTCATTGTATGGGGGTAGTCTGTGATTAATTACTCCAACTTTCTTGTCTTGGTTTTGGGTTTCAACCTCCCTACTTTTATCGTGGTTAGTTGTTGGTTATATCCTATCACAGCGTGCAACAAGTTCGAGTTAGGACTAATATGTGTTGACAATTTTGGTGTAGCTTGCTTTGGTCGTGACGAAAGGGGCATCTACCTTGGAGATGAAATCCAAAATTTTGGTTTAGTTTCGTTCAAAAATTGATTGTTTGAGCGTGGAGGGACCCAGACGAGAGAGTCTTATATGCATTCAATCCATTTGCTTAGTTATTTGCAGTTTTGTACCGCTTTTTACTTGGCCTTGGTGTTCGTTTTCACTTTTACAATTATGCATATCTTAAAAAGGAGTACAATAGGAGGACTTTTCAAAAGGCCACTCATTCTAGTACCACTCTACCCAAACACGCTTAACTTCAAGTTCTGATACGATCCCGTGTATTAGTATTGATATGCACCTAATGATGCCAACTGTTTACCTTAAAAAAAAATTAAGATATTAGATGGTTACACACACTTCATCAGCTTGAATGTGTAAAACCGAGTTGGGGGGCCAGATTTCAACCGTGTACCGCATGGGGCTTCCTTGTAGAACCAAATCTGTCGAAAGCGAACTAAACAAGACCGGTCTGTTTGGCAGGTTGAATGGTTCGGTTAAGTAATCTGGCATTTGTTAAACGACGATAGAAGAGATTTTAGAGGCATGCATGTAGTCAGTTTTATTTTCCAACATGCGCTGAGCTGGGGATTCACCGAGACTTCCGGTTGCGGCAAGAAAAAAAAAAGGTTGAAGCACTTTTGAGACCATAGCCGTTGGGTAAAATGCCATAAAGACAGCTGTTCCTGGGTCCCAATATGATTGTTTGGAGCGGACATCAACATTCGATCTTCTCTCTGTGAGATAGTGACAGAGATAGAGCGCAACTCGGATAGACCAGTCAGAGAGCAGCAGTGTTTAATTAAAAGGATCCATAAATCTATCTCATTATTGTTGCCGATGAGCTCCTCCAACGGTCATCTTCCATAAAACGATCAACCTCCCCTTCTTCCACGACCGTTGTTCCCCCAGTACGCCTGCTCTCTTTGCTAAAATCCCCAAACCCCAGAGCGCGTACCTTCTCCTCTCTCATAGAGAGAGTCTCCTCTCTCATAGAGAGAGAGTGGGAGAAAAAGAGGGAGGGTGGGTGGTGATTGAGTTACAACTCATCGCATGGGTAACCTCCTCGCCTGCTTTGGTGGTCAAGACAAGAACAGCGGCAGCAGCCGTCGCCGGAAGCCGCCGCCGGGGAAGAGGAGATCGCTCCCTTCCCAGCAGCAGCAGCAGCAGCAACAGCTACACAATGTGGTTAGTTTCTCTCTCCATCAGTTCCGGTCGGGGTTTCTCTCTCTCTCTCTCTCTCTCTCTTGTTTCCTGATCAAACTAGTGGAGTTTTGCCGATCAGGTACTTGGGCATCACGACGCCAATGTCGAGATCGCCGAACCCTTCCCTCGCAGGCGTGCTCCACCGGAGCTGAAAGCCGCGGATGGTGACGCCGATCATGACCATCTCGTGAACAGCGTGTGAGTCAACTTCTGCGGGCCGTTCCCCAGATAACATTATCTGCCTGGGGTGGTCGATTCTTGTCTTTACTCCAGTTTCTGCATTTTCCAGTAGAACTGTAGCTGAACTGAGCTCCTTGCTGACGAGATTTTAGTTTACCTTTCTTTGTTTGTTCCGTCAGAGAGGAAAGTGGCAAGCAGGCGTCTTTGTCCAGACCTTGTGACAATGATGCTCCCAGCTTGGTTATCCCCAATCAACCAAGCATCGGAAGCCCTTCCTCGACCCAGGTTGCTCCCAGCAGTAGCCCCAAGAAGAAGGTGACCTTCGATTTGAATGTCCTAGCATACGACCATGTCCCTACAGAAGATGAGGAGGACCTAGAGAAACCTGAGCAAGATGAAGGGGAAGGAGCACGGCTGTTGAAAGAGGACCAAGGATGCGCGGAAAGTAAACAAGGGGATGTGGGTTTCCCTGGGAACAACAACAGGTACGGGAACTGTGCGGAAAGTGACGACGATGACGACGGGTTGTTCTGCGACATTGACGAAGCTGACGACGATGATGGCTGCGACGATTCCGACCTCGAAGGAGACAACGATGCTGATGCTGTTGGAGCAACACACGAGGAAGAGGAGTCCTTTGACTCCTACTTCTCGTTGCAAATTGACAAGGGTCGCCTGGATTCCAGCTCTAAGAAAGAATCTAATTGCGATGAAGCCATCTCCATGTCATCATCCCAAGACAGTGAGCTGACGCCCGTCGCGCTGAAACGCGCAGCTGCAGCAGCGACAGCAAGGGACAGGAGCAAGTACATCAACTCGGTTTTAAACCCAGTGGAGAACATCACGCAGTGGAAAGACGTCAAGGCAGGCAGGAAGAACTCTCAAGTGAAGCTGCCTCGTCTAGAGAAGGAGAACATCCACCATTCAACCGGTGATAATGACTTGCTAGAGATACCATCCAGTCCAGAGCCCAAACTCCATGCCAGATCTACTTCGACTCCTCAAAAGCCACTCGAGTTACCTTCCCCAAAATGGGCAACCACGACTACGACAAAGACAACAACTGCTGCTGCTGCTTCTTCCCCCAAACAGCCAGTTTCAGTTGACACCAGCCTTTCCAGCTGGTTAACCCCAACTCACACCACCACTACTACAGCAGCAGCAGTCAAGGCGTCGTCCAGGTGCAGCAACAGCAGCTTCTCCCAAGAGACCAGCTACCGGAGCAACACCAACTCCTTCACCAGCCTCGAAGACCGCCCCATCCTCGGTGCTCTCACCGTCGATGACATCAAGAGGACGAAATCCGCGTCGGCGTCGCCCAGAAAGTCACCCAGCAGGAGCCCAGATGAAACGCCCATAATGGGCACCGTCGGCAGCTACTGGAAACACACCGATCAGGAAGCTGACTCACGATTCGCTCGCGCTGAACCCAAAGGGATACCCAACTCCACAAGCAAGTACAGAGAGGTATGCTGCTGATGCGCTTGTTTCTTTTTGCTTTTACAGATCTGTTTCACCGGCGAACAAGGATGATTCTACAAGTGTCTGAATCAGCAACTCCTTCACTAACTTTCGTTTTCCCACACCCGTACAGGACAAACGGGTGAACTGGCACTCCAGCCCGTTCGAAGTCAGGCTGGAACGAGCTCTGATGAACAAAGACTCACCTGCTTCCGTTGACCATCCTCTTCTCCTCACGCCGTGTGTTGAATCGAGCTAGCTAGAGCCATCAGCCAGCGTTTTGAGCTGCTGCTGCGCTGTGTCTGTGTGCTTGAGTGCTTTGTTCAAAATTCAAAATTAACTTACTGTTCATAATTATTTAAAACTTGTGATATTTGTGTACATTAGTGTCTCATTTATTTGGTTGGAAGGAGAGATTGATTTCTGTATTCAAATTGCTCCGATTCTGATTTGAGTGTGTGGATATGTACGCGGTTTCACAGCAGTATGTCAGATTAATTCCCGCTGATACCGAACAACCCACAAGAATTGTTTTCTGTATATCTTTACCCCTCTCTGAAATTTACTTACACTTCACCCAGCGGCTGGCATGGCCATGACTGCAAGTTGATGGATTTCAAAATCTCTCGGCAGTCTTAAATAGTGATTGATGGTAGCTACTTAATTTAATAGTAGAAGCGCAAGTCCATGTGAGCCCTTGCTTGTGGAATTGCAATTTGTTTGTTGATTTGTTTTGCTTTCAAACGAATACCTGCACAACGACATGCAGAATCCTAATGTATGAATTGACTAGAATTGTTTGCCTTGAATTATATATCGAACCACCCAAATCTATTATTGGCATAAATATGTCATTATCATCCTTGCGCGCGTAATCTTGAGCTGGAGATGATTGGATATGGAACAAACTCGTGAACATCAGTAAATTTTGTCTTCACCTGACAACCACCCTGATGCTTAACTTCTTTGTTCTATTTCAGTTTGATTGGATGTATATTGCCCTTTTTTACTATTCAGGTTTTGTTTCAATAGCTTAAAACAAAATTTTACTGATGCCAATGACGTCATGGACAAGTTCATACAAATAATGTTGCTGAATTTGAGCACTTGTTGTTGTTATACATGGACCCCAGATATGAGAAGACTATATTGACTAAATAAGCTATTGCTGCTGCGGCTGGATGTTTAAAATTCAAAATTAGCTCACTGTTCATAATTTTTAAACTGTTATAATTTGTGTACATTAGCGTCTAAGATTGGTTGGCCGTTGGAAGAACATTGATTTCTGTACTCAAATCGCTCACCATTTTCACTACTGTGACGTGTCCAACCGCGAGTGGCTGGGACAACTCCGGGACAGCAGGTCCCGGTACAGCAAATTTGAACCCTACCAGAATGTCAGATTATATAACGTTATAGAATCGTCTTATGGACAAGGGTATAGATCTGACAGAGCTGTAATTTTACGCTGATACTAAACCACCGACCAAAATTTTGATTTCTACCACTCTTCTCTAAAATTTACTTACACATGACCCAGCACCGGCATGGCCGACTTCAAGTTGATAGATTCCCTCTTTATTTATTCTTCTGGGTATTTCAAATCGACTAGGATTCAACTTTTAACGGTGAGTGATTTGATTGCATGTTACTTACCTAGGAATAGAAGCACATGTGACGTACCGTTGGTTGTCCTCCTTTGCACGTGCCAAATTTACATTCAAATTTAACTAGCCATTGAGATGTCATTCCAAAAGTATCGCTCTCGCTCATTGTGTGGAAGTCCATTGCTAATATCTGGGTATCTTCCTCTCAACTGCAAACTATTTTTTTGTTTATGTTATCATCATTGAACATTGTCACTCGTCACCTCGCAATGTCCCCTCTGCCCTCTCTACCTGAAACACTACTATTGCTGTGTTGTTGCCACGGTTGTTGCACGACTAGGAAACAAACAATTATTTCTTAGCCCATGAAAAGGAGACACATTTGTTTCTCCTCCTTGTCATAGGAGATAGAATTTTAGGCGGGCAGGTAACTGGATTCGGGAAATTCACAACAAACTCGTGAACGTGAGTAGTGGGTTTTGTTTTTGCATGACTATCATTTCGATACTCAACTTCTTTTTGCTCTAATTTAATTTTATTGGATTGTGGAATGCCCTTAGTTACTATTCAAGTTTTATTTCAATAACTTTGAGCAGAATATCATTGATACAGTGAAGACACAATGACAAGATAAAACATGTAACACTGCTAAATATGAACTTCTTTATGCATGGGCCCTAAAATTTTGATGGCTATATCGCCCAAAGGAGCTAGCCTAGATGTACTTGAGAGCCTCGTTCTATTATTGTAAGCGGGTCTCCTCTAGTTTCACTACGTTCCAGGCGCAACTCTAGACAGTCTGCCAAATACTTGTATAAAAAAAATGTTTTGTATCATTTCACCCCCATCTTCTCAGTTTAATCTCAAGTTCACTCATCTTTGTCCCCTCTCTATCCATCTATCTTTCTCTTTCTCATTTGTAACCTAGTCTCTCTTCTTGATCATCATGTCAGAGTCCTCCAACTCAAATGTGAATCCAATCGTCGGAGTTAATGAAGGATCTGCAACTATAGTGGCCTCGAAAACCAAGTTACCCTTGAGCCTGAAGCAGACATCATAGACTTGTTATCCTTGAAGGTAAACAACTAAAATTACTTGTACGAGGAGGTTCTTATCAAGACTATCATAGAAAGAAATGGTCTAGAACCATTCGCGCAAATGGAACAACACCCTATCCTAAGAAGTTCCTAGTTGACAACAATGGTACTCCTTACTCAAACTCTAACTACGATAGGTGAATGACACATGCTTGTGTGAAGGGACTCATAATGGTTACCCTAAGTGTGGAGGTTCTTGAAGTTGTTGACGTCCTTACTATTACCCAACAAAACTAGAAACCACTCAAGAAGAAATCTAATACATCTAGTCAATCTAGGGGTTTTCAATTAATGTCAAAAACATAAATCAGTTCAAAAGGGAAGGAAGTTAATGTTTGAGTACCTCCATGATTTCAAGTTTACATGTGGTCGTTTGAAAGCTATTCACAAACTAGCCACAAATGATGACAAGATTTACTTGTTGAGTGGGTTAGGTCTTGAATTTGATATTTTCACCATGACTATAATGTACTACCATATTCTAACATTTAAAGAGTTGTGTTCCTTGCTAAAGGATCACAAATTGCATCATCATGGAGTTTTAGTATTTTGCAACTAGTGTTGCATTTTTCGGACAAAGATACTTTGTTGGAAGAGGGGAATTCAGATCTGGTTATGATTAATTCTACAACAAGAATACCTCTCACCCGCAACCTCAATCTTATTTAGTAGTTGGATTGGGAAACATAACATGTGGGGTACTTGGAAATTACTCTAGAAACATTGGGTTCACATCACAAAATAAGGATTTTCTCTTAGTGCCAGATTTAATGATGCAAATCAAAGATTTCTTGTCTACTAACTCAATAGAAAGAAAAAAAGTACATGAGGCCCTACATTGTTGGAGCCATTTTGACAAAAGCAATCAAGCTACAAATGTGATGTCTACATTGGTAAAAGATGTAAAAGCATTTTCTTCTTTGAGAATCACATATCCACTTGGAAATCTTTCATGGAATGGCACCTAGAGATTGGTGCTACGTATCTCATAACACATGACACATGATCCATGTTTTTTAACTAGAATTGTTTCTATGAAACCTCAAAAAAGCTAACTCTAGAGGGGTCCCATTTTGGGAGAAAAGTCAACAGAAAGGAGTCGTCGCAAGTTCTAAATAAAACTTGGAAAACTAAAAAATAACTAATGGGAATAGGATAGGGGTCAATATGCGATCATAAATACCATATAAGGCATCATGATATACGCAAGTAAGTATTGGACACCCTAGTGTATCCACAAACATGGTATCGCCTATGTCAAACAAAGAAATGGGAAAATGAGATAGAATATGTGACAAAAATGCTCATAGGACGAGGAGTTTTTGAAATATTAATAGAGGGGGAATGATAGTATGAATATTACCCTAAGGTGCTCATTTTGCTGACCTGCCCAAGACCGTAGAGAACTTAGGTGAAAGATATAAATTTTGGCTTTCTTGCTCCTACCTTATTTGATCTAGGCTCGGTAGCTTCTTGAGGACCCCCCCCCTCCATAGGGTTATCAAAGTGGAAGATATAATAGATGCAAGGAATGGAATCCTTTATCTATTGAGAGGGTTGTTTATCGCTAACATTAGGAGCTCTAGCTTTGCGTATAACTATCCCCTTTTGTTCAATAGTGGAATAGAAATAAATCCAAACAAAAGTCTTTGTCAGTCAAAATGGAATACTATTTGTAGAGGACAGTGTGTAGCTAAGCGTCTAGGCATCTCTTTTTGAGTTTCAAATGAATTTTGTGTTGGTATATGTATGCCCGTAGAGCCATCCGAAGCGATTGCATGGAGTCGGATATTAATTAATCAATTAATGCGATTATTTGGTTAATTAATGAATTCCGAAATATTCTAATTAATCCACGAGCATTTTAATTAACGCAACGTTTCTGTTTACCGATGGGTTTAGGAAATCCTACTTCTCTTCTTATCCTATTTAAAGGAGGATAGACGGCCGATATCTATATAAGATATAGAGAGACGCTTTTAGGTTATTCTCACGCACATAAACCTAGCCGTCGCCGTCCTTAGGAGAGAAAGGAGAGCAACGCGCCGCTAGCACGCCGCCGCAGAGACACGCTCCTTCCCGCCGGCTTGAGAAGCGCGACGTGGAGTTCCGTCCATCCGCGTGGACGAAGTAGAGACGCAGACGCCTTGACGCCTGCGTTCGGAGGACGTCGACGACCACCTGTACGTGTTGCGAGCAACGTACATCACTGCCGCAGAGGAGCATTACCGGATCAACCTGCCACAGTGAACGGGAGAGAAGATCCGTCCGTGTTTGACAAGCAATGTTGCACCGTCGTGCAGCGGGACATCGTCGGACTTGCTCCGCGATAAGGTATATCCCGCAAACCTATTTCCGAATACGCTGTTATCGACGAGATCCTGTTACGGGTTGCGTGGATTTTATCGCTTCCGCCGCGCATGTTTTCTCCACAAAACCCAACAGTGGTATCAGAGCAGCGTCGATCTACGGCGTATTTGGATTCGTTTCGATATGATCGAATCGCTGTATACTATTTTATGTTGCATACGATGCGAATTAAACCTGTTAATGTGCAAATCTAAACCTAATTCCACATACGCCACAGGCTATTGTTTTTTGACGTTTTGGACGGGGTCGACTGTGGAAAATAGTGATTTTCCTAAGTGCACGGAAGTAAAATTCCGTAGACCTTTCAGGGGCGCTGCCCCTGTGTACCCCGCATTGTCTGCGTGGGAGTCAAAATTCATTTAATGGGGAATGTCCCGCATTAAAAGTACTGCAATTTTAATATGTATATACATATATGTAGATATACCTATGATAGCATACACGTCGCCTTTAAAATCTATTTTATGTGGTGAGTGCATGCACGGTTATGGCCCAGTATCCCCTTTTGTGAATGTTGTGAATGGATGTGGATGTTGATCTTGTGGATATGGTTGTTTGTGAATGTTATGGATGTATAATTGTTGCATATGGATCCTTTGTATAATGTATTCGGCTTGCATGCCGAGCCTCATCTCTTATTTCAAAGTGTAATTAATTCTTTCTCTTTAATTTTGTAATCATATGATGTAATAAAGATAGGATTAGTTTTAGTCTTTGTAATCTTGATGTAAGGAGGCCACTTGAAGATCCAACTCCAAGGAGTGTCCATGGAGAAGCACCATGAAGATCTAATTCCAAGAAGCAACCTGAAGATCCCACTCCAAGGAGCGTCCATGGAGAAGCAACAAGAAGATCCCATTCCAAGAAGCAACTTGACATTCCAACCTCACGAAGCATCCATGAAGTTGTTCATTGTAATGTTGATCATTATAAGCTTACAGGTTGTTTTCACAGGTGTTGCATGAGATGCATAAGACCATAGGTGGACCGTAATCCTTTGTTGCTCCAAAGGATTACAATAGTATGGCCATAACCGATGTATTTGTGATTGCATGTCTATCGTTTGTGGTTGTGGATATAGTAGTATATGATACGTACTATAAGTATGTGGTGTTTGGATATATATATATATATATATATATATATATATATGTATTAATAAAATCCCTCAATTAATAATATTAAGTTTTAGTTGCCTTCCATAAAGCAACACACATGAAAAGCTTGATCGACTATGTGTGGGCACGCCTCCGCGTGGTACACTGTCTATCTCGTGGAAGTGTGATGGTGGATGTGTGGGTCTGCCTCCGCAGGGTGCACACTCATCGTGTTGGATTATGGGTTGGACTTAACTAGGGAACCTTGATAGGATCAAGTACCTAGAGGCACACAGATGCATCATGGCAAGGAGTTGTGTATGATCATCTATCCAAGAGTTGCATATGATGCAATTGGCAAAAGTTGCCTACCTTAGTATTTGGTCTTTGACGCCGGCGTTGGCTGGGCATTGATCCAATTATTTTGGGTCTTGGCTCACTAGAAGGTTGTGCGTTGCAATCTTCCGAGTTGATAGTGAGGGCTATCAATTTGAATAAAATAGTGGGAGCGTAATTAATTAAAGGCCTAATTAATCTCGTTTATCAAATCTTTACAAGTCAAAATGTTTTGGACTAAATGCAAATTTTTTCTTTTGTAGCAATCAAATGGCAAACAACACTCACACGTTCTCATTGCGATCGGTCCTTGAGAAGGACAAACTTACCAGAACCAACATTCAAAACTGGTTTAGGACATTGAGAATTGTTCTCACACATGAGCGTAAGCTCTATGTCCTTGAAACACCAGAGCCAGAGGAGCCCGCCGTAAATGCGCCCAAGGCTGAAAAGGATGCTTACAAGAAGCACCTTGATGATGCCGTGGATGTCAAGTGCCTAATGTTGTGCTCAATGAACTATGAGTTGCAAGAGCAACATGAGAACATGAATGTCATGGAGATGGTAACACATCTCAAGAACATGTATCAACATCAAGCAAGACAGGAGATATATGATGTCTCAAAGGCGTTGTTCAAAAGAAAGATGAAAGAGGGAGACTCAGTTGGCACCCATATACTCACCTTGATTGGGTACGTGGAAAGCCTATCCAAGCTGGGATTTCCCCTAGGTCAAGAGTTGGCCACTTATGTGATTCTACAATCGTTGCCTGAATCATATAATCATTTTGTCATGAACTACAACATGAACAATTTTGACAAGCCGTTGTCAGAATTGTTGGGCATGTTGAGGACAGTCGAAGCACAGATGAAGAAAGACAAGCCCAAGTCTGTGATGATGATCAACAAGACAAAGGGAAAGTCAAAAGGCAAAGGCAAGGCTAAGAAAAGTTCTAAAGCCGGGCAGAAGCCAAAGTCATCCGCGCTCAAAGCTAAAGGTGGGATCTCCAAAGAAGGCAGTTGTCACCATTGTCACCAGCCTGGACATTGGAAAAGAAACTGTCCTCTCTACCTGGAGGAACTAAGGAAGAAGAAGCAGGGGATAGAGATCTCTACTTCAGGTATACACGTTATTGAGATAAACTTAAATACTTCTTCATCATGGGTACTAGATACCGGATGTGGATCTCACATATGTTCTAATATGCAGGATCTGATAAGAAGTAAGCCTTTACGAAAGGGCCAAGTCGAGCTGTGGGTCGCTAATGGAGCAAGAGTTGCTGCCACCGCAGTTGGAGTTATTAGTTTATCTTTGCCTACGGGCCTTGTAATAGAATTAGAGAATTGCTATTATGTACCTGCCATTAATAGAAATATTATTTCTATATCTTGTATGGACAAGAGTGGATTTGAATTTCACATTAAGAATGGAATTATTTCTATTTCTAAAGATGAGATCTTTTATGGCAATGCCCCTATGTCTTATGGCATCTACTTGTTAGAACTTGAGACTAGCATATATAACGTAAATACTAAAAGGCTAAAACTTGACAGCTCAAACAAAACATTCTTATGGCATTGTCGTCTTGGGCACATAAACGAGAAGCGCATATCTAGACTCCATAAGGATGGTTATCTAGACTCTTTTGATTTTGAATCATTAGAGACATGCGAGGCATGTTTATTAGGGAAGATGACCAAGACTCCTTTCACTGGACACAGTGAGAGAGCCAGTGATCTGCTAGGGCTCATACATACTGATGTATGTGGACCTTTTAGATCAAATGCTAGAGGAGGCTATCAATACTTCATTACCTTCACTGATGACCTCAGTAGGTATGGCTATGTATATCTTATGAAACACAAGTCAGAAACTCTTGAAATGTTCAAGACTTTCATGAATGAAGTGGAGAAGCAACTTGGTAAGAGTATTAAAGCACTCCGTTCAGATCGAGGTGGTGAATACTTAAGCCAAGAGTTTGAGGACCTTCTGAGAGACCATGGTATTGTATCACAATGGACTCCACCTGGTACACCACAACATAATGGTGTGTCAGAAAGAAGGAATCGTACATTATTAGACATGGTACGATCAATGATGAGTTCAGCCGAACTTCCAATATCGTTCTGGGGATATGCTCTTGAAACTGCAGCATTTACACTTAACCGTGTACCTTCCAAATCGGTTCAAAAGACACCATATGAGATATGAAATGGGAATCGTCCCAATTTGTCTATGTTAAAGATTTGGGGATGTGAAGCTTATGTTAGGAAACAATTTCCTGAAAAGCTTGGACCCAAATCGGAAAAATGCTATTTTGTTGGATACCCCAAGGAAACTCGGGGATACTACTTCTACACACCAACTGACAACAAAGTGTTTGTTGCTAGGACTGTTGTATTTCTTGAAAAGGAATTTATTTCCAAAGGAATTAGTGGGAGGAATGTAGAGTTCGAAGAAGTTCGAGACCAACAAGAAAGCAGAGAACCTGAGGAGGTACATAAGGAACATGAGGACTCACAAGTTGTTGTGGAATTTCAAGTTCCAAATGTAACACAGGAACCTCGTAGGTCTAGTAGGACACGAATTGAGCCTGAGAGATTTGGATTTCTCGTAACTCAAGACAGTGACGAATTGGGCATAGCAGATGAGCCAACTTCCTATCTAGAAGCTACTAAGGGACCAGAATATGAGAAATGGCTCGAAGCCATGAGATCTGAGATGGAATCCATGTACACCAACAAGGTATGGACCTTGGTGGATCCACCCGAAGGGGTAAGACCCATAGGGTGCAAGTGGGTCTTCAAGAAGAAGACTGACATGGATGGAAATGTTCAAACCTATAAAGGTAGATTGGTTGCGAAAGGATTCCGTCAAATTCAAGGTGTTGATTATGACGAGACCTTCTCACCAGTTGCCATGGTTAAATCCATCAGGATCATGCTTGCCATTGCAGCTTATCATGACTATGAGATTTGGCAGATGGATGTTAAAACAGCATTCCTTAATGGGAATTTACTCGAGGATGTGTACATGACACAACCTGAGGGTTTTATCGATCCAAAGGAAGCCAATAAAGTCTGTAAGCTACAAAAGTCAATCTATGGATTGAAGCAAGCATCTCGGAGATGGAATCTACGTTTTGATGAAGTAGTCAAAAAGTTTGGCTTTAGTCAAAATGAAGATGAACCTTGTATTTACAAAAAGGTTAGTGGGAGCACAGTCGTATTTCTCATATTGTATGTGGATGACATACTATTGATGGGAAATGACATCCCTACTCTTCAGACAGTAAAAGGTTGGCTAGGGAAGACTTTCTCTATGAAGGATTTAGGTGAAGCATCCTATATACTAGGGATCAAGATCTATAGAGATAGATCTAGAAGGCTTCTAGGCCTAAGCCAGAGCACATACATTGACAAGGTGCTAAAGAGGTTTAGCTTGGAGGGTTCTAAGAGAGGTAACTTGCCCATGTCCCATGGGGTTACAATCTCTAAATCCCAATGTCCTAGTTCATGTGATGAACGGGCACGCATGAGTAAGATTCCATATGCATCAGCAATTGGATCTATCATGTACGCGATGTTATGTACTCGTCCTGATGTATCGTATGCTTTGAGCATGACGAGCCGGTATCAGTCAGATCCAGGTGAATGTCACTGGACAGCCGTAAAGAACATCCTAAAGTACTTGAGAAGGACTAAGGATCAATTCTTGGTATACGGTGGTGAGGAAGAGCTCGTAGTAAAGGGTTACACCGATGCTAGCTTCCAAACTGACAAAGATGACTACAGATCGCAATCTGGATTTGTGTTTTGCCTGAACAACGGAGCTGTGAGCTGGAAGAGTTCCAAGCAAGAGACGGTTGCGGATTCTACAACAGAGGCCGAATATATTGCCGCATCTAATGCTGCAAAGGAAGCTGTGTGGATCAAGAAGTTCATTTCTGAACTTGGAGTGGTTCCAAGCGCTGGTGATGCAATTGAGTTGTTTTGCGACAACAATGGAGCAATTGCACAAGCTAAAGAACCAAGATCGCACCAACGTTCCAAACATATTCTACGGCGGTTCCATCTCATACGAGAGATCGTACAACGAGGAGATGTGAAGATTTGCAGAGTACCTACAGAAAGCAATGTGGCTGACCCGCTCACAAAAGCACTTTCACAGCAGAAACATGACGGGCATGTTCGATCACTTGGATTGAGATTCATGGGTGATTGGGTATAAGTGTAAGTGGGAATCTGTTGGTATGTATGCCCATAGAGACTATCATTCGATGATTGTAATGGGATACTATGTAAACGATTTGTAATACTATATTGATCATATCAATAAAGGCAAGTTTCCAATCTATATGTTTGTGTTTTATATTGTGAGATGACCATAAAACTTATAGATGTCTATAGAATAATATACTCAATGACATATGTCTTCGGGTTGATGACCTGAACAGTGAGATCATATGTATGCTAAGAGTATGTATTCTTGTTTTGTCCCTAATCGGTTGTTATTGTGGAAATATCCATAGACATCAATAACACATAAGATTAGAATGTATGTTGGTTGATGGAAGAATCTCATTATCCATGATATGGAGATATCAAACCAAATACATAGATACTTGTTAGAGAACAGTGTATCGGATAGACCCACCTTGAGAGTGACACATGGATACCATGATTGGTAGTTAGAGTCACATCTCATAATGATGGTGGTGATTGTGGTTCTTAGACCTGAAGTCACTACACTTATCACATGACGTTCGGTGTACTTTGACATCATCCATCGTGGTCCTGAATAAGGATTGCTATAAAGATGGTGCTTGGGTGCACTGTGACACATGGGGATGACTGTGAGTGATGTAGATGGAATTTGTCCTTCCTACGGGAGTTTGATATTCCGGCCACTTGATAAGCGAGACTGAGAAATGCATGGCCATGCTGATGTGAGTCAATATGTGGTATTGAGCTTACATATATCTCAGGCAGTCTGCTCTAGTTCAAGGAACATGGATTGAACATTGAAGAGGATAACAATTCCATGACTTGAGCTCAATCCGGATATCAGCGACAAAGGAACTGTACAATCACTGTAACACCAGTCATGTATGATAGGTTAAGTTGTTCTCCAACTTCTCCAATTACTTGGGTAGCAATGAAGTCTTGCTAGATACCAATCATTACTTGTGAAATCATAATATGATTATGGATATCACTGCCAACGTAATTTGGAGCCTACCGGGTCACACTCACAGGATGTGTTGGAATAGGAGTATAATTGTGGATTTGATTGAAATTGCTTCGAATCACATTGATTACTAAAATGTTTATGTAATCGATTAGAATAATATTGGGGTGACTGGCTCTAAGTGCAAGTGGGAGTCTGTTGGTATATGTATGCCCGTAGAGCCATCCGAAGCGATTGCATGGAGTCGGATATTAATTAATCAATTAATGCGATTATTTGGTTAATTAATGAATTCCGAAATATTCTAATTAATCCACGAGCGTTTTAATTAACGCAACGTTTCTGTTTACCGATGGGTTTAGGAAACCCTACTTCTCTTCTTATCCTATTTAAAGGAGGATAGACGGCCGATATCTATATAAGATATAGAGAGACGCTTTTAGGTTATTCTCACGCACATAAACCTAGCCGTCGCCGTCCTTAGGAGAGAAAGGAGAGCAACGTGCCGCTAGCACGCCGCCGCAGAGACACGCTCCTTCCCGCCGGCTTGAGAAGCGCGACGTGGAGTTCCATCCATCCGCGTGGACGAAGTAGAGACACAGACGCCTTGACGCCTGCGTTCGGAGGACGTCGACGACCACCTGTACGTGCTGCGAGCAACGTACATCACTGCCGCAGAGGAGCATTGCCGGATCAACCTGCGACAGCGAACGGGAGAGAAGATCCGTCCATGTTTGACAAGCAGTGTTGCACCGTCGTGCAGCGGGACATCGCCGGACTTGCTCCGCGATAAGGTATATCCCGCAAACCTATATCCGAATACACTGTTATCGACGAGATCCTATTACGGGTTGCGTGGATTTTATCGCTTCCGCCGCGCATGTTTTCTCCACAAAACCCAACATTTTGACCGATTTTAAAAACTTATTAAAATATCTTGTAACATCGCAAATTAAAGACAAACTCATATATTTATGTGCATATGTTGAGGTTTGAGCTCAAAGCATTCTGAGTTGCCACCTAGGCAAGGTTGTTACAACTTTTGTAGGAAAATATATTGGAAAAGATTGTATTGGTGCATATCAATCATGTGCCTATAGTGTGCTTCTATAATTTTAGGATATTTATAGGATTTTGTTGGGGATATGTCTTCAAAATAAATATGAATGTTTGTGTTGGTGAAAATCATTGATGTGTAAGAGATGATTTTAGTGATGAATTGATTTTTTTGGGTGGTTTTGAGATGCAAAATGAATGGGCATTGATTTATGACATGGTGAGGGTATCCATATACTTCTTTAGCATATACAAGCATGAATTTTGGTAGCATAAAATGAGGAGTCTACATATGCCCCTACAAGGCAAGGTATGGTGTAGATGGTTGTACCTAAGAAAACACTATAGGCTTCAACTGAACTAGTGTTACAACCCCAATTTTTGGGCTTGAATAGTTTAAAATGCAATTTCTCCAATAAATGTATAATCAGGAATTGTATGATTTATGTGCATTGAATGCATTTCCTTTGCAATATTTCCTTTGTGCATGCAATTTCGTGGATCATAATATGTTAATGAGGCCAATATGATTAAAAGAAAAAGAAAAAAAATCAAATAATGCATTATTAAGATGGAAATTTGAGATAATGATGAAAATATGAGAAATATGTGGAAAGATGTATGAATGATCATCATGGATGAGATTTAAAATCCACAAGGTTTCTAATGGTAAAAGGAATCCAAATAAAGAGAATAAAAGAGTAACAGAGAGACAAATTGAATAAAATATGTCTTATTAAGAGATAACTTACATATGAAGAAAATTCTCTCATACTTTGAATTTGATTCCCCAACTTGACACACAAGTATTTTAAGTCATTATGGATTTTCCTTTAAAATTTGGGAACAATTGGATAAAAGAGGAGAGAGTTATGCATTTTTAAGTTTCCTTAAAGTGAAGGGTTATCTAGTATGACAATCCTGAGATCGTCTTCTACCTTGATTTGGAAAAGGAAAATAGGGAATAGTGGTTATGAGTCTTCCCGAGCGAAACTCTTACGAACCAAGGCACGACTCATTTAGGAAACATGTCTAGTGAAATCAGGATACCAATCTGAGTTGGTCTACCCTGAGTTTTGTAGGGTTTTGTTGCCTAACAGAGTTTTGCCCAAATTAGGAAATTGTGGCTTCTCGGTCGCCATGCTTGGGGCTATATATACAAGGTCTATTTATCTAGTGCAAGGGCGACCCAATGAGAAGGAGATTTTGTCAAACTGATGGTAACCATCTCAGACTTCAATTGCTATCGCCAAACATGTTCTATCTCTTCTTCTTCTTCTTAGTTTTCTACCTGAGGGCTTCCTCGTAATCTTACCTATTCCAGTTGTCCTCGACAAGAATTGACACCGTCGTTGGGTTCCGGATGAACCAGGCGGTGGGGTCAGTTCATTAGCCCAGAGCTCCGATGCCCTAAAGCACAGGGTCAACCTTTCTGTTGACTAGCGTCGGGGCCTGGCTCACAAACAGAAGGTGGGCGGGAGCTTGAAGATGAGTTGGGAGGAATAGACTTCCTTACCCCCGACCTTGACAAATAGAAAAAATGGAAAACACATCTTTTAGCCTTATTTATAGCCTTCACCCTCATTGGGACAAGTGGGTGAGTTGGCCACAGGCCATTGGATACGAATTAACCGTGTGGAAAAGCAATGGAAGAGGTAAGTGTGATGATGTGGTTGTTTCTAATTGGCTCAACCATATTTATTTTGCAAAAATAATAATTAATTATTGGTAACCTGGATCAAGATAAACTGTATATGAAAATTAATCAAAAAAATCCAAGGAATCCATTAAAAATATAACAGAACATGATTCTTCTTGCAATTCAAAAAGGATATAAAGATATCATCTTTAATGGTTTAATTGATGAAAAACCCTAAGAATTGATGGTAATTAGATCTAATAATGTTCTTTGGATGTTATGAGCAAATATTAACTTATTATTAATAAAAGAGAGAATTGGGTCTAAAAAGATGATCTTTTTGCATAATTGGCTTAATTTAGGGTTCCATGTACATGAATATGCATTAATGGGCCTAGAAACCCTAATTTTAATAATTATGACTTTTAATGGTTTTAATTGTGCAAACCATGAATACGATGGAGATATGTTATTACAAAGCCAATTTGAGTATAAAAGGTCCTTAAAGTGGATAGTTTTGAGTAATTAGGGTTTTTATGAGTAGAAAAGTTATTTTAGGGTTTGTTAACCTAAAAAGGATAAAGTTTGAGAAATTGATCTAAGAAGCCCTCAAGAATCCTAATGAGACTTAGAAACCTTGGAAAGGTATCCCAAGTCAATAAGGAGTTGTTTGGGATATGTTTGTGACAATTAGACATTACACATGTTTTCAGGATCAATGTTTGCTTGATTGGCTTGCTTGATTGGACATCTAGTTGGATTTGGATATATTGCTTCTTTGAGATCTCCAAAATAGGTATGTGGCTACGCTTATGACTAATTGCTCTAGTTTCATGGAGATTTCTGAAGTTTTACCGATTGCTTGAAATTAACTGCTTGGTTGGCATTTATTTCATGTAACTATAAAGTGACTATGGCTATCACCATAAATATATGTGCATGACTGGCTCAGATCATAGTCCTCCTCTATAGCTTTGATGATGGTGAGATGGATGACCTAGTACATGGTCTACCCTTGGGGTAGGATCATCAGGTTATCATGAGTCGATGTGTTGGTCTACCCTTGGGTAGGACCATACGACTACACATCCCTAGGTCATGGTCTACCTGTGAGGTAGGATCATAGGGGCTATTCGAGATCTACCATATGAGAGAGGTAGTATCCATGTCTACTACAGGGATAGCATAGAGGCAAGGATAAGTAGGGATTGAGTAGTTATGTTTAATACGTAAAGTTGATATGTTAAGCAATAATTTGATTATATTATGTGGTTATAAATAGATGCTAGAATTTGGTTCCCCCACATACCAGTATAATTCATTATACTGACTGACATTTTGTTTGTTGACATTTTAGGTTTATCATAAAGTGGATATTCCTTTAAAGTGACATTGAATGAATAAAGCTCAATAAAGAATTGGAGGATTGTAGACAGATAGTTTCTTACCTAGGTAAAGTCCCTCAAATCCTATATTTTTCAAGGTATGTGAAAAAAAATTTATCCTATTTTAAGCTTAGTTGTGGTAGAATTTATTAATTATTTTTTATTATTTGCAAAACCATATGATCCTATTTTGGGATAACGGCTCTAGCTTCTTGGTCTTCCTTAATTGGGGGTTATCAAGGGGAGCGGTTGTTACATTTGGTATCAAAGCATGATTTTCCATTTAATCTCTAATAATTATTAAATTTTACAAACTCTTTAGAACCCAAGGGAGTTATTAGAGGATTTTCCAATGATGGAGGTATCTAGAAAAGGATCACAATCTAGGGGCTGGAAAGATTTTCCTCCACCACGCTAGTCGGTCTTTGAGGACTTCCGAATTTTGTGTGACTGCCTGACCAAAATCGGAGGATTTGAGTTGAAATAAGATACCTCTAGGTCTTATCTCATTTGTCTTCATCCCTTCTCTACCCCGTTCATTGAATAACTTTAAGAGATTAGAGTTTCTCTCTCTCTACCTCCCTCTTGAGTTTTGGGAATAAGGATTAAGGAATCCTCCACCAAATAATGAAAAGCATGTAAGAAAGATGTCATGGACATAAGTTTTGATAATTAGAAACTCAGACTGAGTTTAGTTACATGCTTGGGTTGCATGGCCTGTGTTGTCGTGCCCTCAGGAGAGCTCTGAGGTCAGACCTTCTCATAGGATGAGGAGGAGAGCCTTGGAGGAAGAAGCCTATAGGAAAAGGAAGAGACATGACACATCCTCTAAGGATGATGCTCAACTCAAAACCTTAAGCGGTGGATAGAGAAAGAGAAGATACAATGAGTTGGATATCATAGTTGACCATGCATGTATGTACATGGGTTTGACGTGCATGCTTTACGTAGAGTCTTTGAGTATGCATGAGAAACATAGACTATGTGTGGTTGTTTGACCCCTAGTGTCTTGTGGTGATCCCACCTTGGGTGGGTCGTGCCCGTTGAGGGTGAGGGACTTCTCCCTCATTGAGAAGGTTAGAGGAGACCATATAGGAACCCTAACGGGCATACATGAACATAAAAGAGGCATGAACCCTATGTAGAAGTGCCTGGTATCAAGGCAGGCAACTGGTTTTAGACTTGAACCAGGGGGTATGTCTGATAGTTTGTTAGATAGGCATGCAGAGCCTTGGATGATCTTGGATAGACATAAGTTTTGATAGTATGTTTCACCTAGATAAGGCTAGACGTGTATCCTTAAGAGCATGACCCATCTTCTGAGAGAGAACCTCCAGTGGTAGGACCAGTTGTAGGGGTTAGTCGTAGAGAGAGGGTGAGACCCTGATGAAGAAGGTTGGAAACCTTGACTCTGAGACATGAGGAATCATGAGAAGTTTTGTATAATATGGCCTAGAACATACGGCCCTAAGTAGATATATGTGGTTTCCTCATGCATGATCCTTGAAGGCTTATCATACCTTGGATGCCTTTAGAGGAACCAAATCCTAGAAGAGAGAAAGAGGCTTTGTGAACAAACGTGCAAATGATATAAGTGCCTACCTTTTAGGTGTAGGAAGGAGAGTTCCATAGACCCTGAAGGGGTATAGCAACAAGTTGTGAGGCCTCACACCCAGTTGGTTTTCTTGGTGTAGGACTCTGAAAGTTTTTTTTTACATGGAAGAGTATTAGGATGTATATGCCCTATCTGGTATAGGTTTGGTTCATGGTTGAACAGATGATCATGCAGTTAGACAGTCGATGCATAGGAGGTGAACCTGGGGTTCCTAGACCAAAGAGGGGAAGTAGTAGTACCTGGTGCACACGATGCTCATGAGGTTAATTTAGTTCATGGTATTTGAGTATGACACCCCCTCACGTGTTATAGCAAAAGGAAACCCCACTCGAACGGATATATATATTTGATGAACCTTTCACACAAGTTGGTGACATATGCATATATGATATTGGTCCAACCTTGAGGAATGATGAATATGTATGACATACCAAGGAACTTAGCATGGTTTAGTAGAATTTCGTCTTGCTAGCTACATGCTTAGGTATCATGATAGGAGCTATGCATATACATGATGATGCAGACCTTGGATTCAAGAACGTTTGTGACCTTTGTTACTATCAAGAGATAGTTTTCCTCCCATCCTAGGAAGGGACCCTTCATGTAGGGTGAGTACCAACTTTTGTTTAAGTTTGAGGTAACCTTACGAGGTCACTTATAATAGCTTGACGAGCTAAGTGGAGAGAACATCGTATGAGCATGAATCTATAGACCCATGTGTGAGCATCTCTAAAGGATCATGAGGATATGTTGCCATGGAGGTAACCTGCATGGGGCCAAATTGAGATAGGTAGGTCGCCATGATTCCCATGAAGGGATGTAAGTTGACCATGAGTGCCCATAGAGATGATGGAGATTCGGATAAGGATTCAAGATTGAGATGTATTGTGATAGAATCCTAAGTCAATACTAAGGTCAAGTAGGGATAAGACTGATGGGAGTAGGAGTTGTCTGTTCCCTAGATGTACAAGACCATAGGGTCGGGAGGTAACAACTATCTTTGCCTGAGGACCATGGGTTAGGAGGTTGACCACCTTCATGAGTTCATGGGGCCCAAGGGCAAATGAGGGAGGCACTCCCTGGATGCATAAGGGAAGAGGGATGACCCCAAAAGTACCGGCACCCTAGAGACCTTGAGGAAATGACTAAGGATTGTACATAAGAGAGATGTGAAGACCCAAGAGTATTTAGGAACAACCTTTCCATGGATGTAAACATAGATTGGATATATTCATGATATGAAGACATGTGATGTACGTTTCAATTTAGATTGGAAAGTGTAATAGTGATGTGTGATGCACAATATCTACTCTCATAATGGGATGAACTCTGTATTTGGACTATAGCCAAATGCTTATTTCCTCTCGTTATGGGTGTGAGAGATAGGGCAAAACGTATGCCATATACTAAGGATGAAAGTGATATGAGTTAAAACATTTCTATGATGTTTGAGGATAGAGGAAGTACCACATCCTTTTGGAAGTATATTGGATAGATGGTAAGCAAGAACAAATGAACTAAGGTAATCATCATATGAGGACATTCTTACAAAGAGCAGTTTGGATTTTATGAGTTAAAGTTTGGGTTTGATAACTAAGATGAGGGAAGTAAGAACTCAAAGTTTTCATGACTCAGATAGAACTAAACCCAAGACAAGGATGATGAGTGGAGTATAGGAAGGTTTATGTTTTCACCATCACTTAACACATAAGGGAATTAATGTCATAGCAGATACTCTTAGCCGAGACACATCTTAGGTATACAGTTGTCTTGTTTGTCCAGTGGAGAGGCTGGCAGAGGTTGCTAGGTGAACCCTACGATCGTTAGACGATGAGACTTGTATGGATAACATCCATATATGATCAAACATGTTGGTCGAGTTAGTGGGTTCCCAGTTAGCCAACCCAGATCTTGATGAGATAAAAGGATTGGTATAAGAGCCTCAAATACACCTCCAGGAAAAGAATGTGGTGAGACCCACAACTAGAGTGTTTTAGGGTTTCTGAGGAGTCATCCTTGAGGAATCATGTCATGCAAGAAGCTCATGATTTTAAGTACACCATGCACCCTGGTACTGCCAAGATGGTTGAGGTGTGCAGTGATACCTTGAAGGCTTGGAATGAAGAAGGATATAGAGGTGCATGTGGCCAGTTTCCATACATGCTAGAGGGTGAAGGCCGAACACCAGTAACTCGATGGATTGTAATAGATAATGAGAAGTCCCCGAGAGGGAATGGGAGCAGATCACCATGGACATTGTGGTGGGTCTCCCCTAGACCAAGAGAGGTTAGGATGCAATATGGGTTATGGTAGATCGCTTTACCAAGAAAACACATTGCCTAGCCTAAGAGAGTGTTGGCAGTGTGACAATCTGGTTGAACTATATATATATATATATATATATATATATATATATATATATATATATATATATATATATATATGAGATAGATAGTTCAACTACACAGTGACCTTAAGCATGTCCTTAGGTTTGCTTACATGTTGTGGAAGTAGGTACATGAAGAACTCGATACTAGATTGAAGTTTCATGCAGCATATCACCCCCTGACTGATGGACAGTCAAGAGTGTATGATCCAGACGTTAGAGGGTCTGATGAGAGTATATGTTCTCATTTAGGGTGATTTGTGGGAACAATTCTTGCCCCTAGAAGAGTTTACTTGTTATGATAGCCACCAAAACTAGTATAGGGATGTATGAAGCTCTTTAAGGGAGGTCATGTTGGTCACTGCTTGATTAGGATGATGTCGGTGAGAGGGCCTTGAGTAGGTCAGAGAAACCACTATGTATGCAAATGAAGTCACTTTGATTGAGCAAGGGATGAGAAAGTCTAGGGTCGACAACAGTCGCATGTTGATGCGTAGCAGACTGACTTGCAGTTCACTATGGGCGAGCATGTGTTTTTTTAAAAATTCAACCCCTGCAAGCTATATCTAAGAAAACTAAGTCCCCTATACATGGATCCATTTGAGATGGATTGGTGAAGTTGCTTATTTTTAGCCTTACCCCTCAGGATAATATGATGTATGATGTGTTCCATATGTCCGATCTGGAGCACTATGTGAGGTACCTGAGCCATGTGTTGAGCATTGAACCTGTTGAACTCTAAGGGAGGCTAACTTACCTTGAGTCACCTATGAGGGTATGAGATACCAAGGTGAGAGAGAGATCAGGAGTAAAGAATAGAAGATGATAAAGGTTCTTTGGAAGAACCATGGAGAAGATGAAGCCACATGGGAGCTGATGATGGACATGGACAAATCTTATCATGATTGTTTGTATGATTGGTGGAATTTTGAGGGAAAAATTCCTATAAGAGGGGAAGGATGTTTTTGGGCTTGAATGGTTTGAAATGCAATTTCTCTAATAAATGTATAATCATGCGAATTGTATGATTTATGTGCATTGAATGTATTTCCTTTGCAACATTTCCTTTGTGCACGTGATTTCGTGGATCATAATATGTTAATGAGTCCAATATGATTAAAAGAAAAAGAAGAAATAAAATAATGCATTATTAAGATGGAAATTTGAGATAATGATGAAAATATGAGAAATATGTGGAAATATGTATGAATGATCATCATGGATGCGATTTTGAATCTATAATGTTTATAATGGTAAAAGGAATCCAAATAAAGAGAATAAAAGAGTAAGAGAGAAAAAAATGAATAAAATATGTCTTATTAAGAGATAAATTGCATATGAATAAAAGTCTCTCATACTTTCGAATTTGAGTCCCAAACTTGGCACACAAGTATTTAAGTCATTATGGACTTTCCTTTAAAATTTGGGAACAATTGGATAAAAGAGGAGAGAGTTATGCATTTGTTAAGTTTCCTTAAAGTGAAGGGTTATCTAGTATAATAATGTGATTTGTCACATTTCAATTTGAATCTGAAACCTTAGGCCCAACCCAGGTGAGTGTCACACTCAACGATGGTTGTTGGATGGTGGTCTGACGATCCCGAGATTGTTTCTACCTAGATTTGGAAAAGAAAAATAGGGAACAATGGCTATGAGTCTTCCCGAGCAACACTCTTGTGAACCAAGGCACAACTCATTTAGAAAACATATCCAGTGAAATCAAGAGACCAATCTGAGTTGGTCTACCCTGTGTTTCATAGAGGTTTGTTGCCTAACAAAGTTTTGCCCAAATTAGGAAACCATGGCTTCCCGGTCGCCATGCTTGGGGCTATATATATAAGGCTTGTTCATCCAGTGCAAGGACAACCCAATGAGAAGTAGATTTCATCGAACTGATGGTAACCATATCAGTCTTCAATTTCTATCGCCAGACCTATTCTATCTCTTCTTCTTCTTAGTTTTCCTCCAGAGGACTTCCTCGTCATCTTACCTATTCCAGCTGTCCTCGACAAGAATTGACACCGTCGTTGGGTTCGAACAGACCAGACGGTGGTGCCAGCTCATCGACCCAGAGCTCTGGTGCCCTAAAGCATGAGGTCAGCCTTCCTTTGGACCGACATTGAGGCATGGCTCATGAATAGAAGGCGGGAGGGAGATGGAAGACGAGTTGTGAGGAATAGACTTCCTTACCCCCAACCCTATCGAATAGAAGAAAGGGAAAACACGTCTTTTAGCCCTATTTATAGCCTTCACCTAGCTGGGACGAGTGGCTGAGTTGGCCACGAGCCATTGGGTGCAGATTAACCACATGGAAAATCAATGGAAGAGGTAAGTCTGATGATGTGGCTATTTCTAATTGGCTCAACCATCTTTACTTTGCAAAAATCATAATTAATTATTGGTAACCCAGATCAAGATAAACTATATATGAAAATTGATCAGAATAATGAAAGGAATCCATTAAGAATTTGATGGAAGCCTGATTCTTCTTGCAATTAAAAAAGGTGGTTTAATTGATGAAAAACCCTAAGAATTGATGATAATTAGATCTAATAATGTTCTTTGGATGTTACGAGAAAATATAACTTGTTGTTAGTAAAAGAGAGAATTAGGTCTAAAAAGATGATCTTTATGAATAATTGGCTTAATTTAGGGTTCCATGTACATGAATATGCATTAATGGGCCTAGAAACCCTAATTTTAATAATTATGACTTTTAATGGTTTTAATTGTGCAAATCCATGAATAACACAAAGACATGTTGTTACAAAGCCAATTTGAGTATAAAAGGTCCTTAATGTGGATAATTAGAGTAATTAGGGTTTTTATGAGTAGAAAAGCTATTTTAGGGTTTGTTGACCTAAAAGGGATAAAGTTTGAGAAATTGATCTAAGAAGCCCTAATGAATCCTAATGAGACTTGGAAATGTTGGAAAGGTGTCCCAAGTCAATAAGGAGTTGTTTGGGATATGTTTGTGATAATTAGACATTATACATGTTTTAATGATAAATGTTTTCTTAATTGATTGATTGGCTTGCTTGATTGGACATCTAGTTGGATTTGGATATATTGCTTCTTTGAGATCTCCAAAATAGGTATGTGGTTACTCTTATGATTAACCACTCTAGTTTCATGGTGATTTCTGAAGTTTTACCGGTTGCTTGAAATTAACTACTTGGTTGATATTTATTTCATGCAACTATAAAGTAACTATGGCTATCACCATAAATATATGTGCATGACTAGCTCAAATCCTAGTCCTCCTCTATAGCTTTGATGATGATGAGATGGATGACCTAGTACATGGTCTACCCTTAGGGTAGGACCATCATGTTATCACGAGTCGATGTGTTGGTCTACCCTTGGGTAGGACCATATGACTACACAACCCTAGGTCATGGTCTACTTGTGAGGTAGTGTAATGACCCTGCCTCCCAATAACCCCAAGTAAGGGAGACCAAGAGGTCAGAGTCGTTATCCCAATTAACAGGATCAAAGGTTCGATATATAATCAATAACAATTATCAAATTCTACCAACTGAAAACTGGTATAAAATAAAACATTGCATACCTTTTTAAAACTTTGGTAAACTACTCTATCCACAGCCTGGATTCATTCTATCTAATCCTCCTTGCACTTTATTTCTTATTTCCACAATGTGTCACTTTACTATTTGATCTTTCAATTGTTGTACCTAAAATGCCGACAAACAAAATGTCGATCAGCATATAGGAATATGTTGGTATGTGGGGACAACCAAAAGTTCACAAATATAGCTAACAAACTAATTATCACAACCAAGGTAATTAACAAGTTAATTTACATTTTCAATGTGTCAATCTCCACCGCTTTTGCTCTAACCATGGAATACCCTCTTTAGGGTTTGACTTAAGGCCACCTTCTCAATCCCGAGCTTGGTGCCTAGGGTCACCTCTCATGGTGCCCTTTAGTCATGCAACATAGAAACATTCCATGCAAGTAAGAAATCCAAGCAAGCAAGCACATACAACAAGATCCTGAAATATGCATCCAATTTTCCATCATTTATTATGCCATCAAGATCTATCAAACCTAGCTCTCTTCTTAGGTTTTCTAATCCACTTTTAAGATTTTCATTGCAATTAGGGTTTCACTATTACTTCATAAACCCTAATTACCTCATCTATTATTCACAAAAGATATTAAGGTTATCCTTTAACAACATTTAACCTTAATTTCATATTAAAGGCACAATTGGCCATCAATTAAGTCCATTAAACCGCTTTTACATCAAAGCTACCATTTTTATCCTTTTAATCCATGTCAAGTTCATTATGCCCATTTATCATCAATTCATAGTTTATTGTGGTCCAATTCACAAATGAACTCTACTTGTCATTAATTCTACTTTTATCCATTAGAAAACCCTAATTACTACATTAAGGGTATTTATCCACAATTAGGAGCTTTTATACTCAAAATGGCTCAGAATTATCATATCTCAACTTTAATCATGAAATTGAACAATTAAAGCCATTAAGAGTCACATTTACTAACATTAGGGTTTCAAGGCCCATTAAAGCACATGGAACCCTAAATTAATCCAATTATGTGTAAAGTTCATCCTTTTTATCTTAATGTGTCTCTTTATAATAAATAGGTTCATATTAACTTTAAACATCCATATAACCCTTTCTAAATCATTAATCATCAAAGATTAGGATTTTTCATTGATTAAACCATTAAAGATAACATCTTTTCATACTTTTTGAATTGATTAAACCATTAAAGATAACATCTTTTCATACTTTTTGAATTGCAAGCAAAACTAGGCGTCAATTATATTTTTATTGCATTCCTTGCATTTTCTGATAAAAAAAGCATTACTTATTTGTATTTTTTGACCAAAGGATCTATTTTTAACGATTTATACAACATTCAACATTTTTCTTGAATATTGGTCAAAGAGGCGACTAACCTTTTATTTTTCAGAAAATTTGAACCGTTGGATCATCAATCACCTTTGACCTAGTGGGATCGGGCAGTGCACACCGCTCGCGCCCACTAGTGACTTATTTTAGACGCAAAGGAGATGGGTTGTTGATCTTCTTCTCTGGTCTACAATGGACCATGATCAGGTGATGCCTGTAGCTCGCGCCAACACAACTCAGCTGTCAAATCCTACGGCGGTGCCAGTCCTGGAGCTCGCCGGAGCAAGTTTGATCTTGCTGATCTGGGGGATGAGGGAACAAGGGGAGGTGTCGTTTGGGTGTGTGAAGGTGAGAGGAGTTGAGGGGGGTTATATAGAGGATTTCAAGGCTTTTCTAGGGTTTCCCAAATCCCATCATCGCCTGCCTTTTAGGCAATTTGGGCATTTTCTCCAGAAGCATCCAAAGTGCGAAGAACCTAGGTATAGGTTGCGCAGAATCCTCTCCCGAACTCAACCATGTACTTTGCTAATCCGCAGATGTGAAGATTCATGAGTAAATTAAGTGGAAAGATCCCACTGCTGCCAACCTGTTGTTCCTAGTTCAGCTAGAACTAGAATACAAACGACCCTCATTGGATTAGGATCCAACGATCCTCATCACTCGTGCCTGAACAAAAGAAAAGGCTTGAGTTCTATTTTTTTAAGGAAAATCCTTACCATTGTAGGATAATTTGTGAAAATCATAACTCTTAATACATGGCTCTATTTTATCCTAAATTTTGAGGGAAACTTAATAATGACTTTATCTACCGTTCTACCAAATTTGGGCTCATTATATAAAAGAAAATGTGCCTTTTCTTTAGGTGCAAGATATTACTCAATTAAGTATATTTCTCACCTATTTTCTCTTTCCTTTGCTATTAAATTATTATTCTGAGTTCCTTGAACCTCAAGGAACCTCAATGGCTTGAAATCCCTTCTTGGGGATACACCTTAGCCTTTTACTTATCTTTTATCCATTATTTCTCATTATCTTATTTATTTCTTATCAAAATATCTCTTTTTGAGGATTTCTCTTTATCTCTCTTTTTATTTTCCTCATTGTCATTCCTTTTAACATTAGGAATCCTTTAGATATTAAAATCCACCAAGGATAACTCAATTATACCTCTTTCCACTTATTTTCCACATTTTATCATTGTTTTCAATTTCTTTCTTAATAACGAAATATTTAATTGACCTTTTGTTTTCTTGTTGCATTATCTTTGCAACTTTGGACTCCTTGGAACCCAAGGAACCCAAGAGGCATGAAATCCCACTTTGGATTATATTCCATTGCCTTCTAGAGGTTTCTACACCTTTCTTTTCTCCATTTTCTTATTTACTCATTTAATGGAGTTTCTTTTATCCTTTCCTTGTTATTAGGCCCAATAGATAATAAAGCCCACAAAACAACCATCAAGGATATTGTGAACAAAATCCATGTATTCAAAACAAATTATATCATTATTTGTTCAAATATCTTTAATATGAGAAATTACATTTCTCACCAAATGAACCCAAAAATTGGGGTTGTAACATCCTTCCCCTCTTATAAGAATTTTGTCCTCAAAATTCCATCAAGCAAACAAACAATTCAGGATAAGCCTTTCTTATGTCCATCAGGGCTCCCATGTGGCTTCACCCTTTCCATGGTGCTTCCCAAGAACCTTCATCATCTCATATTCTTCCATCTGAGTTCTTTCTTACCTTGGTATGTCGTACCCTCATAGGTGACTAAGGACATTTCAGCCTCTCAAAAGCTGAATAGGTTCAGGGCTCAGCACATGGCTTGAGTACCTCACATAGTGCTCTAGATAGGACTCATGGAACACATTACATCATGTTATCCTGAGGGGTAAGGCTAAACACAACCATCTCCACCAATCCATCTCAAATGGACCATGCAACCAGGACTCAACTCTCTTAGCTATAACTTAGAGGGGTCAGATTTCACGTTACATACTCTCCCACAGTGAACTACATGTCAGTCTGCTTTGCATCATATCACGACTCATGTCACCTCTGGGCTCTCTTTTAGCCATTGCACGATCAAAGCGACTTCATCTGCACACACTGTGGTCCTTATCTGACCTTCGCGAGGTCCATTCACCAACATCATCTTAATGAAGTGGTGCCCGACACAACCTCCCTTACAAAGCTTCTTTATATCCCGATACTGGATAAGGTGGTTATCATCACATCTCTCATAGGGCAAGAATTGCCCCCCATGTATCACCCTGAATGAGCACACATGCTCTCATCAGACCCTCTAGTCTGAATCGTTCTATCCATCAGTTAGGGGTGATAAACGGTAATAATATCGAGTTCTTCATGTACCTACTTCCACCGCTTGGAAGTAAACCTTTAGATCATACTCAAGAACGTTTGAACTCACATCATGGTGTAGTTGAACCATCTCTCTCTCATATGTAGTTCAACTGAATATGTCCCTTAATAGTTTCCTTTCTCTCTCATGTCATCTAGGTAAGGCGATCTACCATAACCCATATTGCGTCTTGACCCTCCTTGGTCTTAGGGGAGATTTAACACAACATTCATAGTGATGAACTCCCATTCCCTCTCTGGGACTCTTTATCCTTTATATCAAAACAATGGGTTACTGGTGTTCATCCTTCACCTCCTGTCATGCATGGCAACATACCACATGCAACTTCATTGTGGGCATCCAAAGTACTACTATCACTTACTAACTTCGTAGTACCATGGTGTATGGTGATCTTAAATCATGACCTCCTATATGCCATGATTCCTCAAGATTGATTCCTTATAAACCCTAAACCACTCTAATCGGGGTTTCATTGCCTTCTTTTCCAGAGGAGTGTATCTGAGGCTCTACCACCATCCTTTTATTGCATCAAGGCCTAGATTGGCTAACCAAACAACTACTAACTTGTTCAACAGATCTCATTACATCTGAATGTTAGCCAAACATATCTCCTTTTTCAAACTTAGGTTTAGCCTAACAACCTCTTTTAACCTCTAGCTAAACTAGGCAGTTGTACCAGGACATACATTACCACTTCACATCCTTAGGTGTTAGGTAATGTTGAAGACATACATCTCCATGTATTCCACTTATCATCTCATCTCAGACTCTAAGTCTATCTTCATCAAGAAACTCTGAGCTCATCCTCTTATTTTTCGAACTCAACCTTGTATAACTCATAGCTCATGGTAAAAACATCCTCATAAGATGACTACCTTATTTCTCTTAGTGTTGGTAAACCATCCATGTTTCGTTCACCCCACAAGGGTATGTTATCATTTCTATCCTCATACCTCATAGCAACGTTACAACTAACCTCATCTATGGAAACACATCCCACTATCACACAGACAATGAGGTGTTACGTGAAAATGTGCGTAAAACACCATAACCATAGATTACCAAAAACACGGGTTAATTAAAACTGATTGCGGAGAGCAGATAAACTGAGAAACTATTATATTTAGGTCCTCGTCCTGCAAGGAAACAAGTTATATAAACATTACAAGATCTTGACATGTGTTAACAGCTTAGGAGATCATTTGTCCTGTCATCACACAAGTTCATCACCTGTCTATACATACACAAAGGCCCACATTCGGCTAGCAGTAGGATATACAAAACATCAACAGCTATACATCATGAAACAACGTCAAAATGCCTCCAAGGACCTGAGAGTACAAGGATGACTCTAAGACTCTACTACAAAATGACCAAAACAGCAGCATGTCCATCTCTTGCCTTCTACTGCTCGTCTTGCTGCTCGGCCGCAACTCCGCGACCACCACCACGTCTTGCTCGAACACCTAAAAAGGTTATAAACCAGCGGGGTGAGACACACAGTCCTAGCGAGAAACATAACTCCCCGCCGAAACTACAAAACCACATAAAGATAAAGCAACAACAATAATTAACTGATAAGAGGTATAACAAGAGCAGTTTATAAAGTAAAGCTATTCATACCAGCAAGCTTACTAGAATGTACAGAAGGCATGTACTCATGTATTTCTTTATGGTACATGATTAACAAGATAAGGTTTATAAGGTCTTACCACATAACATGAGGAACGTATAAGTAACTACAAGTATAACAAGATCAACTACACAAGCAAGGCCTCAACCAATGTTCTGTATTTTACCTTAAGCATTAAATACTATTCGATTGGGTTACATATTATTATGCCCTGAGGAAGTGAGCCGTATCACTCAAATCCATTGACGGCTGCGAAACCCGGAGTCAGTGTCATACAAGGTCAATGGAAGGAGCCGGACTCCACGACCTCCCACCTCGTGGTCAGTGCACGAGAACCAAAGCAGGACCACAATCTCGTGCTTAAGTGGCCTCAGCCATAGGGTCAGCTCCATAGGCTACCCTTCCTCTAGCCCACCTCGGTACAGGTCTCGGTGCTAGTATATCTGAGCCACGGGCCTGTTCACCGTGCTCTGAGCCATGAACACATTCATGCTCCCATATCACATATCATGAGCCATGGGCCTGTTCACCATGCTCATATACATATCCCGAGTCTGCAACCGCAGCTGCACTTGATTCCCTCTCTATTTTAGGCTAGGAGAAACCTCACATATTCAAAAATATGCGCTCCGGGTTAACCCACAGGAGAACCCATTTCACCATCACCAGCTCCTGACGATGATGGATCTATGGCCATGGAAAACTACATGATATATTCCACTGTGATTAGTTAATATCTTTTATGTGGATTGCAAGATTCAACCAAGTTATATAACATGCAAACTATAACAGAAATAAATAGAATGAAACTCAACATTTTGCTTTTATTGTAATCCACATCACCCTGATCCATCACAAGGATCCAACATTACATGTTATCACTTGGCCTCTTGCCAATCATCTAGATCCATCTCAAGGATCATCACATTACCATGGGATATCAATCCCTTATCACATAGTGTCACTTCCTCTCAAGGCATTCTCATCAACTTAGGCACTTTAGCCAAACTCGGGTCCTCAGACCAATCACATCATATATGATATCTCATCATCAAGAGTAATTATTAAAGCAGGGTTACTCGATTACATATATATATCATGGCCCTTTACCTGGCTATGCATCTGTATGGAACACCTGCATGGTTAGTATGTACAATCATCATAAACTAACAGAAAGATCATACTATCAACATAGGGTGACATTGATGATTATACGCTTTATCAATCATGCCTCAACTTGGGATCATAAGCATACATCACATCATTAAGCAAGGCATATTACATGCTTATCATTTACTCAACATTATACAAATGATTCAAGGTGATCATAAGTAGATGTAGCATCATGTCAAATTACATAGGTGTGAGCTACCAGCCTAGTTATCAACATGCATATCATAGATCAACATAACCCAAACGTGACTACATAGACAAGATCTAGCGTAGACATTTTACAGAAGGATCAAGACCCTCATTGGAAGTGCCCACTACCCTCACCAAAGGTGTGTTGGGTAGGGAACCCTCACTAGAGGTGGTATCGGGCAGGTTACTCTCCCCCATCGTCCAACACTCAAACGCATAACGGTTAAGCAAACCAGCACATCTTGGCCAAGCACAAGGGTGTCGGATATCCAAGGCATAACAGTCAAAAGCATATCGTGCAGTTATGTCTAGGAGACATATCGTGCAACTGAGCCCAAGGGGCGTGTCGTGCAAGGTGTATCATGCACCACGTCATGCAACGCTCTATATGGAATCAAGAACAATAGGCAACCAAGCATGCAACTAGCCAAAGAAGTGTGTCATGCAACAGTGTGTCGTGCCTCATGGCATATCGGTCAGCACATGTATCGGGTGCTAAGGTGTCATGCAACGCCCATCAAGTGTCGCGTTTTTGGCTGACACACACAGAGCTAAGGCCAAAGGGTGACGCCCACGACAGACTAGCTAGCAACGCTCCACCACAACAAGGCATAACAATACTAACCCACCTTCTAGGTTATATGTGTCGGGCAGGGTACTCAGCTAAGTGTGACACCCAACACAACAAGGAAAGGACCAGGGAGCATCGCCCGAAACAACCACAACATGTGTCGTCCAAAGCTCAAGGTCAAGAGGGATATCAGGCAACACCTCCCCCAAGATCATAACGGTCAAGATGCAACCCGACAGGGTCACCACCAACCTCAAGCACAAGGGCACCAAAAACCCTAATGGATCAAGAAGATGACTCACCTCTCAACTATAAAGAGAGAGGGGTCTTGCCAAGCTTCTTATCACCAATTGGGCAACACAAGGAACAACCCTAACAAGGTTTACAACCACTACAAAGCTCGCCTTTCAAGTCCATGGTGAGAGGAGGGTGTTGCTCAAGCAACTAGAACACAAGCTCACCTCTCAACTTAAACGAGAGAGGGGTATTGCCCATGTTACTAGAACTCAAGCTCACTCCTCTAGACCAAGGAGAGAAAGGAGTGTTGCTCACCAAGAAACCCTAGAACATAGGTTCGGCCAACAAGGTGCAACTAGGCAAGAAACTAAACTAACAAAATACTTAGCCGATCATGAGCAACATATAAACAAGAACATAGAAGATGGTAATGTAGTTAGGGTTAGGAGTTATGAAACCCGCCTCAAGCAAGATCCAAGCACCACCAAGGAAGAAGAGCAAGTCACTCTAGGGTTAAGCCACCACTAGAGGAAGAAGGAGACTCCAAGGCAAGGATCGGCCACCAAGCTTGCAAAAGAAGAGGGGTGTCGTGCACCAAGGGAGAGGGAGACTAAGGAACTAAAGGGATCCTTAGAAAGGGAAATGAAACACATATATAGAAGAGGATGGAGGAGAAACCAAGGTAAGACAAGGCAAGGTGTCACCCACCTAGGGACACTTGTCCATGTGCAAAGCCACCACTCTATCATGCCCTAAACACATGTCCACGGTCATTGCCACATGTAAGCATCAAGCACCAAGTGTCCACTAGTGGTGACACAAACGAGGTCAAAGAAGGTCAAAGGGGTCCATGGGTGACACACCCCCACAGCATGGCCAACACACCCCTACCATGGACGACACAACCCTGGGAGACACACCACCAGGGCAACACACATCCTGGGCAACACACCTAGGCCGACACAAGCATGCTCTTGCCCGACACAAGGTCCAAATAAGCAAGGGCAACACACCACAAGGCCCAACAAGCTCAACCAAGCCCAAAGGAACTCAAGCAACGAGCCCAAACCTTCCTCTCAACAGTAGAGGAAGCAAGGAGAGGGATGAACACTTCACAAGGTGACAAACTCGCCCACAAACCCTGAACTTGGGTTAATTGCAAGTAGCACCTCCAGCTCTCAATAGAGCACCAACAAACCCTAATCACCACCAAAGGTGATTAGTAAGCAACTAAGCATCAGGGTTAAGCTAAGAAAATAGGATAAGCCCTAAACAGAGGTCAGGGTCCTTACAAGATAACCCTCTACAAAGGGGTTTTGTCCTCAAAATCCAAAGAGAAAAGTGAGGGGTACTTCCTCCTCATCTCTTCCTCAAACTCCCACGTGGCTTCCTCGATGCCACGATGATGCCAAAGAACCTTCACAAGAACCATGTCCTTCCTCTTCATCTTTTTAACTCTTCTGTCAAGGATCGCCACATGACCTTCCTCATAGGTTACATCTTCATCAAGCTCAACTTCGTCTGGCTGTATCACGGTTCCTGTATCCGGATGACTTTTCTTCAACATACTGACATGGAACACTGGAAGTAACCTGTGTAACTCTAGCGACAACTCTAACTCGTAAGCTACCTTGCCAACACATGCTATGACCGGGTATGGCCCCATATACCTGGGTGATAGCTTACCCTTCCGACCAAACCTTAGCACACCTTTCCACGGCGAGAATTTAAGATATACTTTGTCTCCTACCTAAAACTCCAAGGGTCGTCGGCGATTGTCTGCATAAGACTTCTGCCTGTCATGTGCCGCTTTCAATTGTTGTTGTACCACTTTGATCTTTTCTGTTGTATGATGTACTAACTCATGACCCAAAAGCTGATATTCACCAGACTCATACCAACATAACAGAGATCTGCATTTTCTGCCATACAAGGCCTCATAAGGAGCCATGTCAATGCTCCGCTGATAACTATTGTTGTAGGCAAACTCTATCAAACTGAGATATATGTCCCAACTACCTAGGAACTGCAAAACACAAGCTCGAAGGAGATCCTCTAAAGTTTGAATAGTCCTCTCAGACTGTCCATCTGTCTGTGGGTGGAAAGCGGTACTGAATCTCAACTGTGCTCCCAACGCTTTGTGCAACTATTCCCAGAAACGACTCGCGAACTGAGGACCTCTGCCAGAAACTATCGTCACTGGTACACTGTGCAACCGTACTATCTCATCTACATATACCCGAGCGAGCTTCTCGGTTGTATATGTTGTCTTTACTGGTATAAAATGGGCAGACTTCGTCAATCTGTCCACTATTACCCAAATGGAATCATGATTCCTAGTTGTCTTGGGTAGACCAACTACGAAATCCATGGTTATATGATCCCGTTTCCACTGCGGTATCGGAAGGGGTTGCAACGTACCTGCCAGCTTCTGATGCTCAACCTTGACTTGCTGACAAACCGCACACCTAGCCACGAACTCAACTACATCTTTCTTCAAGCTGGGCCACCAATACAAGTCTTTCAGACTATGATACATCTTGGTGACACCTGGATGCATAGCATACATTGACGTGTGTGCTTCCTTGATCACTAACTTCCTCAGATCATCAACATCGGGGACCACCATCCTATCACGATAGCAAACTAGTCCATCCTCGGACTCATGGAACCCATCACGCTTTTTGCTACCGAACTCTGATCTGATCAACTGTACGGTATCATCCATTTGTTGTGCATCTCTGATCTGCTGTCTTAGCGTAGGCTTGACGTGTATCTATGCTAGAAGTCCAGCTAACAAGGAAACTTCCATCTGCACATTCATCTGCCGCAAGGAAACACACATATCCCATCTATAGCATACCAGGGAACTCTACTGTGCCTTCTTGGAAGGAAAAGAAGAAGACTTTCGGCTAAGCGCATCAGCTACCACATTCGCCTTACCAGGATGATACTCGATGGTGCAGTCGTAATCATTGATTAACTCCATCCATTGACGTTGTCGCATGTTTAACTCATGCTGCGAAAAGATGTACTTCAGATTCTTATGATCCGTAAAGATCTGACACACTTCCCCGTAAAGATAGTGTCTCCAAATCTTTAACGCATGAACCACTACCGCCAATTCCAAATCATGAGTCGGATAGTTCTCCTCGTGTTTCTTTAGCTGTCGTGAAGCAAAAGAAACCACATGATCTTCCTGCATCAGCACACAACCTAAACCTTTCTTGGAAGCATCACAGAAAACAACATAGCCCTTTCCAGGCTCTAGCAGCACCAACGCCGGAGTACTAGTTAGCTTTTCCTTCAAAATTTGGAAAGCTTGCTGAAAACGATCATCCCAGACAAAAGGTACATCCTTCCTAGTCAATTTCGTCATTGGCAACGCAATCACACTGAAGTCCTTGATAAACCTCCGGTAGTATCCTGCTAAACCCAGGAAACTATGAACTTCTGTCGGCGTCTTCGGCTGTTCCCATTCTGCTACAGACTCCACCTTCTTTGGGTCTACTTTGACTCCTTAAGGAGATATCACATGACCCAAAAAGGTTACTTCTTCTAACCAGAACTCACACTTGCTGAACTTGGCATACAACTGATGTTGGCAAAGAAGAGTCAACGCTAGTCGAAGATGTCGCTCATGCTCTTGCTTGTCCCGACTATAGATCAAGATGTCATCTATAAAGACTACAACAAACTGATCTAGGAACAGACAGAACACTCTGTTCATCAGATCCATGAAAGCAGCAGGTGCGTTGGTTAGTCCGAACGGTATAACCACGAACTCAAAGTGACCATACCTCGTCTTGAAAGCCGACTTTGGTATGTCATCCATCTTAATCCTCAACTGATGATATACGGACCGTAGATCGATCTTTTAAAACACGGTAGCACCACGTAACTGATCGAACATATCATCTATCCTCAGTAACGAGTACTTGTTCTTGATCGTGACCTTGTTCAACTGTCGGTAATCTATACATAACTGCATCGATCCGTCCTTCTTCTTTACGAACAACACTGGAACACCCCAAGGCGACATACTCAGTCAGATGAAACCTTTCTCCAACAATTCTTGCAACTGCTTCTTAAGCTCTGCCATCTCTACTGGAGCCATCCTATACGGTGTCTATGCAATTGGTTGCGTTCCTGGAACCAGATTGATCTCGAAATCAATCTCTCGGGGTGGATGAACACCAGGGAACTCATCGGGAAACACATCGGCAAACTCTCGGACAACTGACACCTCCTCAAGGCTAGGACCTTTCGCCTTGGTAGCCACAATGGTATCCACAACATGAGCTAAGAATGTCTCACATCCTTGCCGTAGCAACTTCTCTACCACCAAAGCTAATACCAGACACGTCAGAAGAATCTTCCTATCTCCTTGTAAGATCCACTTCCTACTACCATCATCAAACACAGCTTGCTTGGAACCACAGTCCAAAACAACCTTATACTTCTCTAAGGTATCCATCCCAAGGATAACATCAAAACCATGCATATCAAGTGGTATAAGATCCACTTGTATGCTGTGTCCCAAAAAAAAGATAAGATACAAGATGGACACTCTTCTCGAAGCATCGAGGAACCATCAAGAGGGGTTTCTAACAAAAAGCTATCTTCCTTACAGCAAACAGGTAAACGACAGTTTTCAAGCATACTATAGGTGATAAAAGAGTGTGTAGCACCCGGGTCAACCAGAACAAATATAAAGTAAGAAGAAGACATATCAGAATGAAATAACTCCATATGACCTGCCACCACTCGTGGGTTGACTATCGCCTCCGGCTGACTCATAGCATAGAATCGAGCCGCTGCTTGCTGTCCACGACCTCTGCTTCCTTGAGCAGACGATCCCGCTTGTGACGCTTGACCGCATCCTCGCCCTTTTCTACCACTAGGTTGCTATCTATCTGACCCTTGTTGATTCTGCCTCAGCTGTTGTGTCACTTCAACATCTCGGTTTGGGCAATTTGACTTGAAATGCCCCGTCTGACCGCAGATATAGCATGTCTTAACTTCAAACCGTGGTCTAGATGGCCATGTCACTGCCACCGAACCTGTACTGTGTGCCTTAGACAGAGAAGAAACATATCCTCTTCCCTTACTCGGAGACCATTGCGATGGTACACTGGAACCTCTCATCACGGAAGGTGTTGAAAACCTAGGCTTCTTGAAGCCACCAAACCTCTGTCCCTGGAACTGAGCTGGCCTCTTGTGAGACATGGATTCTCTTTTCTCCTTGACTGACCGTTCAATCCTCCAGACAGATTCCACAAATATAGCAAACCGCTCTCGGTTCTCCAACGCAGACGCATGTGTTGTCAGCTCAGCACTCAAACCTTTCTCAAAGCATCTAATCCGCTCTTCATCTGTCACTGCCATGTGAGGACAAAACCTCAACAGATCCATGAACTTGGCCTCGTACTCGGTGATGTTCATTGTTCCTTGGCGTAAGTGCTCAAACTGACTGATCTTCTCATCCAGAAATGTCTTTGGAAAGTATCTGCTGACAAACTCACGCCGGAAAACCTCCCAACTGATTACCTCACCAGGTCGCTTCTCCTCCTCGATGGTCCACCAGTGACCAGCACTACCCTTCAGAAGGTAGACAGTGTACTTTACTTTTTCTGCTTCGGGGATGTCGAGGATCCGGAAAGCCTTCTCAAGACTTGTTAGCCACAGATTTGCATCCGATGGATCAGTCGTTCCAGCATAATCCGAAGCTCCGACTCGGCGAAGCCGCTCAAAGGTCTTCCCAATACTTGATGTTTCACCATGGGGAGCATGTTCTCTCGGCAGAGGCACTGGCAATCTTTCTACCATGAGATTCATCGTAGCCATCATCAACCCCATAAGTTGTTGATAGGTGGTGCGCTCCCGCTAGAGGCTTAAACACCGGCCAACTAGGGTGGCCGAGTGCAATCCAAGAGGTCGGGAGGCACGGGATGATGGGATATTTGCTTTTGAAATTTGTATGGTCCCAGATCGAGTCTATCACTAAAACTAAAACAATTCGCCCGCAAGCGTACGGGGTACTGTTGTAGTATAGATCAAAGGCATGATGCGGGGTCGAACCACGGAGATAGAGGGGGCGCTAAAGTTAGTAGGCGTGAGCTACGTTCCTATTGTGGAGAGTAAGGTTTTTAGGGTTTTAAGATTGGTTGGTTGTTGATTAAGCTAAGAGAGCAAGTATGAAAAGCAATATGAAACTAAGTTATCAAAAGGCTAAGTTAGCAATTTAAGTCAACAAGCTATCTAAACAAGAGTAAGAACAAATTACACTAGACTAAGCAAGAAACTAGCAATTGAGAGCCTAAGTTAACCACTAAACAAGATCAAAGACCTAAATTAACACTTAGCTAGCGAAACTAGGCAATCAACTAAGTTAACTAAAGAAATTGAACTATACTAGCATTAACAAGCAAATATAGCAATTAAGGTTTTAAGCAATTAGATGAAGGAGGTGGGCCATTTGGGAATGTGACATTGACATTAATTGGGGGATGTCACCATAATAAGCAATTAACATATTCCATTCTAGGCTACCAAACCAAACAACAAGGTGGGTGCTATGAGGATGTACCCTATGCTACTAGTTGGAGAATTAGGGCTAGGTGTAATTCTCATAGGACTTACCAAGTCTAGGTCTCTAGGATAAGTGGTATTAGTCAATTGAGGACCAAGGGTAAGGATGGGAGTAGAGATGAGGATATTTGACCTCATGCCACTAGCCACCTCAGCCTTTAGGAAATCCTAGGCAATTTCACTAATCACACTTATACTAGTCACTTAGAACTCACATTTGCATGTAGGAAGAAGGTGATTATGTAGGAAGATAGGGGGCTATCTAGGGATCCTAATTAAGGACCTAGGAGCCAATCCTATGATAGCTACATAGAAACCAAAACATCCTAGAGGCAAATGTCTTCAAACACCACAAGGCAAGCAATCAATGTAATTAAACAGCAATCGCATGCACAAGTAATGGGAAATGAGATACAAGCAAAGGAAATCATCATAGAAGTTACAAATTATATTCCCCAACATGGTATCAAAGTCACATTTTTTCCCCAAACACCCCACCCAAGGGGGCTTAGCTATACATGATCAAAATAGAAACAAAGGAGAAGGGAAAGAGAGTAGGAAACGCCATGGATGCTTGATGGAGCTTGACTTCTTCACCTCCTTGCTTCCAGCCACGAGCCTCCTCCTCTAATGGTGCCCAAGAGCATGGAAATGGTGGAATGGATGGATAGAAACCTAGAGAAACTAGGTTTCTATGGTGGAAATGAGTGGAAAGTGGGTGGAAATGGGATTTAATGCAAGGAAAGTAGGTGGATGGGAGTAATGGATGCAAGGGAGCACTTGGGGGCGGCTAAGAAGTGCTCTCTCTCGAGCACTAGAAGCAACTAGTGCTTATATAGGAGCTAGGGTTAAGTGGGGGTATAATAGGAAAAGCAGTGAAAAAAAGTTAGGTTTTGGGGTGGTAGCACGGCCGTGCTGGGCAGCACAGCCATGGTGGGTAGGAGTGGGCACGACCGTGGTGGAGGAGAATGGTCGTGTTGGCTAAGTGTTAAATCAACAGGTTGATGGGTGAAAATGAAGGCTGGTAGCACGGCCGTACTAGATAGAACAGCCGTGTTGGGGACTAGGTAGAACGGCCGTGCTGGGTAGCACAGCCGTGGTGGCGGAGTTATGAGGAGGTCATTCTGAGCAACACTCCTGTTCCATCTTCATCTAGCACGGCCGTGCTGGTCAGCACGACTGTGGTGTGGTCTTCGTAGCACGGCCGTGCTGGGCAACACGGCCGTGGTGGCTGACTTGCTTGAACTTCAATAATTTGTCGATCAACCTGTAATTTTGCTCAATTGCCAACACGACCGTTCCATGGCACCACGGCCGTGCTGGGTTCTTCTAACACTAGCATGGCTTCAAACTTCATAATTCTTGGATGTCTTTGCTTGGAGATGATTCTTGGCCATTGGAGGTAGGTTGAGGGGGACTTTGGGGTCTTCTTTGGGTCCCTCCCTGAGTGGGGAAACCCTAGAATTCCTTCTTTCTCTCTCTTCCATCTAGGCATGGTCCAAGTATCAGAAAAACAGTGCAAAGAACATCCATAAGCATATTTGCAATGATAACCAAATTAGGGGTAAACGCTTGTAGTCTAACATGTCTAGATGTGATTTGAGTACAAAATGACACAAGATGGAGTCCTAAAATAGGGCTACATCACCACCCCAAACTTAAAACATACTTGTCCTCAAGTATGCTCCAACTTGATCTCTCTTTTCAGTTCTTTTCAATCAGAAACAAATGACAAATGCAAAGCAACAACAAATTATTGAATACATGGTCTTGGAGGTGACTAAGTGCATGTGTTTCACATCTCTCCCCTCCTTCTTTCACAAACCATCCATGAGATGAGCACTGAGCATACAAACTTCAAATATAAAGCATAGAAACACAAGTTGTCCATATGTCCTTTATGTCATTCTGGGTAAACCATTTCATGTTGGTGTTAATCAAAGGTGACTAGGAGTGTTGTTTCACTTTCATGCACTCAATCCTATGCTTCAAACCACACTAGATGATCCACTTGGCTATAGAAAGGGCAAAATGAGCTAGATTTGATGTTTTCTAGCTCAATGGGTATAAAAGAAGAAGAAAGGGTTGTGGTAAGATTTGGAGTGCTTTTACACACTCCTCTTTTATTTATTTGAATGCTCTTAAACAGGAGCATCCTTTTATTTTATTTTTGCTTTTCTTTTCTTTTTATTTGCCCTTGGTGTAGGTAGGGCACATGGTGGATAGAGTGAAGCGGGGAGATAAAGATGTGGCCACCCCAAACTTTTGGAGGTGGCCACGGCTAATATGTGCACTTTGGCATCTTTTCATGAAGCGGAGGGGTATGAAGATGGTGGAAGAATAGTCAGATCAAAGAGGGGTCATCAGTGTAGTTTTCAACATAAGATTCCCTGCATGAAAGCTAATTCAACACTTCACCAAGTAATATCACACCACATGATAGAATTAACACAATATTCATATTTCTACCAAGTGATTCCATTGGCTTTAAGCGTTTTTCGCTTGCTCAATTCATGATTCAACTAAAGCATTCACAGACTTAAGAGATGTGGTTCACATGTAAAAAGTCACAAATAAGACCGTATATCAATAAGATCTAAGAATGTAGAATGCATTTGTCACAAGAGTAAGACATTTCATTTCAAAAACTGGAGGTTAAGTCAAAACATCCTTTTAGAGCAAGAATATTCAAGTTTGGGCAAAATTGGTCAAAATGGTGCCAATTTGCCTTAAATCACATCTAAACCTACTTTAGGAAAATTTAAAACATAAAACAGTAAATCTTGTTCAACGTGCATATGAAATTATCAAAAACTATATGAGAATGCAATGCAAATTACTAAAAAATGTAAGAAATTAAACTACATGCTATGCAAAGATGTCAGCAAAAGAAAATCTATACTAGGTGGGTTAAACATCAAACAAACAATGATCAGGTGAAACAGGCAACTGTCAAAATAAGCTGAAAATAGAGGACTTACCGCCCTACTACCCCAAACTTTTGAACCATGCTGTCCTCAGCACGAAACTAAAGCTTAGGGATGATAGGGTAGAAGTCAGGGTTGTGGTGGTGTGGGGTCCTGCGATGGGCCAGATTGTGGAGGAGGCTGCTGGTAGTAGTGGCCCCAGTAGTCCTCCTGTGGAGGCGGGTATGTCTCCTGATAGCTAGAAATGGACCCCCAGAAATCCTTCCCCCATTGGGGGTTTGTTTGTGTCTGCACATGCTGGTACTGATACATGTGGTTGATTTGGTGATGCATCTACTGCTGATCCAACCACATGTCCTGTTGCATTTTCTAAATCCCTTCCAACTGTTCATGGATGGATGCCATATCATATGCATTTGTCGGAGGTGGCTGCACCTCAAACTCTTCCATTCTCGGTCTTGTGCGGCGTGGATGCTCAAATGATCGCTGCTGTTCTGGCACGTTTGTTTCCCCCTTTTCCTCAGGTAAGGCTACACTTGGTGCTCTGTATCCCTCTCTAGGGGTGTTTTCCTCATAGTGTGATAATAGATTGAGAAAATCATCCATAGGCCCTGCATCACTGAGTAAAAGGGGGACATGGTAAGGGAGTTCCAAGGTGATACCAGGGTAGCCGGGGTTCAGCACATAAAAAATTTGTTATCCTTGAGGGATATCATATGTGACCTCACAAGATAGTTTAGGTCCACATATTTGTTTCCATCTACCTTGGTGAGCCCTTCCAGATTGCATCCCAACGCCCTCACCAAAGTGGTGACAATCCCTCCCATGATGAATGGGTTTTTACTTTTGGATGGGATTGTCTTCACGTGATCAATAACCATGGCACCCACGTTCACAAACCCCTCGCTTACAACTGTAGCTATGAGAAATAGGTCTTTCTGGGCGCCTGATCCTTGATTATCATAGCGACCAAACACGGTATTTGCCAGCACTTTTTGCAAATATCTCAAGAATGGGTTGTGGATCTTGCTCGTTTTAGATTTCCCTGAAGAGAAAGTAGATTTGCCTGTGATCGTCTTCCACATCTTGGCGTAATCTGCCTTACCATTCTTGTCAAATCTTCCCCCGTCGAATTTCCTTACCATTTCTGGGTTGGGGGCAAAGATTGCATTGATCTGAGAGGCGTTGAGGACATGTGTTGAGCCGTTTAATTTGAACCTGATAGAATCCTCTCCTCGATACTGAACCTTCTCTAAGGTTGCGAAGAACTCACGAGTGATCTCCAAGTATGCTTCTTCGACCTTAGTTAAAATATCGTACAATCCATAGTGTTTTAGATGAAAACCAAAACTGAAATTGACATCTATGGCTTCCATTGTGGGCACACATGCATATCTAGTGGTGATCACCCTTCTTGTCATGCATTCGGGGTGAAGGGTTTTCACTGCTTTGCTTCTTGCGATTCCTCTTCCATAAGTGGTTCCTTGTGGTTTCTTTCCCGCCCATGTGAGTTTGTCCTCCTCTAGTCTTAATAGGATATCCACTAGTTCATCGTCCAATTCCTCACTCTCAGTATCATCCACTTCTTCTTCTTGATAGGTATGTGACCCTGAACTTGTGTCCAAGTTCAAGGGTACTCTTTCATTGCTTCCATTGGGTCGGGCAGATGATGTCGAATGCCTTGCTAGAGCTGGTCGTGGTGGTAGGTGTGAGGACGAAGCTTCATTAGTTTTCTTAGTCCTTCGCTCACGAGCCGGTGCAGTGACTTCAATAGAATCCACCAGATTCTCCAGCTCTTCTTCTTCTTCCTCCTCCTCTTCCCCAGGGTTGTTGTAGCTTGGATCTAAGAAGTGCTCGCTGGAGGGAGAGTTTAGTCGAGAGGTGCTCATCGACGTCGACCATCCAAAGGAACGTGAAATTGAATTGGACGGTGAGGAGGCGCTGCCGGACTGTTGTGAACCGGCCGCTCGTTTGGATCTTCTTTTGCCACCGGTGAGGATGCTTGTGGTCTTCTCTACTCCTTTATTGATCTCTTTACCCATGCCCTTCATGATTGCAAGATTCTTTGACGAAGGATGAAGCTAGCACTGGAAAAATGTAGCTTCGGGCTGATGGGGCGGAATTTGCGTGTAGTTGGAGAAATCGCTGGTGATGAACGGTGGAAATCAAAGCTAGAGGTTGGAGAAAACGATTAGGGACCAAAGGAACCTTAGATCCGGAGTTTGGGAGCAAGAGGAAGTGATTTGGAGGTGTAGGGAACTCGCCCTAATCGCCAGAAGTCGTGGCACGGCCGTTCCAGTTCGCTAAAAAGAACTAGGGGTCGTGTTGGGTCGGGGTAGATTTTAGGTTTATTTGGGCCAGCACGACCGTTTTGGTCAGCACGACCGTTTTGGTCAGCACGACCGTTTTGGTTTTATGCCAACACGACCGTTTTGGTCAGCACGACCATGTTGCCAGGGGCCAACATCTTCAATCAACCTATTGGATGCGTCTTTATCAGCACGGCCATTCTGTTTCAGCACGGCCATTCTAGTTTTATGCCAACACGGCCGTTTTGGTCAGCACGGCCTTGCTACTCTCTTTCAAGTCAAAACTCAAAATTTCATCAAAACTTTTCGAAACTCATCATTTAATCGTCATGAATGATGTTTTCTTGGTGGAATATCCACCACCTTGACTGACTCTGCCTCAATCTTCAGCTTGAACCTATTCAACCTGTCATTCCATCAAAACTAAAAACAAAACTATCAAGCACAAGTGTGTGTGTGTGTATTTGTGTAAAACAAAACTAAAGTATCAAAAGAAGGGTTCGAGAATCTCAAACCACGTGGGTTGCCTCCCACTAGCACTAAATTTAACGCCTTCAGCCAGGCTTATTGATCGTTGGACTTTTTCACTTTTTCAGAATCTTTAAAAGATCCTTGTAGTAAATCCCTTTCTCATCCTCGTCCAAGCATTCTTCTTCATCGGATTCTTCTTCTATAAGCATGACAATATCAAAATCTTGATTGGCCTTGTCCGGGCCAACTTCCACAACAGATTTCAATCTTTGCCCATTGACGGTAAATTCTTTAGCTCCTTCTTTTGCACAAATAATCACTGCCCTGTATGGGTACACCTTCTTGACGAGGTAAGGACCTTCCCATCTAGAACGAAGCTTTCTGGGAAAGAACTTCATTCTTGAATTGTATAGCCATACCCATTTTCTGGGCTCAAACTCTTTCTTCTTTATGATCTTGTCATGTAGAAACTTGGTTCTTTCCTTGTAGCTCTTTGACATTTCATATGCTTCATGCCACATTTCTTCTAGCTCATGCATTCAAAACTTTCTTTTCATTCCGGCTTTCTCTTCATCGAAGTCCATCTTCTTCAAGGCCCAAAGTGCCTTGTGTTAAATCTCAACCGGCAAATGGCAACTCTTACCATAGACAAGCTTGAACGGTGTAGTGCCTATCAGGGCTTTGTATGCAGTCCTATATGCCCATAAAGCTTCATTGAGGCGAAGTGACCAATCCTTGCGGTCCGGTCACACCGTCTTCTCCAAAATGAGCTTTATCTCCCGATTTTCCAACTCAACTTGACCACTCGTTTCAGGGTGGTAAGGAGTAGCTACACGATGGTTCACTCCATGTCTCTTTAGCAGCCCTTCAAAGGTGCGGTGGATGAAATGACTCTCACCATCACTAATCATAGCCCTTGGAACACCAAAATGGCTAAAGATGTTGGATTTCACGAAATCACACACCACCTTATGATCATTTGTCCTTGTTGCCACAGCCTCAATCCAATTTGATACATAGTCTACGGCAACCAAGATGTAGACATACCCGAAAGAAGGAGGGAAAGGACCCATAAAGTCAATCCCCCAAACATCAAACACTTCTACCACAAGAATAGGTGATAGAGGCATCATGTCCCTCTTTGAGATGGTGCCCACTTTTTGGCTATTGAAGCAACCCTTGTAAAAGTCATGAGCATCTTTGAACAATGTCGGCCAGTAGAATCCACATTGAAGAACTTTGGCGGCCGTGCGTTTCCCTCCAAAATGGCCTCCACACACTCCGGAATGGCACATAGATAAGACTTCTTGCTGCTCCATCTCCGGAATGCACCTCCTAATGAGTTGGTCCGGGCAATACTTAAAGAGGTGAGGGTCATCCCAAATGTAGTTCTTTACCATAGCAAACAATCTCTTGCTTTCCTCTCTTGTCCACATGCTCAGTATCCTCCCACTGGCTAGGAAATTCGCTATGTGCTTGTACCATGGCTTTTGGACAAATGATACTAAGAGGAGTTGTTCATGTGGCATTGTCTCTTTGATTGGACTTGTCATATCAAAAGGTCCATCAAGGCGGGAGAGATGATCTGCAACACCATTTTCTATTCCTTTCTTATCCACAATTTCTATGTCAAATTCTTGGAGCAACAAAATCCATCGGATCAACCTTGGCTTTGAGTCTTTCTTGGACATGAGATACTTCAACGCAGCATGGTCTATGTAGATTGTCACTTTGTTTTGCAAGAGATACAACTGGAACTTGTCAAGAGCGAAGATCACCGCAAGCAACTCCTTCTCGGTAGTCGTATAGTTTCTTTGAGCATCGTCTAATGTTTTTCTTGCAGAATAGATAGCATGAGGAATTCAGCCAATGCGTTGACCCAGCACAGCCCCCACCTCCATATCGGATGCATCTGTCATGATTTCAAATGGCAAAGAGAAATCTGGGGGTTGCATGATAGGAGCAGAGATAAGCCTTTCTTTTAAATGATTGAAGGCTTCAACACATTTGTCATCAAACTGAAATTCAACATCTTTCTCAAGTAATCGACAGAGTGGTCTTGAGATTTTGCTAAAGTCCTTGATAAAGCGTCGGTAGAAACCTGCATGTCCCAAGAAAGATCGAACATGTCTTATGGTCGAAGGAATGTCGAGTGTAGAAATAAGGCCCACCTTGGCCTTATCAACTTCAATCCCATCTTTCGAAACTTGGTGTCCCAGAACTATACCCTCAGGTACCATGAAATGGCTTTTTTCCCAAGATAAAACTAAGTGAACTTTCACACATCTTTCCAGGACAGCAGCTAGATGTAGCAAGCACTCATCAAAGGTTTTCCTAAAAACTGAAAAATCATCCATGAAAACTTCAAATGACGAATCAAGCATGTCAGCGAAAATTGAGGTTACAAATCTCTGGAAAGTAGAAGGGGCATTACACAACCCAAATGGCATCCTCCGATAGGCAAATGCACCACTTGGACAAGTGAATGTCGTCTTCTCCTGATCCGCCGGATGCACAGCAATCTGAAAGTATCCCGAGTACCCATCAAGAAAACAGTAGAAGCTCTGTCCAGCTAATCTCTCTAAAATCTGATCAAGAAATGGGAGTGGGTAGTGATCCTTATTTGTCTTTTCATTGAGTTTTCGGTAATCCACGCACATTCTCCACTTGGATTGCTCTCTCACTGGCATAAGCTCTCCATCGGCATTTTCTGCAACCGTAATCTCGCCCTTCTTGGGCACAACTTGGATGGGACTCACCCACGTATTGTCAGAAATGGGATAGATGATCCCTGCATCAAGCAACTTTACAACCTCTTGAGTTACAACGTCTTTCAACCTTGGATTTAGCCTTCTTTGCATTTGGCGGGTCGGTCTCACATCTTCTTCTAAGTATATCCGATGCACACAAATAGAGGGGCCAATCCCTCTCAAGTCAGCAATAGACCATCCAATGGCTTGGATGTTCTTCCTCAAGACTTCCATCAAGGCATCTTCTTGCTCAAGAGAGAGAATGGAGGAAATGATCACTGGGAGGGTGTCATTTGAGCCAAGGAAAGCGTACTTCAATCCTTCAGGAAGTTTCTTCAACTCAAGAGTGGGGGGTGCTTCAAGGGAGTTCTTCAATGGTGCAGAAATAGAAGGAAGGTCCTGACTTGCAGCCACTAAGGCTAGCTCACACTCTTCATCATCTTCATCATCATCGTCAGGGAACTCAACAATGGATTCAAGACCTCTACCTTGGGTGGCAGTCTCAATCAACACAGGTAGGAACTCTTCAACAATCTCATCTAGGCATTCCACCAAATAACAATCTTCCTTGGTGGCCCCTATCACTTCGGCTGTAGTAGAATACTTGAAGATGTTCAACCTGATCTTCATGTGCATGAATGTAGCATACATGGTCCCTGACCTCACATGGATCATGGTATCAGCTGTGGCTAAGAAAGGTCGCCCCAAAATGATTGGTACCTTTCTAGCCTCTTTTTCCATATCAAGAATGATAAAATCGGCTGGGAAGAAGGCAGAAGTATCCTCATCAAGACGGACCAACACATCATCCACACGCCCTCTAGGCGTCTTCACAGATCGGTCGGCCAACTGTAGAGTGCAATGGGTTGGCCTCAACTCCTCCATTTGGAGCTCAGTAAACAGATCATACGGCATCAAGTTTATGCTAGACCCTAAGTCAAGAAGAGTATGGTCTATGCGATGTGCCCCGATGTAGCATGAGATGATGGGAGCACCAGGGTATTTTCTTTTTTGGGGGATGGTGTGTTGGAGAATGGAGCTCACTTGCTCAGTGAGCTTGATCTTCTTAGGCGTCCTTCCTATTGTCTTTCTTTTGAAGGTGCACAATTCTTTAAGGAACTTTGCATAGGACCAAATTTTCTTGACTGCATCTATAAGAGGTACATTGATTTTCACTTGCTTGAAGATCTCCAAAATATCTTCCACATGCTTCTTCTTTTTCTTTGCAGCAGAAGGCTCCTCAAGTGCATCAAGATATGGAGGGAGTTGGGACCCCAATCGGTCCAAATCAATAGTATCATCCACTGGTATCACTGGAATCATAGTATCACGGCTCGGTATCATAGTATCAATGCTCGGCGTCACGGTATCAACACTGCCTCTTATCACAGTATCATCAATCTGCATCTCAGTGTCACCGTGCTCAGCCTCAGTGTCATCTCTGCCAACAACTATACCATGGGGCCTCTCCAAAGTCCTGCCACTCCTCAATGTAGTCACTACCTTCACATGCTCATGGGTGGTAGGAGAGGGAGCTTGTGGAGGTGGTTGTGGCTGTTGGGGTGGTGGATGCCTTTGGTGAGGGGAGTTGGGGTTTTGAAGAATGAATTGGGGTTGCGGTTGTTGTTGTGGTGGGGGTGGTATTGTGGGCGTGGTTGTTGGTAGGTGTGAGGTGGAGGTGGAGCATATTGATAATTGAGTGGCGCTTGAGGAGGCGGAGGACCATAGGGGTTTAGTGGGGCTTGGTAAGATGGTGGAACATAAGCACTCAAAGTGTTCCCTAGAAAAGTCTCATCATTGTTCGGATTTGGCATTGGTTGAGATGGAAGTCTACCTTCTTCTCTTCTAGCCAAAGAGAGAGAAATATGATCCAACCTCTGCTCAAGATGGTTAATAGACTGCCCATGTGCATTGACATCTTTTTTTACTTCATCTAGGCTCCTTAGCCTTCCTAGTACCTCGTCCTCAAACTTGGAGTTGTAGTGTGGCTTTTGCTGCCCCTGTCCTTATCCATCCTCATTTTGTTGTTTCCAAGAGAAGTTTGGGTGGTTCCTCCACTCGGGAGTGTAGGAGTTGGACATTGGGCCCTGGTTGTTGCGGCCACCAAAGGAGTGTAAAGCGTTGACTTCCTCATCTACAGTGTCAACAGCCATTGCGGGTTGGCTAGAAGAGCCACCCACTTGATTCTTCATCATCCGCATCATATCAGCCATCATCTTCATCATATCGGGGTCGGTGGCATTGCGTGCAGGAGCCATAGAGGAAGGTGGAGGAGTGTAGTTCCAGCCGCAATGCCCCCCTTTAGTGGAAGCTCGGTGGCAAGAATTCTCGGCGATATGCTCAAACAGCGGCCATGATTCCTCAGGTGGCTTTGCCATTAACGTGCCCCCACAAGAAGAATCTATGTTGTTTTGGCTTTGCTCCTCAAGCCCGGTGTAGAAGGCCTGAACTAGCTGCCAAAGAGGAACCTCAAGATGAGGGCAGTCACGAAGCAACTTCTGGAACCTCTCCCACGCCTCGTGGAAGGGCTCGTTCTCTTTCTGGGCGAACGATGTGATGCACCTTGTCATGTAGGATAACTTGGCGATGGGGAAGAACTTCTTGAGAAACTCGTTCTTCACCTGAATCCAAGTGACCAACTATGGCCTCGAGACGTACCACTCCTTGGCCTTCTCTTTGAGAGAGAAGGGAAAGAGCGTCCTCCTGATTGAGTCGTCGGTGGCGGTTGGCATGCGGAAGGTAGACCACGTTTCAAGGAACGCGTCTATGTGGTGGTAGGGTTTCTCGTTCTCCATACCGAAGTATGTAGGGAGAAGCCCCAAGAGTGTCGGCGGGATGGAGAACTGTTGACCTGGCATCTGGTCAACCAGAGTGGAAATGGGGGAGTTGTAGTTCCCCGGCGTGAAGAACTCGTGAAGCGGGTGATGCGGTGGAGGTGGCTGAGCATCGGCATCATGGTTGTTCTCGGCCATCTCGGCCTCTCGGTGTAGGTTGTGGCGAGCTTGACGCCTTCTTCTCCAAATCTCGGGATCATAAACCACCAAGTCAGTGCAAGTCGAACGTGTGTTATGCATGCACAGCTGTCACCTGTGCAAATCACAAACAAACAACAAGGAGCCAAGTTAGCGAACCAATATGCAAATGTAACACAAAGAATAAATAATAGCAATGGTGGGGGAAAAAGGAAAGGCTAAGCTACACTATCTAACTAGGCCGAGCGCCTCTGTCCCCGGCAACGGCGCCAGAAAGCTTGGTGCGCTCCCACTAGAGGCTTACAACACCGGCCAACTAGGGTGGCCGAGTGCAATCCACGAGGTCGGGAGGAACGTGATGATGGGATCTTTGCTTTCAAAATTTGTATGGTCCCAGATCGAGTCTATCACTAAAACTAAAACAATTCGCCCACAAGCGTACGGGGTACTGTTGTAGTATAGATCAAAGGTAAGATGCAGGGTCGAACCACGGAGATAGAGGGGGCGCTAGAGTTAGAAGGCGTGAGCTACGTTCCTATTACGGAGACTAAGGTTTTTAGGGTTTTAAGATTGGTTGGTTGTTGATTAAGCTAAGAGAGCAAGTATGAAAAGCAATATGAAACTAAGTTATCAAAAGGCTAAGTTAGCAATTTAAGTCAACAAGCTATCTAAACAAGAGTAAGAACAAATTACACTAGACTAAGCAAGAAACTAGCAATTGAGAGCCTAAGTTAACCACTAAACAAGATCAAAGACCTAAATTAACACTTAGCTAGCGAAACTAGGCAATCAACTAAGTTAACTAAAGCAATTGAACTATACTAGCATTAACAAGCAAACAGAGCAATTAAGGTTTTAAGCAATTAGATGAAGGAGGTGGGCCGTTTGGGAATGTGACATTGACATTAATTGGGGGATGTCACCATAATAAGAAATTAACATATTCCATTCTAGGCTACCAAACCAAACAACAAGGTGGGTGCTATGAGGATGTACCCTATGCTACTAGTTGGAGAATTAGGGCTAGGTGTAATTCTCATAGGACTTACCAAGTCTAGGTCTCTAGGATAAGTGGTATTAGTCAATTGAGGACCAATGGTAAGGATGGGAGTAGAGATGAGGATATTTGACCTCATGCCACTAGCCACCTCAGCCTTTAGGAAATCCTAGGCAATTTCACTAATCACACTTATACTAGTCACTTAGAACTCACATTTGCATGTAGGAAGAAGGTGATTATGTAGGAAGATAGGGGGCTAGCTAGGGTTCCTAATTAAGGACCTAGGAGCCAATCCTATGATAGCTACATAGAAACCAAAACATCCTAGAGGCAAATGTCTTCAAACACCACAAGGCAAGCAATCAATGTAATTAAACAACAATCACATGCACAAGTAATGGTAAATGAGATACAAGCAAAGGCAATCATCATAGAAGTTACAAATTGTATTCCCCCAACATGGTATCAAAGTCATATTTTTGCTCCAAACACCCCACCCAAGGGGGCTTAGCTATACATGATCAAAATAGAAACAAAGGAGAAGGGAAAGAGAGTAGGAAACACCATGGATGCTTGATGGAGCTTGACTTCTTCACCTCCTTGGGGCCAGCCACGAGCCTCCTCCTCCAATGGTGCCCAAGAGCATGGAAATGGTGGAATGGATGGATAGAAACATAGAGAAACTAGGTTTCTATGGTGGAAATGAGTGGAAAATGGGTAGAAATGGGATTTAATGCAAGGAAAGTAGGTGGATGGGAGTAATGGATGCAAGGGAGCAGCTGGGGGTGGCTAGGAAGTGCTCTCTCTCGAGCCCTAGAAACAACTAATTCTTATATAGGAGCTAGGGTTAAGTGGGGGTATAATAGGAAAAGTAGTGAAAAAAGTTAGGTTTTGGGGTGGTAGCACGGTCGTGTTGGGCAGCACAGCCGTGGTGGGTAGGACTGGGCACGTCCATGGTGGAGGAGAACGGCCGTGTTGGCTAAGTATTAAATCAACAGGTTGATGGGTGAAAACGAAGGCTGGTAGCACAGCCATGCTGGACAGAACGGCCGTGTTGGGGACTAGGTAGAACGGTCGTACTGGGTAGCACATTCGTGGTGGCAGAGTTGTGAGGAGGTCATTCTGAGCAACACACCCGTTCCATCTTCATCTATCACGGCCATTGATGCATGGGTTTTGAGTCACTTTTATAGGCTTATTTTATATCTGTTTTATGCATGTATTTGTCATTTTCTTAATTATATTTGCATAATTCACTATAGTTGGCCCTTAAACTCTTTTTGCATCAAATTATACTTCTTTTATAATATTTATATGATTTCATATAATCCCCAGACTTATACACATGTTTCGGCACTTTTTCAGGCACTTTTGCATTGTCCGGAGTCGATACTATCGACCCCCAGGTCGATAGTATCGACATTTCATAAAAAAGCAACCCCAAAACGCGATCTTGGAAGGAATAACCTGTGCCATGGTCGATACCATCGACCTTGGGGTCGATACTATCGACAGCGTCGGGATCTGGCGATTTTCAGCACTAAAACGGAGCGTTTTAATCCGACGGTTGAGCTTTTTCGGAGCCGTAAAGTGGTCCTATGACCTAAGAAGAGCACGGACGGCCCAAGGGGGAGAGGACATTGTGTTTCACAACATCCAAGAAGGAGAGAGAGAGATAGAAGACGAGAGACGAAGGCCGTCAATCGAGCGATCCGGGCACCTCCGACGGGTGATTTTGCTGCCGGAAGATTGCAAAACGCACGTTTCTCGAGGAGGATCTCCAGGAACACCTTTGTATCAGGGGTTACACGAGTTTGCTCCATGTTTCCCATGTTTTTCTTCTCTACTCCTCTATCTTTCATTGATATGACCATGCAGGGCTAATCCCCTTTGTCTTTAGGACCGGGAGTAGCCCGGGGATTCATTGTATGACAATTTTATAATAGTAATTCATATTTTATCTCTTAAATCTGAGGTATAGTTTCGTTTTCTCCGTATATTGTTATGCTTGATCACCATAATAATAACCTAATGCCCTTAATCACTTTGAAAGAAGAATTAACGGCTGAAAAGAGATGAAATCTGCATTAATCGATAAATCCCTTGACCAAGGTGGTGTAAAATTAATGGTGGATACTGAGAGATCGTTCAAAATGCACCGAGTTTAGGGTATAGGTTACTACGACGGTGGAACTGACCTAGACCTAGGTAGTGAATTGCACCACGACAGTGGGCAATTCTGTTTTCAGGCCACTACCCGGAAAGAGAGATAAAATTGAGTAGCTATATAGAATTTAATACAATGAAAACCCGCGGTGAAACCGCAATCCTAAAGATACCCTTTTGAATTGATTAAATTAACATTTAATCGATCGTTTGTTTCGTTTTTGTTTTTATTTTCTTTTAATTTTAACAACAACCCTCAATTTGTTATTCGGCTTAGCTGATCACAAATAGTTAGTAGGAGTCTCCAAAAATTCCGAGTATCCCTGTGTTCGACTCGGGCCTCACAAAGGCCTGTACTACTCGACGCGTTCACTTGCGTTTTAGCGCACAGTAAAATACACGTCAAGTTTTTGGCGCCGTTGCCGGGGATACGGCGAATTGTTGGCACTTCGAGTGCTACGCGCGGCCACTCTAGGCCACAATTTTTTTTTATTTTTCATTCAATTTCAAATATTTTTACATTGTGCTTTAATTGTTTATACTCGTCTAAGCTTAGTACTGAACCCGAATTTTCTTATTTCAGGTACTGTGTATGGTGCATACGCGTAGTACTGACTACGCAGAACGCGCACCCGAGGTTCCGTTTTCGGGACCTGAGGACGAGGAGCATTCCGAGCAAGAGTACCAAGAAGAGGTAGATTCCGAATCGGAAACAGAAGAGATGGCCAAGCCACAGACCATATGGGAGAAGATTAAAGCTTCTTCCTCATCAGCTTCAAAGGGGCCTATAAAAAAGCAGGCGATCAACATACCGACATATAAGATCGATCCAGCGTTGATTAATTTGGTGAAATCAAATGCGTTTCATGGGCTGAAGAATGAGGATCTCGTCGCGCACATCAGCCAGTTTGTTGAGAACTGTGACATGGTCAAAATTGATAGGTTTCCACAGGATGCACTGTATCTCAAGCTTTTCCCGAGTTCATTGGCGGGAGCGGCGCGAGAGTGGTTACACAATTTAGATGATGAGTTCGTGGAGTCCTGGGACCATATGGTGGAGGTCTTCTTTGAGAGGTTCTTCCCTCCTGAGAAGACTAACGACATGATCCGGAAGATTCACAACTTTACCCAACAGGCTGGTGAGACATATTCTGAGACCTGGGAGAGATTTCAGGTTATGCTGAGGAGGTGCCCACATCATGGGTTGGATAAAGAGACGCAGGTGAAGATCTTTTATTTTGCTCTCTCCGAGCACGATAGGAGTAATCTGGATTCAGCTGGGTCAGGATTCTTTCTGAACAATACGGACACCAGATGTTGGGAGATATTAAAGAACATGGCTAGGAAACAGTCATGGGGTGAAAGAGGCACTGTGGAGCAGGTCAGAGTTGCAGGTGAATCCAAAGTAATTAAGGAGCTGAACGACAAGTTAGATCTTCTAGCCAAGAAGCTGCTAGCTAAGGAAGATTCATCTGAGGATGAGGAAGCCCAAGTAAAGTACATGCAACAACAGGGCTACAGAAACAATGACTATGCGTGGAGGAAGGACAAAAAGTTCTCCTGGAAGGATCCTAAGAATTTTCTGTAGGATCCGGAGGTGAAGCCACAGCCTCGAGCTGAAGATAAGAACACTGAATTACTGAGTCAAATAGTGCAGCAGAATCAGGAGATGATGGCTATGTTTGGTAAACAATTGCAATCTCAAGGTGATATTCTAACCAAATTTGGGCAGACGCTACAAAGCCATGGAGCACAGATGCGGGCATTAGAAACCACCGTGGCTCAGATTTCAAGTGAAGTGGCGGCCATCAAGCACGCCAACCAGCAGAAACCGGCCGAGAATGCAAACGTGGCCCAAGTACACCATCAGGTCAAGTATATGTCTGTGGTAAGCAATGAGGAGGAATCTCAGGTGCAAGAAGCTAAAGTAGAAAAAAAATTGACTTTTAATACGCATGCGTCACCGGTGATACAGTATCCACGCACTTACTATGGACTGCTGGGCAGAAACCCATTCTTCAGAAAATCACAGCGAGTTATGAATATTGCATCTCCATCTAGGCGGGAAGAACAATTGAAGGTTGTTTGTGCACGTGTGGAAACATCTAATGCGAGAGAGAAACCACAAAAAGATACTGTTGTTGATGATGTCTCACCCAAGCCCACGTCAGAGGGAGTGATTGAAGCAAGCTTAGGGGAGTTGTCCCCGAAAAGCTCATATGTGCCACCTCACAGGCGTGTGAGTGCAGCAGTTGTGTCAAGTCCAGGAAATCCAGGGCCAAAGAAGGAGCACCGGCACTATAGGAAATTCTTGGAAATATTCCGCAAGCTGCATATCAACATTCCACTGGTGGAAATGATTGAGAAGGTTCCCGCCTATGGGAGGTTCATTAAAGATATAATCAACAAAAAGAGGCGGATCAAAGATACTGATGTATGCAGGATGAATGAAATGGTGAGCTCAATCATTCTTGGGAGCTTACCAGAGAAGAAGAAAGACCCGGGGAGTTTTTATATCCCATGTTCAATAGGCGACCAACATTTTCCACAAGCACAGTGTGATTCGGGTGCCAGCATTAATCTTATGCCTCTATCCACATTTTAAAAGCTTGGGTTGAAGGAGATAAAGAAATCGGCGGCAACGATTGAGTTGGCGGATGGGTCCATTGTAAGGCCATATGGAGTGTGCGAGGATGTACTCGTCAAGATAGACAAGTTCATCTTCCCGGTAGATTTTGTTGTCATGGACATGCCACAGCTCCAAAGTTGCGAGATGCTATTGGGAAGGCCGTTCCAAGCTACGACTGATGTCATCGCTGCCATTGGGAGAGGTACATTGACCTTGGGGATTGGACAGGATCGATTTCAATTCAAATTGCCACATGACTCATTGGAGACATCTCTTGACAACCCAGGTTAAAGGTATCTTTATGTCAAGCCTAGGACATTAAACAAGGGCGCTTGTTGGGAGGCAACCCAACTTTAGGTTCAATTTTATGTTTGGTTATGTTCTTTTATGTTTATGTACTTAGTTTTTGCTTAGGTTTTGATAATTTTTGTAAAAATGGTACCCTAACTCGTGTTTTGAAGTGTGCAGAATGTTAAGGTCGATACTATCGACACCCATGTCGATAGTATCGAGTTTGGAGAAATAAACGCTGAAGAAAAGTCGATACCATCGACCCTAGGGTCGATAGTATCGAGATTCCTGAAGATTTACAGAAAAATGGGTGCCAGTAAAGTCGATACCATCGACCCTAGGGTCGATAGTATCGACACTTTTGAGTTCTCAGGCTTTTAGATGCGTCGATTCAACAAAATCGCTGAGTCTGGGTCGATAGTATCGACACCTGCAGGACAGCTACATAAAACAGGCCATAAAAGGTATCGAAACGAGATTTTTTTGAACCGTTTTTTGCAGAGGAAAGATGGATGAAGCAAGTCACATCTTAGAACCACTAAGACACAAAAGTGGGCCACAAAAAGGAGGGAGATAGCAAGCATCACTTGGTCTACTTGAGCATCTAACCATCCTTCTTCGCCACACTTCAAAGCGAATGGTACCGCTGTTCCACCTCTTAAGTGAGAATGTTGACTATGAGGCCATAGTCATATTCAAGCTTAGGGGGGTGTTGGAACAACCCTCTATATTAGTTTTTACTTACTTATTCATGTTGATTTTATTTTTGAATTATTAGTTGTTTTTATTTCTAGGTTTACCACTTTTGTAGGATCCACATCTATCTAGTGTAATCTGTGGAGCAATAAATGCATGGTTTCAATTGAAAGTTTTACTCTTGGGTTGTGGGCACATGAAAATATGAGCATATTGAAAACTTTTTGAGCTTATTCTTGTGAGTAATTGAGTTGCATAACTGAGGAAGTTCTTGGGTGAGTCAGCTTCAGGACACGGGGACATGAATGACCATCTTTATTGTCTAAGGAAAAGTGATTGACAAGGATGTTTGAGCCCAAACCGACCAAACGCTAACGTGACCTTAGACTAAAGTTTAAGAGAGAAATCCTTCAGTTACCATGTACACAGGTCTTTAGAGAGGGACATATGATATTTTTGAAAGGTTCTGTCAATTAGTCTTGTGATCTGATCCACCGCAATTTCATTCACACTCCACCATAAGAAATGGGAGCACATTATTGTATTTCACTTTTTGATTGCATCTCATGTAGATAGGTCTTGCATTACAACTATTTTCACATTTTTTGCATGAGAATGAAAAAAAAAGATAGAGTAGTTATACATGCACATTATCCTTTGGTGCATGTCATAGTAGTTGCATAACTGTCATTATGTAGTTGCATTTACATCTTTTGAGCATATTGTACACCATGTATCTTATGTTACTCTGAAAACATTAAAGGTGATGAACTTGTTCCATACCCTCCAAATAGAATGATTCAGATGCACAAGTATGTAACAAGAAGTGAGCCCGACATATAATTCATTGTCATCTATGAAAATAAGGGCTTGAAAAAAAATTGAAAAAAAATTGAAAAAAAGAGAAGAAAAAAAAGAAAAAAAAAAGAATTGAGAAGTAAGTAGGAATGAGAGGGAGAAAGGAACATGTTCTCACTTACATACTAAGAAGAATAAGCACATGGTGTAGTTTTCTTAGATATTCCATCTCACCTTGAGACGGAATGATAGTGCATGCATCATTCCACCAAAAATGTAACATTAGGACATTTTCACTTGCATTTTGCATCATGATAGGTCATTAATTTTTGTATTGCATGATTGACTATTATGTGCTTCCATCTCTTCCACAACCACCTATCCCATCCACCCGTTGCTCTAATTGGTAGGCCACCCATGATATTCTCCTCATTCATTAATATCAGGAGATCTGCTTCCATTTAGATGGTAGTTAGGAAATGAGCAACGTAGATAGGAGATCACAAGATGCATCAAGTATGGACCAAATGAGTTTATCATATTAACTGCTTTAATTGATAGTGTTTTATTGATTGGGGGACGGACATCTTTTACATAGGTCTTTGGTCGCCTGGATGGCAGTTAGTGTTCAGTGGTCAATGAGGGCTGGTTTGTGGAAAGAAAGTGGGGATGATGTAGATTCATTTCATGTATTTATGTCCTGTTGCTGACTTATCTCAACCAAATCCAAAGTTTTGTTGCTCGAGGACGAGCAAGGTTTAAGCTTAGGGGAGTTTGATGCATGGGTTTTGAGTCACTTTTATAGGCTTATTTTATATCTGTTTTATGCATGTATTTGTCATTTTCTTAATTATATTTGCATAATTCACTATAGTTGGCCCTTAAACTCTTTTTGCATCAAATTATACTTCTTTTATAATATTTATATGATTTTATATAATCCCCAGACTTATACACATGTTTCGGCACTTTTTCAGGCACTTTTGCATTGTCCGGAGTCGATACTATCGACCCCCAGGTCGATAGTATCGACATTTCATCAAAAAGCAACCCCAAAACGCGATCTTGGAAGGAATAACCTGTTCCATGGTCGATACCATCGACCTTGGGGTCGATACTATCGACAGCGTCGGGATCTGGCAATTTTCAGCACTAAAACGGAGCGTTTTAATCCAACGGTTGAGCTTTTTCGGAGCCGTAAAGTGGTCCTATGACCTAAGAAGAGCACGGACGGCCCGAGGGGGAGAGGACATTGTGTTTCACAACATCCAAGAAGGAGAGAGAGAGATAGGAGATGAGAGAAGAAGGTCGTCAACCGAGCGATCCGGGCACCTCCGACGGGTGATTTTGCTGCCGGAAGATTGCAAAACGCATGTTTCTCGAGGAGGATCTCCAGGAACACCTTTGTATCAGGGGTTACACGAGTTTGCTCCATGTTTCCGATGTTTTTCTTCTCTACTCCTCTGTCTTTCATTGAGATGACCATGCAGGGCTAATCCCCTTTGTCTTTAGGACCGGGAGTAGCCCGGGGATTCATTGTATGACAATTTTATAATAGTAATTCATATTTTATCTCTTAAATCTGTGGTATAGTTTCGTTTTCTCCATATATTGTTATTCTTGATCACCATAATAATAACCTAATGCCCTTAATCACTTTGAAAGAAGAATTAACGACTGAAAAGAGACGAAATCTACATTAATCGATAAATCCCTTGACCAAGGTGGTGTAAAATTAATGGTGGATACTGAGAGATCGTTCAAAATGCACCGAGTTTAGGGTATAGGTTACTACGACGGTAGAACCGACCTAGACCTAGGTAGTGAATTGCACCACTAAAGTGGGCAATTCTGTTTTCAGGCCACTACCCGAAAAGAGAGATAAAATTGAGTAGCTATATAGAATTTAATACAATGAAAACCCGCGGTGAAACCGCAATCCTAAAGATACCCTTTTGAATTGATTAAATTAACATTTAATCGATCGTTTGTTTCGTTTTTGTTTTTATTTTCTTTTAATTTTAACAACAACCCTCAATTTGTTATTCGGCTTAGCTGATCGCAAATAGTTAGTAGGAGTCTCCAGCAATTCTGAGTATCCCTGTGTTCGACTCGGGCCTCACAAAGGCCTGTACTACTCGACGCGTTCACTTGCGTTTTAGCGCACAGTAAAATACACGTCAGCCATACTGGTCAGCACGGCCGTGGTGTGGTCTTCGTAGCACGGTCGTGCTGGAAAACACGGTCGTGGTGGCTGACTTGCGTGAACTTCAATAATTTGTCGATCAACCTGTAATTTTGCTCAATTTCCAGCACGACCGTTCCATGGAACCACGGCTGTGCTGGGGTCTTCTAATGCTAGCATGGCTTCAAACTTCATAATTCTTGGATGTCTTTGCTTGGAGACAATTCTTGGCCATTGGAGGTAGGTTGAGGGGGACTTTGGGGTCTTCTTTGGGTCCCTCACTGAGTGGGGAAACCCTAGAATTCCTTCTTTCTCTCTCTTCCATCTAGGCATGGTCCAAGTACCTGAAAAACAGTGAAAAGAACATCCATAAGCATATTTGCAATGATAACCAAATTAGGGGTAAACTTTTGTAGTCTAACATGTCTAGATGTGATTTGAGTACAAAATGACACAAGATGGAGTCCTAAAATAGGGCTACATCAATATGTAGGGTGTTCAACAATGGCTGGGTCAGGTTGGAGAACCTCAGGCACCCGATCTTCATGTGCCTGCCCTATTGCTCCATCAACTGATGCAGCATCGCTGTTCTCAGCAGCATGTTCTTCATGGTTTCCAGACATCTTGGCTTTTCTTCCGCTGAGGGCAGAAGATGATTGTAAGAAAATCTGGAAAAATCACAAGAACAGACACAACCTAGTCCTAAATCCCTGTAGACTCAGCGCACCTAGAGCTCTGATACCAAACTTGTGGCAACACATCCCACTATCACACAGACAGTGAGGTGTTACGTGAAAACATGTGGAAAACACCATAACCACAGATTACCAAAAACACGGGTTAATTAAAACCGATTGCGGAGAGCAGATAAACTGAGAAACTATTACATTTAGGTCATCGTCCAGCAAGGAAATAGGTTATATAAACATTACAAGATCTTGACACGTGTCCACAGCTTAGGAGATCAGTTGTCCTGTCATCACACAAGTTCATCACCTGTATATACATACACAAAGGCCCACATCCGGCCAACAGCAGGATATACAAAACATCAGCAGCTATACATCGTGAAACAACGTCAAAACGCCTCCAAGGACCTGAGAGTACAGGGATGACTCTAAGACTCTACTACAAAATGACCAAAACAGCAGCATGTCCATCTCTTGCCTTCTATTGCTCGTCTTGCTTCTCGGCCGCAACTCCATGACCACCACCACGTCTAGCTCGAACACCTAAAAAGATTATAAACCAGCGGGGTGAGACACACAGTCCAAGCGAGAAACATAACTCCCCGCCGAAACTACAAAACCACAGAAAGATAAAGCAACAACAGTAATTAACTGATAAGAGGTATAATAAGAGCAGTTTATAAAGTAAAGCTATTCATACCAGCAAGCTTACCAGAATGTACAGAAGGCGTGTACTCATGTATTTCTTTATGGAACATGATTAACAAGATAAGGTTTATAAGGTCTTACCACATAACATGAGGAATGTATAAGTAACTATAAGTATAACAAGATCAACTACACAAGCAAGGCCTCAACCAATGTTCTGTATTTTACCTTAAGCATTAAATACTATTCGGTTGGGTGACGTATTATTATGCCCTGAGGAAGTGAGCCGTACCGCTCAAATCCAACCGACGGCTACGAAACCCGGATCCGGTGCCATACAAGGTCAATGGAAGAGCCGGAATCCATGACCTCCCACCTCGTGGTCAGTGCACGAGAACCAAAGCAGGACCGCAGTCTCGTGCTTAAGTGGCCTCAGCCATAGGGTCAACTCCATAGGCTACCCTTCCTCTATCCCACCTTGGTACAGGTCTCGACGCTAGTATATCTAACCCACGGGCCTGTTCACCGTGCTCTGAGCCATGAACACATTCATGCTCCCATATCACATATCCTGAGCCATGGGCCTATTCACCATGCTCATATACATATCCTGAGTCTGTAACCGCAGATGCACTCGATTCCCTCTCTATTTTAGGCTAGGAGAAACCTCGCATATTCAACAACATGTGTTCCGGGTTAACCTGTAGGAGAACCTATTTCACCATCACCAGCTCCTGACGATGATGGATCTATGGCCAGGGCAAACTACATGATATATTCCACTGTGATTAGTTAATATCTTTTATGTGGATTGCAAGATTCAACCAAGTTATATAACATGCAAACTATAATAGAAATAAATAGAATGAAACTCAACATTTTGCTTTTATTGTAATCCACATCACCCTGACCCATCACAAGGATCCAACATTACATGTTATCACTTGGCCTCTTGCCAATCATCTAGATCCATCTCAAGGATCATCACATTACCATGGGATCTCAATCCCTTATCACATAGTGTCACTACCTCTCAAGGCATTCTCATCAACTTAGGCACTTTAGCCAAACTCGGGTCCTCAGACCAATCACATCATATATGATATCTCATCATCAAGAGTAATTATTAAAGCAGGGTTACTCGATTACATATATATATCATAGCCCTTTACCTGGATATGCATCTGTATTGAACACCTGCATGGTTAGTATGTACAATCATCATAGACTAATAGAAAGATCATACTATCAACATAGGGTGACATTGATGATTATATGCTTTATCAATCATGCCTCAACTTGGGATCATAAGCATAGGTCACATCATTAAGCAAGGTATATTACATGCTTATCATTTACTCAACATTATACAAATGATTCAAGGTGATCATAAGCAGATGTAGCATCATGTCAAATTACATAGGTGTGAGCTACCAGCCTAGTTATCAACAAGCATATCATAGATCAACATAACCCAAACGTGACTACATAGACAAGATCTAGCGTAGAAATTTTACATAAGGATCAAGACCCTCACTGGAAGTGCCCACTACCCTCACCAAAGGTGTGTCGGGTAGGGAACCCTCACTAGAGGTGGTATCGGGTAGGGTACTCTCCCCCATCGTCCAACACTCAAACGCATAACGGTTAAGCAAACCAGCACATCTCGGCCAAGAACAAGGGTGTCAGATATCCAAGGCATAACGGTCAAAAGCATATCATGTAGTTATGTCCAGGAGACATATCATGCAACTGAGCCCAAGGGGTGTGTCGTGCAATGCTCCGTCTGGCATCAAGAACAACGGGCAACCAAGCGTGCAACTAGCCAAAGAAGTGTGTCATGCAACGGTGTGTCGTGCCTCATGGCATATCGGTCAGCACATGTATCGGGCGCTAAGGTGTCGTGCAACGCCCATCAAGTGTCGTGTTGTTGGCCGACACACACATAGCTAAGGCCAAAGGGTGACACCCACCACAGACTAGCTAGCAACGCTCCACCACAACAAGGCATAACGATACTAACCCACCTTCTAGGTTATATGTGTCGGGCAGGGTACTCAGCAAAGTGTGATGTCCGACACAACAAGTCAAGGACCAAGGAGCATCGCCCGACACAACCACAACATGTGTCATCCAAAGCTCAAGGTCAAGAGGGATATCAGGCAGCACCTCCCCCAAGATCATAACAGACAAGATGCAACCCGACAGGGTCACCACCAACCTCAAATACAAGGGCACCAAAAACCCTAATGGATCAAGAAGATGACTCACCTCTCAACTATCAAGAGAGAGGGGTCTTGCCAAGTTTCTTATCACCAATCGAGCAACACAAGGAACAACCCTAACAAGGTTTACAACCACCACAAATCTCACCTTTCAAGTCCATGGTGAGAGGAGGGTGTTGCTCAAGCAACTAGAACACAAGCTCACCTCTCAACTTAAACGAGAGAGGGGTATTTCCCATGTTACTAGAACTCAAGCTCACTCCTCTAGACCAAGGAGAGAAAGGAGTGTTGCTCACCAAGAAACCCTAGAACATAGGTTCGACCAACAAGGTGCAACTAGGCAAGAAACTAAACTAACAACATACTTAGCCGATCATGAGCAACATATAAACAAGAACATAGAAGATGGTAATGTAGTTAGGGTTAGGAGTTATGTAACCCGCCTCAAGCAAGCTCCAAGCTCCAAGCACCACCAAGGAAGAAGAGCAAGGCACTCTAGGGTTCGGCCATCACTAGAGGAAGAAGGAGACTCCAAGGCAAGGATCGGCCACCAAGCTTGTAAAAGAAGAGGGGTGTCGTGCACCAAGGGAGAGGGAGACTAAGGAACTAAAGGGATCCTTAGAAAGGGAAAGGAAATGCATATATAGAAGAGGATGGAGGAGAAACCAAGGTAAGACGAGGCAAGGTGTCACCCACCTAGGGACACTTATCCATGTGCAAAGCCACCACTCTATCATGCCCTAAACACATGTCCACGGCCATTGCCACATGCAAGCATCAAGCACTAAGTGTCCACTAGTGGTGACACAAACGAGGTCAAAGGGGTCCATGGGCGACACACCCCCACACCATGGCCGACACACCCCCACCATGGATGACACAACCCTGGGCGACACACCACCAGGGCGACACACCTAGGCCAACACAAGCATGCTCTTGCCCGACACAAGGTCCAACGAAGCAAGGGAAACACACCATAAGGCCCAACAAGATCAACCAAGCCCAAAGGAACTCAAGCAATGAGCCCAAACCTTCCTCTCAACACTAGAGGAAGTAAGGAGAGGGAGGAACACTTCACAAGGTGACAAACTCGCCCACAAACCCTGAACTTGGGTTAATTGCAAGTAGCACCTCCAACTCTCAACAGAGCACCAACAAACCCTAATCACCACCAAAGGTGATTAGCAAGCAACTAAGCATCAAGATTAAGCAAAGCAAATAGGATAAGCTCTAAATGAAGGTCAGGGTCCTTACATCATCTTTCTCCTTGGTGTATGGCACGTGTACTGTCCTATCTCTCACTCCCATAACAAGAGGAAATAAGCATTAGGTTGCAGTCCAAATACAAAGTTCTTCCTGTTCCAAGAGTAGAGATGGTACATCCCACCTTTCCAGTACACCTTCAAATCTAAGTTGAAATGTGCAACTTATGTCTCTATATCACAGACATCTCAATATCAAGGTCATTTCCATGGGAAACTGGTCTCGAACCCTACTTGGGTCACCATCCAATCCTTGGTCATCTCCTCTAGGTCTGTAGGGTACCGACACTTTTGGGGTCATCCCTCTTCCCTTATGCATCCATAGAGTGCCCTACTCATCTGCCCTTTGGGTCTCATGAGTTCATGAAGGTGATCAATCTCCTAACCAATGGCCCTCAGACAATGATAGTTGTTACCTCCCAACCCTATGGTCATGTGCAACTAGGGAATTAGGCAACTCCTACTTCCATAGGTCTTATCCCTACCTAACCCTAGGATAGATTTAGGATTCTATTATATTACATGTCCACTTAGAACCTTACCCAAGCCTTCATCATCTCTCTCTCTACATTCATGGGTTGACTTTCATCCTTTCATAGGGGTCATGGCAACCTGCCTACCTTGGTCAGGCCCCATATCGGTTACCTCCATGGTAACACATCCACATGCAAATAGAGATGGTTATCTATGGGTCTATGGGTTCATTCTCATACCATGTACTTTTCACTTAGCTTCTCAAGATCCTATGAGACCTCTTTAGGTTTCCTCAAAACCCACAAAACTGGTATACACCCTACCAAAGGGTCCCTCTCCCAGGATGGGAGGAAAGTACAACTCTTGATAACAAGGTCACAAACATCCTTAGGGTTTATATTCACATGAGCATGCTTAACCCAGCAGCTACTAAGGCACAGGCAGACCACCTACCAAACCATGCTAGGACATACTTGTTCTCATCCTCAACATTGGATCAAGATCGTACCTTCCCATGTCATCCACTTAGCTGTGAGGGGTTCATCAAGCATACCTTTAAACTTAAGGGGTTCCCTCCCCTATAACCATGAGGAGTACCATGCTCGAATCTATAGAAACTCAAATCTCATCATGAGCATCAGGTACACCACTTCCCCTCTTAGGCCTAAGAACCCTAGGTTCATTTCTTTATGCCACAGCTGCCCAACTACATGCTCAACCTTTAACCACGAACCAAGCATGTCCAAGGTATGTCATGCGCTTCCCATGATCCTTTTATTTGAACAACACTTCAGAGTGGAGTCCTCCTCAAGGACAACCAACAAGGTACTAGGCCTCACAACTTGCTACTAAACCTCTTCATGGTCTTAAGGAACTCTTCTGCTTAACTCCAAAGGTAAACACCTATACCATAGGCACATAGGTACCAGCAACCTCATACTCTCCTTAGGGTTTGGTTCCTCTAATAGAATCCAAGATATCCTTAGCCTTTAGGGATCATGCATGAGGCAAGCGCAACCGTTCACTTAGGTCGCATCATCCTCAACTCCCCATTGTTCCTCATATCTCGGAGTCTAAACTTCCAACCTTCTTGATTGGGTCCTACTCTCTCTCTCTCTAGAGCTACTCTACAACTAGACTTATTACTAAAGGTTCTCTATCCATGAAGGTGGATCAAGTGCACAAGCATACCCCTACCTGGGTGATACCTACGTTCAAGGTTATGTTTGCTCAAGGTTATCCATAACCCTTTATGCTTATCTCATAAGCTATCCCTCAACTCTCTTGGCTAGGGTTTTAGCCTACTACTCGCAACACTAACGTACTCTAGGTGCATGCTATGCCCTACTTGCATAAGCCCATAGGATTTCCATAGGTTCTTCTCTAACCTCATCAATGAAGGAGCTATCCTTCTCTCTACCATGCATGATCCTTTCCTGGATTGGGTCACCAAAGGCACTAGGTCATCCAACCTCTCATGGCTCATATGGGCATCCAAAATCATATCCATCCAAACACCTCATCTACCATGACATCTAACTCATCATGTCGTCTCTTTCTCTAACCTTCACTTAGGGTTAGGGTTAACATCATCCTCAGAGGATGTTCCAGGTCTCTACTTATGATGGAGATCTTTACCTCCAAGACTAACTCTCTTCACTTATCCTCCTGACAAGAAGGCCTAGCCTTATGTCTCTCTTGAGGGCATGACAACTTAGGTCATATGACCTAAGCATGTATCTATTCTCTTACGCTTAATCTATTAAGCTTATGTCCATGACATCTTATTTACATGTTTTTTATTAGTTTGGTGGAGGATTCCTTAAACCTTATCAATCTTTCCCATACCTCAAGAGGGTGAGGAAAAGAGAGAAAACCCTAATCCTTAAGGTCCTTAACAGCATTTGAGTTGAGAAGGGATGAACAAGATGAGAGAGTCCTAAAGGTATCTTATTTCGAGTCAAATCCTTAGACTTTGGCCAGACAGTCACACTAATCTGGGAGTCCTCGTATTCCAACTAGCGGTGCGGAGAAAAATCTTGCCAGCTCCCGGATGTGATCCTTTTCTAGACACCTCTGTCTTTCAAAAAATCCTCTAATAACTCCCTTGGGTTCTACGGAGTTTGAAAATTTTAATAATTATTAAATATTAAATGAGGAACTTATGCTCTGATACCAATTGTAATGACCCCGCCTCCCAGTAACCCCCAATTAAGGGAAACCAAGAGGTTAGAGTCGTTATCCCAATTAACAGGATCAAAGGTTCGACAAATAATCAATAAGAATTATCAAATTCTACCAACTGAAAACTGGTATAAAATAAAACTTTGCATACCTTTTTAAAACTTTGGTAAACTACTCTATCCACAGCCTGGATTCATTCTATCTAATCCTCCTTGTACTTTATTTATTATTTCCACAATGTGTCACTTTACTGTTTGTTCTTTCAATTGTTGTACCTAAAATGCCGACAAACAAAACGTCGGTCAACATATAGGAATATGCTGATATGTGGGGACAACCAAAAGTTCACAAATATGGCTAACAAACTAATTATCACAACTAAGGTAATTAACAAGTCAATTTACATTTTCAATGTGTCAATCTCCACCGCTTTTGCTCTAACCCTGGAATACCCTCTTTAGGGTTTGACTTAAGGCCACCTTCTCAATCCCGAGCTTGGTGCCTAGGGTCACCTCTCATGGTGCCCTTTAGTCATGCAACATAGACCACCTTCTCATTCTCGAGCTTGGTGTCTGGGGTCACCTCTCATGGTGCCCATTGGTCTTCCCTCCCGGGCTTGACCTTTTTGCATCATCCATAAGGGTGGCATGTAGGTGCGAGAATACACACTTTATTTATAGTTGTGATAATCGTAGTGACTTTATAATTTGCAATTATGAACATCCAAACTGGTTAATTACAATCAATGTGATCAATTCATCCGGAAAACCATTGGGAAACTAAAGTGATTAACCATAATTAACCACATACATGTTCATCTGATTTGAGATAGAAACATTCCATGCAAGTAAGAAATCCAAGCAAGAAAGCACATACAACAAGATCCTGAAATATGCATCCAATTTCCCATCATTGATTATGCCATCAAGATCTATCAAACCTAGCTCACTTCTTAGGGTTTCTAATCCACTTTTAAGATTTTCATTGCAATTAGGGTTTCACTATTACTTCATAAACCCTAATTACCTCATCTATTCTTCACAAAAGATATTAAGGTTATCCTTTAACAACATTTAACCTTAATTTTGGATTAAAGGCACAATTAGCCATCAATTAAGTCCATTAAGCCTCTTTTACATCAAAGCTACCATTTTTATCCTTTTAATCCATGACAAGTTCATTATGCCCATTTATCATCAATTCATAGTTTATTGTGGTCCAATTCACAAATGAACTCTACTTATCATTAATTCTACTTTTATCCATTAGAAAACCCTAATTACTACATTAAGGGTATTTATCCACAATTAGGAGCTTTTATACTCGAAATGGCTCAGAATTATCATATCTCAACTTTAATCATGAAATTGAACAATGAAAGCCATTAAGAGTCACATTTACTAACATTAGGGTTTCAAGGCCCATTAATGAGATGCTAAGAAGTTTTGTTACCAAGGAAGAAGTGGAAAGAGTCATAAAGGAGGCTGATGGGGATCGTGCTCCTGGCCCTGATGGTTTGAATGGGCATTTCTTCAAGAACACCTGGGATATCATTGGTTCTGAAGTTACTCTGGCTGTTCAGAATTTCTTTAGTAGCAACAGAATGCTAAAAGAAATCAATAAAGCCTATATATCTCTTATTCCTAAAGTGCCTGAAGCCAGCTGCATTAAGGATTGGAGGCCGATTGCCCTTTGTAACTTCTTGTATAAGATCATTTCTAAAGTTCTTTCTAACAGACTGCAGGTGGTGCTTCCTACTCTTATTAGTCAAAATCAAGTGGCCTTTATTAAAGGGCGTAATATTGCTGATGCTCTCCTTCTGTCTAATGAGTTAGTCAGTGACTTCAACAGAATGAATGGGGATGATAAGATATGTATCAAAGCTGATCTCACTAAGGCCTATGATTCTATAAGGTGGCCTTTTCTTTTTAAAGTTTTAAAGAAGATGAACTTTCCATCCTGCTGGATTGAGTGGATTCACACCATCTTCTCCTCGACTAGTTTGCATGTGTTGGTTAATGGATCTCCCTCCCAGGTGATTTATCCCTCAAATGGTATCAGGCAAGGGGACCCACTTGCTCCTTCCTTGTTTGTTATTGCCATGGAAGGTTTCACTGCCATGATGAATAAAGCTGTGGAGGATGGAATCATAAATCCGATTAAAGCTGGAAACACTAGCATCTCTCACATTTTATTTGCGGATGATGTTATGATTTTCAGTAAAGGGGATGAGAAGAATGTTGTTCATATTAGGAATCTTATGGATTTCTTTGGTAAGGCTTCGGGCCTGATTATGAATACTGATAAGAGCAATGTGTTTTGTAGCAAAGGTGTGGATTCTGACAGGGTTTCTTCTGTCCTTAACATTGATAAAGGTTGCTTTCCTATGAGATATTTGGGGCTTCCCTTGTTCTGTGGTAAGCTTAAAAGCTCGTTCTGTTTACCTCTTATTGACAAGATTAGAAGGAAGTTGGAGAATTGGAAGATGAAGTCTTTATCCTTTGGAGGTAGAGTGGAGCTTGTGATATCCACACTGAGTGCTCTTCATTTATTCTGGTCTTCGACTTTTCCTCTTCCCTTGGACATTATGAAGCAAATCAATTCTATCTGCAGGAATTTTGTGTGGGGTGGTCCAAGTATGGATAAGAAGATGCATCTTGTTAAATGGAGCCTTGTTTGTAGACCCAAAAAGGAGGGGGGTTTGGGTATTAGAAGAGTGGAGGATACTAACAGGGCGGGTCTGTTTATGAGGGCCTAGAATGTGGCTTCTAAAAAGGACACTTTATGGGTTAAATGGCTTAATGAGAAGTACATGTCTAAAGATACTTTCTGGTCTTGTGGTATGAAGAGCAACTGCTCCTGGATGTGGAGGCATATCCTTGATCAAAGAAGTTATTTGCTACCTCTGATTAAGATCACTATTGGTGATGGTTGCAGCTTGAAGATCTGGAAGGATCCTTGGATACCTGGTAACAAATTCCTCAGTGATTGTATTGATAAGAAGAATATCATGAGGATTGGTTTCAGTAGTTTTGGCTTGCTCAGTAAAATTATTAAAGATGGTAATTGGTCTGTGTCGGACAAGAGAAGATTCAATGAGCTTAACAAATTTCTTGCTGAGTCTAACATCAAGCTTCATTCTGAAGATAGCTTAACTGTTAATGGTAAAGTTTCTATTAGAATTAAAGAGGCCTGGAATATTATCAGGCATAAGAATCCCACTCCTTTCTGGACTAGATGGCTCTGGAGATTTGATCATCCGAGGAATATGGTTATGACTGCTTGGAAGCTTTTCCTGGATAAGCTTCCTACTGTGGATCATCTTCAAAGCTGTGGGCTACAGATGGTTTCTAGATGCAGTTTATGTGAGGATAGCACTGAATCTAGTAAGCATCTTTTCTTTGATTGCTCGTTTGCTAAAGACCTTTGGAGAGAAGTGAAGGAGAGCTGATGTATTGGAGTTATTCCTAGAAAGCTGGATGACTGTGTTCTGAATATTTCTAAAAAGCATCAGCTGGGAACCTTGGCGGCTATTCATGCTATATGGCTGGAGAGAAACAGCAAAGTCTTTAGAGACAGAAATAAAGACATTGCCAGTTGCTGTAGATATGTCAAAGACATAGTTTCTTTGTACAGATAGATAGAACAGATAGATAGTTGTTTTTTTTTATTCTGTTTCTTGTTTTTCTTCTTGATGTATAGGTTTTGTCTGCCTATATATCTGAACTTTGTACATTTCTTCTTGGTTCAATAAAAGGAGTAGGGGCTTTCTGAGCAAAAAAAAAGCACATGGAACCCTAAATTAATCCAATTATGCATAAAGTTCATCCTTTTTATCTTAATGTGTCTCTTTATAATAAACATGTTAATATCAACTTTAAACATCCATATAACCCTTTCTAATTCATTAATCATCAAAGATTAGGGTTTTTCATTGATTAAACCATTAAAGATAACATCTTTTCATACTTTTTGAATTGCAAGCATAACTAGGCATCAATTATATTTTTATTGCATTCCTTGCATTTTTATGATAAAAAAAGCACTACTTATTTGTATTTTTCGGCCAAAGGATCTATTTTTAACAATTTATACAAGATTCAACATTTTTCTTAAATATTGGTTAGAGAGGCGACTAACCTTTTGTTTTTTGGAAAATTTTGAACCGTTGGAACATCAGTCACCTTTGACCTAGCGGGATCGGGCGGTGTACACCGCTCGCGCCCACTAGTGACTTATTGCAGATGCGGAGGAGATGGGTCGTTGATCTGCTTCTCTGGTCTACGGTGGACCATGATCGGGCGATGCCTGTAGCTCATGCCAACACAACTCAGCTGCCAAATCCCGCGGCGGTGCCAGTCCTGGAGCTCACCAGAGCAAGTTCGATCTTGCTGATCTGGGGGACGAGGGAACAAGGGGAGGTGTCATTTGGGTGTGCAAAGGTGAGAGGAGTTGAGAGGGGGGGTTATATATAGGATTTCAAGGCTCTTATAGGGTTTCCCAAATCTCGTCATTGCCTGCCTTTTAGGCAATTTGGGTGTTTGCTCCAGAAGCATCCAAAGTGTGAAGAACCTAGGTATAGGTTGCGTGGAATCCTCTCACGAACTCAACCATGTACTTTCCTAATCCGCAGATGTGAAGATTCGTGAGTAAATTAAGTGGAAAGATCCCATTGCCGCCAACTTGTTGTTCCTAGTTCGGCTAGAACTAGAAGACAAGCGGCCCTTTTTGGATTAGGATCCAACGATCCTCATCACTCGCGCCTGAACAAAAGAGAAAGCTTGATTTCTATTTTTTTAAAGGAAAATCCTTACCATTGTAGGATAATTTGGAAAAATCATAACTATTAATGAACGGCTCCATTTTATCCCAAATTTTGAGGGAAATTTAATAATGACTTTATCTACCTCTCTGCCAAATTTGGGCTCATTATCTAAAAGAAAACGTGTCTTTTCTTTAGGTGCAATATATTACTCAATTAAGTATATTTCTCATTTATTTTCTCTTTCCTTTGCTATTAAATTATTATTCTGAGTTCCTTGAAACTCAAGGAACCTCAATGGCTTGAAATCCCTTCTTGGAGATACACCTTAGCCTTTTACTTATCTTTTATCCATTATTTCTCATTATCTTATTTATTTCTTATCAAAATATCTCTTTTTGAGGATTTCTCTTTATCTCTCTTTTTATTTTCCTCATTGTCATTCCTTTTAACATTAGGAATCCTTTGGATATGAAAATCCACCAAGGATAACTCGATTATACCTCTTTCCACTTATTTTCCACATTTTATCATTGTTTTCAATTTTTTTCTTAATAACGAAATATTTAATTGACCTTTTCTTTTCTTATTGCATTATCTTTGCAACTTTGGACTCCTTGGAACCCAAGGAACCCAAGAGGCACGAAATCCCACTTTGGATTATATTCCATTACCTTCTAGAGGTTTCTACACCTTTCTTTTCTCCATTTTCTTATTTACTCAATTAATGGAGTTTCATTTATCCTTTCCTTGTTATTGTGCTCAATAGCCAATAAAGCCCACAAAACAACCATCAAGGCTATTGTGAACAAAATTCATTTATTCAAAACAAATTATATCATTATTTTTTCAAATATCTTTAATATGAGAAATTACATTTCTCACCAAATGAACCCAAAAATTGGGGTTGTAACAGGTAGGATCATAGGGGCTATTTGAGATCTATCATATGAGATGTAGTATCCATGTCAACTATAGGGACAGCACAAAGGCAAGGATATGTAGGGATTGAGTAGTTATGTTTAATACATAAAGTTTGATCTATTAAGCAATAATTTGATTGTATTATGTGGTTATAAATAGATGCAAGATTTTGGTTCCCCCACATACCAGTATAATTCATTATACTGAACGTCGTTTTGTTTGTCGGCGTTTTAGGTTTATCAGAAAGTGGATATTCCTTTAAAGTGACATTGAATGAATAAAGCTCAATAAAGAATTGAAGGATTGTAGATAGATAGTTTCTTACATGGGTAAAGTCCCTCAAATCCTTTATTTTTCAAGGTATGTAAAAAGATTTTTTTTGTCCTATTTTAAGCTTAGTTGTGGTAGAATTTATTAATTATTTTTAATTATTTGCAAAATCATATGATCCTATTTTGGGATAACGGCTCTAGCTTCTTGGTCTTCCTTAATTGGGGGTTATCGAGGGGTGGGGTCATTACAACTAGACACTCAATTTAAAATGGAGAAGTCTTGTCACTAGGAATTGTTCTTTGATTTAGTATGGGAATGTAGGATCATGGTAAAGATTAATATCATTGCCTTCTATTTCATGTACATGAGATTTTTGGGATTTAAAATTTTATTACTTCAAAGTTTGTAAGGTCAAATATAAAGTATACCCCCATTAAGTATATAAGTAGAATAAGTACTTGAAATGTGTCCCTCCTTCAAGAGGGTTTTACATCGGCCAAATAAGGGTAACTGTATTTTGACTTGAATGAAGGGCCTTAAAGAAGGGGAGAATGTCATGATCAACTAATTAGGGGGTCCCAATGAGATTAACAAGCAACATCTCAACTTTTATGAAGGCGTTCAAAAAGGTATTGGATCTACAAAGTATCTAATTTGGAGGTATCACTGAGAGGAAAGAGAAACAACTCAAACTTCATGAAGGACTTTGAAAAGAGATGTGATGCATTGATTACCTAATTCATAGGCATTGGTGACACGAGTGAGCAATGGTTTTCCTTCGAGTAACTTGAAAAGGAAAAAAGTGGTCTATTAATTGGCTAGATTATAGATCTTCATGAGATGAATGGTCAATCGATCGACCTTTGTAAAAATCTTTAAAATATATAGTCAGGTGCTAATCATCATCAAAATTGAATTACATAATAGAGAAGATTTTGGTGAGGATCTGATTGATTTTTCTCACATGGGTATGTTGATGATGATCGTCAAAATCTATCAAGCTTCTCTAATGGTTGAAAGTCAAATTATTTAGTCATTCTCTTTTTCAAAAGCAAAGTCAGAGGTAGCTTTTCATTCTTTATTCCTTATTTTGTTATAGGAAGTGTTTGTTGACTTGTAAAGTTCTTTTAGATATGGTATTGCATTATCTCATCGATAGATCTGAGGTTTCTATGTTTGATGGTAGTTTTATGTCTTATGGAATTTATTGCCTAATTTTTGAAGAAAAAAGGGTTGTCTAGCCCAAACCCACAAAAGCAGACCCCAAATGTATATTTGCATAATTAAAACCTACCTATGTTCCACATTAATCTAAGACAAGATGACATCTTGTGTTTTGAGAACCAATTATATAGGTGCATAATTGTTATGTACCTATATAACTCAATTGCTTCAAAATAACAAGTAATGTCTAGCGGGCCCAGATGAGAACAACATTTAAGGAGAACTGGAGGATGAATAAGTGTGAGTGGTGCATATTGATGTGTGCATATAAAGTTATTTTGTGTTTTTATGAATCATGCATTGATCCTTAGGCATATTCCAACATGTATTGAACATGATGTCTCCACATATAGTGGTTGATTCTAGATAAGATTTTTGGTAATATGCAGATTGTTGGATTTCATTTGTTAATATCCAAGCCTAGTAACAAGATCCTATTTATTCCATGCATTCTATGTTTGCCTTGTATGGATTTGATCCTTTTTAACCTGTAACTTAAATTGACATGTTCTACCTTGTGTAAAATTGTATCCTGGTTGTGTGTTTAATGTATTTGTTGTTGTTCAACCTTGTGAAACTGGACATGAAGGGTTTTTGTGCTCTATTTCTCACCCATAATGTAATTTTGATGCATTATTATAAAAAAATAGGTGTTCCTAAAGGATTCCCAAGAAGGGGGCATGATGGAATTAAAAATTCCTAACAAAACTTTAAGAAATAGTTTCATCGAGCTTAAGCTTTTTACTTATCTTCTTCTTTCTTATAAGTTCAGTTAAATCTATTGGTTTGAATGAAATATTTTTAGTGAAAAAAAACCCCCAATCTCTCCATATTTTCTTTCTTTTCTCACACTTTCATCTAGGAAGGATCTGAAGGTAGGGTTTTGGGTGTGATTCTCAACCTTAGTGAATTTTAGTGAAATATTTTATAAAATTCTAGACTTGCCTACTTGGTATAGGGGATGAAGTACTTCACATTCTCATTACAAGAAGGGTGATTTATTTTACCCCCATTTAGATATTTAAGTATGATTTAAAATAACTTCAACTATCAATGCTAATTTAACCCTATTTTATAGAGTTTGGTTGGTTTTGTGGTTAAATGGGAATTTATTTATGAAATTTCGAATTCCTATCTATTATACAGTAACATACTAATATAAAACATGTCTGAACATAATTGTTGTGTTATTTAATCACTTTTCACGAAATTACATGCATTCTTCATTTTCCCCTTATTTTGTAGGTTATGAGCTAAAGTATTCTAAGTAGACTAAAATGATTTGTATGATAAAGAATGATGGTTAGTTATGCTTATTGAGATCTACATATACAAAACCACTTATTTTGTCTAAAATAACTTGTTATAGGTTGTCTTTGGAAAACTCTTGGTGAAATGAACTCAAATAAGTTTATTTGGCATGAAATTCTTAATGTGATTTATATACATTGTAATAATATGTTCATATTTTTATTTGAGTTTGACCAAACTTACTTGAGAATTGGTGATAAATATAGAAAATGATATAAGCTTGAGCTTTTTAGCTAAGTATGGGTGTGTAGACATACCCACTTTTAGCTAAGTATGGGTGTGTATATATCATTTTTAGAAAATGATATATAATTCATGCCTTAACTTACCTCTTATCTCTCACCTTTTATGTGTAGACATACCCACTTTTACTATGTTTACATTGGAAACACATTTTACCTTGTTCCATGATAATCCCAAAGCCCTTTTGTGTAGGAAACCATGGTACTTGTCAAAAGAAGGGGATGACCATCGCCCCCCACAGTTAGTGGACACCTTTACCCAGGTGTCAGAACTACCATCAGTCCCCACGACCGATGGACACCTTCGGTCAAGCTTCAGGGTGACCATCGCCCCCCCCCATTCAATGGTTTCAAGGTGTGAGGAGTTAAAACTACCGAACTATCAGGCGTGTGACCGATGATCACCCTAGCCATCATCCACTGATGACTGCTCTGCCATTCCCAGATGGCTATACTGCAGGTGTGCCACCAACGGTCACTCTGACTGTCACCTGAAGGTGCGCCACCGATAGTCACTTTGACCGTCTCCCTACGGCCATTCCCCGATGGTTGTTCTGTGCGACACCGATAGTCGTTCTAGTTGTCAATCAAAGGCAGGCCATTGATGATCGTTCTACACAAAATCAGTGGTCACTCTAACCGTCTCCCGAAGGCTCCATTGCAGGCCATGGTCCACCGATGGACAAACTGGCTTGTTGTTGATCGCAACTCTATGAGAAATGTCATTTGAGACCTTACTCATGTGTCCCGAGGCACGTCCTCTAGGGAGTTACAATGCAAGAAAATACGTTTCATGGGCCCTATAAATAGAAGACCAAAGCGGATGTGGCAAAGGTCACATAATGCTAAGATCAAAAGATCTAGCTCCCACCAAGTATGAAGTGTCGCTGGAGAAAGAGGAGAACCATCGGTCCCTACTCTCACCCATTGGTGCATGGACAGTTGAGACGAGAGTCCTGACAATTCTCCACCATCTCCACTCCATCATTCCGCCCAACTCACCCCGATGAAGGAGGAGGACAACCAGCCAGCCCCGACCATCATTGTGCCTACCCCAAAGAGGAGTTTCTGACCATCAGTTGTAGATACTGAGTGGATATAGTCAGTGTACTGTCTTCTTCTCATATTCCATCCATCCTGCCTCATCCCGTTCTTTTACTCATCCTTTCTGGTAGCACTCTATGTTCTCGTGCATTTGTAAATCTATAATGTTACTCACAAAAAGTAGTAGTTAAACTCATTGCTTGGGTTTAGAGTAGCCACTAAGGCTTTCCCAACATGTATATACTTACATCCATTTGAATATATATGCTCTTAGCAAAGATTCTATCCATTCTCTTGGTCATAATGCTTCACTTGTATGATTATCTACCATCTTGTGATATTTGATTTTTAGTGCCTTGAAAGAGTAACACTAGCCTTATCTAAGTGTTTTGGAGTTATAGTAATGCATGAGAATGTTGGAATGTTAAAGCTTTTGATAATATGGTTATCTTTGTGGTTGTTTATTTGTCATCTCAAGAGAGATACAACCCTATAAACTAGATCTATCCTAAGCTCGTGAGAGAAGGGAATCGACACACATGATGATTGCTTGTAATCTTGCTAAGGGTATACAAAGGGATGTCAATATTACATATTGGTGAGAGATCATAGTAGGTGAAACTCAATCCAAGTTCCCATCCATATATCTTTTTACCACGTGTTTGTTTTCTTTTGTTCTATTGTTTTGTTTCTTTTTCTTCCTTTACTTATTTTGTTTGCTTGGAGTAATATCATTCCATTAGGAACACCTTTTAAACCTATCCTTCTTGGTTGGTGTAACTGAGATAAGATTCTACGTTCTTATCACTTACCACCCTTGTCCATGTGGATCAACCCTGATTACTATATTGGACCCCGTATAATAATTGTAGGGCCTGAGTATCAGGTTATAAATTAAAGAGTTTGACTACTCTAGATCCGCTCCATTTTGGATGTGTGATTTAGGTCGGTCAAATTTTTGATGTCGTTGCCGAGAACAAGGAAAAACATACTGTTAAGAACACGAGTCTGCTCACTATACACTCATCCCTCAAGTTTAGCAATAGACTTGACTGCATTACATGTCCAGTTTTCTAACTCGACTATGTGAATTGTTTAGGTAGCTTTGGGAGAAGCATATTTAGATGGTACTTTATTCCCTTCTCACATCAACATGTCTCCTGGTAGAGAGGGACATGCAAATGAAAATTGGAACCCAAGGGTGGTGGATTTTTGAACTCCACCAGTGACTGAGTCCAAACATGACGAGCATCATTACAGACCTCATGGCGAAGATGAACGTGAAGAACGCCGTGAAGATAAGGATTGTGAGGAATGTCACCATCTCAAACATCACCCACCATCGAGCAAGAATAAATCATAGGAACAACCATGAACGTGAACATAATAATCATAATAGCAAAGAAGATGATGAGGAAGAACGATTCCTCTGAGATCTAGCCGCTACAAGAGAAAATGAGTCAAGGAATCATGTAATCATTCTAAGGGTTGATGCACCCAATTTTGAACTGAACTTGTAGTTTTATCCATGATTCAAAACAAGTCCTTTGGGGGGGATTCTAGAGATGAGAACCCCTATCACAATTTGTATGCCTACAAAAATATCTAAGACACCATCAAAATGAGGGGAGTTTGGCAAGAAGTGATATATTGCAAGTGCCTCGACTTTACTCTAAGAGACAAAGCCCTGGAATAGTATCTTTTTTTACCCGACAAGAAGATCAATGAGTGGGGAGCCTTTGCTGATGCTTTTGTCACCAAGTTCTACCAAATGGAGAAAACCCTCAGGAATAGGCAGAAGATAAATGAGGTTATGCATAAGGCTGGAGAATTTTTGTATGAAGCATGTGAACAATTTCAAGAGTATTAGAGGGATTGTCCACATCACAACTACGACAAGGTTCACCTAATCACAACCTTCTATAATGGTCTTACTTCTACTAAGAGGACTTCACTAAATGTTGCCTCAGAAGTGACTTCTTAGGTAGAAAAATCAAAGAAGACTATGAAAATCATCGAAAACATGGCAGCACTGTAGGCCGGGATGGATTTCGACAGAAGAGACATAGACTCTATAATAAAAACAACATATGAAGGGCCTTTGGTGGAATCAAAAGCCCTAAAACTATCACTTCTTAGATTCAAAAGATTGCTACATACATCAAACAACTAAAAGACTCTAGAAGCAAGGGCAAGAAACATGTTGAAAAGGTTATGAAATGTGTTACATGTGGTGAAGGAGGTCATGGAATCAATAACTACATTTACATGCAATCAAAAGATAGTGAAGAAAGAGAAGAAGAAGAAGAAGAAGAGGCAGAAATGTCTCTTATGTAAATTTTAAAAGACCAGACCATCCAGGCTTCAGTTATGAAAACAAGGATGTTGCCGAAAATTCCCACCAATTAAGTGGAGCACCTAAACCACCACTAGGATTCGGGAGAGGAGGTGGACAAGCTCAATATACCAAGACCACGACTTACCAGCAAAATAGGAACGATCACCAAGGCCAGTGGTAAGGACAAGGACAATATAAGAGCATGAACTGATAAAACCAAGATTAGGGCCAAAATAAAAGAAACAATCATCCAGACATGATGGCATAATTGTTTGATTTTGCAAAGAGGCAGGTTTCTGTGAATGATCAGCTGACCCAAAGTTCCATCACCAATTCAGGTGTCTTAACAATGATGCCGACCCATATGGACGATATGTAGACACATCAGAAACAAATTGATTAACATTTGGTGCAACTATCTGAGTTGATGAAGAACCCACTAGGAAATATCCCCTCTAACATAGAAACAAAAAAGATGACTACCCTTCACTCAGGGCAGGTTGTAGAGAAAATGCTAAAAGAGAGTCACCAAGAGGAGTACATTTCCGCTAATCCACAACCTAAACCCACTATAGTAGAGGAATAATTTGAGAAGGAGGAGTCCACAAAGAAAGACCAGAATAAAGAAAAAGTCCAGGAGAAGAAAAGTGCAAAGACTAAGAAGTCAGATTCTGCTGAAGAAGTCTTTACGCAAAGAAATCATGACTCCCCAGGAGTTCTTTTCCCTTTATAAATTGATTAAAGCGCATCTTAAGAAAAGATATGAGAAGTTCATGGAGGCTGTGAAAAAAGTTGCACCTAGACATTCCTTTCCTTGATGCTATTGAGGAAATGCCCATATATGCAACGTTCTTCAAGGATCTTATCACAAAAAGGAGAAGAGGTGATCATATAGAGACAATGCAACTAGCCAAGATGTCAAGTGTCTTTGTCCAGGCTGAATTGCCTACAAAGAAGAAAGATCTTAGGGCGTTCATTATCCCTTACAATGTTGGAGATAATGTGGAAAGAAAAGGATTTGCAGATCTGGGAGGAAGTATAAGTCTAATGCCTCTTTCTTTAGCCCAAAGGCTTGGACTAATAGACATGGTAAAGACTGAAATGAGGATCAAGTTGGTTGATCACACTTTTATGAAGCCAGTGGGAATAGTAGAAGATGTTCCTATTTGCATTGGGATATTTTTTATACCATGTGACATAGTGGTAATCGACATCGTTGAGGACCTGACATGCCCAATGATATTTGGAAGACCGTTCCTTACAACATGTAGGGCCATGATTTACATGGCAGAGGGAATTATTACTCTTCATGTTAGAAATGGCCATATCATGTTTCATGTCCAAGATGCTATGAGGGGACCTTCTCTATTTGAGTCGGTCTATTTCATGGATAGTTATACCCAGTAATGTGAAGAGGTATAAGAGGACAATGTCATTGTCGATCTGCTCATGCAAGCTTTGAACAAAATAGACCTCAATATGGAAGATCTTAAAGTAGTATAAATTTTGGATTACCTGAACCAACCGAAAGAAGATTTTAGCAATGAAAAAGGTATTGTGGAAACAGTAAAGTATGTTTTACTGGAACAAACACCAGAAGAAAAAGTTGCACCAAAATTGAAGCCAGATTTAAAGCAATTACCTAAAGGCTTGAAATATGAGTTTCTGGATGAAGAGGAAAGGAATCTTGTTATTATAAACTCCACTCTAACTGAGGATTAAGAGAAGAAGTTGATAAATAAGCTCAAGCAACACAGGAAACCAATAGGATGTTTAGTAGAAGATATCAAGGGTTTGAGCCCAACCCTCTGCATGCACTGCATAAATTTGGAAGACACTGCCAAGCCTTTAGCTCAACCACTGAGGATGTTAAATTAGATGCTCAAAGTGGTAGTTAAGAAGGATGTGATCTAGTTACATGGTGTTGGAAACATATATCCTATAAGAAATAGCAATTGGGTCAACCCAATCAAGTTGTTCCCAAGAAAGGGGGGTGACTATTGTGGATGGGGAAAATGGAGACTAGGTGGCAACAGAAACCATCATGGGTTGGCATATGTGCATATATTACTAGAAATTAAATGCCGCTATGAGGAATGATCATTTTCATCTATCGTTTATTGATCAGGTTTTCAAAATATTAGCACAACACTCATATTTTTTTCTTCTTGGATAGATATTCGGGATTTTATCAAGTGTTGATTCACCCAAACGATTAGGATAAGACTACATTTACCTATATCTATGGCACCTATGCATTTAGAAGAATGTCATTTGGATTATGCAATGCGCGTGCCACCTTCCAAAGGTGAATGATTTCCATATTCTCAGATTTCTTGGAAGACATAATGGAAGTATTTATGGATGACTTCTTTGTATATTGGTTCGAATTTTGATGTATGTCTAGAGAACCTGTCTAGAGTCCTACAGAAATGTGAGGAAAAAATCCAGTCTTGAATTGGTAAAAATGTCATTTCATGGTACAGAACGGTATCGTGTTGGAGCATAAGATCTCTGAGAAAGGAATAGAGGTTGATCTAAGCAAAATCGAGGCTATATCCAAACCCCTACCCCCAAAATCAGTAACAGGAATGAGAAGTTTTCTGGTACATACTGGGTATTATAGAAATTTATTAAAGACCTCTTTAAAATATCCAAGACCTTGTCTAACTTGTTGGTAAAGGATGCATGGTTTGATTTTTCTAATAAGTGTCTTGAAGCATTTAATGTCCTAAAGAATGTTTTGACTATTTTCCCCATCCTACAAACCCCGGATTGGGAACTCCCGTTTGAAATCATGTGTGATGCCAGTGATTATGTCGTATGGGTTGTTCTTGGGCAAAGGAATGATGAGTAGCATCACGCAATCTATTACGCCAGTCGAACTCTAGACAAAGCTCAAGTAAATTACACCACCACAGAAAATGAGATTATGGTTATTGTGTTTGCTTTTGACAAATTGAGATCTTACTTGATAGGGGCAAAAGTGAAGGTGTATATTGATCATGGAGATATAAAAAATTTAATGCAGAAGAAGGATACCAAGCCAAGGTTGTTACGTTGGGCCCTTCTGTTGCAAGAGTTTGACCATGAGATTGTTGACAAAAAAGGGATAGAGAATGTGGTTGTAGACCACCTTTCAAGGATTGTGAGTATAGAGGAAAATTTGTTGTATGTTAACGAAAATTATGTTGATGGAGCCCTGATGTTGGCAAGGTCTATTTATCCAAACTTACCATGGTTTATTGATATCTACAACTATCTGGCTTTCCAGAAACTATCACTTAACATTACCTATAATCAAAAGAAAAAGTTGTTTTCTGACCTAAAGAACTATTACTGGGATGATCCCCTTCTGTTTAAAAGATGTTTCGAAACCCTATATCATTGATGTGTATCGGAAGAGGAAGTATCGCAAAACCTTAAGGAGTGTCATTCTTCGCCCTATGGGGGACATCGTGGAGGAGAAAGAACCACACCTAAGGTCATGTAGTCAGACTGTTATTGGCCAACCATGTTTAAGGATGCTATGTCTTTTGTCAAATCCTTTAAAGAATGCCAGCTAGCTAGAAATATCACCAAGAGGAACAAGATGCCAATATCAGATAGGATAGAAGTGGAAATTTTTTACATTTGAGGAGTGGATTACATGGGACCTTTTCCCTCCTTAAAAGGCAACAAGTACATCCTTGTTGCCATTAAATACATTTCCAAATGGGTGGAAGTTGTTTCCACCCCCACTTGTGACTCCAAGGTTGTTGTGAAATTGCTTGAGAAAACTATTTTCCCTAGGTTTGAGGTCCCACGTACCGTCATTAGTGATGGGGGATACCACTTTGGGGAAAGACGATTTGGAGTGATGCTAAAGAAATATGGAGTTAACATAAGGTTGCAGCGCCTTACCAACTACAAACATTGGGCCAAGTGGAAGTATACAATCGACAGATTAAATAGATCCTTGAGAAAATTGTTAGCAGAACCTACAAGGACTAGTCCATGAAGTTGTATAATGCTCTATGGGATTACAGAACTTCCTATAAGACACTGATAGGGACAACCCTATAGTATCTATGACAATTCGTGTCATTTACCGGTAGAACTAGAGCATAGAGCCCTTTGAGCCATTAAGTTTTTGAATATGGACCTTGACAAGGTAGGAAAGAAGCCGTATCTGCAACTACAAGATCTTGAAAAGATAAGGTTACACACTTACAAAAGTGCTTATATCTACCAGAAGAGAACAAAGGTGTGGCACGATGCCCACATAAAAGAACAAGGATGTGTCAAAAGGGGACAAGTTTTGTTATTCCATTCAAGAATTAGATTATTCCTAGGAAAGCTCAGGTATAGGTGGTCTATCACCTTCACTATAGATAATATTTACTCATCTAAGGTAATGGAAATTACCAGTGAAAAGACGGGTACTTTTAAGGTGAATGGGCACATAGTGAAAAGATACTATGAGGATGAAGCTTTCGTAAGGAGATTAGAACTGGATCTATAGGAGCCACAACCAACATCAACAAAAGAGTCATGAAGAGAAAAATAGGAAAGTCGAGCTAAAAACTTTAAATTAGCGCTTCCCAGGAGGCAACCTAAGGATTTTTCAACTTTGTTTATTTCCCTTTACGTATATAGATTTCCTTTATTTCGTAGTAGTTATTAGTTTGAATAAATTGTCAAGTTCAATTTTGGTGTTTTAAATCATTTTTAAAGAATTCTTATACCTTTACCATTTGAAATCAGCTAACACATGTATGTACTTTGTTGGACCAGGGGAGCCATCAGTCTTGGCATAAAACCTCACAACCATCAGTCAACCAACCACAATAGGGAAACCAGCCAACTGTTCAGTGAACCTTTAGTCTGAGGATCAGTTGAACCTTCAGACTGAGGCTCAGTTGGACCTTCAGTCCACAACTCTCTTGAGCCTTTGATCTGCAATTCAGAAAAACCTTTGGGTGCCTGACTCAAAAAAACCATCGAGTATCTGACTCAGTAACACTTTTAGTCTCTGGAAATTGGATATCACACCATCGATGATCCAAGCAATCAGTTTGGTAAAACCTTTGGTCCCAATGAACCATCAGTGGAAAAGGATTCTCAAACCTTTAGTCCCACCAAACCATTAGTAGCAAAAGATCCTCAAACCTTTGGTCCACACCGCTGGTCTCAGAAGACCAAAGGTAGCCCATCGGTCACCCCAATTCCTATAAATACCCAAGGAAGCCATCGGGGTACCCCTCTCCAAACCCTAGCAATCTAGCACAGAGACAAAGCATGCACATCGAAGAAGAAGCACTCCCCGAAGAAACTCATCTTCAACCTCATGCCATAGGCTAACCGCACTTTCACCCTCTCCACATGCCACCTTCCACTCAGGGATAAGAGTTGCATCGTCAGTGTCAAGGGAAGAGACTCCTCACCCTATTCCAAGCCCGTAATAGAATAAGGAGACAACGGTGACCTCAAACTCCTAGCAGGGATCGAACTCACAACCTTTCATCAAAAATGGTAACAACCCTCTTCATCCCTTCTCCCTGCCTTAATCTCCTAGTTATTCTAACCTCCAACAGTTCCGCTACCACCTTTGGTCCTTTGTTACCGCCGATGCTCCCTCATTTGGTTTTCATTGAAGAGCTTCGACCTTCGGTCTCTGACCTTCATCTTCTCTGACCTTCACTCTCTGATATTTGGTTGCTTGATGCTTCCATCACTATGCCTTTGACTTTCAAACACATGGCTGACCTCTGGTCTTCTTTCGTTTCCTCAACCTTCGATCATCTTTGTTCACTGTGCTTCCCATCTTCAGTATCCGACCTTTGGGCCAGCACCTTTGGCCTTCAAACCTTCAGCCATTGGTCACCTTCGACCTTCAGTCATCCATCAGTTGTGCCTTTGACCTTCGTTCATCGTCCCAAATATTTCACCTTCAACCTTCGCTCACTGCCAACCATCGATCACGCCTGCCATTAGTGGTACACCACCATCAGTCATCCACCTTGATCCATTCACCTTTAGTTTCCTTTACCTTTGGTCATCACCAACCATCGGTTGACCTCTTATAAAACCATTGGTTGTCTAGTTCCTTTAAATTGAACATACAATAACATGTACATAACCTTGCAAGAGATACAAAAGTATCTACTAAGCACAATGGCAGGAAATATCAACCCAATTACAGGTATGATTGACTCTAAAGAAACTAGGTGGAGAAGATGAAGAGGATAGAGAAACTAAAGGTTGAACATGTTGCCTACATCTAAATGCATGGAGATCCCACTCAAGAGATTATTAGGGCACTCCTAGAAGTATATAGAGTAAGAATCCTGGCTAAGCCAATACTTGAAGATTCAGCTAACTAGGAAAAACAAACAGAGACGGAAGTGTCAGAATATGTCCCTTCTGAGGAAAACCAGAAGCAAAAGAAGGGAAAGGCATCCACCCTACCCGAAACAACCTTTAAAGATCCCAAAAACAACCACATAGGAGGTTGTCCCTGAAATAGAAGTTGAACTAATGTTGCAGATAGGGTGGTTAACAGGGAAGGGCTTGACAATGATTTCATCCCAAGGGATGAGGAGCACATGGAACTTTGGAAGAGGATGTTCTCAGACAACAACTACAAGGCAACACGATTTGGAGATGTGGACACCCTTAAATAGATGGGCATTTATAGTAGGGTGAAATGAAGTTTGGAGAGTGTGGGGATATACAAGGTGTTCTTCAACCATAAACTATCCTATGACGAACTCACACTAGAGTTTATTTCATCACTAATAAGAGTCCCAATGACTAAGGAGGAATCTCAAGAATTTAGTGGAGATTTCAAGCTACACATCAGAATCATAAAAGAAGATTATGTACTGACTGAATGAAATATTCACAAACTCTAGAGAAGAAGCAGAATGAGCAAATAAAGCACTAGGAGACATAAATGCTTGAGGATTTGTGACAGACAAGGTCTAGGAGAAGCCATCTGAGGAAAGCAAATTCAACTCTACATAGCCCAAGGCTGCCATTAACTCACAGTTTATGTGTGTCGTGCAAAGATAGCTGCTAATACCCTATTCTTCAGGACAGATACTAGCAATGTAACAAGGATGGACCTCCATATACTATGGAGTATAATGGAGAACAAACCAATAAATGTAGGAAAAATCCTAATATACAGATTGGCGGTAGCAGTAGGACCTGAAGGCTCCTATGAATTCTACAATGGAGGACTTATAACCTACAGGGCCCACCGACTTGGCTACCCTAACAGGCCCATATTATTCCTAAAATCAAGGGGAGATATGTTGGTTGATGTGAAGTACCTCACTACCACTAGCATACTAAAAAGGAAGAAGGGAAAGATCTACTACAAATTCTATAGGTCAAATATATACTGACCTCTCCCCGAATGTAGTGACTACAACACCAATAAACTCATATTCAAGGAGGAGGAGTATGTCACATCTTCTAGATCTGCAAACTTGAGAAAACCAAATGATCCAAGAGGAAGGTGACCAAGGACTACGATGGAGAACCCACCACCAAGAAATAAGTTAGCGGTACGAGTGCCTAAAAGATTGGCAAGGAAACCTCTGACACCTAAAGTCATCAACCTGGGGACCCAGGAAGCTACAACAACAATAAATCCTATGGAACCCAAGGCAACTAACCTTGTCTACAAAAAGGACATGGAGGAAATAGATGCTCCAGAGAACATGGGACAACCAGATTCCAGCATGACTTCACACCATAAGGAAGTTGATGCCGAAACAAAGAGTTGTGTGAAGATTCCCAAAGGAAGGGTCCCAAACACCCAGAACACAACAAACCACCTATATGGGGACCACAAAGAACCTGCCCAAACAAAAGAGGTAGACCATGAAGTTAACTCAATGAATCAATCGAGGCAACCTCGGCGGGGACCTGTTGTAACCAAATTCATGGACATTGGGCAGGAGATTGATGACCTTAGTGAGATTGTCTTGAACTCAACCCTAAACATTTTTAATATAACCACAAATATGTCTGCACTAACCTCACTTGTATAGAAATTAATAGCAGACATACAACCAGTCCTTAGTCTACCTCTGCAAATGCAACAGATGCCCACAAATCAAGTGTATGTCACGCAAGCTTTAGCAGGAGTAACAAGCAAACTCATTGTCAGACAAAAGGAGCGCAATGACCTACGATAGGAAAACTAGAAGCTATAGGAGGAAGCAACAAAGATGAAAGAAACCACTTCCACAAGCAATGGGGCATCTATCAAAAAGGAGCAGACAATCACCACCCCAAGCCATCCATTACGGTAGACACATATGTACATCTAAGGGTGGACATGTTGATGGGAGTTATTCAACCTGTCAGACATGTGCAGTTAAACAAATCTACCACTTCAGCACACACTCTTCCAATGGAGGAGGAGGAATCAAAAGAAACTATCAAGAGTAGGAGAGAACCAGTTAAGGATGATAATCAAGCCACCTTCCCAGAATCTTTGGGGCACTCAACCAACAACAACGGTGACAAGAAACTCAAAGTACATCCGAAGTAGAGCTCCCTTCAACCTAAAGAACCAAAAATCCCTACATAACCCACAATTCCATTAGAACATGGAGAATGAGTAGGTGAGAATGATATTGGGACCATACAACCTGATGCAAGGGTGGAGATGATAGAAACTATTGAAGATGTCATGAACGAGCTTGACCCTCTATTTAGCTACAAATCCCCACCCCTCCACTTGATTATGACAGTTTCATGAAGGAAATTCTTCTTGATAAACCAATAACAAGCAAAGGACTCCCTATCTCTTTTGAGGTGGAGACCGAACAAATGGAATCTAAAGAGGATACCAGAAGCATGGATCACATGTTTGTTGACACACCACCAAAGAAGGAACATCTGGCGTTCCCTGACACCCCTGAACCCCTGCTAGCAATGAGGGCCCGAGCCCTACCCCACCACTACCACTTCCATGCAAGATGGAGAGCATGGACATGAGCTCAATAACAGGCATGTTGGTGCGTGATGTACATGTCCTAGCCGACATCCTAGACAGTGAAAAGTTATGAAAATACATCATTTACTGCAATAAATAATACAATCTGACAAGAAATGACTTATGTTCTACTTTTGCACAACAAGAAAAAATAAATAGAACCTTATTCAAGGTTTTATGCGAAACAACTCATTGAGGAATTCATGCACAAAGACAAGGATGGGACAGTTTTCAATGCGACATCTAACCTAGCAACCCACCTCTTCAAGGAAAGAGGTGACATGACATCCATCCACAAGATGCAGGATGCCCTAGACCGAAGCAGAACCTTAAAGTTCATCACCCTACCTTTCAAGGCCTTCAATCATTGGCTCCTCACAGTGGATGACTTTGATAAAGTTAATTTTCCCCTATTATTGTTCAAATCTATTTTTTCCTCTTTATGTTCACTCATGACCTCAATCCTTTGGTGGTAGTAAGATACTTGGCACCGACTAGCGTCTCCTCATAAAATCTGAGGTAGAACTTTAGCTTCCTAGGTAGCCTATGTTGGATCAATGGGCTCTAGAAGGGGGGGTTGAATAGAGCTTCACAAACTTCACAAAAGTGATTAGACCACCAAATTATATTAAGTGCAGAACTTAATTCAAAACAGCAATTTGATGTCCTAAACTAGCATACAAAGCAAGGATAAGAGACAAGGAAAGCATGCACTTGGACAGGTGGTTTAGAGTGGTTCCATGTCCTAAACTTAGGAGCAATGTCAGTCCACTACCTAGAGTTGGTTAGGCTCTAGGATTTGTAACTTGGTTCTCTTATATATATCACACAATAAGATTACAAGCTACAACTACCAACCATCCAAGGACTTATATATCAAGCCAAGATCTTCAACCTCACCAAGGACTTACCCACCAAGCAAGTAGTCTTCAGCCTTCTTCAAAGGACTTACCTACTCTTGCTCTAGTCTTCGGCCTTGCAGGAATTACCCATCTTGCTTGAGCTTTGCCTTGCACCTCTCCTTCACTTGGAGAGCTTAAGCACCTTCCTCCTTCACTCGGAGGCCTGGAGCAGCTAGCCTTCTTCTCCTTCACTTGGGGAAGAACAGCAACCTTCTTCTCTTTCACTCGGAGAAGAAACTTCAATCAATCTTCATAGAGAATGGAGATGGGAGAAGTGGAAAGGAGAGCTTTACAAGATTACAAATGATAGCTCTCATACATGGGATCCTAACTCACTCATACTCACGAATTTGCTTTGAAGGTAGAGAGAGAAAGGGGCTCAAAGGATTAGAAACCACTCAACTAAGGCTAGGACCAAGCATATGTGAATGAGCAACCTTGGAATGAAGTCCAAGAGGTCCTATTTATAGTTGAGGGTGTCCCTTTGAGGTTGGGTGAGTTAAGTGGCACAAACTAGCCGTTTTACAACTTGCAACGGATCTATTTTGAGTCCCACCAACTCCTCCAACGGTTGGAATTGCTTTTTCTGCATTCCAGTACAGTTCGATCGGCCGAGTTTCAATAAAGGCAACTCGGCCGACACACTAGGTGACAAAACCAACAGGGAATCTGTCGGCCGAGTTTCCAGGGGGAAACTCGACCGATCAGTCTTCCTTTGGTTTTGACTGACCAGTGGATCGGCCGAGTTTCCTGGCATTGAAACTCGGCCGACAGCCCAGAAAATTCCTCAATACATGGATCGGCCGAGTTTGTAATTCGGCCGACAAAATCCCTGTTAAGGGGTATTTTGGAATTTCCAAAAACTGTATAAATGATGGATTTTTGAGTTCCAATCATTTTATCCATCTTAGATACAATGCAAAACATGAATTTAAGTGATTACAAAAATTGCTCTAAGCCTCTAAGGGCTATATTACAAAGCGGGTGAAAGTCACATGTTTTGCATGTGCCGGGAGAGTAGCTTTGAGTGAATTTTGATTCTTTTCTTGTATCTAATGTCTGCAATGATCTCAATTAGAAATGTTAGATACATATGAGTGGAATGGTTAAGTCATTATCAAAATATGGGCAATATGCGACACCTAGGTCAACATTCTCCCCCTTTTTGACAATGACAAACCATTCCTCAACATATTGAAAAGAATATGAAAATTATACCTTTGCTTAGAGAATTGCAAGGGGATGCAAATATGATCAGTCTTGTAATGCTCCCCCTCAATTCATGCTTACTCATCCCTGCATTGTTAGTTAACACACAAACAGCCATAGCATATATATATTGTATGATTCTAGCCAAGTCAAGATATATAAGTTTTTAAAGACAAGAAAAGAACCATACAAGCACTAAAAGCAATATGATGGCAATATGATTGAGGTATATTTCTCCCCCTTTGTCATCTCAAAAAGGCAGGGGGGTAGAAGAGCATACAAACCAGGTCTTCTCCAAAACACTCAATCAAACATAGCATATTAAGACAGAGAAGCACAAAGATAATTCATGAAAACAACCAACTGTCATTCATCAAAATATGGATTACATGATAAGATAAGTCATACAAAATGTATCCAAAACATAAAACCGAAAGCTACAAGGACAAGCGGAAAAGCCATAGTACATCTCAGATAATGTGCCTAATATAGATGATACAAACATAGTCCCTAAAGAAAATGACATGGTCATGCGAGACTACACTAGACACATCTACTCTAAGCTATACTAATCTATGTCGACGTCATCAACAGCAGCATCCATGTCCTCATCGGGCTGGTAGTCCTCGTCTCCATCAGAAGGAGGGGCATCAGCCGGTGTAGCCTGTTCATCAGCAGCATCATCATCGTCAGCATCCGTATCAACATCTGTCACAGTCGCCTCATCTGACTCGGCATCGTCCTGATCTGGCATATCCTCGTCTGTAGGACCAAAAGCACGTCCAGGCCATCTCGCGCTCTGCTCAGCCCAAGACATGCCCAGAGCATGGAGCTCATAAGCTATCTCAATGGGAGGAGCAGTCGAGGTGTACTGGGCCAGTAGCTCGGACAAGCGTCCACCTGGAAGCGCCAACACCGGGGAAGGGTGAGAGTATCCACCTGCAGAGTGGTCAGCGGAAGCAGAGGGTGGTGGAGGTGGATAGAACTGACTATACGCATAAGAAGCGTAGTCGTCACCGGGGTAGGGCTGGTAGGTGGGGTAGGGCTGCGGGCAGGAGAGAGACATAGATGACATGATGTGGCAGAGGTCCTCATGAAGATGTTGTTGGACCTGCATGTTATAGGCTTGCTGGTGCATGAGATACCCCATGAGGGCCTCATTGGAAACATGAAAATCGGCAAAAGCCGGGTGTGGAGGAGGTTGGAAAGATGGCTCAGGAGGTGGTGGTGCAGCTGATGATGGTGGAGGAGGAGGTGCATCCGATGATGATGGAGGTTGTGGTGGTGGTGGAGCAGAAGAAGATGATGCACCAGATGTAGGGACACTCTTCTGGAGAGTGGTCTCACTGATGTAAACCCCTTTTCGATCAGGTCGGTAGAGATAATCGGTGAAAAGAGATTTACCAGTGGCAAACTGGAAAAGTCCACAGATTAGGGCAGGATAAGGAAGATGGGTGCCCTTCGTGTTTTTTCCAGAATCAAAACATGTCATATGGTGCAGGATATACCGTGCCCATTTGACTCCATGATTGTTCAAGAGGAGATACATCATCATGGCAGTGTTCTCGGCTATGTCCGTTTGGTTTTTCTTTGGGTGAACATTGCAACTAAGAACAAACGCCAACACACGGCGAGGGGAGGACAGAGCAGAAGAAGGCAGGGTGCCCTTCTTTCTATAAGGAAACTCGGGAAGCTTGAGGAATTTGTGAATATCCGACAAGTCTATCTCGAGTGCCTTATAGATGTCCTCGGGACGCAAAAGATCGAAATAATCGGGATATGAGGTGGTCCAAGAGGCCGTGCCGACGTTGCCATTTAGGTAAAGATTAAAGGATCGCTCGGTGATATGAAACGGTTGTCCGGCGATCATAGAGGTTAAGACAATCGAGGTATCCGAGGGAGGAACCAAAGTGTCGTAATTCCACCGCAAGTTTGCGTAGAATTGGCGGACAGCCTTGGTGCTATACTTGAGATTGTGAAATTTTGGATCCTCGATGCTAAAGGCGTCAAGATGGTGTGTGCGAAACACTTGACTCGCCTCAAAAAGATCGGCGTGAAAACAATGCGGTTGATAAAGAGCACGAAAAGGAAAAGGAGATCGAGGGAGAAGCTCTTTATACCGTGCAACCGCGGTATTGTCCACGAAAGAGAGGTTGTCAAAGGACATATACCTCGGAGCTAGAGGAACCGAAGGAGCAGGAGCGGGAACGGCGCGTTTCCGACGTTGCGACCTCATCGGAGAAGAAACGGAGAGAAGGGCGCCGATCCACACGGAGAAAAACGTAGCAACGGAACCGTACAAGCAGCTAGGGCACACAAGGGGGCCGTTTTGGGGGCAATAACGGCCGGAGAGAGGGAGGAAAAGACCAGGAGAGGAGGAGTCGGGCTTGGGCGGCTAGGGTTCGGTCGACTTTGCTCTAGTTGAGAGGGAGCAAGTCGGCCGAATCCTATATATATAAAACCCGTCTGCCGTCGATCGGCCGAGTTCCAGGGTGGGGAAACTCGGCCGACAGAGTGTACAGACACCCTGCGCCCGACCGATCGGCCGAGTTTCCAACTCGGCCGACAAAAACCCTGATGTGAGAAAACCTAAAATCTAGTCCTAGCCTCATACGACCTAGGGCAATTTTTCTGAGGGATCTAGGATGTATTTTAAACACATTTAGGCACATTCTCATCATCATAGTGTACTATTTGTCGATAAAAACTCGTTTTGCGAAAAATACCCGAAAATGAGATAAAACCAATAGAGATATTTATCAAAAACAAGCATTTTAAGCAAACAAGGCATTTATAAGCATGAGCAACACACATAACATGTAACCAGCTAATTAGAGAGCAATTCAACATCATCAAGAGAGGTTATTAGCAATTTTGACCTAATGAAATTAAATTGATCTCTAGCAAGCGGTTTAGTGAAAATGTCAGCCAACTGATTTTCCGTATCCACATGTGTGATATAAATATCCTTTTTGACAATGTGATCACGGAGAAAATGATGGCGGACTTCTATGTGTTTAGCTCTACTATGCAATATTGGATTATATGAAAGATTAATTGCACTAGTATTATCACAGAAAATAGGAGAAGCATCAAAATGAATGTTAAAGTCTTGGAGCATTTGCTTCATCCATAGGACCTGGGCACAACAACTTCCGGCTGCAATGTATTCAGCTTCGGTAGTTGATAATGCCACTGTGCTCTGTTTCTTGGAGAACCAAGACACCAAGCATGGTCCCAAGAGGAAGCAAGTGCCACTTGTGCACTTTCTATCAATTAAGCAACCTGCGTAGTCAGCATCACTATATGCCACAAGAGTAAAGTCCCTTGACTTAGGGTACCATAGTCCAAAATTTGGAGTTTTGGCTAGATACCTCAAAATCCTCTTGACGGCAATAAGATGTGATTTCCTAGGGCTTGATTGAAAGCGGGCACACAAGCCAACACTAAACATTATATCAGGTCTAGAGGCAGTTAAATAAAGTAAACTTCCAATCATACCTCTATAGAGCTTCTCATCTACCTTCTCACCTTCCTCATCCCTGTCAAGTTTGGCAGTGTTTGACATGGGCGTGTCCATTTGCTTCATGTTCTCCATCCCAAAGCGTTTTAGAAGCTCAAGCGTGTATTTGCCTTGGTTGATGAAGTTACCATTCTTGGTCTGCTTGATTTGGAAGCCTAGGAAGAAGGTCAGCTCACCCATCATACTCATCTCAAATTCACTCTGCATAAGAGAACCAAACTCTTTGCAAAGATCAAGGTCAGTTCCGCCAAATATAATATCATCAACATATATTTGAATGATGAGAAAATGGGTAGAAGTGTGTTTTAGAAACAAAGTACAATCAACTTTTCCCATGATATACCCGTTATCTAACAAAAAGTTCTTTAGTTTCTCATACCAAGCTCGAGGTGCTTGTTTGAGTCCGTAGAGAGCTTTTTGCAAGAAATACACATGATTGGGTAACTTATCATTTTCAAAGCCCGGAGGTTGAGCAACATATACTTCCTCCTCGATTGTACCATTCAAAAACGCACTTTTAACATCCATTTGATAAAGCAAGAAATTTTTATGACTAGCAAAGGCAAGTAGCATACGAATAGATTCTAATCTAGCAACAGGAGCATAGGTTTCATCAAAATCAATACCTTCTTGTTGATTGTAACCTTGTGCTACTAACCTTGCTTTGTTCCTTACCACTTTTCCTTGCTCATCAAGCTTGTTGCGGTAGACCCATTTGGTGCCAATGATCTTTCTATTGTTTGGTCTTGGCACTAAGGTCCACACTCGGCTCTTCTCGAACTGCTCAAGCTCTTCTTGCATGGCAAGGATCCACTCATCATCACCAAGGGCCTCCTTGATGTTCTTCGGCTCCATTTGAGAGATGAAGGCGCTGTCTGCTTGTTCTTTGTTGTGTGCAGCCCGTGTCCTTACTCTTTCAAATGGATTGCCTATGATCAACTCCTTGGGGTGATCTTTGGCGAAGCGGGGAGTGGGATCCTTCCTTTCTTCTTCTTTCTCTTTTTCTTCTTGATCTTCTTCTTGAACCTGCTTACCTTTATCTTTGATGTTGAGATCTTTGAGGATAGGAATGATTTCATCTGCAACATCATTATCACCAATAGGCTTGCCAACAACAGGGTTAGTTTCAATAAATTTAACATTTATAGATTCTTCTATTTTAGATAGTTCAATGTTAAACACTCTAAAAGCCCTGCTAGTAGTGCTATAGCCTAGGAAGAAAGCCTTGTAGGATTTCGGATCAAACTTGTCGAGAGAGTCCTTGGTGTTCAAAACAAAACATGGACATCCAAACACATGAAAGAAATCAATCGACGGCTTCCTACCACGCCATAGTTCATAGGGGGTTTTCTTAAAAGTCGGATGGGTGAAAACTCGGTTTTGCACAAAACATGAGGTGCTAACGGCTTCAGCCCAAAACTTCTTAGGAGTGTCATACTCAAGAAGCATGGTCCTAGCCATTTCCTGTAGCGATCTATTCTTCCTCTCAACAACTCCATTTTGTTGGGGTGTGCGAGGAGAAGAGAAATTGTGCGAATAACCCGATGTTTCACAAAAACGTTCAAAAAGATCATTTTCAAACTCTCCCCCATGATCACTACGGATGGAAACAACATGACAAGAAGCTTCGTTTTCGACTCGTTTGCAAAAGCTCGAGAAAACGTCAAGGGTGTCGCTTTTGGAAACAAGAAAGAAAGTCCAAGTATATCTAGAAAAATCATCGACGATAACAAGACAATACTTGGAGCCGCGAAGCGTTTGTGTTCTCATAGGTCCGAAAAGATCAATATGAAGAAGCTCTAGGACTCTCTTGGTACTCATGACCCCTTTTGACTTGAAAGAGGATTTGGTTTGTTTTCCTTGTGTACAAGGTTGACATTCCTCATCCTTTTCAAAATCCAATTTGGGAAGTCCTCGAACCAAGTCCTTTTTGTCTAGTTTCTTCATTTGATGCAAGTTCACATGACCCAAACGTCGATGCCAAAGCGAAAGATCGTTTTTATCCACGACTAAGCATCTATTTAGTATGGGCTTTAAAGCATCAAGAACTATCACATATAGATTACCATTTCTAGTTCCCTTATATATGACATTATAGGACAGGGAATCTAGAAGCAAGCATTCTAAGGAAGTAAAGAGCACAAGATAACCATTATCACATAATTGGCTCACACTAATCAAGTTGTGATGTAGGCCATCAACAAGCAAAACATTTTTAATGCACAAATCATTACCTACATCACCCTCACCTATAACCTTACCCTTTTTGTTGTCCCCAAAGGTTACCGATCCTCCTTTCTTCTTCACAAATTTGTTGAAATGGCTGATTTCTCCAGTCATGTGCTTAGAGCAGCCACTATCAACAATCCATTTCTTTGTGACCTGCAAGAAAAGAGGATGTCGGAACCCAACTCAAACTTTGGGGTCCGGGGTTAGCTTGGGGACCCATTTCATATTTGGGTTGGTCCCCTTAGGCTTGTAAGGACAATAGGTAGAATAATGATCATCACATTTGCAATGCATACATACCATGGGATTTTTAGAGCCGGAAGACTCTCCATTGAAAATTGGAGTTTCCACACTCTTTTTCTTACCCTTTTTCTTCTTCTTACCTTTTGGAGTAGTCGCATTGTATCCTAGACCACTAGTACCAACTTGTTTGGTAGAGTGCTCTAGAACATCATTTAGAGACTTCTTACCCGAAAGAAACCTTTGCAAAGTAGATCTTAATTTAGCATTATCATCACTAAGATTTGTAATGGTAGTAGATAAACTAGCAAGATCTTCTCTAGCATGCAACAGGTCGGCCTCAAGACAGAGGGCTTTAGTAAGAAGAGAGTCTTTTTCAAGAGTTAAGTTAGCAACTTCATTTCTAGGCAAGATAGGTCTAGAAGATAAATCATTTGTTTGTGCAAGAAGTTTAGCATTTTCAGATTTAAGAACAACAATTTCTCTTTGATAAGCATACACTTCATTTCTTCTAGCATCATCAATAAGCTTAAGTTCAACATTTTCAGTTTTTAGAACATCTAGCTCATCTAGGCAATTTTGGTTCTCTATCTTAAGATTTTCAATAGTTTTAAGATAAGTACCATTCTCAACCTCTACTCCATTGTATTGAAGTTCAAGGTCTAGAAATTGCCCTTGTAAAGAATCTATGCTATCAAGATGTAATTTCTCATTTTGATCTAGAATATCAATCTTGGCATAGAGATCATCAACTATCTTTCCTAATCTTTTTCTTTTAGCTTTACATTTAGCAAAAGATGATTGACAATCATTAAGCATTTCAATGAGGGTTTCCTTAGATAAATCAAGTAAACTTTCATCACTTACCTTGCTTACCTCACTTACCTCAATTACTTCTTCACTAGTAGAAGCCATGAGTGCAAGGTGACATTCACCATCCTCGGAGCTTGAGGAACTTGAAGTAGAGGACTCCTCCCATGCCGCATGAGCTGCATCTTTGGGTCTTCTCTCCTTCTTGTTCTTCTTCTTGTACTTGGCTTCTCTTTTGTATTTGTCATCCTTCTTGTGGCTGCTCTTATGATAGCCCTTCTTGGCTTTTGGGCAGTCATTCTTGTAGTGGCCCTTTTGACCACACTCGTAGCATCTAGGAGTGGAGGATGATGGCTTGCCCTTGAAGTGTCTTCCTTTTGAATAGTTGGCTTCATGATCATTTGCACCTTCATCTTCGCTTGAGGAAGGGCAGGGAGACTTCATGGCAAGTTGTTGTTGCCGCATCATTTCTTCAACTTGAGCTTTGAAGGCTGTGTCCTTCATCTTCTTGGACTCCTTCTCTTCTCTTTTCTCCTCTTCCTCTTGCTTGTCGAGCCTTGGTTCATGTGCTTGGAGATTACCAACCAGCTCCTCGGTTGACAACTCGCTCAGCTTGTAGACTTCTTCAATTGAAGTGACCTTCGGCTCCCATCTCTTTGGAAGAGATCTCAAGATCTTTGCATTGATGGTACCTCTATCCATGACACTCCCAAGGGCTGCAAGACTGTTGAGGATGACGTTTAGCCTTGTGTACATGTCTGCAACTCTTTCATTCTTCCCCATCTTGAAATTCTCAAGTAGGCCACCAAGCATGTAGATTTTGGCCTCCTTGACTTGCTCCGTCCCTTCATATGTGACACATAGCTTGTGCCAAATCTCATGAGCCGTGTCCCATGAAGAGATGCGGTTGAACTCCGATGGAGAGAGGGCGGCGTAGATGATGCTAATGGCTTTAGCATTGAGTTGAGCACGCTTCATCTCGTCTTCCGTCCACGTGGTGATGTCCCCCTTTGGCTCTTCATACTTGAGATGGACTATCTTCCACATCTCGTAGCTCACACCTTGGATGTAGAATTGCATCCTTCTCTTCCAATATAGGAAGTTTGTGCCGTCGAAGACCGGGGGTCTCATGGAGAAGCTTCCTTCAAGATTGAGTGACCCAAGAGCTGAATCGCCCATCTTCTCCTACTTGTTGAAGTAGCTTGGAGAAGACCTGCTCTGATACCACTTGTTGGATCAATGGGCTCTAGAAGGGGGGGTTGAATAGAGCTTCACAAACTTCACAAAAGTGATTAGACCACCAAATTATATTAAGTGCAGAACTTAATTCAAAACAGCAATTTGATGTCCTAAACTAGCATACAAAGCAAGGATAAGAGACAAGGAAAGCATGCACTTGGACAGGTGGTTTAGAGTGGTTCCATGTCCTAAACTTAGGAGCAATGTCAGTCCACTACCTAGAGTTGGTTAGGCTCTAGGATTTGTAACTTGGTTCTCTTATATATATCACACAATAAGATTACAAGCTACAACTACCAACCATCCAAGGACTTATATATCAAGCCAAGATCTTCAACCTCACCAAGGACTTACCCACCAAGCAAGTAGTCTTCAGCCTTCTTCAAAGGACTTACCTACTCTTGCTCTAGTCTTCGGCCTTGCAGGAATTACCCATCTTGCTTGAGCTTTGCCTTGCACCTCTCCTTCACTTGGAGAGCTTAAGCACCTTCCTCCTTCACTCGGAGGCCTGGAGCAGCTAGCCTTCTTCTCCTTCACTTGGGGAAGAACAGCAACCTTCTTCTCTTTCACTCGGAGAAGAAACTTCAATCAATCTTCATAGAGAATGGAGATGGGAGAAGTGGAAAGGAGAGCTTTACAAGATTACAAATGATAGCTCTCATACATGGGATCCTAACTCACTCATACTCACGAATTTGCTTTGAAGGTAGAGAGAGAAAGGGGCTCAAAGGATTAGAAACCACTCAACTAAGGCTAGGACCAAGCATATGTGAATGAGCAACCTTGGAATGAAGTCCAAGAGGTCCTATTTATAGTTGAGGGTGTCCCTTTGAGGTTGGGTGAGTTAAGTGGCACAAACTAGCCGTTTTACAACTTGCAACGGATCTATTTTGAGTCCCACCAACTCCTCCAATGGTTGGAATTGCTTTTTCTGCATTCCAGTACAGTTCGATCGGCCGAGTTTCAATAAAGGCAACTCGGCCGACACACTAGGTGACAAAACCAACAGGGAATCTGTCGGCCGAGTTTCCAGGGGGAAACTCGACCGATCAGTCTTCCTTTGGTTTTGACTGACCAGTGGATCGGCCGAGTTTCCTGGCATTGAAACTCGGCCGACAGCCCAGAAAATTCCTCAATACATGGATCGGCCGAGTTTGTAATTCGGCCGACAAAATCCCTGTTAAGGGGTATTTTGGAATTTCCAAAAACTGTATAAATGATGGATTTTTGAGTTCCAATCATTTTATCCATCTTAGATACAATGCAAAACATGAATTTAAGTGATTACAAAAATTGCTCTAAGCCTCTAAGGGCTATATTACAAAGCGGGTGAAAGTCACATGTTTTGCATGTGCCGGGAGAGTAGCTTTGAGTGAATTTTGATTCTTTTCTTGTATCTAATGTCTGCAATGATCTCAATTAGAAATGTTAGATACATATGAGTGGAATGGTTAAGTCATTATCAAAATATGGGCAATATGCGACACCTAGGTCAACAGCCTAAACGATGGGCCATATATGTGATAAGACCTCCCATGTAGAAATCACAGGAGCCTTCTGGTCCAGCTGATGTTGCAAGCTTATCAATTAATATTCATTCGATATTGACTGACTTGTTTTACATGATACTCCATAGAATGTGGAGGTCCACTTGATCAATTTTGACACTCAAATTCGAAATATAGTGATCAATGTGGACTTTAAGCACTTTGTGACACTACAAATTAGGCTAAGTTATCACTTTATCCAAAGAAGTAAATTTGTCCAGGGAACTTTATCCTTTAGTTCTCAAACTTTTCTAAAGGTTCTACACATTTTTGTGAGTCTATGATCCAAATTTATTCTCAATTGGATATTCCTATAATTGCCTACGATTTCTTGAAGTTAATGTATTATAAATCCCTTTATTTGCTCTTTTATTTGACTTTTCCAAGTCACTGGTCCTTGATAAGGGAAGGGGCCGAAGCCCAGCCCTTGGATCTACCTTCCCACATATCAAGGCATGATCAAACGACCACTGACTTGTCTCCTACCTCCCAGTGATTGCGGGGAGCATTCAATGAGGTCGAGAGGACTAATCAACTCCATACGACTGAGATTTGAAATTCCAATTGCATAGAAATATTGGCCTCATGATTTTATGCCTATCTATACCTACTTTGACCACCTTTAGTGTGTTGTTACACCATCAAAATTTTTCCCTCACTCACCCCTCTCACTCCAACATCCATGGCTACAACCAAGAACCCGAGCTAGCTCTAAACCTAACCCCAACACTATGAAAAGTCCTCCCAATCCTCGCCATCACCACACCTTGCTATAACCCTCAACTTCTCTCTCTCTCACACAGCCTCGAGTGCTACTATTTTCTCTCTATTTTCTTCTATTGTATATGTTGCACCTCTACCTAGCTTGAATTGGGTGTCTAGCCCTTACCTCATCTGCCTATCAATCAAGGAGCCCATTCACTTCGTGAAGGTTTGGCAAAATCGAACAACATCTTTACTGCCCCCATGAGTGCCTCCTCCTCCCAAACCCCCTCTACTCTAGAGAACCCCTCTGTTGTGTTTCCTGGCTCGCACAGAGGCCGATACAAGAGAGGAAAGTCCTCAAACTGTCTGGTCCAGAGAGGAAATCCACCGGTCTAATAGAACCAAGTAAATCATTTTTGAACCAATAAATCAAGGATTTGAACCCACGAACCAAGGATCGAACCAATCCAAGGAACCACTGAGCCACCTCACCCCATTGATTGATCTGGATCCTTCTTTTAACATCAAAAGATCCTCATTTTTCCTAATGAAGGTATTTTTTTCAACCCTCTATCAAATAATTGATTTAATTAATCAAATCTTACAAAAACCCTAACTTTTGATTCCTAGCTCCAAAAATTATGAATAAATACTTAGTCAGAAAAACCCAAGGAATCAATTAAAAATGCTTGTGAAGCCTAATTCTTTATGGATATCACTTATATCCCTATATTTTGATCTCTTGCTTATATTTTTGTCTAAATGACTCATTAATCGTGATTAAACTTTGAAAACCCTAATACTTGACTTTGTGATTATCATGAGACACTAAATCAGACTTGACTAATTAAGAATCTAGATCTAACCTTGTTGGCTTATCCACTCTTGAATATGAATCGTGTACCCTGAAGTAATGATTAATCTTGATAATGGTATCTTAATATTATGATTGATCTAATCTTGTGAAATCCTTGATCTTTTGACCTAATATCTGATCCATGACTTTACTTTTACATTAATCAAAACTTGATAGAATACCAATGATTCTAATTCATCATGATGATGATCTCGAGACTTGATAATGACTTGAATAATGATGATAATAATTAGGGTTAACATATGTTCCTAAAATACCTAAGTGGGTTATTCATACTTGAAATATTCTTGACACTTGAATAAATGTTGAACATTTTGAAATTGATTGATCATGAGTGAATGACCTAATCCCAAGGTTAAATGGGAATGAGTAACCCTAATCTTGAGAATCAAAACATGATCTTTAAACATCATGATCTTGACCCTTGATCCAATTTTTCTGATCTAGGATCTGACTCAAGGGGTTTATCTATTATTTCTTGGAATCCATACTCTAAAAATCAACCAAGAAGGTACACTTTTATATTAATTCCTCCTTAAACATATTGGTGGTATTGAATGATACTTGTAAGTACCTCTTGAAAATTTTGTCTATGTATTTGTTTAAGCTATTGTTCCCTACTTATTAGTCTTTTGTTTTTCTATATTATAGTTTGCAACAAACTTAAAAAGATAAATGATATTGCCTATTACGGCTGCCAGTAATACTTGTTGATATTGAGTACAAGCGACCTCCTCATTTGGAAGGTGGAACTTGTACATGTCATTTGGTCTCGAATTTGTACAAGTCAATTGACATCCTACATCATATGGAGATAAGGATCCTGGTGACCTTCCCCATCTCGTTCGGGCAATGAAGCCACATAAATATATAAGCATGCTTCTCAATACCAGCATAATGGGAAACTTGTAATTATAAAACTTGTCAGATAAATGTTTGTTTGGAAAACCGCTTGTTGATTATTTTTCTCATTAGTCCTTCCAAATAATATAATTTTCTATAAATGTTTTCAACTGTTCAATATTTATTCTTTTCAAAGCATACCAATGCATTTGCATTGATTGCGTCTCGATTTACCTATTTTTAGGCAAACTAGATGGATCATTATGAAGAATTGACTAGATCGCTTGTTCTCATGACAAACTCTGATGATATGGACAAAATCTACAAAATTTCATACTTGGGTGGGTTAGTTCTTTAAACCTCTTGTTTAATGAGTTATAATTTTTATCGTATATGCCAGTGTGTGAGATCCTTTTGGTCCAGTCAAAGATGGGCACTTCAATCCCTTTACCATTGTCTAGGTAGTGGGATTGGGAATGGAGTAAGAATGATTCCTTGACAGTTGGTATCAGAGCATACACACTCTCATATGCATTAAGTAAGTAACATCTCGAATCCCTTGAACCCAGGAAACCCTAAAGTGCATAATGATGAAAATTTAGGTGTCTAGGTTTGAGGTTATGGCATAATCACCTCCTGTATGTCTTCACACTGGCTGAGGTTCCCCACTCCACCTGGCCTTAGTTGATCCAAAAATTCACCTAAAGGTTCTCTGTTGAAACCCTAGAGAGTCTTCCAATTATCTTTTATTTTCTCTAAGGATTACACAGAGACCACCTATTAGTTTGAAGTAGGGTGAGTCCTCATATCTTCCTTTTCTAGGTATCATGACTAGATATTTTTGGGTAGTATGGGAATCAAAAAAATTGTGAAATAAATTTTGAAACTATATGAATGATCAATGTCCTATAATATGATATACTCTTAACGTGACCTATGTGATTAAGGGACTCATAAATGGATGTACCTTGAAGATGGCCCCACAAACCCATAGTCAAAGAGCAAGACCCTCTGGAACCAATAATGATCGAGAAAGGAAGATTGATAAAAGGAAGACTAAGAAGAAAAGACATGAAGAAAGACCATAGAGAATAAGAAAGTTCTTGAATGAGTAGTTGAGAATGATGTAGACAAAGGAAAAAGACCCATGCGCAACAATGTTAATGGCGATGAGGATGAACCAAAAAGGGACATCATGGATGATGGTTGGGAAGTGAAAACCAAAATGTTGATGGATTCTATGACCAAATGGGAAAAATACACAACATCGATAATTCTTGGAGGAGTCCAAATCACCATGACTACCTTTACCCCTACATCCAAGCTCATAATTGCAAAGGAGGACATGTTCAATCACAAAATCTAGTGATTGGTCAGAAGGCCATATAAATACTCACTAGCAATGAAAGAACCAATGAAATCATTACTGGATCTAGATTATGATGTGTTGTTTATGCAACCCTTTGTAACTTTTGAAATGAACCTTGTACTCACCATATCTTTGAAAATTGAAATTTTATGCCATGTTGTATTGGACCCACTACCCTATGATTCAAAACCTATCATTAGATTTGAAAATTCACATATGTTTTTTGAAGTTAAACAGACAAATTTCATTATGGAGGAGCCATTCGGCATCTACAAAAATTCACATATGAATTGGATCCATTTAATCATCTCTATTTTGAACTTCAATATTCTCAACCATGTTACTAGTCGGTTTGGTACATAATGACTAATATATAGAGAGTGATAATGAGAAACAGATAGACATGGATGGACCCTTATCAAATCACTCACACTCGAATAATTGAATTGTACTTTCAAAATTTTGACCCCCCTAATCTTGGTCAAATCCCTATTTATGACTACCTCTAAATTGTCATCTTGTGGATTATTTGTGTGTTTGCAAAGGTAACCCCTTCCACTTGATTTTGATTATTGACCAAAGTCTCCAATAGGTCAAGTTTATAATAATTTTGATACTTGATCTTGAATCCCAATTTTAGATACGATGTTGACTATAGCTTGTGGCTAAATTCTTAGAAAGACCTAAGTCTAGATCATTCATCAAACCTCGATACCATGGTAATAAAATTGGTGATTGATATCACAAATATTGCTCGAATTTTGCTGGAATGTTGTTGCTTAGAATTTAATATAGATGATTGATCTCTCCTAAGGTCTAAATAGGAATCTAAACCCTAGCTTTGAAATATTTATACATATGATCTTGATGTCCAAACTTTGACTCTTGATATCAGTTTTGACTCATTGATATTTTTAGGATGGTAGTGATGAATATATGCATAGGGTTTGTTTCCTAAGACGACCTAGACAAGGAACATTCACCCATCTTGACCATACTTGATGAAGGAATTAATGTTGAAATCCCAAAATACTACTAGATTGTTGTTATGGGTGGATGACCACACCTGTGGTCTGCACAGGAAATAAAACTCTTTACTTGCACATTTAAAACCCAAATTTTGTATACTTGAATCATGAACTTGTTAGTATATGACCCATTTAATTCATGATGTATAATTTTGACTCTTGATGCCAATTCTCACTCAGTATGGAGACATGACTTGAAAGTGAACTCGTTTAATGAACTGTGATCTTTTGACCTCTTAATTGATCATTACACATTTATGAGAGATTGTTGATATGGTTATAATTTTGAGGACATGATTTAGAATATATATTTGAGGGTGTTCCAGTATTTAAGGATATGACTTAGGTCGGATAGTCCCATTCTTTTAGGATGTTTTTGAATTTTGGGGACAAAATTCCTTTTAAGGGGGGAAGGGTGTGATAAATTGAATTTTCCCCTTTTCTTAAATCCAAATTTGCCCTCTTTATGTTCACTCATGACCTCATTCCTTTATTCATTGATTTCTTGATCAATTTTGACACTCAAATTCAAAATATAATGATCAATGTGGACTTTAAACACTTTGTGACACTACAAATTAGATTAAGTTATCACTTTATCCAAAGAAGTAAAATTGTCCATGTAACTTTATCCTTTGGTTCTCAAACTTTTTCTAAAGGTTATACACATTTTTTTGAACCTATGATCCAAAATTTGTCTCAATTGGACATTCCTACAATTTCCTACGATTTCTTGAAGTTAATGTATTAAAAATCCCTATATTTGCTCTTTTATTTGATTTTTCCAACTCCCTAGTCCGTGGAAAGGGAAGGGGGTGAACCCCAGTCCTGGGATCCACCTTCCTGCTGATTAGGTCCTAATCAAATGGCCACTGGCCCATCTCCTATCTCTTGTTGATTGCGGGAAGGAGTCAATGAGGGTGAGAGGAGCAATCAACTCTATATGATCAAGGTTTGAAATTCCAATCGCATAGAAATGTTGGCCTCGTGATTTCGTGCCTATCGATACCTACTTTGACCACCTTTAATGTATTGTTACACCATTAAAACATTTCCCTCACTCGCCCATCTCACTCTGGTGGCCATGGCTGCAACTAAGAACCCGAGCTAGCTCTAAACCTAGCCCCAACACTATAAAAAGCCCCCCAAAGCTCGCCATCACCACACCTTGCTATAACCCTCAATTTCTCTCTCTTGTGTGGACTAGAACACCTCTATTTTCTCTCCATTTTATTCTACCGTCCCGATTGTGTTGTCGCCTGGCTTGAATTGGGTGTCTAGCCCTCGCCTCATCTGCCCTCAATCTAGGAGTCCATCCACTTAGCGAAGGTTCAGCAAAACTGAACATCATCTTTGTTGCACCCATCAGTGCCTCATCCTCATGAATCCCTTGTACTCTAGTGAGCCCCTCCTCTATGTTTCCTAGCTCACCTAGAGTCCTACTTGAGAGAGGAAATTCCTCAAACCGGTCGATCCAGAGAGGAAATCCACTAGTCTAGTAGAACCAAGTGAACCATTTTGAACCAGTAAATCAAGGATTTGAACCCATAGGCCAAGGATCGGACCGATCTAGTGAACCAATGAGTTGCCTCGCCATGTGGCTTGATCTGGATCCTCCTTTTGACATCAAACGATCCTTGTTTTCCCTATTTAAGGTTTTTTTCCAACTTCCTTGCCGAATAATCTGTTTAATTGATCAAATCTTGCAAAAACCCTAAGTTTTGATTCCTAGATCCAAAATTATGAACAAACAGTCCATTTTGATCAGAATACCCCAAGGAATCGATTCAAAATGCTTGTGAAGCCTAATTCTTTATGGATCTCACTGATATATCTAGATTTTGATCTCTTGCTTATTCTTTTGTCTAAATGTCTCATTAATTATGATTAAACTTTGGAAACCCTAATATTTGACTTTGTGATTATCTTGAAACACTAAAATCAAAATTGACTAATTAAGAATCTACATCTAGCCTTGTTGGCTTATATAATCTTGAATATGAATCATGTACCATGTAGTAATGATTAATCTTGATAATGGTATCTTAATATTATGATTGATCTAAATCTTGTGAAATCCTTGATCTTTTGACTTAATATTTGATCCATGACTTTAATTTTACATCAATCAAAACTTGATCTAATCTTGAATACCAATGATGTTAATTCATCATGTTGATGATCTAGAGACTTGATACTGACTTGAATAATGATGATAATAATTAGGGTTAACATATGTTCCTAAAATACCTAAATGGGTCATTCATACTTGAATTAGTCTTGACACTTGAATAAATGTTGAACATTTTGAAATTGATTGGTCATGAGTGAATGACCTAATCCCAAGGTTAGATATTAATGAGTAACCCTAATCTTGAGAATTGAAACATGATCTTCAAACATCATGATCTTGAGCCTTGATCCAATATTGTTGATCTAGGATCTGACTCAAGGGGTTGATCTATTATTTCTTGGAATCCATACTCTAAAAATCAACCAAGAAGGTACGCTTTTATATTAATTCCTCATTGAACATACTAGTGGTATTGAATGATACTTGTATGTACCTCTTGGAAATATTGGCTATATATTTGTTTGAGCTATGATTCCCTATTGATTAGTCTTCCAATTTTTTATATTATAGTTTGCAACAAACTTGAAAACATAAATGATTGCCCATTATGACTACCAGTAATACTTGTTGATATTGAGTACAAGCAACCTCCTCATTCGGAGGGTAGAACTTGTACATGTTATTTGGTATCGAATTTGTACGTGTCAATTGACCTCCTACCTCATATGGAGAGAAGGAGGCTGGTGACCTCCCTCATCTCATTGGGGTGATGGAGCCACATAAATATATAAGCATGCTTCTCGATACCCGCATAATGGGAACCTGTAATAAAAAAAACTTGTCAGATAAATGTTTGTTTGGAAAATTGCTTGTTGATTACTTTGCCTATAAGTCCTTCCGAGTACTATATTTTGCTATAAATATTTTCAATTGTTCAATATTTGTTCTTTTCAAAGCGTATTGATGCATTTGCATTGATTGTGTTTCAATTTATCTGATTTTAGGCAAACAATATGGATCATTATGAAGAATTGACTAGATCGCTTCCGCTCATGACAAACTCTGATGATATGGACAAAATCTCATATTTGGATTGGTTAGTTCTTTAAACATTTTATTTTATGAGTTATTATTCCTTATTATATATGACAAGGTGTGAGATCCTTTTGATCCACTCAGAGATGGGTGCTTCATTCCCTTTACCACTGTCTAGGCAGTGGGATTGGGACTGAGGTGAGAACGGTTCTGTGGCACTGACCTTTCTGAAAGGAGAGTGGTCACTTATAACTTTAGCACCAAAGATCTACCTTGTAGAAGAATGGTCTTTGAAAAGATGGAGCACAGAACAATACAAGAAGTCCCAGCCCACTTAAAAAGACCAATACACAGGCTCAAGGGACATATATTCTGAAAGCAATTCCAACCTACACCAATGATGCACATGCTGTTTGCATATTTGTAAAGGACCATATATTTTGCATGTTTAGAATGCCAAGAGTGATGATGAGTGATGGAGGATCTCACTTCACTAGTAAGAAGTTTGGAGTTATATTGAGAAAGTATGGAGTGAGGCACAGAGTAGGAACCATGTACCGCCCACAGACCCAAGGTCAAGTTGAGGTGTCTAATAGAGAGATTAAGAAGATCTTAGAAAAAAATAGATTCAACAATTAATACCAATTGGAACATGCAATTAAATGTCACTCTTTGGGCATATAGGACATCCTATAAAACACCTATAGGAACCACTCAATTTAGGTTGGTCTAAGGGATAGCATGTCATTTACCTGTAGAGTTAGAGCACAAAGCCAAGTGGGCTTTGAGGATATTAAATTACAAACTTGATGAAGCGGGAAAGAAACTCATGTTGAATTCAATGAAATGGATGAGCTTGGGCTAGAGCCTATGAAAGCTCGAGGATATATAAGGACGGAACCAAGAAGATCCATGACTGCCATATTTTGCATAGAATGTTCACTCTAGCATAGAAGGTGTTTTTGTTCAATTCTAGGATGAAATTTCACATGGGGAAATTAAGGTCTAGATGGTGTGGCCCATTTGTGGTGCTTAGGGTATTCCCTCATGAAGTAGTGGATATTAGTAATGGGGCTGATCCATTTCTTATGAATGGGCAATGATTGAAACATTACTATGAGAAAGAATTGATACATAAAGGATAAGATTTGAAGCTCCTTGAGATTCATTGAAAGTTGCATGATTTGATCATCGAGCCTATGACATAAAACAAGGGCTCTTGTTGGGAGGCAACCCAATCTTCCTTTGTCGTATTTTAGTTTTTGTCTATTACATTTGTTTTGGGAACTTTGAATGTTCTGATTTACATTTAGTTTTTAGATGTAAAAAAGGTACCTTGTGTTGGTATATGTGTCCAGAAAGCCAATCATATGATGATTGTAATGGCATAACTTGTAAATGATTTGATTTATAATAAAGGCATGCTTCTAATTTATTCTATTTTATTCAATTGTGAGATAATGAAGTAACATAATAAATGTCTAGAGTGTGATATTACTCAACGACTTATGTCTTCAAGTACGTGACTTGAAAAATGAGACCATACATATGTTAAGAGTATATACATTCTTGTTATGTCCCTAGTCGGATGTTATTGTGGAAGGATGATAGACAGCAATAACACATAAAACTAGAGTGTGTTTGGTTGATGACAAAATCCCATTAGTCATGATATGTGATATCAAACCAAGCACATAGATACTTGTTAGAGAACAGTTTATTAGACAAACCCACCATAAGAGTGATACATGGAAACCATGATTGGTGGTCAAAATCATCTCTTATAGTGTTGGTGGTGATTGTGGTTCTTAGACTTGAAGTCACTACACTCATCACATGTTGCTCGATATACTTTGACATCATCCACCAAGATCCTAAATAAGGGTTGCCATAAAGGTGATAAAGTAACTATATGGAGATTAGTGACAAAGTAACTATAAAAATACTATAACTCCAATCACAAATTGTAGGTTCAAGTTGTTCTCCAACTTTCCAATTACTTGGGTAGTGATGATGTGTGACTAGGAACCGCTCTTTGCTTGTGATGTCATAATTGGTTATGAACATTCACTACCAACATAATATGGAACCTATAGGGTCACACACATAGTAATTCACTTGGAATAAGATTTTGATCATAAATGATAATCAAATTGATTAACAAAGTGTTTAGGTATTCAATTTAAACAACTACTGACTGATTGGACTCTGAACTGACTGGTTAAAGTGTTTAATTGACCGGTTGGAGTGTCAGGTTAATTGGAAATTACATTAGCTAAATTCTAGATAAGCCAAGGCACGAACTGACCGGTTCACTGAGTGAACCGATCAAATCATGGTAGTGAGATGATTGGTTCATGAGATGAACAGCCCAGTTCATATGAGCAATTTGATTGCATCAAGGATTAGTGATGATGTCATGTCGTCCATTAATTGGATTAGAATTGTCAATAAAATTGCGATTGGAAAACATGATGAAACTACACGTGCCAACAGATTGGTTCACCTGTGAATGTTTCATTTATCCTATTGCAGGTTGTGAAAATTCATGAGAGTTTGGTCCCTTCCACTCCTACACCAATTAGGAACCCTGACCCTCCTATAAATAGAGGGGTATTGGGGGCTTCCCAGAGACAAAACTCAATTGCTTCTGACAATTGTTTGTCTTCTCTAGTTGTGGTAATCGAGAGAACCCGAGCAAGTCCTACCTGAAAAGGGAGGGATATCAAGGGAGAACAATTGTGGGAGAGCAAGTTGGTTAATAGTATGCCAACAAGAAAAGAAAACTCATTCTTGTCAGTTCTACTAGAATGACAAGAGTTCTCGGTGGTCTGTATGGACTACTCTAGAGGTGTGGGTCCTTTTCCTGCTAGGAGGACAATGTCAACATGTTGCCTGTTGTGATCAACCAGGAGGCCGACGTAGACGATGTTCGAGTGCGACTTTAGGTAAGAGTGCACAACCATGATGAGGAGATCGTCACTGGACTTGCTCCAGCTTCATGTATGTCCTCTAAATTATCTTTTCCACTTCATAGTTAATGACGTGCTCCATTGGTTAAAGGGGAATATGGCAGTTAAATTTTTGTTCCCACTCCCTGTTCTGTCACCATATTTCTCTACACCTTGATCCTTTATGTTTGGTGTGCAGGAAGTAGAAAATTCGGTACCACTGACATAGTTCTTAGTGGAACCAACACCATATGTGAAAATCAATAGGAGAATTTCAAGAGCTAGTCGATACCACCCACAAGCATCTTGGTGGCACCAAAATTGGAAGAAATTTACAGAGGGGAACAGAAATAAATCGGTACAACCAATAAGCATTTCGGTGGCACCGACATTTTCAATAGGGATGACCAAGAATCAGCTCGGTACCACCGACACCGTAGTCAGTGACACTGATTCCTTGCAGAACCAGAGCTAGATTCACTGTACATGCTCGGTACCATTGACACCTACACGACGCTCCTGGTTCATGATATTGAGGAGTCGTTTGAGAGTACTGAGAGAATTAACAACTCGGTACCCCATCGACACAAAGTCGATGGCACTAACATATTTGACAGTGGCGGCCGAATAGCAACTTGGTACCACGAACACACCCGTCGCTGGTACCGACATCTGAAAACACAAAAATTTTTGATGTGCAAATCAACGAACCAGATCATGTCCATCCTACGTTTGGTGGTACCGATCCGACAATGCTTTTAAGAAGTCGGTACCACTGACACAACATCAATACTACTGATGTAGAGCAATTTGTATGTCACTACATCGACGGATATAAGCCTTTGGTATGAATGAGTGACATCGATTACACACATATCGAGAGGGACAACTTGATATCACCGACATCCAGTTGGTAGCACTGACGTGGCACGTCAGGGAAAATCATAGGCTATAAAAGGAGAGGTATGGGTTGTGATTCAAACACACCCATACCATCTCCCTTGCAAGCAGAGTAGCACCAGAGCTTTTAGGCACACAAAGTCTTCCCTGAGCTCTCTTCTTCATATTTTTCTCCTCAGACCAATGGAGACAAGGAGTTCGGCTTCATCAGTGGTAGGATCTAGCATGATGGTGCCCAAGCTAACACACATATCTCACATCAATGATGACCAGAGGAAGATCTATGCTAGCCTCATGAAGATGGAGCTAATATCTACATGGTATGGTGATTGTACCTTCCTCATCGAAGTAGGCTTCACCGAGAGTCTCTAGTAGGTTTGTGATGGATAGGAAATGGTGGGTGATCATCCCTTCTTTGCTTATTGGCCCACCTACCAGGAGATCATCTCTAAGTTCCTGGTGTACTTGGAGGCTTGTTGCATCTCCGAGCACGATGAAGGCTGGGAAGAAGAATGAGTGTGTTTTCATATCTTCAACACCGCCCACTACTTCACATTGGTGGAGTTCAATGTTGTCTATGGGTGGCCAATAGGGGACGTGTGCTACACGTGCGACGACTTTGACTACACTTGGTCATGGCGGCTCCTGACAGACTTTCCACATGGATTCCACATCAACTGACACCAGTCCTCTATCATGGATATTCAACATCCATTTGCTCAGATTCTGCATTGCTACCTCACCAAAAAAATCTTTGCTAGGTCTATACAAGGGCAGGAGAAGGTGAAACAAGTGGATCTTTATGTATTTTGGCCATTCTTGTTAGGGAGGAGAAGGCCGACCTCTTCTCTTTCTTTCTGCAACATATGCTGAAATTCAAGTGTCAAGTGCAAAGGAAGCCCCCAATCCACTTTGGAGGGCTTATTACACCAAAAGTAATGCACCTCAACCTCTCTACTTCAAACTCATTGAGGACCTCCTCCAAGCTAGATTTCAGCCACTTCAAGAGGGCTCAAATATTGTCAACAAGCACGAGGGCAAGGTGTTTCCTTGTTGCACAATTGATGACCAGTTTTGAGAAAGGGATCTTCCTTACCCCATATTCATTCTATGAGGGGTGCACTTCATGAGGTGTCCAGAAGAGGATGTAGAGAAGGAAGAGGGGGAGCAAGACAACGCGGAGCAAGAGTAGGGTGAAGATGTTGAAGAAGAGGATGAGGCAACCATGTCATTCACACATCAGTGGGCCATCTACAACTCTTCACAAAGACATGGAGATTCAAGATCCTTTGCTCGACCACCTTCTCAACAAGAAGACCCATATTCTATGGCAAGTATGTATGAGATGTTGCGGTCAATTCAACAAGGGTAGCAACATCAATCAACAACATTGGTAGAAATTCATGACGTTTAGGGATGAATTATACAACAACAACATGCCATCTATGATCATGAGTGTCTTCTCCTAGCCAACCAAGAGAATATGCACATTTTCCTGCAAAGGATTGAGCACTACAAATAGTCATTCTACGATCATTATTGGAGTCAAGCGCAGTTTGGCAACTATCCACAACCTCCAGAGATGCCAAAGCGGCCACCTAGTTTCATTGGCATTTTCTACCCACCAGATCCAAACATGCCACCACCACCATTCTGATTGGGTAGCACTGTTCCACCTCTTTGATTGGATTTTGGCTATGAGGACGTAGTCAAGTTCAAGCTTAGGGGGTGTTGGAACAACTCTATCTTTCCTTTTCTTTTTAGTTTAGCTTTTTAGTTTTATCATTCTGAGTTCTAGGATCTACAACTATCTAGTATAATCGTGGAGCATTATTATCATGATTTCTGCCTTCTAGAGTGTTCTTCTGTGTTTTTGCAAAGAAATTTGAATATAAAAAATATAAGTGATTATCATATCTTTGAAAGCCTAGTTGCAAATTCTAAGGAAACATCACCTAGAGGAAGTGTATAGGTTAGTCAACTCAAAGACATTTGATATGAATGAAAAGTCATCCATGACTTGTGGATGACGATGGGGTTTGAGCCTAAACCAATCAAATAATTAATGAGACCTTAAATTGTTTTTTTAGAAAGAAATTCTATGGTTACCTTGTACACAAGTTAATAGCAGAGGGACATATCATAGTTTTAGAAAGGCATTGCCTCTTAATCTTGTGATTCCATCTGATTTTCATATATTTGATCCACAACCTTAAGATGATCAAGTGACCCAAATTATTTCCTCTTGATTACATTTCATATCATAATAGGTGACATGATAGTTAGTTTCCTTTTATTGCATTAGTTACAAAATGAAAAGAAAATGTGCATATCAATTCGTTGCATAACAAACCCATGTAGATTGCATAGTTTTTGCATAATTCATTTTTTCATCATGTACCCATGTTGTTTTTCTATAAAATAAAATACAGGGATACATATCCATACCCCTCAAAATGAAAATATAAAAAAAAATTGATCTATTATAGTGAATCTAGGCATACTCTTCAACCATGCTAGAATAATGTGCCAATGAAAAAAATAAAAAGAAAAAATATTATGATATAAAGAGTGACAAAAGGATGACATGAGCTTAGTTCTTAATTTTTCTTTAAGAAGAGATGAAAACAATTGCATGATGCATTCTTTTATTTCACTCTCATCAATCAGATGTGACTTTCAATGCATACATCATTCCACCCGAAACAGTATGCATTTAGATTCATGCATCTCTTACTTCCTTCATGTTGTAAGTTCATCATATTTTACTTATGCATAAATGATTAAAAAGTCATTTGTCATTCTTCATAATCCACCTACTTCATTTCACTTATTACTCTTATTGGTAGGCCACAAATATGATTTATCTCCTCGTGCACTCTTCTAAGGAGAATTGCTTCCAATTACTTTGGTAGTTAGGAAAAGAGCAATGTAGATAGGGAATCACATGATGCACCAATCGAATTCCTGATTGACTATGATATTAACTGCTCTATTAATAGTGTTTAACTAATCTAGGGTGGACGTATTTAATGAATATTTTGGGTCAATTGAGAGTAGTTATTTGTTCATTGGTCAATCGGTAAGGGTCGATTTGGGACATCCAGGAGTAGTTGAGAAATGAAGTTCATATTAATTATCCTTTTGCTGACTTGTCTCAAAAATATATGATGGTAGTGTTTCTTGAGGATGAGTAATATTTAAGATTAGGGGAGTTTGATGCACTGAATATTAGTCGTTTTTACATGCTATTTTATTATGCATTTTGTGCACATTTTCTGGATTTGATGTTATTTGTGCATGATTTATCATTATTGGCCCGTGACATATATTTGCATCAAATATTTATTATTTCTACTATTTCATATTGATTTATCATTATTTATGGACTTATGTTCTTCTATTCAGGTAAATTGACAAATCTTAGATCATCTTGGTGCTACCAATAGCATTGTCGATGGTACCGACAATTGAGGGGAAAAATAGGCATGAGAAGAAAGCACTCAGTGGTACAGATAGAAGAATCAGTGCTACCAACATGATCAATAGTAACACAACCAAAGTGGTCTGTTCCACCGAACTCAAGTCGGTGGTACTGAATTGGAACAACTGGGTTCTATTGATGCTTCAATCGGTAGTACCAACACACACATGGATTCACAATCCAAGAAAGGGCTCGGTGCCACCAACATTCCATCAGTGGTATCGACTTGTTACGATCAGGCAAAACTAAAGATGGCAATTAATCTAACTGCCATGACTTACTGACACCCTAAGTCAAGCCTATGACTAAGGAGGATTTTTTAGACCTAATCATCACATTGTTGTTTGTTACATGACATAGGAGAGTCATGAGAAGAGAAAGAGAGGAGAAAGCCATGTTTCGGATGATTTAGGCACTTCTGGTAGATAGATTTGTAGTCGAAAAACAACAAATCACCATGTTTGTTAGAGGGAGTCATCCAAATCATCTTCTACCAGGGTTTTCATTGATTCTTTGATGTTTTCCTCATCTTTCACTTCTCCAACTATTTTTATGTTAACTGAAATCATGTGGAGTTGATCCCCTAATTCTTTAGGATATGAGAGTAGCCCAGTTATGTGTTGTATTTGACACTATGTGTTAATATATATATATATATATATATATATATATATATATATATATATATATATATATATATATATATATATATATATATGTGTGTGTGTGTGTGTGTGTGTTTCTCCCTATTTCTTAACATAACTCTACAATTTCTTTACAAATTATCTATGCTTCATCACCATAGTTTATTTGTTAGACCATTAATTTCTTTGAGCGAGGGATTGGGTTGGATAAGTCATAGATTTACATAGCTTAGACCGTGCCTCAAGTGGGGGCTTATGATCGTGAAGGGTATAACCCAAAGACAATATTAAAGCACTTAACTAATAATTAAACTACTATGAGAGTAGGGTTCGTATTAGATCAGGTAGTGAATTATATTGTGAGAGTGAGTAATTCTTGCTATAGGTAGAGCTAAATATTGATAAGTAATGTCATTTGCAGTATGAACTGTGGAGGAACTATATTTCTAAGGAATCCATTCCATTTGTGATCACAATCTCACTAACTTAGTTTAATTCTTGAAATTAGTCGATTAATCAATCAATCACTTTTTCACTAGGTCTAGCTAATTGAGTCATAGTTAGTATTAGTGTTTGGATTCACGTTTCCCTGTGTTTGACATATGGGTCTCTTTTAGCCTATATTAATATGATATGTGCACTTGTGTTTAATATGTGTAGTAAACACACATCAGGTGGTTGGCAAAGTGGATGCCTAGCTTCTAGGAGTGGAAAATGGCTTTTGCATTCTGGAAGTGTAGCCAAACAAGAAGGTTCTCTTTTCCGCTCACCTTCTTAAAGGAGCTATTAAGATATGGTGGGAAAATCATATTATGGGTTGAGATCTAATTGAAGAACTGATGGCTGGGGCAAACTTCCGTACTATCTTTTCAGTAAGATTCATACCCACATCTACCAATAAGGAGAAATAAAGGCAATTCACACTCCTTTATCAACGTAACATGACTGTGTCATACTTTGTTTGGAAGTTCCGCCTAATGGAGCAGTTTGGGTACATGTTGACTAAGGAATGAAGGGTGGAACATTTTGTAGAGTGCTTTCACCCTTTCATCAAGCCTTGTGTGATGGTGAGTAGACCTCTGAACTTCACTAAGGCCCTCAAATTCACCCTAGACATGGAGAAGATTGTTATGCCTGCTCAGAATCGGCCCAAGCGGTATCTCATTTTAACTAAAGGCAATTCTGGCCCGAGAAATGATAACAGGAAAGACCAGTGCCGTCACCATGAAAAAGGTGGGAATGGAGGAAAAGGAAAATGCCACAATGAGAATCGCCAACATGGAGAACCCCCTAGGTGCCAAAACTATGGGAGGACACACTCGGGAAAGTGTCATTTCCAGAAGAAGGTGTGCTTTCATTGCCAGCAAGAGGGAAAATTTCAAGCCAACTGTCCCCTCCCTATCCCAAGAGGTCAGGACCCAGTGGTGGCCCAACCAGTGGCGACCCAACTGGTAGCTGCAGCACCTGAGGGAGTAGCCCCACCTACTGGAAAATGGCAACAAGCCCAAGTCTTTGCCATTGATAATGAAGAAGCTCACGTTAGTGCCAAGCGTTTGATAGAGCGTAACCACCCCTAGAGCTCTTTTCCTATCCTTTAATATGAAATGCATAGTAGTTTGACTCTCATGAATTCAATGTAGGCATACTTTATATCATGGGACAAATTGTAAAAGCTTTGTTTGACTCTGATTTTACCAATACTTTTATTTCGAGAAATCTTGCAACTACACTTTGTCTGGATTTCAAGGATTTAGGATATGTTTTAGAAGTCACTACTCCCAGTGGTCTAATCTTTTCATCTCTCTTGAAGACACCGGTCATACATGTTAAATACATGAATAATGAAATCCCTACATATTTTGTCCTCCTCAATATAAATGAATTTTATGTATAATTGGCATGAATTGGGTTTATACATATAATGTAAAAATATACTATAGGGAAAAGAAAATAAGAATAGAGAAACTAGGTCACCTAACATTTACCATTATAGGTAGGAAGGATGCTACCACTAGCCTATATGTGTCATCCATGAAGGCAGATTAGATGATAACTAAAGATTGTCATGAGTTTTTAGCAGTAGTTACCAAGCCAAAGCCTAAGGTGCAGCCCTTAGAGAATATGTAGGTAGTCATGGACTATGTTGATGTGTTCTTGGATGATTTTCTTGGCATACCTCCAGAGAGTGAAGTGGACTTCTCAATAGAATTATCTCTCGAGACAAATCTTATTTCTAGGGCACCTTACAGGATGGCTCCCGTTGAATTACTTGAGCTGAAAAAGCAACTATAGGAACTGCTAGAAAAGGACTTCATCTGACCTAACACTTCTCCATGGGGAGCACCAGTCTTCTTTGTGAAGAAGAAAAATGGATCGCTCCATGTGTGCATAGACTATAGAATGACAAATTAGGTTACCATTAAGAATAAGTATTAATCTACCTCGTATAGATTACATGTTTGACCAAATTGATATAGCTTGTATCTTCATGAATACTTATTTGAGATTGGTATATCACCAGTTGTGAGTTAAGAAAGAAGATATTCCACAAAACTGCTTTTCGAACCCGCTATGGCAACTATGAGTTTTTAGTTATGCCTTTTGGGTTGTCCAATGCTCCAAGTGTATTCATGAACCTCATGAATAGTGTTTTCTAGCCCTTCCTTGACTCCTTTATCATACTATTCATATATGACATCCTAGTTTACTCTGATGACCTAGAACAACACCATGACCACCTTTCTAGGGTCCTTGATATCCTGAGAAAGTAGAAATTCTATGGGAAATCTCAAAATGTGAATTTGGATAGATCGTGTCATGTTCCTTGGATACATTTAATTCATAGGGGCCATCTTAGTGTATCCTTACAAGGTATTGGTTGTACGTGATTGGCTAGCACCAAAGAACCCTTCTGAGGTTTGTAGCTTCTTGGAATTCCTTGAGTACTACCATCAATTCATCAAGGATTTCTCAAAGACTACTTTGCCTCTCACCAAGCTCACCTGAAAGGATGAGAAGTTTGTGTGGTCCAACCTTTGTGAAGCACGATTGTAGGAGTTGAAGGAGAATCTGACCTCAACTCCCATGTTGACTCTACCTTCAGGCAATGAAGGACTCATAATCTTCACTAACACATCAAATATGGGACTTGGATGCATGCTAGAGCAGATTAACATGTTGTTGCATATGCCTCGATACAGCTCATGCCGAATGAAGTGAACTATCCAAAGCATGATTAGAGTTAGAGGCAATCATTCATGCCCTAAAAATCAAGTGAGACTACCTATATGGAGCTACCTTTAAAATCCTCACCGACCATAAAAGCTTGAAGTACCTCCTAACTTAGAAAGACCCGAACTTAAGACAAAGATGATGGATGGAGTACATGAAAGGTTATGAGTTCACCAATGTATACCACACAGGAAAATCTAATATGGTGTTTGATGCCCTTAGTCAGAAACAACTCGGATGTGTGATTATCTGATCCACTCAATAGAGAGAGTTGGAGGAATTTTCTAGATGGATTTCATAGCCATTGTGTAACATCCCTGACCTGGGTTATGCCTTAACCCTAGGTGTTTTGCTTAATAAAGTTACTTATATTCTTGCTCTTATTTCTTGAAAAGTAATTAAGGTTCAAGGGGAACTTATGTTTCAATTTTAGTCCTTTTCAAATAATGTTGAAACATTGTTTTACTTGTTTTGGACTAAAATGCAAATTACCCAAGTTGAGAGGTTAAATTGCAAATGTTGCATGATAAGATGTTTCTCATGTGTTGGATCATAATGAGAATGAATATGATGCAGAGGAAGGACTTGTGGAAGCCTGGGTACCAAGAAAGGGTTGATAAAGTAATGTTTGTGCATTAAAACCTAGTTTTGGTGTAATATGCAATTTACCCAAAACCTAGGGTTCAATATGCAAATTACCACTTCAAAATAGTCCCTAATGTTTCTTGGCATAATGTAGAGCAAATAAAATGAGGGGTACGCCTCATTTGGATCACTTTGGAGGAGAGAGAATTTTGATATTAAAATAATCAAGATTTAATCCTAATTGAAACCCTAATTTAATTTAGGGCAAAAAAATGAATGTATTAATTAAAGGGCCTTCAACCAAAAATTAAAATGGTTGGATTAATATGTTTTGGACGAGTTTAAAGCCTTTCAAAGGCACGAGCATATACTAAGGAGGTGAAATTCCACTCACCATTATTATAAGAAAAAGAATTTCCATTCAAATATGGATATTCTTATTATAAGGGTTAAGGTGCTTAATTTATTTTCTCTTAATTCTTGGATAATGGAAGGAAGATCGGTGGGATAGAGATGCCTTTGCATGTAATAAACCAAGGGGGGAGTTGTGGCAACAAATTTGGAATTAAAAGACTTTTATAAAGTATTTTCTCTCTCATCAATTTTCTTATAAAAGTACCTTTTCCAAGCCAAAACAAAGGATTTTTCGAATTCCTTTCTTTCCCATTGCTTGGAAAACGACCAAGGATCTGTGGAGGATCAGTAGGACGACCCCCAACCTGTTGGTAAGGTTCTTGACCTCCTTTCACCTTGAATCCATGGTAAAAATAAAAAATCAATGCATAAATTCTTCATATCTCGATCCCCTCTTCATTTCTAACCAATTCTTTTCACTCAAAGCTTTAGGATGACCCTTGGAATAGTGAAATGAGTTGCATCCACCATTGTTGCTGTGAGCTTGGAGCTTTTGAGGTCAATTGGAGGCGGGTTTTATAACTTGAACCCTTAAACTTTGTTATTGATTCCATATCTTTATCAATTGTTGATTCCTTCATTATTCCCGAAATTTTATTTGAATGATTGGTGAAATCACCATGGAAATTACAGCAAGTTTCGTGGGTTTGTAGATTTTAGATGATGATGTCATCTTAAGCACACACCTCAACATGGGCAACCAGTTTTCAAAACCGATTGAGTTAATTCGGTTACAAAACCGAATGGATAATTGATTTCAAGACCGAATGGGTAATTGCTCTCAAGATCAAATGGGTAATTGATCTTAAGACCAGTTGGAGATACTTGTTGATGTAGTTGTACGTTGATCCAATGGTCCTAATTGATTGGTTGAAGTAAACCCTAGATGCCCAAACAGTTTCAAAACCATTTGGTGTTGAAATGCCAAAACCGAATGGAGATCTAAAGTGATCAAATCGTTTGGAGATTTAAGGTGATGATTGATCCATTGATCCAATGTTTTATAATAATGATTATCAATGATAGGTACAAAGGTTGAAATCCTAAAGTACCTAGATGATCAGTACCTTTAGAATGGTTAACCCTAAAAGCTTATGAAAGCAATGTCTCAATACACTATGTCAACCATAGTTGTACATATTTGATTGAAAGGTTGATGTAACCTAATCAATTTGAGTGGATGATAGAAAGGAATTCATACATGAGTATTAATTATGAAGAATATGTGATAAGGGTATGATCCTTGGTAAAGAGACCATGAAACCCTAATCGAGTGGGTTAATAAGCCATAATCCTAAAAGTTGGGCAATCCTAAGTGAAACCTAGTCTTGAGTAATGATGTAACCCTAATTTAGGGTGATGATATAAGAAACCCTAATTATGGGTAATGGAAGATGAAACCCTAATTGGGATAAATAGTAAACCCTAATTATGGGTAATTGAATGGAAACCCTAATTAGGATGAATAGCAAACCCTAATTGTGGGTAATTGAATGGAAATCCTAATTAGGATGAATAGCAAACCCTAATTGTGGATAATTGAATTTAAACCCTAATTGAGGGTGATGTCATGTGAAACTCTAATTGAGGGTGATGCCATGTGAAACCCTATGCAATGGTATGATGAGGAGCCCTAATACAGGGTGAAGGTATGCGAAACTCAAATTTTGAGTTATAATAAGTGAAGCCCTAATCCTAGGCAATATGATGATAAACCATAACCCTAATAAGAGAACCTAATGATAAAATAGTGGGTATTACTTTATAAAGATGAAACATCTCAAATGGTTGATCATAGGCAACTTTATAGTAAGCAATGCCTTAACCTGAAATGAGTCCATATCATTGAAGATAGTTGAACCATTCTTGTGTGTGACCTATGCACTTCATGGTAAAAGTGATAGGTTAGTGGATGAAAGCATTAAGATGGGAAATACCTTAATCCAAGATAAGTTGATAACTCAAGTAAGTTGTAAGTGATGAGGAAATTGATACATCAAGATATGATTGATATCACTTTTAGCATCCCAAGGTTGATAGGCATTGATGTACTTCAGATCCAATATACTTAGATAGGAAACACATGAAGTATGTTATGTAAATTGTTACAATGAATTGTAATGAGTTTGATGTACTTTGATAAGAATAGGCTAATATACCTTGAGAATGGGATTAAGCTAAACTAATGAGTATGATGTAATCATACCATGATAAGGATGAGAAATGAACTCATACCTTGTATTGATAATCATTTAATGATCAATGTTAAAAGTAATAAACATGATTGAATACTCGAGATGTTAATGGATGCTCCTAGAGGTGTGGAGCAATATATTAAGGTTGATTTGATAAATATGAAATCCTAATTAATGTGAGATGGGAAACCCTAACCCTAAATTGGGTAATGGGACATGAGAAACCCTAATGTGATGTGAATAGTAAGCCCTAACCCTATTGAGGGAATAGTGGTGTTACTATTGTATTACATGCGGTCATATGTTATTGTTGCCTAGTAAGAGGTGACAAGATGTGTAATGGCCTTGTGAGCCATATGATTAGATGTTGCCTAGTGATAGGTGACAACATGTTTTATGGCCTTGTGAGCCATATGATTAGATGTTGCCTAGTGAGAGGTGACAAGATATTTTATGGGCCTTATGAGCCATGAGAACAATTGTGGAATAGTGAAAGGTACCAAGATGATTATAAAAGTTTATTGTAAGAAATGATAATGTTTTAATAAACTTAATAAAAGGAACAATTGTATTCAATAAAGAATGTGAAAAGATATGAAGGCTAACCTCAGGTTTCAGAGCCTAGAGAAAGATGTGATGATCAATGATGAGTTAAAGGAATTTATATCCCGTCATCTATGTAATCAGGAGTGGTTAGAGTCCACTGCCTGGCTGTGTAATCAGGATTGGTTAAAGTCCAATACCTAGCAGAGGCATGAAGCCTGTAATCAGGAGTGGTTAGAGTCCACTGCCTGGCTGTGTAATCAGGAGTGGTTAGAGTCCACTGCCCGGCTGTGTAATCAGGATTGGTTAAAGTCCAATACATGGCAGAGGCATGAAGCTTGTAATCAGGAGTGGTTAGAGTCCACTTCCTGGTTGTGTAATCAGGATTGGTAGAGTCCAATGCATGGTGGTGTAATCAGGATTGGTTAAATTCCAATACATGGAAGAGGCATGAAGCCTATAACCAAGGGATTGGCATAGTCCAATGCCTAGATAGAATATGATGATGTATACTCTTATGTCTGGAATAATTCAATATTTGTTTAGCAGATTGGCTAAGGCCAACATATGAAAACAAGAATGAATCATGGGTGACATATTAGGATAATAAGGAAAAGCTTGAGATGTTGAAAGGATATGGTAGATAAATGATATACATGTTCTTCCTATTCCTTATTAAGAGGATAGATGATTTATTGTTCTATCATAAATAGTTGCAATGCTTTTAAAAGATGAGAATGCTTTAAACTGCTTATCCTATGCCTAGTTTTATATCATTAAACTGCAATAATAATGTTTTTGGCAGAGAGGTATATCTCTCGCTGGGGTAATTACAATTGTCTCACCCCCGTGGGATCCAACATTTTTAGGTGGACAATCACGAAGGAGACTGAGAATATCTTGCAGAGGAAGAACATCAATAGCAGCAAGGATAGCAGTGACAGCTCAGGTTGAGTGTACTGTCTGTCGTGTCTTGTAGATAGAAGTCCTATGTGTCGTCTATGTACTCTCAGATCCTCGGAATTAGTAGTTAGTTCTTTTAATGTATCGATCTGAGATTTTGGCTTGATGCCTTGAGATTTTGAGTTGCTTAAGTATAATTCTGACATAGTAATTATTGTATATAATTCTCGAGAAGAGATAGTACATGTGATATGCTTATGAACCAGGATGTAGATGATATACATTGGTTCTTGATAAAAGAGTTTTCCTATGTATGGACCTCTTTGCAAAAGGTTTCAATTTTTAGTGATTTTTGTTAATCTGCTGCTAATGTTTAATTCCCCTTAATCAATAACGATTTGTTTATCGGTCGTTACACATTGGAAGACCAAATCTATTTGGCTAACATTCGAATAAAACCCGACATGTTGATTGAGTTGTTAGCTACCTAGCTAGCCAGCCCAGTGTTAGAAAGGATGAAAAGTTTGATGGAGAAACCTCATGCACACCTTCAAGTAGGTATTGATGGTGGAATCCAATACAAGAGTTGAATTTGGGTTCCTATGGATTAACCTTTACAGACTCACTTCTTGCAAGAGGCACATGGATTGAAGTACAAAGTGCACGCAATGCAACCAAGATGTTCAAAGACATGTAGTGATACTTTTGGTGGCCTAGAATGAAGAGAGAGATAGCCTCATATGTGGCTAGTTGTCTTACATGTCATATGGTGAATGCTGAACACTATCTACCTGGTGGGTTACTACAATCGATTGAGATTCCTAAGTGGAAGTGGGATCATATCACTATGGATTTAGTAGTTGGTCTTCCAAAGATGAGAAAATTACATGATGTTATATGGGTTGTGGTGGACCGCCTAACTAAGTCAACACACTTCCTAGCCCTAAAAATTACTACCAAGGATCAGACCTAGATGAGTTGTATATCATAGAAATAGTTCACTTACATGGTGTTTCAAGTTCAATAATTTTGGATTGTGACCCTAAGTTAACTTCAAAGTTGTAATAACAAGTCCAAGAGGAACTCAATACAAGATTGAAATCCAGTACATCTTATCACCCCCAAATTGATGTTCATTCATACTGGACGATCCAGAGTTTAGAAGATATATTGAGAGCATGTGTGGTCGATTGAGGTGGATCATGGGATAAATACCTACCCTTAGATGAATTTTCCTATAATAATAGCCACCAAGCTAGTATGAGGATGCCCTCATATGAAGCTCTTTATGGGAGGCTGTGTGGGTCACCATTTCACTGGGATGATGTCGGTGTGAGGACCTTGCTCAGGTCAAAATAACTACAATTGTATGTTGATAAAGTTGCTTTGATTTAGCAAAGGATGAAGAGAGTATGGGATCAACAAAAGTTGTATGTTGATGCAAAGCAGACTGATTTGTACTTTACTATAGGAGAACATGTTTTTCTAAAATTCCAACCCCTCCGAGCTATAGCTAAGAACATAGGAAAATTGAGTCCCCTATAGTGGGTCTATTTGAAATTTTGGAACATATGGCGAGGATTCTTATCATTTAGCCATGTGTTCCATGTGTCAAATATGAAGCACTATGTGAAGGTTCCTAGCCATGTGTTGAACAGTGAACATCTTGAACTCCAAGGGTAGTTGGTGTACCCTGAGTCACTTGTGAGGATATTGGATGCCAAGGTGAAGGAGTTCAAGAATAAAAAGATTGAGATGGTAAAGGTTCTTTGGAAGCATCATGGAGAGGATGAAGCCACATGGGAGCTACATGCTGACATGGAAAAGTCATATCCTGATTTGTTTGTATAACTAGTCAAATTTTGAGGAAAAATCATGTAAGAGGGGAAGTATGTTACAACCTGGTTTTTCACATGCTTTTAAATAATTGAAATGCAATTATCTAAATAATAAGGATATAGTGTAAACTTGGTGCACTTTGTTTTAGAAATATGGTTTTCTTTTGCAAACTTCCCATTTGTTATGAGTTTCATGGTTCTTACTATTTTTAATATGCCATTAATGAATGTGGGAAAAGGAATAAAGAAAGATCCAAATTTAGAGAAATGTAAAAGATAATAATGAATGATGTACTTTCGAAATTATGTGGGATTCTCTAGAAAAGTGGTCTTAAAGGACACTAATGGTTTGGTTTTGTTTTCACATGGTTCCTAATGAGAAAAGTGATCAAAATAAAGGATAAAGAAAAGATAGAAAGAGAACAGGATTAATTTGATACGTTAAATAATGAGATAAAGAAGAAAACTTGGAGATTAAGAAAATTATCTTTTATTTTCAAGTTTTGGTCTCAAACTTCACCCACACTCAGATAAAGTAAATAAAAACTTTCCTTCAAAATTTTTGTAGAAATCCTAAAGTGAATGGTTTATGAAAGTATGTATCAAATGTCACGAATTAATCCAATTTAGATTAGAAATCAGAAATTTGCCCTCTTATTTGTGTGTGTTTTTGGGATCGTTGGATTGTGATCTGATGATGCAACAATCATCTTCTACCTTGGATCAGAAAAGGAAACAAGAACTCAGTTGTAATGACTTTCCTGATCGATTTCCTCACAACTCAATTTTTGAAGAGATCAGGAAACAAGTCCATTGGATTAGTAAAATCAATACAAACCCGCCTACCCTAGGTTTTTCCTAACTTGAAAGGGATCTAGAAGTTTTTCCCTATTTGCAATCCTAGAAGCAACTATGCCGCCATAGTTGAGTATAAATAGGGGCCTAAGGACCCTCTACGAGATGACAACTTTACTCTTGAGACTCTTCTTGACCTAATGTCTCTCTCTACCTTCAATTATTTCTCTGATCTCATCCTTACCCCCTGATCTTCCCCAAAACATCACTGAAGATGGCACCTTGTCTCCTTCACGACTTTGACGACCACTGGGGAAATTGAGACCCTTGGTTAGTTTGTCGTGGACATGCAAACATGATAGCACCTTCACTTGATGCTCAAAGGGTAGGAACCTTAGAGTCAACTACTTGGTTGATTGATTGCTTGCAACAAAGAAATGGAGTGAGAGGAGGAAGACGACATTCAGTGAAAAGACCCTCTTAACGCTACTCTTCTATCTGGGTAAGCCCTTTTTGGACTTTTCTCTCTTTTCTCACACTGATGAGCGCACAACCATGGAAGCATGTCAAGCCTAGTTGGTGCAAGCATATTGGCCTGGGCCAACCGAATTGGCAAGGTCGGGACCTAGACACGTTGCCTATGTGGCAATTTGTGATTGGCTAAAAATCAATTAATTTTGTAAAAAACTAGTAAATTATGGGAATGTCTTATGAAGATAAGTTATATATGAAAATTATCAAAAAATATGGGGAATGCAACAAAAATAGTTCCGGGACCTAGTTTTGTCTCTATATCTAAAAGTACCTAAAGTTTCTATCTTTAATGTGTTTAATGTATAAAAACCCTAATTTCTATGTTTTAATGATCATACCATGTTTAATTGATTTTCATAGTAAAAGACTAATCTTTTTGGATAAAAAGGGTAGATCTAATTTGAGATTAATAATTCAGAAGTTGACAAATTAGGGTCTTCTTTAGTTAAAAATGCATAAGATGATAAAATTAGGGTTTGTAAACCAAAAAGGCATTAAAAGTAATAATTAGGGTTTGGGAGGACAAAACCCTAATGAAACCCTAATTTGACCCCAAAACCCTAACTTGGACCCCAAGTCAGTCTTAATGGTAGATTTTGGATAAAGTAGTGGTGTTATCCACTAATTTTTGGGTGATTGCTTGCTTGATATCAATGTACATTTATTGCTTGGACTTTAGATCTCTCTTGAGAAAAGTATGTGGTCACACCTATGACTACTAGTCTTAACCGATTTTTTGTGGTTTCTTGCAGTTTTGCAGATTTATTGCAAATTGAACAATTGGATGTTTATTTATTTTCTACAATCTATAAAGCCCCTATGAGTATCACATGATATATGAATAACTTGCTCAAACCCCTCATATCAACTTTGGAAGTCTGAGAATAGAATGAATAAGAGAGAAAGTCATTGAGATGACTAGGACAAAGCCCCAGATTGGGAAAGTCATGTCAGAACCAAGCCCCAGATAGGAAGACCAATATGGCATCAAGCCCCAGATTGGGAAGGTGGCCAAAGTCCACTATAGGGACATAACCCTAAGAGAGGGTATCTTAGATATTGAGTAAATAAGGGTTGAGGAGTTATGATGTAAATGTAAATCATGATTCTCTAACAATAATTGGTTTAATATGTTGTTACACATACGTGTGGATATTTTGCTTACCCCACATACCATCATGACTTATTATACTGACCATGTTTTGTTAGGTGGAATTTTAGGTTAAATTACTGATATTATGCAATATGGACTTCCAGAGAAGATGACACCCAAAGAAAACATTTAAGTAATCCTAAAATATATAGATAGATAATTTTATTTCTAGTTGAAAATAATAGTTTCCCTTTTCATGTAACTTCATGTTGGAGAGTTTATGTTTCATCTTGTTACCAAACTCTTTTTATTTCGTGAAATTTATTAACTATTCTTGGTTAATTGTTAAACCATCGATCTTGTATTATGGTAATGTCCCTTGCTGTCTTGGTCCACCTTAATTGGGGATAACAGGGGGAGGGGTCATTACATTTGGTGTTATAGCTTAATTTACCATTTAACCTTTAATAATTATTAAATTTTAAAAGTTCTGAAGAGACCAAGGGAATTATTAGAGTACTTTTCTAAATATGATGGTGTCTAGGAGGGACCACAATCTGGGGGAACTTTCCTCCACACCGTTAGTTGGCTTACGAGGACTCTCAGACCCGTGCATCCTTCCTGGCCAAAGTTACTAGATTTTACTCAAAATATCATACCTCTACGATTCTCATCTAATTTCATCCCTTCTCTACTCCCTTGCTCCACTCACCAAAACCCTAGGAACCTATAACTTCTTCCTCTACCCTTCTGAGTATTAAGTCCAAGGGGGATTAAGGTGAATAATGATAAGGGTTAAGGCATCCTACTCTAATTAATAAAATGCATGTAAACCAGATGTTGTGGACATAATTTTTATGACGCATTAATACCCTAGGTATGAAATTGCAGTCGATAAAGTTAACTTGTGTGAAATAGCATAGACCGCATCAAGGACACTTTCATCCCTGACACCTCCTGGGAATACCCCAGACCAAGGCCCTCCCTCAAGAAGAGACCCTCATCAGAGAAGAAGAGGAGGTCCATGGAGAGTGAGTCCTCCAAGAAGAGAAAGAGGGAGGGCGAGGTCTTTGCTAAGAGAGCCCCAAAGAATGAGGATATCCCCTTTGAAATGCCAAACCCAGAAGATGGTCATGGACCCAAAGGTGAACCTATGATAGAAGATGAACCTAAGGTTGATCATGAACATGTAGCTGACTCCGAACCAGTAGTGGGACAAGTTGTAGTCCACACTCTTGATGCTCTCTGTCTAGAACAAAAGAAGAACCTAATTGAGGATATTAGTGCACTGGCCCTCAAGTATATTGCCAGAAATGAGAATGGTGAGCCTCTACCTGTCTGCCCTCATCTTGGAGCCACCATTATGCATTTGTCAAGCTAAATATCAAAAACAATTGGGGTGAAGATAAAACTAAGGTGGTTGACAAAGTGGATGTCTAGATTCTAGGAGTGGAAAATGGATTTTGCATTCTAGAAGTCCAGTCGGCTAAGAAGGTTCTCTTCACTGCTCACCTTATTGAAGGAGAAACTAAGTTATGGTGGGAAAATCATATCATGGGTTGAGATTTGACTGAAGAATTAATGGCTTGGGAAGACTTTTGTACTATCTTCTTACCAAGAAGCACACCCACCCCCTAGAAGAAGGAGAAAGAAAGGCAATTCACACTCCTCTATCCAAGTAACATGATTGTGGCATATTTCACTTGGAAGATCCACCTCATGGAGTTGTTTGGGTACATGATGACTAAGGAACGACGGGTGGAACATTTTTAGAGTGCTTGCACCCTTTAATCAAGACTCATGTGATGGCGAGTAGACCTTCAAACTTCACTGAGGCCCTCAACTTTGCCCTAGACATGGAGAAAACTATTATGCCTGCTCAAAATCTACCCAAGGGGTATCTTGGTTTCACTGAAGGTAGTTCTAGCCTGAAAAATGATAATAGGAAAGACCAGGGTCGTCACCATGGAAAAGGTAGGAGTGGAGGAAAAGGAAAATGCCACAATGAGAATCATCAACATGGAGCACCCCCAACGGGACACAATTATGGGAGGACACACCCAGGAAAGTTCCTTTTAGAGAAGAAGGTGTGCTTTTGTTGTCAGCAATAGGGACACTTTAAAGCCAAATGTCCCCTCCCTGAACCAAGAGGTCTGGACCTAGCGGTGGCCCAACTAGTGGCGACCCAACCGGTAGTTGCAACACCTTAGGGAGTAGTTACACTTGTTGTAGAATGGCGACAGGCTCGAATCTTCACCATTGATAATGAAGAAGCTCAAGATAATGGAAATCAACTGATAGAGGGCAACCACCCCTATATCTCCTTTCCTATCCTTTAATATTAAATGCATAGTAGTTTGACTCTCATGAATACAATGTAGCCATGCTTGATATCATGGGACAAAATGTAAAATCTTTGTTTGACCCTGGTCGTACCAATACTTTTATTTTGAGAAATCTAGCAACTATGCTATGTCGAGACTTCAAGGATTTAGGATCTGCTTTAGAAGTCACTACACCTAGTGGTCAAATCTTTTCATCTCTCTTGAGGATATTGGTCATACCTATTAAATGCATGAATAATGAACTCCCTATGGATTTCGTCCTCCTCAATATGAATGACTTTTGATGTAATAATTAGCATGGATAGGGAAAAGAAAATAAGAATAGAGAGACTAGATCACACACCCTTTACCATTATAGGTGGGAAGCTCACTACAAAAAATGTGTCCTTTATTGAAGAACATTTGTGAGGAACCGAAAATCGTGAATAATGATGTCTATTTGTGAGGGATCATCCTTCAAACATGGGACCAAATCCCTCAACCGTGTTTTTTACATCCTTAGACCTTTTATGTGAACACTAATCCCTCACAAATACATTACTCACTAATCACCCCATGAAAAATGCCATGCCAAATATTTCCCTCCATCTCATAACCCTTCCCTCCATTCTAAAACACAACATTTGCAAATCAAAAAAAAAAAGATAAACCCTCCCCTCTCACGCCGTGCACATCTCCCTCCCGCGCCGTGCGTGTCCTATTTCATCGCATTTTGGAGAGGTTCGTGGCTGTTCCGTTCCTCTGCCTAGCCGATCGCGGCTGTTTCGTTCCTTCCTCGCCCTAGCCGCCAACAAGTGCCACCAACACCACTACGATCGCCGTCGATAGGTGCCCTCACCTCTCAGCCTTAGTCTGCCCTCCATTGCGCCGACAGGTTCCCCCAACTCCACTACAGTCGCCTCCGACAGGTGCCACCGGAATTACATCCCCTTCCTAGCCCTAGCCGCCGATAGGTGCCCCCAACACCACTACGGTCGCCGCCGATAGGTGCCCTCACCTCTCAGCCTTAGTCTGCCCTCCATTGCGGCATAGCACTGTCCAATGAAGTGTGGGAAGGAAGAGGACAATCATCTGCCTGACATTGAACCAGTCACAGAGAAGAGGACAACTTCTTCGCATATTTGTTGCTCTGAAGGTCAGTGGCTTTCAACACTTCTGCTATTCAACATTGAACCTTGCGTTGTTATCGTGCCTACCGATGAACGTGGCTTTCCATGATCCCTTTTGCCCTGTTGGTGCTTGACAAAATGTGAATGACAAGGGCCATGATGTGTGGGAGGACCATGAATGACAAGGGCCATGACATTTTATTTAGGGATGTAACTTATGGCATTTTATTTCACTTTACTTATGATGTGAGTGTTCCAATATACTATTAATTTTGTCATGCTTTTATCTTTTCCTAACGCAACTATACATCTTATTTACTGCATTTCAATATTTGAGTTGTGGTGCAACTTTTTGGAAGGATGATAGTGTCATATATATGGTGGTTATTTGATTACCCTAAAAATTTATTATAGACTTGATAGTTGAATATTTTTTATTGATTGGATAAATCCTTCGATATCGATCTTGTACCCTAAACACTTTTGCAGATGAAAATGGGGTGAAGAAACTAACACACACTTCAAAAATCTTGGAGTTATCTTATGAAAATTAGAAAACATGTGGTATATCATGAATTAAAAGGACTTATAAATTTCTCAAGAAATAACCCCCAATTATTTCCAAGGTTTGAAATTCATATTATATGTTATTCAATATATTTGAGGAATTCCTTGTCACTGTAAAAATGGGGAGAGTAGATCCCAGCCTAATCCTATATGTATATGATGACTCAATGATTCCAAATTACTTTATCTAATGAATTTACCACATTTTTTAAAAATTATATACACACTCCATTTCCTCTACATGACAATTCCTAATTATATGATTCGAAAAGGCATGCGATAAGATCAAGTTGATTGAAGAATATTGAAAATTGTTGTAAACCTGTGTTGTAATTTGCTAAATGTGTATAATAACTTAGTTAAAATCAAATTATAATTATTGGTATGATAATGAAAAATGAAAAAATAATACATTGTTGAACAAATTTTAGATTGATCCCTAAATTTTCCACACAAAAATATCCGTGGAAAATCAAAGATGAAGTTTTGAGTAATGTCATGAAGTTTAGAGTGATTTCATCGACTGGATTTCATTTATGAAATTCAAGCTACAAACATGTGTGGAAATATTCTATGGGTAAATATCATTGGCTGGAATTTCCTAGGAGACTTTCATCTTATAATGTAATTAGTCCTTTGTGAATGAATTTTTCTGATTAGAACTACCTAGGAAAATTCCAGGTAGTTACATTTGAGATTTTTAATGAGAAATATATTCAATTAGAGCTTTTTGAGAAAATTCCAGCCAACTATACTTTTTTGTGTCACAATAGATAGTCATTGGATAAATGGATAGATTTCTAGAATAAAACATCTACTTGTCTAACCTATCATGATCACTTTTCTGAAGTGAAGTCATATCCATTTACGAGAGAAATAAAGTGATGCAAGGTCCATTGGGATTTCACTACTCCCATAAAAATGGATAAAAAAATTCCTAATCTCATCAACTATCTAGTAGACATGCTTAACTATATATAATAACCATGTTAGAGATTTAAAGGCTTACCAAAGTATTTATATACAGAGCTTATACACAGATCTGTGCAGCAACCAACCGTTGCCCCACAGCTCAAAAATGCATGCAAACACTGCACATGCCCCACATGAAGATGTTGCATCCACACCCAGGCACCCTCATCCCAAATTGCATGCTGATGTACCCCTCTTCCTCATGTCCATGCATTAGCTGGCATGTCTCACAGCACCTGTGTGCTGCTAATGCACTACCAGCAACTGTTTATACAAACAGAACCCACACAGATACAGCTGTGACCACCAGTACTTGCACCATACAAGTCACAGCCATAACCTCCCCCTAACCAAGGCGTCCACTATCCAGTCTTTTGGGTGTCACATATCTCAATGACTTCACAGCTTACCAAAGTATTTATATGCTATAGATTCAAGATAGTGCCTCAAAAATCCCTTGAATTTCTTATTGAGCTTGCACTGCCTATTTGAACTGAATGATTAGAGATAATTTCTAAGAGAGTCGACCTTAATTGATATATCCTGAGAATATCATCTACCTCTTGTAGTATCATTCTTTCAAAGTTAATTTAATATCTACCTTGGAGAAGGAAAATTTAGGGTAGCTTGCAATAGATAGGGTTGGTTTACCCTTGGATTGATTATTACAATTTTTCCCAGAAAGAGTGCTAGTTACTCTTTGGATAAAAAAGGGGGTTACTTGATGTTTTATCTTGGTGAGTTAATATAATAGGATACTCAAGTGGTTAATGAATCCTAGAGAAGAACTTCTCTAGGTAGTGGAGTTATGACATTTTAAGATAAAACAACTATACATCTATGTATTCTATTGTGTTTATTCATTCTCTCTCCCCATTACATGTTTTGATTATAATTTAATATATTTTATTGATATATAAAGTTGTTCTCAATCTTAAGAATCTCAATACATCCCCTTCTTGAACTTGTATCCTAATGGATTCTTGCATTAAAATTCAACCCATACTTCATATGTATAACAGATATCAAAGACAAATCCCAAGTCATCCCTTTGAACCTCAGTCAACCAAATATGCCACTATGGACTGATAGGAAGTTATTACATAGAAGCATGAAGATCTAAACAAAATTATGTAGACCAAATCACCACCCTATTAATCAATTAACTATGACAATATGACTCCAAGACTCGAGGTCAATCTAGTTGAACACTATACATTCAATAGAGATCAACCAATCATCACTTCTACCAATAAACTAGTGGTTTGATATCAAGAAATCAACATGGCTAGTTACCTATTTGTTCCAAGACACAATCCATAAGTTTCAACCATTATTGGACTTTACCAATGACCTTTGTTGGCCAGTACCTATTTGTTGGGTCACTAATTGTCGGGCTGGTCCATCAACAAGAGAATCATAGGTCCTCCAAATAGTCATATTGGTAATCCATTTGATCAAACAAGGAACCCATATAGTCATCATAAGAAATGTCATTCAACCATACATGGGCCATGAATATTACACTCCCAGATTGGTTGAGTGAAACCTCATTCATTAGATTGGTATAGGAAACCAATCATAATAGACATATGAAAGAAATGAAGAAACAGGATAAATCAATCTACCATTTAGAGACTAGTCTACTTAGTAGACCACACACAAAACATTGGAGAGGTGCACAAGTCAACTGGCCATAGGCTCTCCACCCATCACAAAGGATACTTGAAATGATTCTAAAAGCATAATCACTTTGTCTTTGACACTTCATCTACAAACCCTATAAATAGACTAGCTCAATAGATAGAGGGGAGGATCTCTCATTATACGATTGAAATAGAAACTTGAAGGACACAACATCAAATCAGAGTGATAAAGACTTCCTAGAAAAAAATATCCTATGACAAAAACAAACTAAAAACTGAGAGATTCTCACATGAAAACCACAGATTTCTTATCATTTTTGGATATTCTTTCCTCACATATTATGTGTTCTTATTCTTCATCTAGTTTCCCAGTTGTAACTAATATCAAGAATAAGTATTCCATTTATTAGCCATGGGAAGTAGAACCATGAAATTAGATATGCAGGTTCAGGTTATTCTACAGATCAAATTATGAAGTAGGAGTTATTCTACAGATCATAATTTCCCAGATTCAGGTTCAGGTTATTCTACAGATCAAATTATGAAGTAGGAGTTATTCTACAGATTCAGGTTGGTGATTCACCAAAACCTGAAAATAGGAAAAGACTACAGATTCATGTATTTGATGGGTCCAGCAAATAGTATAGGGCACATATATAAAATAAGAAGAACAAATTTACTCTAAATCAGACCTATATCAGGTTACTCGATTATTTATATATATATATAATCAAGGAATATAAATACCTAGATAGACTGAAAGGAATATAATCAATATACTATTTGAATTGCATATATATATATATATATATATATATATATATATATCTTGTAATGTGTGCTTAACTTATTATATATTTTCCTTCATGTAGATGGATTTTCCAATAGATCGGAGTTGGATGTATATTGGGAACAGCGTGTGAAGTGATGTATTCAAGGTAGGGTTACAAAAGTTCATTGAGTTTGCTCTTATCCATCAGAGACCAACTACATAGGGGAAATTAATATGTCCTTGCAAGGTATGTTTGAACAGATACCTTAAAACAGAGGAGGAGGTATTCTCACATGTATTACAAAAAGGATTTGTGCATAGCTATGTTGTTTGGACGTTTCATGGGGAGGTGATTGGTAGGAGCAATCCTGTTGTGGCACCAAACATGCCTAGCACCGACAATATGCATCAGATGCTGGGGGATTTTTTTGGTATGGGTGACACAACAAATGACCACTCTACTGAAGCTACAGAGGAACCTGCAAATGTAGATGCACAAAGATTTTACAAGCTACTAAAAGAGGCAGATTAACCACTCTATAGAGGTTGCACAAGTCATTCTAAGCTATCGTATTTGGTTGCCTTGTTATTTCTGAAGGAGGAATCTGGATGGTCCAACGATTCTTTCACAAAGTTGTTATAGTTGATTATTTCAGGATTTCCAGAAGAAAATTTTCTATTCCTGGAGACGTACTATGAAGCAAATGCAATCGTGAAGGATTTACGACTTGATCATTCTGCTATAGATGTATGTACAAATAATTGCATGCTTTTTCACAAAGATGTAGCTTCAAAAGAAAATTTTGATACTTGTGGTGCTTCAAGATGGAATGAAAAGAAATACAAAACAAAGGGAAAGAAGGTAGCTACTAAGTTCATGTATCACTTCCCTTTGATACCTCGGTTAGAGAGGCTCTATATGTCTTCATCTATTGCTAAAGATATGATTTGGCCATCTGAAGGAAAAGGCAAGAATGGTCGTATTCAACACCCTTCAGACACACCAGAATGGTTGTCTATTGATGTCAGGTATCCAGACTTTGCTGCTGAACCACACAATATTAGATTGGCATTAGCAACATATGGATTTAATGCATTTGGCAATATGAGTGCATCACATAGCATCTGGCCTGTGTTGGTGACACCTCTCAATCTTCCGCCTTGGCTTCTTATGAAAGAACAATTTATTATGATGTCCCTATTAATCCCAGGTCCACATATGGTTGGCAATGACCTTGATGTATACTTGAGCCACTAATTGAGGAGTTGCAACTACTTTGGGAGCTTGGAGTCAAAGTTTATGATGCATATAGCAAAAGGAATTTCACTATGCAGGCAATGATTTTATGGACCATTAATGATTTTCCAACAAATGGTGACTTGTCTGGTTGGAGCACTAAAGGTAAGAAAGATTTGGGATGTCCTTGTTGTAATGTGGAGACTGTATCAAAATGGTTAAAGTTTGAGAAAAAGCAATGATATGGTTTCCATCGACGTTTTCTTCCAATGAATCATCCATATAGACGTGATAGGAAAAATTTTGATGATGAAAAAGATTTTCGACTTCCACCTAAGCCACTATCTGGAGAAGATATACTGAGGCAATTTGATGGATATGAAAATATCACATTTGGAAAAATGAATAAGCGCAAGAGGCTTGGAGATCAAATTCAACCATTACCTCCTGGTTGGAATAAGATAAGCATCTTTTTTCAGCTACCTTATTGGAAGTATTTATTTGTTAGACACAATCTGGATGTGATGCACATAGAAAAGAATGTGTGCGAGAATATTTTAAACACATTATTGGGTGATTCTAAGAAAAGTAAAGACAACTTACAAGCTCATCAAGATATGAAGAAAATGCGCATTCGAAGAGATTTATGGCCAGTAGATGCAGGTGACCGCTATTACTTGCCTCCAACATCTTACACCATGACTAATGCGCAGAAAGATAAGTTCCTCTCTGTGTTAGAAAAGTTGAAAGTTCCTGATGGCTATTCTTCTAACATATCTAGGTGTGTTAGCAAATCTGATAGAAAACTTGTTGGGCTGAAAAGTCATGATTGCCATGTTCTTATGCATCAACTTCTACATGTTGCCTTGAGATATTGCATAAGCTTAGATGTGTACAAGCCTATTGCTAATTTGTGCTCATTTTTCAACAAGCTTTGCTCTAACATTATTGATGTGGAGGAATTCAAATAATTGGAACAAGAAATTGATGTCACTCTTTGCCGGTTGGAGAGAATCTTCCCTCCTTCTTTCTTCACCATCATGATGCATTTGCCCATTCATTTAGCTTATGAAGCCAGGCAAGCTGGATCTATCCGAACTAGGTGGATGTACCCAATAGAGAGATACTTGAAGAAATTGAAGAAGTATGTAAGAAACAAAGCTAAACTGGCTGGTTGTATTGCTAGTGGCTATTTAGCTGAAGAAAGTTTGACATTTTGTGCTAGGTACTTGCATAATTTTGAGACAAAACTCAACCACACTCCTCATAATGTTGATGGATCTCCAATTAGAGTTGGAGTGTCAAGCAATTTCGACATCCACACTTTGGAACAAGCCCATCGTTATGTCCTTTTCAATAAAGAGGAATTGGAAGTTTACAGAAGGTAAGATTTAATTACGTCCTAAAATTCTTGCTGATATTTGTATATTTGTTGTACATTAATTTAGACACTTCTTATAAAGCAGTGAACACATGTGTATTCTTCAAGATATGGAACCCAACATTGCCCCACGGACCCTAGAAACAAAACATGCAAAGGAGTTTTCTAAGTGGTTGAAAGAGCATGTAAGTCTCAAACATAAATATTGTTGTCACTCTTAATGTTCAAGTTAGTGTAGATTACATTAATGTTTTACTTTTTTATGAAGGTAATGCAAATATGAGAGATTAGGCCGAACAGTATTAGCGATGATTTGAGATGGTTATCCCAAGGCCCTTGTGCTGAGGGAATGTCTTATGAAGGATTTTCGGTCAATGGATATCGTTTCCGTTCAAAGCACATTGAAAGTACATGTACTACACAAAATAGTGGAGTGTATTTGTGTGCTGACACTTCAAGTTATTCAATTGGTAGAGATCGAAATCCTATAAATGCTCAAGTCATGTACTATGGCTACTTAGAGGAGGTTATTGAGCTAACTTATGGTCCAGGAATCAAAGTTCCGTTGTTCAGATGTTCTTGGTATGATGAAAGCACTTCTAACGGGTTTCGAATTGATGAATATGGGTTCACACAAATCAACACTTCAAGGATAAAAAAAGGAGGAACCCTTTATCCTAGCTTCTCAAGCATTGCAATGCTTTTATGTGAAGGATCCTAATGCTGATGATTGGTGCACAGTGCTAAAGCATCCTCCTAAAGATTATTCTGAAGTATCTCTTATTGAGAATTGTTTGACTGGTTTACAATATGAAACTATTGATGGTGGTGTAACTAGTGATGTGTCTTAGACGAGGAGTGACACCGAGGGATCTTTTGTTGATAGAACTAAAAAAAGAATGATGGGGCTAATGTTTAGTTAATTAATCTATTTGTTTTCATCAAATTATTTTGTTTGCAAGTCTAGAATAATTCATTTGGGGAATATGTTCTATTGCATTTTTTTTGGCAAACTGTTACTATATGGCATATTCTTTGCAATTTATTTAGTCTTGTTTCATATACCAGCAAGTATGACATCATTATAACTCATCATTATTCTTTTTTGGGATATGAAACCAAGGTACTCTACAATTTATATGTTTTTCAAATGTTGAATATTCATATGTTGGTGTCTCATATTCTCCGCAATTTATTTGTTTTTCAAATGTAGCTACTACATTTGTTACTGACATTTCTGCACTAATAATCTAATTTTTTTTCTTGTCAGTTGAAGGATGGAAGGAAGAAGAATCACTAGATCTAGTTGTAACAACACACCCAGTCAACCTATTGTTGTCCCTCCATCCACAATTGTAGAAAATTATGAGGATGAACCTACTCTACTGTCCAACAATATTGAAAATGATGTAACAGTTGAAGAAAATGTTGAGGATGAACAGGAGAATAGGAAGTATGGACGTGGGCCTGCAAGTGAGCAAAGCCTACTTCCTAAGCAAGGGGAGCCACGTCACAAGGTCCAATGGGATAATGAAGGAAATGCTATTGGGGAGAATGGTGCCAAATTGAATCGTTATTGTCATATGCTAGCAAGGAAACCACACATATGGCATCTAGACTTGAAGTGGAACGAACAACCACAACAAGCTATTGCAGATAGAAAATCATTTATTGAGGTGATCTTTTTCATAAAAAGACCAACAAATTGTATGATTGTTATATCTAAAGTAATATTTTCTATGTTTTTAGAAATACTTCGATTTAGGTAGTCACCCTAATGCATGGAATCACATTGATGAACACATTAGCAAAGGGATATCAGTGTGGAGGGCACGTGTAAAGAAAGATTACTATGAAAAGTACAAGATTGAACCAGAATTGATGATGAAGAAAGTTGAGAAAAATGCTTCCATAGATATGGACCAGTTTAAAAATCTTGTTAAAGAATGGGGAACTGAGAAGTCTAAGGTACAATGGTTTCATATAAATTGCATGTATACCTATCTAATTTTTCTAATTATATGTTTCTTATGATTTAGAAAATTTCCGATATCAACAAGGCAAACAGAGCAAAAAAATGATGGATCATACCACAGGATCAAAGCCATGGAGTTGTTATCGGGCAGAAATGGTATTAATAATGGACACTTGTCTTTCTTAGTAGGAGTTGAACATATAACATGGACAATTATTATGTTATCTATCATGTGTAGGTCAGTGAAGATCAACCCGTTGTGCCTCTTAACAAATTTTTGGAAAAAGTTTACAACAAAAGCCCACAAGTGGTTAGAAAATGGATATTTGCTTTCCTATGATGTCTACAAAGCTACATATGCTTGATATCTCAATTTAAGCTTTTCTTTTATGATGCTTTCTAATTACAACTTGAAATCTCTGATATTGTGGAAAACCAAGTAGCAAACCAAGAAGAAATAGATCCTAGAAGTGTTGATAATCTAACACGTGATGCTTATTTGCAAGTTTTAAATCCTTCCAAAAAGGCTAGGATCCGAGGTGTTGGAATTGGGCACAAAGAGATAGGACATAGGGGAAAAGCTATCCGTATAAGATATGAAATGCTTCTTGAGTAAAGCAATGCAAAGGATGTATGTTGGATTATAACTAAACTTGAACTATTAGTTACAACTAGTCTATTAGACCGATGTTTGTAATTTGTTTTCTATTTCAGGATAAACTTAAGGAACTTGAAGAAACAGTAAATGGATTGAAGAACTCCATCTCCCAAATAATGACTTGGTATAATCAATCACAGGTAACTTAGATTCAGTTGTCTATGTCAATGTAATATATAATTTTTTTTTGACATTGTTGATCTATTTGTTATAGGATGGCGGTATTAATGTTGATTGTGTAGCTGAATACCCCAATCAGACTACTGCAAGTGTCTTACACATGCAAAGTGGCACCAATAGGTCGGGTGTGGGTTCTTTTCACATACAAGACAATACAAGTAGTGGTGCAGATGTAGGCATGTTTCCCAGGCAAAATAATTCAAGTGGGGATGGCTTAGGAAGACTTTCTAGACAAAGCAATTCAAGGGAGACTGGAGTAGGCATGCTTTCTATACAAGGCAATTCAAGGGAGAATGGAGTAGGCAGCCTTTCCATACAAGGCAATGGACATCCACTAATCTTTCAGCCACATGTACCTCATAACAGATATAGATTATTTTCAATATTCATACACATAAGAATATTAACATGTACACTTTATTAAAGGTTGTAGTTGAAAGTTGGTGCCCTACTTCTGGTAATAATCGACAAAGTCATCCTCAAATGCAGAGCACACCAAGCACATCTTCATCGGTGTCTTTCACACCAAGAACTCAGCGTTTAAAACAGGTATTCAATACGTGCTTGATTAAACTTCTAGGGTATCCATCCATATATCTTGTACTTATACCAAATCTGATATATAATGCCAAATCAAATATATAAGGCACAAATCTACTTAATGGTTAATGCCCATGTGGTTCTATATTTCCAGACACTTTAGGTATCATGGTTATGTATGTAGTTATTGTTATCCTCTTTCAACTCAGTCTACTTATCTATTGTTATCTCTATTAGTCTGATTGGTTAGGCCAGCTTTCTATTTTTCTTTGGGGTATCTTTATTTGATTGTTTTGTAGGGGGCACAACATCAACAACGTTAGTTTCCTTAGCTTTCTATTTTTTTGCTACTGCTCGTAGCTTCCACCATGTTTCTTTAGTGTTATATATATCTTTTCTCTGCCTCAACCCTTATCTATTGTTGTTGCTCTTTGCTGCTATTTGTGCTGCTAGCAGCAGCTGCTGCTCGCAGCTACTCTCCCATCTGTTTTTCACCCATTGATGCTCCAACACATTTTAGAGTAACAGCTGCATTAGGAAATCAGAGAGAACATACCTGCAGGTGTAAATTTTGACTAAATAATGAAACAGTTGCAGATGGATGTGTATATATCGACTAAATAATGAAATAGTCAAACATTTCATATAATCTCTAACTACAGCATAGAGGTTGTATGTTTGAAAACTGACACAGCTAAATATTCATGTAACATGACTACAACATAGAGGTTGTATGTTCGAGAAAACTCCACATACCTCCCAAGGACAAGAGCTAGAAGCACTTTGGTCCCAGAAGAGTTTTTAATCATGGAGTCATCTGTCAAAGAATGATCCACAAAAAGTAAGGCTTTTTTGACTGAGCATTGAACTTCTTCTACAAACAATTCATCAGCTTTAGAATCTTATAGCATGCTTCTTGAGGTAGGTTGCAGTGTCTGGTCCTCCATGACCATCAAACACCTTAATAAGAAAAACAACTTTAGGAAACAATTAGTAGTAGAGGCTTGTGGATAGTCAGATGAAACTGGATACCAATACCACCCTATTAGGTAATCCATTTGAATGTTGACATGGATACTCACCCCATAGAAAGCAGTGGGAGTGGGACAACATATACTAGAGTCAAGATGTATGGATAGATCGTCAATGCATATGTGCTCGTCCTCCATGCTTCTCCTGTGACCAACATCAGCAAAGCTTCCAGAACGGATGAGAGGGACATACTGAAGCAACCCAGGGTCATTATGACTGGCAGGAATTATACCAGGGCTTTTCAATACCTGAAGATATAATTTCAGAGCACAGAATGCAATTGTTTCTAAAAACTAAAAATACTTTAATTACACTCACATAAGAATTTCATCTAAACTGAGAAAGTTTGAACCTAGTATAACAACACAAAAATTTACACCTAAACTTCCAGAAGAAAATAATTTGTTTAAGAGACATTAAAGGATAAATCTGGAGAAGGAAAAACCTTGGATGCAACTTCTTCATTTCTATAAGATTGGATGACCCTTATTTGCTCATCACATAATGAACATACCTGCAGTGTGCTAATAGGTTTAGACAAAGAAAAAATGAAATGATTTTGGCACACAAAAATCATAAGCATGGTAATATGTCATATGAGGAATGACTAGCTTTAGGAGAGAAAATGGGAACAGTCAATACTCACTACTACAGAAATGCCTTTTAGTGTCGGTTGTTTAACCCGCTTTGGCGTCGGTTTCCGAGCGACACCTATGTGGGCGCCGCTAAAGGTCTAACACTTCGGCGTCGGTTTTTTAACCGACGCCTATTTAACTTAGAGGCGTCAAAAGTTTATAGAAAACCGATGCCAAAAGGGTTCGCGCCACAGAAAACGGCGTCATCTAGGACACATTCTGCGTCGGTGTTTAAATGGTAACCGACGCAAAAAGTGTCCTAGATGACGCTGTTTTCTGTGGCGCGAACCCTTTTGGCGTCGGTTTTCTATAAACAACCGACGCCATACTTCAAGACGACACGGCCGTGCTTCCCTGCACGGCCGTGTTTAGTACTATAGGGTCGGTTTTATATGAATAAGTGACGCCTTTTCCACCACGGTCGTGCTTTCCTGCACGGTCGGGTTGTTTGTAATATTAGGCGTCGGTTTTTATCCAATAACCGACGATGTAGGTCTTTGCTGACGGTTTTCTGTAAATAACCGACGCCTATATCTTTTTTTTTTCATATCAGTTTGCAGGCCTGCTGTGGCTGGTCAGCAGGATGAGAACCTGCAGTTCAGTTTTCTGAACTGCAGGTTTACGACATCCATTGATATCAGCCTACAAACAGGCCACAAACCTGCAAAAGTCCCAAGGAAAATTTTACACAAGTAGATACATTCAGACATCAATTCAATTCTCACATTCACACATATAGAAACATTCAAATACATGTATTAACATTTAGAAATATTCATTTACAAAGTATCATTCATTATCGCTATCAACATCCCAATTATATCTTACAGTTGCCACTGCTTGTATGGCTTTTGCCCATTCTTCTCTTATTTCATTTAATGCTTCCATCGTATATGGAGCATGTATATTTTTTAAGCGTTTACCTATAGTGTTGTCAGTTTTAAACACCTGCAAAGAGAATGATGTATATATATAAGTAATAATATAAAAATAAGATTGATATATTTCATACTAACTAATGAGACTATATATAATACCTCATGTATGGTATCGATGTCCAATGCGGCATGTTTGATAATCATCTGCATAAATCGCATCACATAGTATGTGCATGCCCAGCCATTGTCTTGTGTAGCGCACTATAAATTGAAACATACAAAATAATACAACTAAGCACAATTCACATCAATAATATATACATTGGAGTCGGGAACTTACTTGTACGTTCTGCCAATTTATTGGCTGGTTCTTTTTCCTTGGGACCGTTCCTCCAGCCTTTTTGAATGCATCTAAACCCCTACATGTTAATATAACATAGTAAATTACATAAGTAAATAGTACTGTAATAACAGATGTTAACAGATACAAAAATGAAATATTTCTCACCAGAATAATGGCATTCTCATTACGTGTCCAATTTTAGTATTTAATGTACTTCCCGCGGGATCTAGATAATAAATAGTGAACGTCCCGGGGACAATAACTAGTAACTCCCAATGTCTACCGCTAGAGGTAAAAAGTTAACAATTAATAACTCAAAATGCACAATAAAAATGGAATTTTCTTAAGTCCAAATTATAAATAAAGTAAACTTACTTGACATTGAATGGAGCTACTATTATCTTCTTGTTTTGCTGACCAAAAATTTTAAAAGCATCTATACAGTATTGTTGAACAGTATCAGGGTCTTTAACTACCATACTAATCAATGATGGAATCAAAAATCCCACATGATCAAATGCAAATTGTTTGCAGTGATCTTCGACTATGTAGCTGCAAAACATGTATTACGTATGCATTAATATATAAGAAACCAGATCTCCAGATCTTACACAAGGTATATGGATGTATAAACAAGATCTCACCTTATCCATGTCTCTATCATTGATGTATTCAGCCAATCATACATAAACAGCTCAATAATATCTTGTATAAATAAAGAGCTATCGTATGATTGACCTGCATAATCTGCATCTAAAGAAACAATTATCGGGCAATGTATATTATGTGCCCGTAGCTAACATGCCATTCCCCTACAAGCAGGACCTAACGGGTATGTTAGGTCAGTTGGAACCCAAGTTGGTAATGCGGGAAGTGGAGGTGGAGGCCTAGGTGCTCCTGGTGTCTTCTTTTTAACCTGTATATATAATTTCAGATCAGTTGACATAATATATACACATTAACAGTCTAAATCAATGTAAATTTATCTTACAATTTCAGTAGTGTAGACGACATCTGCTTTGGGCCACAATATGACCCCGCCTTCTGCCTCAGCAAGTGTATCAATATCTGGGTGGGGATATGGCAATGTAGCTTCCCTCCAATCGGGTAACACACGTAATGGGCCCACATGAACGTAGCCCTGTGGCATTGGAGTCCCGTGAAACCTTTCCCCAGGAAGGGACGGGTAAGCCTGCGCCTCTGCAACAACATAGTCTTGTATTCTTAAGCGGCATGGCTTCAATGCCTGCAAATTTATGTAAAGAATGTTATACATATATACATATCATCTTGAAAACATATCATCTTGAGAAGACTAGCTACAATGTCATAAACAATACTTACAGCAGACGTGTTAGGTGATGGGTCTCCAGGATTACTCGCAGTCTGTGCATCAGGAGAAGAGTGGATCGCCATAGGCTGATTGGAAGCCTGAGATGCCTGCCACCGCAGCAATTCTTCCTTGACCTTCTCAGCAACTACATCGTTGACCTTCTTAGCAACTATATCCTCGACTCTCTTATTCTCCTATACATGGATAAAAGAAACATTAGCTTCTTATTATTGAATTTCCTTTTGCAATAACATTCTAAAAAAAGAATAGGTTACCTCTTCTTGAGAAAGTCCCACTCTGGGTTTGCACTGGGATGGCCCAAAGAATGCTTTGATGCCCACACCAGCGCCTGCACCCCTAACACATCCAGGATGCTCTGGGTTACCCAGAGCAACTGTCAATTCATCCCTTGTGCCCTGAGGAATGAACGTGCCTTGATTCCTCTGCTCGTGCAGCTCCCGCTAATCACCATCAACAGAAATTGGTAAGTTAACACCACAAATAATCAATATTCAAACGATTGCTCTAAGAGTTGTATTTTACCATTTTCGCAGCCGCCTCAGCAGTTACGGGCTTCTTTATTTCACCCTTCTTGTTTTGCCTCCCAGCTATCCAGATATCATGGCGAGGCATGGGTGTGGCAGACTCCTGAGTAGGAGCAGACTCCTGAGTAGCCGCAGACTCCACCTGTAGTCTTTGGCGAACGCTTGCATAGCCTTTTGGACCCATAGTGTGGTCATGAACATTCAGTGCACGCCTTGCTTTTTGTGCGTCACTGAGGGCCTAGTTAGTATGCACATTAATAATTTGGTTAGTAGCACTAAATGTTAATCTTGAATAGGTGAATACAATGTATATTAATTAAATTGGGAGTGACGCCTAATACCTTGAATTCTTCAGATATTCTTGAAGCAACAAAATTGTCCCAATCTTCTTTGTCCAAGAAGTTCCATTGTTCAAGGGCTGACTTCTTCTTCTTATCACCCTCTTTTATGTATTCTCTGTTCAGATTTGTCCTATAATTCCTAAGCATCTTTCCAGCGCGTTGCATCACACTTTTACGATGCAACTTCTCATCCAATGCAAACAGATTCTGTAAAATAGAAATGTTATTAACTAGTATCCAAAATAGAATTGCAAATAATAGAATTTGTAATCTACAAAATAGAATTGCAAATAATAATAACTCATGCATAAATCCTTCCATATCAAGTCTTTTTTCCCCTGAGGAACTTTATGCCAATTATCATACTTAACACCACAATGGCTCTGAGTGGTACACCCAAGATAGTTTACAAAATTATTGCGGTTCACTCCAATTGCATTTCCTCCATTATCAAACTCCACAACCAATTTGGATCCACTGCCACTTAGCGCTATTAACTTCTTCAACAGAGTGATGCCCCTTTTCTTGTTAAGTGTTTGGTGCTGCGCATCAAGTTGCTCCAGTGCTTCAGTGGGTACATGTGCATCATCAACCTAAAATTTGACAAAAATAAACACACTGAATTAGCCCAATATAGAAATATAGGATATATGACATAACTAGAAGATAATGAATTTTATAGAAATACAGGATATGTTTTTAGAACTTACATTGGTATCCTCGCCATGCTCGTCATGGACAGCATGCTCATCATGGACTTCATGCTCATCATGGTCAGCCATCTGAAAATGTCATTAAAAAGGCAAACATTTTGCATTTGTATTGACTAGAAAAAGGCAAACATTTAGCATTTGTATTAACTAGAAAAAGGCAAACATTTAGCATTTGTATAAACTACAAAAAGGTAAACATTTAGCATTTGTATAAACATTTAGCATTTGTATAAACATACATATGTACTTAGAGAACAAACGGGGAAATGCTACCGAAATTTTCTCGAAAACCCAATACACATTATACACTTACATCCTAAGTGAGATTAGGTGTTCAAGAACAGTCCCAAACCGGGGACTGTCCAAGATTTACTCCTAATGAGTAAATCTTGGACGGCTTTCTAGGCCAACAAACACATTTGATGTCATTCTTATATATAATAAATGTGTACCACCTATCCCATCCTTGAACACCTAATCTCACTAGTAAGTGTATAATGTGTATTGGGTTTTCGAGAAAATTTCGGCAACATTTCCCCGCTGTTCTCTAAGTACATATGTACTTAGAGAACAAACGGGGAAATGCTACCGAAATTTTCTCGAAAACCCAATACACATTATACACTTACATCCTAAGTGAGATTAGGTGTTCAAGAACAGTCCCAAACTGGGGACTATCCAAGATTTACTCCTAATGAGTCAATCTTGGACGGGTTTCTAGGCCAACAAACACAATAATAGATATGTACATGTTAGAGTTTCATCACAATTAATGTTAGGGTTTCATCACAATTGATGTTAGGGTTTCATCAATGTTAGGTTTAATCAAATCAAATTAGGATGCTAGAATTTACAAGTTTAAATCTTATTTCAACATGCATCAAAATTTACTGAATTAAGTCAAACATTAGGATTAGAAGCAAAAATATATGCAAGCAAAAAATTTGTTCATATCCTAGTATTTACATAAAACATTACATGAAAATGTGTTCATATCCTTACCAACAGCAAGCACGGCCGTGGCTGTGTTGGCCTACCACGGTCGTGCTGTCCAGCACGGCCGTGGTAGGCCAACACAGTCATGGTCGTGCTTGCTACATGTTGGTAAATAGCTAGGGAGAAGGAGAGGTAGTGCTACCTGGAGCTAGTGTGGAGAGGACCGCCGGCGGCAGCAGCGTGTGGAGGAGCTAGAGCAGCAGTGGCAGCGACAGCAACAAACGACCGGGGGCGGGCGGCGGGCAGAAACAACTGACGGTCAGAGAAGCAGCAGGCACCGGCCGGAGAAGCAGCAGGAGAAGAAGCAGCAGCGGCGGGCGGAGGGCAGTGGCGTCGGTGAGCAGAAGAGAACCAGAGCAGTGGCGGCGAGCAGCAGCAACCGACGATGGGTGATTTTGGGAGAACGGCGGCGAGCATCAGCACAGAAGAGAAGTCGCGATGAAACAGGAAGAAAGGGAGAAGATTCGAGTATTGGGTCTATTAAGTTGATCAACGACGTCGGTTATCTACACAACTGACGCCTATTATGCTTTAGCGTCGGTTAATAGTAAAACATCGACGCCCAAATAGAAAACTTTTACCCTAAATTATTTGGCGGGAACCATTATCAGCGTCGGTTATCCAAGGATAACCGATACCTAAAGTGGAACTTTTCGTGCAAAATTTCATTTTAAATAGGCGTCAGTTAATAGTTAAAACACCGACGTTGTATGTGGCCCAAATTTTTTTCGTCCGAAAATTGGATTTCGCGGGCGCTTTTAGGCGTTGGTCAGTTATAGTCAGCCGACGCTGAATACAAAGCGGTACCCGTGTCTAGCTGGTCTTCAAATATAGACATCGGTTTGCCTACATAACCGATGCCTGATATTATAGGCGTCGGTTTTCCTTAATAACCGACGCCCAGAAAAGCGACACTGAATGCTATTTCTGTAGTAGTGACTGCTCTGAATGAAGAGACCTTGTTGAAATGCCTTAAGAGAAGCACCTATGATCCTAATTCCTTGGTTTTGGATACCAGTGAAGACGCCAAATGCAGCATATGCCAGGAAGATTATGCCATAGGCGAGGAAATTGGAAAGCTTGCATGTGAACATTTTTACCATACCGCATGCATCAGTCAATGGTTTCAGCTGAAGAATTGGTGTTCGGTCTGCAAGGCCAGTGCATCCTCTTAGAAACATCTTAATAAGATTTAGCTTTCTTTTAGGAAAGAGCTTATGTTAGAGGAGAAAGAAATAACTAGCTCCGTAGGAAAGATAGTTCGTATTATCTCTTCAATTTCTTTCTCGAAAAAAGCAAAACCTCTATGCACTGGTTCGAAGACAAAATGCCCTTCAACCCTTGTAAATGACTTTATTGTCAGCATAAGTTGAAATAAATCAAAGACATGGAGGCAAAAAAAAACAAGCATAGACACTTGTTTCTAAACAACCAACAAACCATTATGTCTTCAGCTCCACTAATTAACAGAAGATGATCAAGAAGACAATTTCAGTAATAATCCTTTTGTATCATGTGAGGATCGTCCTCTTTTTGTATCCATAGATGCACCTTGCTGATGACAGCAACTAAGTGCAGTCAACAGAGATATAGGCATATAACCCACTGAGTTTTTTTTAATTATGTACTATTTACTAAGTTCAATCATAATTTTAGTTTACGGGTGCATGTTACTGCTATGTTGGTTCACTTACATTTATCTCTACTTCACACCAACTCTAATTCCTTTTTGTATTTATATTGATAGGGTAGAATTACTTTTAATGATGTATTTCGACGGACTATGCACCTTGGAGTAGACCAAAACCGAAATATAAGGGTAATTTGTTTGTTGTACTATGATTTATGTATAAACTTTAAATTCTATTAATATAATGATTTGTCATTTTTAGAAGAAGAATACTCAAGTACCTAATCGTATGAGGCCTGGCATTGATGAAGAGCACCACACCATTTGAAGGAATATGGAGACATTATAGATCTTAAGAGTTTCTAGCATGATATGTTGATTGTCATCAATCTCAAATTTTAGAACCATATGTATTCTTTATTTATATCAACGTTGAGAACGCAATGTATGGATAATATTTTGCTTCAATAATAGAAATTGGTTTGAGGTGATTTAACATTTTTATGTGTCATTTTGGTGTTGAATCTTCTTATGATGTCATGTGAATTAGTATAAAAATATTACTTGAGGTTATGTATACAAAGTTTTCATTTAAAATTTGATATTCACTATAGTAACAATTAATTAACATTTAATAAATCATTCAATAATCAATAACCAAATCATTTACAGTAGTCCCTCATAAATATATTGATGAAGGTCTTTAGTCCCTCAAAAATGTAGTGTTGAGATCCAGATTGACCATCAAAATTGCATTGATGACGACCACATAGCCCCTCAAAAATAATATTAATGAAGGCATTATCCCTTCAAAAATATATTCTCCAGGACCATCAAGTCCCTCAAAAATGTATTTATGAGAACTAAACATGCCCTCAATAATGTTATTATGAAGGCTAAATAGTCCCTCAAAAATGTATTTATGAAGGCTAAATAGTCCCTTAATATAACATTCTTGAGGGTCAGTTGGTCTGTGACAATTGTATTCGTGAGGGCCACTGGTATTTTTCACGTGAGTTCTCTTCACGGACCATTTGTGAGGGCCAGACTCACAATCGTCCCTATTTGTGAGGGCCTATAGAGAGGGGTTTGTGACAGGACTCACTCGTGAATAATGGCCCAATTTTTACTAGTGAAGGATGCTACCACTAGCATGTATGTGTCAGCCATGAAGGCAAACGAGACAATAACTAAAGGTTGTCAGGCGTTCCTAGAAGTAGTTATCAAGTCGGAGCCTAAGGTGCATCCCTTAGAGGAAATAGAGTTAATCAGGGACTATGTAGATGTGTTCTCGAATAATTTTCCTGGCATACCTTCAGAGACAAAAGTGGACTTCTCAATGGAATTATATCTCAGATGAATCCCATTTCCAGGGCACCTTGCGGGGTGACCCCCGTTGAATTGCTTGAGCTGAAAAAGCAATTCTAGGAACTACTAGATAAAGGATTCATCCAACCTAGAACTTCTCTATGGGGAGCACCAATCTTCTTATAGAATGGAAATCTTATTACCATTAAGAATAAGGATCCTCTATGTTATGACCCACTTCCTGATTAACTAATAAATACCTCGAATTACGTAAAACACCGCAATTAGTGTTGAGTATAAAATTAAATATCGTGGATAATCAAAAATAAGTTAATATATGAATCAATAGTTGAGTTTGAATCACCTAAGGCGACTAATGATATCAATGTTGATTAATTAGTTAATTAGGTTGAGTTGAATACTCAATGTTGCAATTAGTGTTTTGACCTGATGTGACAAGCTAGTTAACATGATTTTATGCCCTGGGATGATAGAGAATCTCGTGCTTGAGAGTTTGCAAGAAAAATCACCCGAAACCGACTTCCGAGTTAAAAGATATGGACATTTGAGTGTTTAGGGACCTAGTTGTAATTTTAGGTTTTTGCTGGGTAAATTACATGTCGGCCCCCTCCGCGAACCGACCCCTATCTCTTCTTCTTCCGCCCGATAGAACAGGGGAACCGACTGTAGCGGCGCCCAAAGCAGTTGCTAGCCCGATCAGCCAACAGAGGGGCGATTTTGGGCGATTTTGAGCTCTCTAGCTCCGTTTCCAACGACGTCGTCCTCCTCTCCTTCCTTCCTCCTCTTCTCGCCCAACTGCAGCCACGACCAGCAGTAGGTCGGCACCCTAGCTGCAGCATCGTACGGCAGCCGCAGCGGCCGCCCAGGAGCCGCCTTGGGCGCGGCCAGCAACACGAGATGTAGCCCCTGAGCTCAGCTTGAGGTCCACATCGCGAATCTACAACCACCTGCGGCCCTAGCATCTTGGACGGCCAACGGCCAGTAGATGCAACTGCAGCAGGGCGCCGAACAGGGGCCCTCTTGGGCGCAGCTAGCAGCTCAAATCAATGCCCCTGAATCATCCTTAGGGTTGAAGCTCAGATCCGCAGTTGTAGCTGTGTCTAGCACCAGGTACAACCCTCTCCTTCAACCTGTTCGTGAGTGTAAAATAGTTGTAAGCAGCTAGCCTGATCCAGGGCTGATTGGTGTAGGAAATAACATGGCGATGATGTCCTTGAGCAACAACCTCAACCCAGATCGTTTCCAACCTGAAGCTGTGCGTGAATCGACTGGGCCGTAAATAGAGCAAAATCCAAGGTTGAAGATGACTTGTGTGTGCCCAGAAACTGGCCCTGGACGCGTTTCTAGACGAATCCGGACAAATTCGGACATTTCCCAATTAGGTGAGTAGCGTTTCATTCATCTATCACCATTTAACTCGATAAAATGGGTGATTTTAGTTCAATCCGGTGTGACGCAGTTTTCAGCGTATACTCGGGTGCCGGGCAATGCCGGCACCGTTAAATTACCAAATCACGCGTTTCAATTATTAACGCTTGTACATCGATATTTAGCAATTGTCGTGTGTGAATTAGAATAATATAACCACACGATCATTCGAAACCAAATTACTCGATTAAATGGTGAAATAGTAGCACACGACCAGAAACTGGACAGTTTGGGCATAAACTCGGGTTGTATGATTTTTAATAAATTAATTAAGCACGATTTCAAAGAAATGACGACGAGGTGAAAAATACCAAAGGAATCCTAGATGCACGCTCTAGGTTATGTCTAATGCGAATAGATTAATAATTTCTCAAATTGACACGCTTCCCAAGGATATAAGTAGAAATTCCTAATTATTAATAATAATTTGTGTTATTATATGTAAGTAACTCTTAGTTGAGTTAAGTGATGCACAAATCAGGATTAGGGTTAATGTGCACGTTTTTTTCGAGAATTTTAGAGAATTGACAAATGTTGAGTATGATTCTCGTATGTGAAGCAAATTTATTTAATTTGTGTAATAAGATATTCAATTGCTTAAAGTCGCTATGTATGTGCCAGATTGAAATAAGTTGGGTTATTTATGCATTTCTAATTTGTCTGAATGCATGGTATGAAAATTTCTCAGAAATTACAATGATTTGAAATATATTGCTCTGTCGGTTTAGAATGACAATGTATTGTGATCTGATATGAAATCAGTAAATGTGATATTCCTATTTAAATGGTTATATGTTAATCAGTTAATAGACTCAGGTGCCCTAACACCGTAGAACCCCTAAGAGAGATCTGCTTCTTAGGGGTGAAACTCGTGTTGCAACATTATCCGTGCGATGTCATGGAGACACGAGGACAGAGAGAACAGTGTCCAACAACAACGCGTGCGATGTCACGGTGGCACTGGCAAAAATTGTGGGTTATTGCAACAAGATCTGTGCGATGTCATGGAGGTAACCCCGTGAGACTCTCCGCCGGTGTACTCAGGTTAGAGGAGGAGTCTGGAGCACTCTGAGTAGTGCAATGAGGCCGATGAGCCTGGAGTCCTGTGGCAGAGCAGGACTGGAGTCAGACTTAGCACTCCCCGGGTGTGTCGCTAAGTCTTGTACGGTGGGGCCGTAGCATGAACTTGCTGCGGATCTTTATATGCAGAGTACACTGCATATATTTAGGGCATAATAATAAAATGAATAAATAATCAAGTAGGTTCACAATAAATTTATATAACTGTTCATTTATCTGAATTACCTGTTGATGCTTGGAAATGTGAATATATTCTGTAAATCTGTTATGTTATTAGAACTGCCTTGCTTAGTTCTGCATTTATGTTTAATTTCAGTTTATAAACCTGATGAGTTGATTAGTGATAGCTAAGTGAAATACTATTCACTGAGCGAGTAGGCTCATACCTCTACTCAAAACATTTTCAGGTTATCATCAGCAGCAGGAAATCAGAAGGATCGATTTATCCTTACACCTAGTCGATAGAAGGTTCGTAGTTAGTAGTTAGAGGTCTCTTAGTCCTTTCCCCTCGATCTTTGGGACAAGGTGTGAGTGAGAGAGAGAATGTGTATAAAGATGTAAATTAACTGTTATGCTTTATTTTATGTCAGATAATGTAATATGTTGTAGATTTACTTTATATTGCTAGTCAGTTAATAAAGATGCTTCCACAGTTTGTTTAGTTTCATTTTACAGCATTAAACAGATTATCTTTTCAATCCCTTTAAAATGTTTTAAAAAGTGAAGAATGGTTGGTTTATGTGACAAATCCCATCCTGTCGCGTCCTAATCTCGTGGTTTGTGGTTAATGTGAGATCGGGGCGTGACAATTTTGGTATCAGAGCGAGGTTTGAGTACATAGTTACTCAAGGTCAGGGGACGATAAGAGACCAATAGGATTAAGGTTTAGGTATCTTTATTCTATCTGTAATATTCTAACAGGAAGTGTTCTGTTACATTATTGCGGATAGCAGGAAGAGGATGTGGTCACGAGAATCAAGTATTGAGCTTAAGATGAGTCGTTAAGAATCATTAAGGTCAAAGATAAGGTTATAAGTAAGGCGAATAATGAATGATGAGTTTTAGCTCTGGAAGGTCTGAGTGTTTAGATACCCTGGCCAGGTGTCTGAATACTTAGATTGACCAGTATCAAGCTACTCTGTCTGTTCTTCTCTGGATGCCCTGGCCAGGTATGCAGAGGAAGGATAGGCTAGAGAGAAACCCTAGAAATCTTAGGGTCAAGAAATAAGAAATTAATGTAGGAGTAAGAGATTAAATAAGGAATGTGATATAACTCCTACTTTATATTGTTTATCTGATTTAAAGATCACTGGAAATGCTTTTATATGCATGAAATGAAATTTCCAGTTTGTAAAGTAAACATGATTCTTTTATATTGTTGTGTCATGAAGTGAATTGTTTAATGTTTGTTTTCTTTGTATTAATGTAGACCCGAAATTATGTTTATATGAGTTTGCCCTAGGTGGATATTCTTTCCACATGTTTAAGGTTAATAGGGGTTGATTAATCCCGAGTAGCTCTTGGCTTCAGGACTACAGGTTCGGCCTGGTCCGGCTGGCAGGATGCGTTACTGGGATCTAACGACTTCTATTAACAAGTAAAATATGAATATAAGTCTAAATGTTCTTTTATCTTGAAAATTTGGGTTTGAGAAGCATAGACCCTAATCGGCCCAAATTAGGATTTTAATGACATATGAATACAGAATTTGATAAATAGAATGTCTCACTAAATGATTTTTAGTATTTTATGTGTGACTCTGATTTAGCCCAATTTTGGATATGATTTGGATGTATGAAATATAAACAACATTAGAGAATATCAAAAATTTTTGAAGAATGTTCTGACCTGTTCATCGGCTGAGTTTCAAACTCGACCGATCACATTTTCTGAATGATATAGCAGTGTGGTAATTGAATTTTATCTTTTTATTGGTATATCCAATTGATCTCAAATTTTAACTATGTTTGAAAATCACAAATTTTAGACAGTCTATTAATTTGGCGTAATTTTTGGATGACTTTTGATCTCTACAGTAAGGTGTCGGTCGAGTTGCAACTCGACCAAATCTGCTGCAGACTGCTATATAGCAGCGCACTGTTTGATTTTTAATTAATTACTGGTAACTTGAAATGACCTGAAATTTTTACTGGAGGTCTAAAACTTTATTAGGCACAACATATAAAATTTTCAGAATTTTTGGAACTTCTGTTAGCAGTTTAATAAACGAATTACAGAAACTATTGTGAAAACTGAATTTTCAGCTAATGTAATTAAAGTTGAGTGCTGGGTTAATATGTTATTGACCCAAGCAACTCAATTTGATTTATATAATCGATTACACACACACAATAATGCTATGCTATTAATAAAGGATCAAACCCTAGAATGACTAAAGTTGTAGTAGTTTAAGGGATCTCATTAGTGATTAAACCTTGAATGCTAGTATCTCTGTAAAATAAGATCTTGAGATATGTTCTATGAAAAGTAAACTGGCTTTGATAGTGACCTAGGGTTTTGAAGTAGATGATCTGATCGGTACATGAACAACATGAAATGATTTAGAGGAATGAGTAAGATATAAACCTAAAATGTAACAATAAGTAAGTAACATAGAAAGCGGAATATTATCCGATTAAGATATGAAGATAGCTGATGAAGTTCATGTTTTTAAGACATGGCGTCACTATCTTTATGATGTGACAATAGATTATCACCCTGGTAAAGAGAATGTGGTGGCTGATGCTTTCAGCAGAAAGTCAAGTTCAACAGTTAATGCATTCTCTATGGCAGGTTTCAATAGAGACCTGTTAGTAGAAATATGAGAGTTGGACTTAGACTTAGGGGTAATAACACAGAGTGATTTGATTGGGTGATAGTGAGTTAAACCAGACTATGCATGACATGATAGGAGGAAAAGAGACTACAGTTTAAGTTTTTATGATGATAAGGTGTTGTATTAACATGACATGTTGTGTGTATCTCAAGATACTGTAAAATTCTTTTAAGGGGAAAAGTTGAAAGAAAAGATTTTTATGGAAGTGTATGTATTGATGTATGCTATGCTTTCGGGAGACATTATATGTATATGAGTCTCAAGAAGTTGAAATGGATAGTCAGATAAGCAGAAGGATGTAGCTGAGTGCGTGGTTAGAAGTAATGTGTACTAGTAGGTTAAGGCTGAACCCTAGAAATCTATATCTACCTTATAATCTTTTCCTATGCCTGATTGAGAATGGGAAATTATCACAATGGATTTTGTGGTAAGGTTACCCAGGACACCTAGAGGTTATGACTCGATATGAATGATTGTGGATAGACTAATTTAGTCTGCTCACTTTCTTCATATTAAGTCAACCCTTGATGTCTTGATACATGACTAAGATATACATGGATGAAATAGTTAGATTGCCTGGTAATCCAGTTTCAATCATATCTTATTGAGATCCTAAGTTCACATCTAGGTTGTGGAAACAGTTGCATCGTGCTTCGGGCACAAAGATAAGATTCAGTACAACCTTTTTACTCGCATACGGATGGTCAGTCTGAGAGAACCATTCAGACTCTTAAGGACATGCTGAGAGCATATGTTATGCGTCTCAGTGAAAGTTGGGAAGAACATTTAAGTCTTATAGAGTTTGCTCAGTGTGAATGTTGAGTTTAGAAATACACAACTGATAATGGTTCGGTTTGAATATAAACCCAGGCAAAACAAATTTGGTAAATCATCAGGTGCATGATTTCAAGCTAGCAAGACAGCATTAAAATACGTAAATAAACCTGGTTGCATGCTTCCTGTTATGTTAATGTGTATGACTTAAAATTTACATGAATCGTTTCTCTGAGATATTATCAGAATTTCTCAAGTACTATTAAATATTTGTGATATGATACGTAAATAACTCTGAACTGAGTTATGTGATGCATAAACTAGGATTTGGGGTTAATATGCACGTACTTCGAGAAATTTCAGATAATAGATAAATAGTACAGATGGTTTATTATATGTGAAGTAAATTACACTTATCGGTGTAATAAGATTTTCAATTACATGAAATTCAGTACGTTTGTGCCAAAATTGATTTGAGTTTGGAATACTTATGAATTTTTAATTTGTCTGCACGTAAGATATAAAGATTACTCAGTAATTACAATGATTATGAATATACTGTTGTGCCAGTTCTATAATGATACCGTATCGTGATTTGAATTGCAATCAAACATGTGAGATAATGGAAACCTTAAGAGTAGGGTGTTGCCATGTGATTAGTGAATGAGATAACCCTAAGAGTAGGGTGTTGGCATGTGATGAATGAATAAGGCAAATGAAACCCTGAGGATAGGGTGTACGATGAATCAAGTATTTTGATATCAGTTTTCATTATAAGATGTGATGATGTTTAACAGTTAAATTGCATGATTTTATTTTAGTACCAAATTGACATACATTCTGTTTATTTAAGAATCTTAGTTTGTCTGCATGAATAGTATAATAATTTCTTGGTAATTATCATAAATTGAGATACTATCATAACAGTTTTGGAAAGACAATGTTTTGTGGGTCGATCTGGAATCAGATCAGATGTGTCCTAGGTTGAGGGACCAATACCGATAGTTGATCAGAGGATCAAAAGTTCAAGTATTCGCGAGATACCTTTAGTGAGGGTTTTATGAAGGAACCATAATATAGAAGAAGCCATGTGGGAACACGAGACAGAAATGAGTAACACGTTTCCTTTCTCCTTTAGGAATTTCGAGACGAAATTCTTTTAAGGGGAAAAGGTTGTTATGACCCACTTCCTGATTAACTAATAAATACCTCGAATTACGTAAAACACCGCAATTAGTGTTGAGTATAAAATTAAATATCGTGGATAATAAAAAATAAGTTAATATATGAATCAATAGTTGAGTTTGAATCACCTAAGGCGACTAATGATATCAATGTTGATTAATTAGTTAATTAGGTTGAGTTGAATACTCAATGTTGCAATTAGTGTTTTGACCTGATGTGACAAGCTAGTTAACATGATTTTATGCCCTGGGATGATAGAGAATCTCGTGCTTGAGAGTTTGCAAGAAAAATCACCCGAAACCGACTTCCGAGTTAAAAGATATGGACATTTGAGTGTTTAGGGACCTAGTTGTAATTTTAGGTTTTTGCTGGGTAAATTACATGTCGGCCCCCTCCGCGAACCGACCCCTATCTCTTCTTCTTCCGCCCGATAGAACAGGGGAACCGACTGTAGCGGCGCCCAAAGCAGTTGCTAGCCCGATCAGCCAACAGAGGGGCGATTTTGGGCGATTTTGAGCTCTCTAGCTCCGTTTCCAACGACGTCGTCCTCCTCTCCTTCCTTCCTCCTCTTCTCGCCCAACTGCAGCCACGACCAGTAGTAGGTCGGCACCCTAGCTGCAGCATCGTACGGCAGCCGCAGCGGCCGCCCAGGAGCCGCCTTGGGCGCGGCCAGCAACACGAGATGTCGCCCCTGAGCTCAGCTTGAGGTCCACATCGCGAATCTACAACCACCTGCGGCCCTAGCATCTTGGACGGCCAACGGCCAGTAGCTGCAACTGCAGCAGGGCGCCGAACAGGGGCCCTCTTGGGCGCAGCTAGCAGCTCAAATCAATGCCCCTGAATCATCCTTAGGGTTGAAGCTCAGATCCACAGTTGTAGCTGTGTCTAGCACCAGGTACAACCCTCTCCTTCAACCTGTTCGTGAGTGTAAAATAGTTGTAAGCAGCTAGCCTGATCCAGGGCTGATTGGTGTAGGAAATAACATGGCGATGATGTCCTTGAGCAACAACCTCAACCGAGATCGTTTCCAACCTGAAGCTGTGCGTGAATCGACTGGGCCGTAAATAGAGCAAAATCCAAGGTTGAAGATGACTTGTGTGTGCCCAGAAACTGGCCCTGGACGCGTTTCTAGACGAATCCGGACAAATTCGGACATTTCCGAATTAGGTGAGTAGCGTTTCATTCATCTATCACCATTTAACTCAATAAAATGGGTGATTTTAGTTCAATCCGGTGTGACGCAGTTTTCAGCGTATACTCGGGTGCCGGGCAATGCCGGCACCGTTAAATTACCAAATCACGCGTTTCAATTATTAACGCTTGTACATCGATATTTAGCAATTGCCGTGTGTGAATTAGAATAATATAACCACACGATCATTCGAAACCAAATTACTCGATTAAATGGTGAAATAGTAGCACACGACCAGAAACTGGACAGTTTGGGCATAAACTCGGGTTGTATGATTTTTAATAAATTAATTAAGCACGATTTCAAAGAAATGACGACGAGGTGAAAAATACCAAAGGAATCCTAGATGCACGCTCTAGGTTATGTCTAATGCGAATAGATTAATAATTTCTCAAATTGACACGCTTCCCAAGGATATAAGTAGAAATTCCTAATTATTAATAATAATTTGTGTTATTATATGTAAGTAACTCTTAGTTGAGTTAAGTGATGCACAAATCAGGATTAGGGTTAATGTGCACGTTTTTTTCGAGAATTTTAGAGAATTGACAAATGTTGAGTATGATTCTCGTATGTGAAGCAAATTTATTTAATTTGTGCAATAATATATTCAATTGCTTAAAGTCGCTATGTATGTGCCAGATTGAAATAAGTTGGGTTATTTATGCATTTCTAATTTGTCTGAATGCATGGTATGAGAATTTCTCAGAAATTACAATGATTTGAAATATATTGCTCTGTCGGTTTAGAATGACAGTGTATTGTGATCTGATATGAAATCAGTAAATGTGATATTCCTGTTTAAATGGTTATATGTTAATCAGTTAATAGACTCAGGTGCCCTAACACCGTAGAACCCCTAAGAGAGATCTGCTTCTTAGGGGTGAAACTCGTGTTGCAACATTATCCGTGCGATGTCATGGAGACACGAGGACAGAGAGAACAGTGTCCAACAACAACGCGTGCGATGTCACGGTGGCACTGGCGAAAATTGTGGGTTATTGCAACAAGATCCGTGCGATGTCATGGAGGTAACCCCGTGAGACTCTCCGCCGGTGTACTCAGGTTAGAGGAGGAGTCTGGAGCACTCTGAGTAGTGCAATGAGGCCGATGAGCCTGGAGTCCTGTGGCAGAGCAGGACTAGAGTCAGACTTAGCACTCCCCGGGTGTGTCGCTAAGTCTTGTACGGTGGGGCCGTAGCATGAACTTGCTGCGGATCTTTATATGCAGAGTACACTGCATATATTTAGGGCATAATAATAAAATGAATAAATAATCAAGTAGGTTCACAGTAAATTTATATAACTGTTCATTTATCTGAATTACCTGTTGATGCTTGGAAATGTGAATATATTCTGTAAATCTGTTATGTTATTAGAACTGCCTTGCTTAGTTCTGCATTTATGTTTAATTTCAGTTTATAAACCTGATGAGTTGATTAGTGATAGCTAAGTGAAATACTATTCACTGAGCGAGTAGGCTCATACCTCTACTCAAAACATTTTCAGGTTATCATCAGCAGCAGGAAATCAGAAGGATCGATTTATCCTTACACCTAGTCGATAGAAGGTTCATAGTTAGTAGTTAGAGGTCTCTTAGTCCTTTCCCCTCGATCTTTGGGACAAGGTGTGAGTGAGAGAGAGAATGTGTATAAAGATGTAAATTAACTGTTATGCTTTATTTTATGTCAGATAATGTAATATGTTGTAGATTTACTTTATATTGCTAGTCAGTTAATAAAGATGCTTCCACAGTTTGTTTAGTTTCATTTTACAGCATTAAACAGATTATCTTTTCAATCCCTTTAAAATGTTTTAAAAAGTGAAGAATGGTTGGTTTATGTGACAAATCCCATCATGTCGCGTCCTAATCTCGTGGTTTGTGGTTAATGTGAGATCGGGGCGTGACACTCTACCCCATATAGATGACCTATTTGACCAACTCAAAATAGTTTATATCTTCTCAAAGATTGATCTTAGATAGGGACATCACCAATTGTGAGTATATAAGGAAGATATTCCAAAGTCCACTTTTTGAACCCACTATGGCCATTATGAGTTTTTTTATGCCTTTTGGGTTGTTCGATGCTCCAAGTTTATTCATGAATCTCATGAATAGTGTGTTCTAGACCTTCCTTGACTCCTTTGTCATAGTGTTCATAGATGATATCATATTTTACTACGATGACCTAGAACAACATCGTGACCACCTTTCTAGGGTCCTTGATATCCTGAGAAAGCAGAAGTTCTATGGGAAAATCTCAAAAGGCAAATTTTGGATGACCATGACATTTTCCTTGGACACATTATATCTAGAGGGACCATCTCATTGCATCATGCCAAGATTTTGGTTGTACGTGATTGGCCAGTGCTAAAGAATCCTTTTGAGATTCTTAGCTTCTTGGAATTGGCCAGATACTACTGACAATTCATCAAGAATTTCTCAAAGACTACTTTGCCCCTCACCAAGCTCATGCAAAAGGATGAGAAATTCGTGTGGTCCGACCTATGTGAAGCATGATTCTAGGAGTTGAAGGAGAAGTTGAACTTAGCTCATGTGTTGACTCTACCTTTAAGCAATGTAGGATTCAAAATCTTCACTGACGCATCAAAGATGGGACTTGGATGTGTGTTAGAGCAGATTAAACATTTTAACACCAATTCCTCAAGATAGCTAAAGCCAAATGAAGTGAACTACCGAAGACAAGATTTAGAGTTAGCAACAATTATTCATGCCTTAAAAATCTAGCGACATAACCTATATGGAGCTACCTTTGAAATCCTCACTGACCATAAAAGCTTGAAGTACCTCCTAACTCAGAAAGACTTGAACTTAAGAAAAAGATAATGGATGGAGTACATTAAAGACTATGATTTCACCATTGCCTACAACCTGTGAAAAGCTAATGTGGTGGTTGAAGCCCTTGGCCGAAAACAACTCGGATGTGTGACTATCTTACCCACTCAGTGGAGAGAGTTGGAGGAGTTTGCTAGATGGACTCCATAGTCATTGGAAGTCTGAATCCATTTGGCCAACATTCAAATAAAACCTTACCTATTGACTGAGTTGTTAGCTTCCTGCTAGCTAGCCCAAAGTTAGAAATGATAAAAAGTTTGATGCAGAAACCTCATGCACACCTCTCAGTAGGTGTTGATGGTGGAACAAGAACTAAATTTAGGTTCCTATGAATTCACTTTTAAAGACTCACATATTGTAAGAGGCACATGGATCGAAGTACAAAGTGTACCCTGGTGCAACCAATATTTGTAATAGTCTACAATGATACTTTTGGTGACATGGAATGAAGAGAGATATAGCCTCATATGTAGCTAGTTGTCTTACATGCCATATGGTAAAGACTGAACACCAGTAACCCATAGGGTTACTGCAATCGATTGAGATTCCTAAGTGGAAGTGGGATCAGATCACTATAGATTTTGTAGTGGGTCTTCCTAAGACAAGAAAAGGACATGATGCTATACAAGTTGCGATGGGTTGTCTAATTAAGTCAGCACACTTCCTGGCCCTAATTTTTTTTTCCAAGGATCAAACCTAGTTGAGCTGTATATCAGAGAAATATTTCACTTACATGGTGTTCCAAGTTCAATCAATTTTGATCGTGACCCTAAGTTCACTTTAAACTTGTGGAAACAAGTTCAAGAGGAACTCGATACGAGACTGAAATTTAGTAAAACTTGTCACCCCCAGACCAATGGTCAGATGGAATGGACGATCCTGACTTTAGAAGATTTGTTGAGAGCATTGTGCTCGATTGGGGTGGATAATGGAAGCAATACCTACCCTTAGGTGAGTTTACCTATAATAATGCTGATAAAGTCACTTTGATCAAGCAAAATCTAAAGAGAAACCATGATTGACATAATTCGTAAGCTGATACAAAGTGGTCTGATTTGCACTTTACTGTAGGAGAACATTTGTTTCTAAAAATCCAACCCCTCTGAGCTATAGCTAAGAATAAAGGGAAATTGAGTCCCCGATACATGGGTTCGTTTGAGATTTTAGAATGGATTGGAAAGACTGCTTATCGTTTAGCCTTACCACCATAGTACAACATGATGCATGATGTGTTTCATGTGTCAAATCTGAAGCACTGTGTAAAGGATCCTAACCATGTATTGAAAATTGAACCTGTTGAGCTCCAAGGGAGGCTGACATTCCCCTGAGTCACCTGTGAGGATATTGCCTACCAAGATGAAGGAGCTCATGAATAAAAAAATAGAGCTGGTAAAGGTTATTTAGAAACATCATGGACAGGATGAAGCCACATGGGAGCTAAAGGTTGAAATGGAAAAGTTGCATCCTGATTTGTTTGTATGAATAGTTGAATTTTGAGGACAAATTTCCTATAAGAGGGGAAGGATGTTATAACCTAGTTTTTTCCCATGCTTTTACATAATTGAAATGCAATTATACGAATAATAAGGATACAGTGGAAACTTGGTGTGCTTTGTTTTAAAAGTATGGTTTTACTTTGCAAACCTCCTTTATTATGAAATTTGTGGTTCTTACTATTTTCAATAAGATGATAATGAATGTGGGAAAAAGGAAGAAAGAAATATCCAAAATTAAGATAAATGTAAAAGATAATAATAAATTATGTACTTTTAGAATTATGTGGAATTCTCTAGAAAAGTGGTGTTAAAGGCCAATAATGGTTTGGTTTTGTTTTCACATAGTTCCTAATGAGAAAAGTAATCAAAATAAAGGATAAGGAAGAGACATAAAGAGAAAAGGATTAATTTGATACCTTAAATAATGAGATATAGGGGAAAACTTGGACACTAAGAAAAGTATCTTTTATTTTTGAGTTTTGGTCTCAAACCTCGCCCACACTTAGATAAAGTCATTAAAAACTTTCCTTCAAAATTTAAGATTAAGAGGATAAAAGTAGAGAGATATATGGATTTTTCTAGAAATCCTTAAGTGAATGGTTTATTGAAGTAGGTATTAAATGTCATGAATTAATTTGATTTAGATTAGAAATCACAAACTCATCCTCTTATTTTTGCATGTTTTTGAGATCGACAGATTGTGATCTGACGATGCAGCAATCGTTGTCTATCTTGGATCAGAAAAGGAAACATGAACTCAGTTATAATGGCTTTCTTGATTGATTTTCTCGCAAGTCAATCCATGAATAGATTAGGAAACAAGTCCATTAGGTTCATGAAATCAATGTGAAACCACTTGCCCTAGGTTCTACCTAACTTGGAGGGTTCTATAAGGTTAGACCAATTCACAATCCTAGAATCAATTGTGCCGCCATAGTTGAGTATAAATAGGGGCCTAAGGACCCTCTGTGAGATCACAAAGTCAGCTCCTGAGACTCTGCTCGACCTCACATCTCTCTCTATCCTCAATTCTTTCTCTGGTCTCATCCTTACCCTCTAATCTTCCCATAAACATTGATGGAGGTAGCACCTTGTCACCTTCACGAATCTAACCACCAACGAAGAAATTGAGACCCTCAATGAGTTCGTCATGGACAGGCAAAGGTGATAGCACGTTCACTCGACACTCAAAGGGTTGGAACCTTAGATTCAACTCCTTGGTTGATTGACTGCACTCAACAAAGATGTTGAGCGAGAGGAGGAAGATGACACTTAGTGAAAAGACCCTCTTACCCCCAACTCCTCTTCTATCTGGGTAAGCCCTTTGTGGAATTTTCTCTCTTTTCTCATACGGACGAGCGCACAACCACACAAGCACGCCAGGTCTAGCTGGCACGAGCCCATGGGCTGAACCCAACCAAGTTGGCAAGGTCGGGACCCAGGTGCACTGCCTAGGTGGTGGCTTGTGGTTGGTTAGAAATCAATGAATTTTGTAAAAATGTTAGTAAATTGTAGGAATGTCTAATGAAGATAAGTAATGTATAAAAAATTATAAAAAAATACGTGAAATGTAATAAAAATAGTTCCAGGACCTAGTTTTGTCTCTAACTCTAAAAGTACCTAATGTTGCTATCTTTAATGTGTTTAGTGTATAAAAACCCTAATTTCTAGGTTTTAATGATCATAACATGTTTAATTGGTTTTAATAGTCAAAGACTGATCTTTTTGGATAAAAGGGTATATTGGATCTAATTTGAGATTAATAATTTATAAGTTGGCAAATTAGGGTTTTCTTGAGTTAAAAATGTATATGATGATAAAATTAGGGTTTGTAAACCAAAAAGGCATTAAAAGTAATAATTAGGGTTTGGGAGGTCAAAACCCTAATTTGACCCCAAAACCCTAACTTGAACACCAAGTCAAACTTAATGGTAGGTTTTGGATAAAGTAGTAATACTTGGGTGTTATTCACTAACTTTAGGGTGATTGCTTGCTTGCTCTGAATATGCATTTATTGCTTAGACTTTAGATCTCTCTTGAGAAAAGTATGTGGTTATGCCTATGACTACTCATCTTAACCGACTTCCATGGTTTCCCAACAATTTTTGTATTGATTGCAAATTAAATAGTTGGATGTTTATTTATCTTCCTACAATCTATAAAGCCCCTATGAGTATCACTTGATATATGAACAACTTGTTTGAACCCCTCATACCAACTCTGGAAGTTTGAGAATAAAAAGAATAAGAGTGAAAGTCATTTATATGACTAGGACCAAGCCCCAGATTGGGAAGGTCGTGTGAGAACCAAGCCCCAGACTGGGAACTCTAAGAGAGGGTATCTCAAAGATTGCATGATAAGGGTTGACGACTTATGATGAAAACATAAATTGTGATTCAGTAACAATAATTGGTTGAATATATTGTTCCTCCCATGTGCGAACATTTTCCCCCACATATCAGTATAACTTGTTATATTGACTGTGTTTTGTTTCACATCATTTTAGGTTAAATTGCTGATATTTTGCAATATGGACTTCCAGAGAAGATGACACCAAAAGAAAATATCTAATGTAATCCTAGAGGATATAGATAGATAGTTTAATTACAAATTGCATATAATAGTTTCCCTTTTAATATAATACATGTTGGAGAGTTTATCTTTCATCTTGTTACCAAAATCTTTAGTGAAATTTATTAATTATTTTTTGTTAATTATTAAACAACCGATCTTGTATTATGGTAATGGCCCTTGCCCTCTTGATTCACAATAATTGGGGATAACAGGGGGAGGGGGTCGTTACACAACTAAAGTAGGGATAGGGGTATCATAAACCCAAAACCATGGTAGAGGAATAAAACCACAATGCTCGATATATGTAAACATGGTATGGGAAACGAAACCACATACATGAAAGGAGGAATAAAACCTTAATGCCTAAATATATCACATGTAGAAGGGAAAATAACCCCCCAGTGCTTGGAGATAGGAATTAAACCTCAATTACTAAAATATGGTTACACTACTAATCAATATTACTAGTCTGAATATCAAATGTATAACAGATTATGCAAGACAATAAGTTAAATACAAATAATATTCAAGTACAAAAGGGAAGAAAGCATCCTTTTTATGGCATGTGAGGTCAAAGGGCCCATGAAGAAGAGCTACAAGATTTCAATAATAATATTAGAGGAACCATTACTTAGAATCTTTTCCCCAAAAGGAATCCAAGATATGCAAAAGAATAATACAAATCAAATATGCCTCATTGATAAATTTAGGGTTTAGACATTATCTGTCAAAATAATCGTGAAGAAGCTTATACACAATCTTCATGACTAACCCTATTTCTATGGGGGGATTCTCTATCTGTCCTTATCAACCTAAAATTGTTTATACACACATTATACCACCATAAATTCTTGAAAAATCATTCTTTCTAAATTTTTATTTCAATAAATATGTGTTGATTTAGATCTAGTGACTTATTAACTAGTGTTCAATTATCTAAACACATCCTTATTGTAAATTAGTAGGTAAATAAAAACCTAATGATTAAAATCTAAAGTAATTATCAAGATTTTAATCAAGTCTGCTTTTCTAAAGAGCCTTACATAGCCTACATATAGACATTTTAAACCCAACTAACTAGACATGTACCCAATGTGGTACTAAACCACATGCTTTACAAAACCAAACTGGTGATAATATGAGAATACCTAAACACATGTAAACTATGAAAACATAATATATATTACTAAACAACAATGCCAAAGGCTATGATCATCCTATATCACTAGGGTTTCATCTTCCAACTAAGTATAATGTAATTTTGTATAGGTATTACCATTATTAGCTATTTTTGCTTACATGTATCTATATAACCACCATAAAATACTAATATACATTGACATGATTAATATCTAGGTTTCATGCATAGTCTAATCAATCATTTCATCTAGAGTAAGTTTGTTGAAATATAAACTCACCCGGATATATATTTCTAAAACTAACTTTATTGCACACGTTCTTTCTTACAAAGTTTATGTACGCCAAACTATATTAATAAATGCTATAATTTTTATTTAATTCATACTTAATTTGTGGAAATTATTGTATAAATATGTATTCACCTAGGGTTTTCATTCATGACAAGAGTAAATCAATATTTCTGTTATTCTTTATATAGTTGACTTGTTTTATAACTTCCATGTTAATTTACTTACCTTGTAAGAACCTCATTGTGAGAACTCGTTACACTAAACGAGATTACTCAAAACATAAAACACAATCAATTACCAATTAACCACATACCCAAAAATATGGGTAAATTAAAACCGATTTCAACATCAACACCCGCTCAGAAACATTTGCATAAGAGCCCAACATCTTTCTTATATCCATACTATGCCAATAATTTGATACAAATTATTATAACACCTTAGCTACAAGATATATACACATGAGAACAATATTTGTAATTTGTATATGCCACACAACAAACATTAACATGATAACAAAATTTGGATTCGTTTGAAACACCATAGACAAACTTTTCCTTCCCGGACCTGAGAGTATATGGACGACTCTAGGACACACTAGACATCTAATCAACTTTCTCAAAGATTCATTACTATAGCTCCTCTTTACTTTCACAGTTCTATTTTCGTCACTTCCGATTACTTAAAAAATGTGGTGAACCACAAGGGTGAGATCCATGTCCCAGTAAGAGATATAACATCCAACAATGCTTATTGATTACAACATTTTAAATAGTAGATAACTAAGCAGTTGGAGTATTTAATAATCAATTTAATAGATTGAACAGTTTAAGTATACTAAACAGATTAAGTAAATCATCTTAGCAACAAGTATGATCATCAATGCATATATAGATAATAGATAAATCCATTTCTCTGGATATATATCTACTCAAATATCATCAAATTACATCTAATAACAATCATTATCATTAATCTGACTATCATCATATTCCTTGCTAACAGTACAAGCAGTCTAGTAGCATAAGTATCCCTGACATCATGAATATGTCTAGTAACATAACATGGCTATCAATATTGGCATCTCAAATAAAGGGAAGAGATCTATATCATAAGTAGAACTAACATCATAACACAATGAACTACATAGGCATGATTAGCAGTTTAAGCATTTCTAATTACATAGGCATGGCTACCAATATTAAACATAGCTAGAAGTAACATCTTAACCATCAGTGTCGGTATATTTGACAACATAAGCATGTTTACAACATGAGCATAACTACAGCATAAGCATATCTATTATCTCTTATTGTACTATACATGATCTCAGTGAAAAGAAAGCAAACAAAGGTTATCATACAATATGAGGTGTTGTGTATAACCCTAAACAAATATGATGCATGGTTGTCTTACATCTTTTATTATGCCCTGAGGAATTTGAGGATACCACTCAAAATCCAACGGACCACTGCTAAGTCGAAATCAGTGCCATATAAGATCTAGGAAGAGCCAGACTCTTAAGATCTTCTCCACCCCCCGTCAGTACAGGTCCGCCACAGCGACACATAAGGTCAAGATGCTACAGCCTAGTCCATCATTGGTATAGGTCACGACACTAGTGAAAGGAGGTGGGTACACATACCCTACCATCCGAGGTACAACCACAATTGTCCTCCAATCTCATCACATATATAATCACTGAGACATGACCGCAGCCGTTCTCAAACTAAGGGCTAGGTATAACCGCAGTCATCCACCCTAAACACTTGAATTCATGATGAAAAGCACCCCGCATACTCATCAGTATGCGCTCTGAGTTTCCCTTAGGAATACTCATTTCACCATCTGACAAGTTCTGACACTCAGATGGATCTATGGCACAAGGCACTATATGATTAGAGTTTCACTTGATTAGTTATGCCAATTGGGTGAATTAAGGCTGCATCAAACAAGTGGACATACAAACCCTAATTCACTTCTAGCAAGCATATAAATATCACAACTTTAAAAGATATAAAATGTGTGAAACATAATTTCTCATCTCATCATCACATGGTACTATTCACTTGCCATTCATGAGGCTACACTAGTCATCATACTATCACAAGATATAAATTATTTTCACAATATCACAGGGTATCAACCCTTATCAATACAAGAGGATTACTCCTCATTTAGGGCTCAACCATGCCCAAAGGTCATTAAGACAATCATACTATCATGTGATATAAATCCTTTTCACAATATCACAGGGTATCAACCCTTATCAACACAACAGGATTACATCTCATTCAGGGTTCAACCATGACCAAAGGTCATTAAGACCATCATACTATTCCCTATAAGATCATCATTATCTTTCCATGCCTTATAACAAGGCTTAACAACATCACTTACATATAATACACCAGATCAGTACAATATTGCATTAATGAGCTAGGAGATATTCATAAACAATCATAGTAGGGTTATATTAACATTAAGAACATTCCTTTATTACATCAACATGCAAGGAATTTAGATATGATTAACCCTCATCATATTCATAATGCACATGTTTATCATAAGAAAGTATCAACCATGTGGCTATGATAACCACCAATTAACACATTAAGCTTATGATCATATTCAGGAGGTTATTTCACCATCATGACATCATAGAAGAAGGTTAAACATGAATACTCATCTTTATCTATTTGCATTAGAGTTGGGTTCAACAAGATAAATTATATTAATGTTACTAATCAACACTCATACCCAAACCCTAACTCATGACATCCCCATTAGATCATGGATGCATAAGGTGAAGCATCCCCATCACATTCCATAGTATTCTCAAGTATGATCCCACACATAAATCAAGGTGTAACCATCAGTTTATAGCATACTAGGGTTTCAACAACAAGAAGAGAGTACTCCATTATTGTATTAGTCATTCAAGGACTATTCATACATAGTTACCATCATTTAGTTATATTAAAGCTAGGTATAACAAGTTATACCTCATTAGGGTTACATATCAGCACAATATGGTTGTCATCCCTTCTATTCACATGAGTGAATAGGTAAGACTACCTTATTAAGGGTAACCCTCCATTTGTTCCATCATCATTCAACCCATATCACCATACCACAATGTCACCCAGAACCATTGGATGTTTAAAAGGTAAGGCCATTTAGTTGTTTACATAAGTAAACACCTTAGATAAACCACCTATGAAATCCTTGATTTGTTCTCTAGAAAGAGTCATCATCTAACCCTAGACATCCCTTGATTAATAATACAAAAAGTTTCATTGAGAGTAGGGTAAAACCCACAATTGACTGTTCATTTAAAACAAGCCATCCATGGTCAACAAGTAAGCTCCTTAAGTTTATCATGTAAAGGAAACCATCTAAATCACATTATTAGGACCAACATATTACATTAGCCATCATTCCACTTTATTGGAGGAATAAACATTAGATCTTGACCATTGGGTCAAGTTCATATGTTAAAACCATCAATTACAGTATAGGTTCGACCATTACATCAAGTGACCTAAGAAACCATTGGTCTAAGGCTTAATTGATGCTACAACTATATGATTAACTCACCATAGGTTTTGGAGACCTGATCCACCATCATTAGTGACCATTAAGTCACCATAGTTTGTTAGATCAACACTATATTCATTAATCAACATCAAATATCAAACTAATATCACCATTGATTGATAGCATCATTAGGGTACTTAGTTGTTAATCACTAGGCTTATAATTAGGCCAAAATATGACCTAAGGGATGAACATCAGTTGACACCCTTGGTTACCACCATCAATTTTCATGAATACAACACCATAGGGTTGTTGCAATGGTACCATCATCGGGTCATGGGTTTATAGAAGAAATCAACTTAAAACCCTAAAATTGACCATTGGTTGATAGGTGCTTAGCACCATAGGTTGTCAAACCAACCTAATACAAGTCATATTATACATTATGAATAATTTAAACATGATCACAGGTTCATATAGAATTGAAATCATAATAGGAAACATTATAAAAATCAAAATCCAAGACAAACATAGCTTTTTAGTGCATGGATCATCATTTTCAAGCAAGAACATGAGATTGCAAGCTTATGGTAAGAAATAAACGTGGAGAAAGTTATAAAACTTGCCTATAGTTAGAAGATAAACTCAAAAACATAAGAAAAAACGAGCAGGTAGGGTAGGAGATCCAAGCATAAGCTGTGAACTCGTCCATCTAGCACCTTTCTTCATCAAATGAGCAAACCCTAAGCATAAGGAGAAAGAGAGGTAGGGTTTTAGAGATTTAGAGAAACTTTTACCATGTAAAAACAAGGTTCCAACCTAGAGAAAGGTAGGAGTAAGGATAACAAAGAAATAAACTGAGGAAAGAAGGGGATTCTTACTCTTTTAGGTCAAGATCACTAGAAGGAAGCTTTTCAAACCCTAAAAGGAAGTCAATTGCAACCCTAGATTCTTTTTCCAAGAAGATCCCCTCTTACTTCTTCCTTGGATAGGAAATTCACATAAGTATAGAAGGAGAACGAGTTTCATAGGAGGGAAGTGGTTGAGAGCAAATGACTTGTTTTCGTGCTTAGGGATAAGTATATGAAACTTTAAGATAAAGAAAAAGAAAAAGTTGAAGTTCTAGTATCTTTCCAAGTGACCATGGCCTTAAATTATTGAAAATATACAATAATACACACAATAAGCTCCCCCACCATCCATAGAGACATGCTTATCCCTCGTTTATTGAATTTCCAAGCAATACAAATAATTCATTAGTTGATAGCTACTAAAGGTAGCTCATCCATGAAGGGATATACCCTAAAATACCCTTGAGGAAAACACCTTCAAACCAAGGTTTAAATAGGAACCTCATGGATCAAAAAGCTCAAGAATGATGAGAGAATATCCAAGTAACATAATACAATTGATAAATTGCAAAGAAAACCTCTCAATTGGGTAAATTGTAGAAAAGTCCAAAATGTGCATAAAATTGCATAACTTGCTCAAACAATGTCCAATTCATACCAAATTTGAAACTTAAGATTGTCTTATGATTTCAAAGCATATAAAAAAGGTTATATTAGGGTTATAAGAATCAAATTATGATAATTAATCTTGTTCACACTTTAAGCAAGGTTAGGGGTCTCACAACCATAAACCCCTAATAGGGATTTTGCCCCCGAAATCCAAGGTAAACAAAGATGGGTACATACTTTGCACCTCATCCTATTACCTTAACATGGTTACTTGCATATCATGGTGATGTCACATCATTCATACATATCTCCTCTTGGGTCAGCACAAAAAAGCCCACCTAAGAAGACATTCTCAATATGGAATGTAGAAACTTGTTGTGTCATCTGTACAACTCTAGTAGTAACTTTTAACTTTAAATTATAGCTATCATCCTAAAATTATATCTATTTTATCAACAAACCATCTATCCTTGATAGTGTTCTTGCCCAACTATCACTAGACCATACACAACATTATAGAGTCACTTTTGTTTTTCCTTCCAAACAACATTTATAGGGTCATCATCAACTCTCTCTCCCTCTCTTTAGGGGGGGGGGGAATACTTGATATGTTTATTTAGTAAACATCTCCAACCTTCACATACTTCCCATATTGTTGATACATCTTGGATACTAGGATTCATTACCTTGGTATCCACCTCATGTGTTATAAGGAACTCACATCCTTATCTCATCTACTTTTACCAACATAATGAATTTCAAAACATATAAGAGGAGTCTCCCAGATAATTGGAAGGCTCAAAAGCAAACTCATCACAAACTTTATGATCTTGGAACCATAGTCCAAGCAATCTTATGCTATAATAAGCTATCCACCCTCATGTTTGTAGTGAATCCACACGTACCAAGTGGCAATGATCCACCTGAAAGTTGTGCCCTAGAAATGAAAGACACAAAGGGAAACACACTTCCCATACCATAATAGTATTTTTCAAGGGTCACTAGCAAAAAGGTAACCGATTCTATTTTCATTATACAGGTTACAACTTCTTATGTATCATTTTACCTTTTTCATTTGGGGTTCCTTGCCATTAGCATAGGAATCATTGTGATTAACATATCTCATTACTCCTTCCTTGATGACTATTTATCCCACTAGTGTATGTTCTCTTATTTTATTATGTTTTTCAACCACTTATCAATAGGTAAATCATCATATTATTCATTTTCTTCATTAAACATGGATCATCTGCCTTAATTTCTTTCACATGCTATGTTTATTTTATATTAACACTTTCTTACACACATAGGTTGGTATGAGATTTACTTAGGTTCCACCTTATTCCTTTGTCATTGTTCCCATTTATCTTCTTATTTTGTACTTGTTATAGGAGTTCTTTCCATCTTATGTGGATTTCATACCTTGATTCACTTTATAAGCATAGAATTATCTGTCTTTTACTTTATTATCTTCTTGAATCACATCTTTAAGAACTCATCTTTTTCCAATTTGTATCTGGATTTAGATTTCATGGTGTTATATCTTTCTCTTATAGTTACCAAACATTCAAGTTTTGATAGATTATGATGCAATTCCTACCTTCTTTAAGGTAGGATTGAGATATTCACACCATGATTTCTTATTCATTATGTTTTTTAGATTGTCTCAAAATGACTACTTGATCAGAGTAATCAGAAAGATAACAATCTAAGAGTTCCATACCTACCTTTCTTCAATAATTGAATACCTGGCCAGGGCACCCAAATACTGAGATTAGGCAGTATGCACCATATTTTTATGTCATATTCCTAATTTTGACATCATCCTAGTCCTAAGTCCTAGTGTCCCTATAGACTCAATGAACCTAAAGCTCTGATACCAACTTGTGAGAACATGTTACACTAAACAAGATTACTCAAAACATAAAACACAATCAATTATCAATTAACCACATATCCAAAAATATGGGTAAATTAAAATTGATTTCAACGTCATCACCCGCTCAGAAACATTTGCATAAGAGCGCAGCATCTTTCTTATATCCATACTATGCCAAGAATTTGATACAAATTGTTCTATCACCTTAGCTACAACATATATAGACAGGAGAACAATATTTGTATATGCCACACAATAAACATTAACATGCTAATAAAATTTCGATTCGTTTGAAACACCATATACAAACTTTTCCTTCTTGGGCCTGAGAGTACATGGACGAATCTAGGACACACTAGACATCTAATCAACTTTCTCAAAGATTCATTACTATAGCTCCTCTTTACTTCCACAAATCTGTTGTCGTCACTTCCAATTACTAAAAAAATGTGGCGAACCACAAGGGTGAGATCCATGTCCCAGCAAGAAATATAACCTCCAACAATTCTTATTGATTACAAATTTTAAATAGTAGATAACTAAGCAGTCGGAGTATTTAATAATCAATTTAACAAATTTAACAGTTCAAGTATACTAAACAGATTAAGTAAATCATCTTAGCAACAAGTATGATCATCAATGCATATATAGATAACAGATAAATCCATTTCTCTGGATAGATATCTACTCAAGTATCATCAAATTGCATCTAACAACAATCATTATCATTAATATGACTATCATCATATTCCTTGCTAACAGTACAAGCAAACTAGTAGCATAAGTATCCCTGACATCATGAATATGTCTAGTAACATAGCATGGCTATCAATATTGGCATCTCAAATAAAGGGAATAGATCTATATCATAAGTAGAACTAACATCATAACACAATGAACTACATAGGCATGATTAGCAGTTTAAGCATTCTAATTACATAGGCATGGCTAGCAATATTAAACATAGCTAGCAGTAGCATCTTAACCATCAGTGTCATTATATTTGACAACATAAGCATATTTACAACATGAGCATAACTACAATATAAGCATATCTATTATCTCTTATTGTACTATACATGATCTCAGTGAAAAGAAAGCAAACAAAGGTTATCATCCAATATGAAGCGTTGTGTATAACCCTAAACAGATATGCTACACGGTTGTCTTACATCTTTTATTATGCCCTGAGGAATTTGAGGATACCACTCAAAATCCAACTGACCACTGCTAAGTTGAAATCAGTGCCATACAAGATCTAGGAAGAGCCGAACTCCTAAGATCTTATTCATCCCCAGTCAGTATGGGTCCGCCATAGCAACACATAAGGTCAAGCTGCCACAGCCTAGTCCATCCTTGGTATAGGTCACGACACCAGTGAAAGGAGGTGGGTACGCATACCCTACCATCCAAGGTACAACCGTAGTTGTCCTCCAATCTCGTCACATATATAATCACCGAGACACAACCGTAGCCATTCTCAAACTAAGGGCTAGGTATGACCATAGTCATCCTCCCTAAACACTTGAATTCAGGAAGACAAGCACCCCGCATACTCATCAGTATGCACTCTGAGTTTGTCTTAGGAATACTCGTTTCACCATATGGCAAGTTCTGACACTCAGATGGATCTATGGCACATGGAACTACATGATTAGAGTTTCACTTGATTAGTTATGCCGATTGGGTGAATTAAGGCTGCATCAAACAAGTGGACATACAAACCTTAATTCACTTCTAGCGAGCATATAAATATCACAACTTCAAAAGATATAAAACGTGTGAAACATAATTTCTCATCTCATCATCACATGGTACTATTCACTTGCCATTCATGAGGCTACACTAGTCATCATACTATCACAAGATACAAATTCTTTTCACAATATCACAGGGTATCGACCCTTATCAACACAAGAGGATTACACCTCATTTAGGGCTCAACCATGCCCAAAGGTCATTAAGACCATCATACTATCACATGATATAAATCCTTTTCAAAATATTACAGGGTATCAACCCTTATCAACACAAGAGGATTACATCTCATTTAGGGCTCAACCATGCCCAAAGGCCATTAAGACAATTATACTATTCCCTACAAGATCATCATTATCTTTCCATGCCTTACAACAAGGCTCAACAACATCACTTACATATAATACACCAAATCAACACAATATTGCATTAATGAGCTAGAAGATATTCATAAACAATCATAGTAGGGTTATGTTAACATTAAGAACATTCCTTTATTACATCAACATGCAAGGAATCTAGATATGATTAACCCTCATCATATTCATAATGCACATGTTTAACATAAGAAAGTATCAACCATGTGGTTATGATAACCACCAATTAACACATTAAGGTTATGATCATATTAAGGAGGATATTTTACCATCATGCCATCATATAAGAACGTTAAACATGAATACTCACCTTAATCTATTTGCATTAGAGTTAGGTTTAACAAGATAAATTATTTTAATGTTACTAATCAACACTCATACCCAAACCCTAACTCAGGGCATCCCATTAGATCATGGATGCATAAAGTGAAGCAGCACCATCACATTCCATAGTATTCTCAAGTATGAACCCACACATAAATCAAGGTGTAACCATCAGTTTATAGCATACTAGGGTTTCAATAACAATAAGAGAGTACTCCATGATTGTATTAGTCACTCAAGGACTATTCATACCCAATTACCATCATTTAGTTATATTAAATCTAGGTATAACAAGCTATACCTCATTAGGGTTACATATCAACACAAAATGGTTGTCATCCCTTCTATTCATATGAGTGAATAGGTAATACTACCTTATTAAGGGTAACCCTCCATTTGTTCCATCATCATTCAACCCATATCACCATACCACAATGTCACCCAGAACCATTGGATGTTTATAAGGTAAGGCCATTAGTTGTTTACATAAGTAAACACCTTGGATAACCACCTATGAAGTCCTTGATTTGTGATCTAGAAAGAGTCACCATCTAACCCTAGACATCCCTTGATTAACAACACAAAAAGTTCCATTGAGAGTAGGGTAAAACCCACAATCGACTGCTCATTTAAAACAAGCCATCCATTGTCAAAAAGTAAGCTCCTTAATTTGACATATAAAGAAAACCATATAAATCACATTATTAGGACCAACATATTACATTAGCCATCATTCCACTTTATTGGAGGAATAAACATTAGACCTTGACCATTGGGTCAAGTTCACATGTTAAAACCATCAATTACAATATAGGTTCGACCATTACATCAAGTGACCCAAGAAACCATTGGTCTAAGGATTAACTGATGCTACAACTATATGATTAACTCACCATAGGTTTTGGAAACCTGATCCACCATCATTAGTGACCAATAAGTCACCATAGGTTGTTAGATCAGCACTATATTAATTAATCAGCATCATATATCAAACTAATATCACCATTGATTGATAGCATCATTAGGGTACTTAGTTGTTAATCATTAGGCTTCTAATTAGGCCAAAACATGACCTAAGGGGTGAATGTCAGTTGACATCCTTGGTTACCACCATCAATTGTCATGAAGACAACACCATAGGGTTGTTGCAATGGTACCATCATCGGGTCATGGGTTTGTAGAAGAAATCAACTTAAAACCCTAAAATTGACCATTGGTTGATAGGTGCTTAGCACCATAGGTTGTCAAACCAACATGGTCCAAGTCATATTATACCTTAGGAATAACTTACACATGATCAGAGGTTCATCTAGAATTGAAATCAGAACAGGGAACATTATAAAAATCAAAATCCAAGTCAAGCATAGCTTTTTAGTGCATGGATCATCATTTTCAAGCAAGAACATGAGCTAGAAAGCTTATAGTAAGCAATAAACGTGGAGCAAGTTATAAAACTTGCCTCTAATTAGAAGATAAACTCCTAAACATAAGAAAACACGAGCAAGTAGGGTAGGAGATCCAAGCATAAGCCGTGAACTCGTCCATCTAGCACCTTTCTTCATCAAATGAGCAAACCCTAAGCATAAGGAGCAAGAGAGGTAGGGTTTTAGAGCTTTAGAGAAATTTCTACCATGGAAAAACAAGGTTCCTACCTAGAGAAAGGTATGAGGAAGGATAAAAAAATAAATAAACAGAGGAAAGAAGGGGATTCTTACTCTTTTAGGTCAAGATCACTAGAAGGAAGCTTTTTAAACCCTAAAAGGAAGTCAATTACAACCCTAGATTCTTTTTCCAAAAAGATCCCCTCTTTCTTATTCCTTAGATAGGAAATTCATAGCAACATAGAGGGAGAATGAGGTTTATAGAAGGAGGGAAGTGGTGGAGAGCAAATGGCTTGTTTTGGTGCTGCTTGGCGAGGCATTGCTCGTCAGGACTCTGGCCGCCACTCTTGTGATGCCATTCACATAGACGTTGCATGAAACTCTACGATACCCCTCTCTGGGCGTTGTTGCCTGATACACTTATGGTCATCACTCTTGGGCATTGTAAGCCAGGGAAGCATGTTTTGATGTGTTTTGCCCAACATGTTGCAACCGATAACCCTAGCAGCCGTCACGGTCTGAGTGTTACCTGATACACCAGTGTTGTTGTTATCCCTATGACGTCCGTCCCCCCTATTATGTGTTTCCCAATAGAAAGGGGTTGGCTGACACCCTCTCCAAGAGGTTCTTAAGCCTGACACATCTATTGGATGATGTCTAAGCTGATACACCATCCTAGCTAGTAGGCCGACACACCTAGTGATGTTTAACTGATATTATACCTTGGGTAGTTACCCCACACACCCATGATGATACCTAAACTGATACACACCTTGGTATGGTGGTCGATACCCTATCTCAGTGTGGTTTTCTGATACACTTAGGGTTAATTGATACCATAGGTATAAACCCTAATCGGTACCTTGTGGTGGTGGTTGAGACACACCATGTTGATGTTAGGGCCACATGGTAAAGTGTGATACACTATGGAGTAGTTGTAAGTATGATGTGAGGGTTATATTTCTATAACCTTTATCATATAACATGTGTCATGATGATAAGGAAAGTGGCAACCTAAGAGTGGTTGTTGATCCAACATTGTAAACCCTAATCGGGTAAAGTAAAACCCTCTTTGTCATGATGTAAAATGTATGATGTATATGTAGAGCATGAGTCATATGAGATTATGATGATTTGCCTTCTTATTATTAGTTTCTAACCATGCAGGTGATACCTATTGATGTACATATCCATGTATGAGCTATGATGGTTATGATGTGTTGGGCATTGGTCCTTGTGATGGACATTGGCCCTTGTGATGGACATTGGTCCTGGAGATGGACATATGATGAATAATAAGCATAAAGAGACTTGATGTGATGAGATCACACTTAATGTGATCCAATTTTTTCTGATGATGAGTTATGTCCTATTTATGTAGATCTTGTTTAGAGGTTATACATCATAACAAGATGTCCAAATTGATCTAATTAATCAAGTGAAATCTAATAGTATAGTTTGCCCTATGCCATAGATCCATTCAGTGTCAACACTAGCTGAATGGTGAAACAAGTTTAACTCGGAGCGCATATTGTTGAATATGTGGGGTACAAGTTGAGGTATCTCCTTGTGTCCTGAATGTATACGTATGGGATTGGTTGCGGTCATACCCCAATAAAGAGTACAACTGTAGTTGTAGCTCAATTTGAGATACAATATTGGCTGCGGTCATATCCTAATATAGACTACAGTTGTGGTCGTAACTCACTAGAACTGTGACTTGTACCAAGGTGGGCTAGATGTGTACAACTGGACTAAAAGTCACTAATAGCAGTCTGACTAATGATGTCACTGCATGTTCTCATACTGACCGAGGGGATGAGGTCATGGATTCCAGCTCTTCTACTAGACCTTGTATGGCACTGATTTCGACTTATCAAGTGGTCGGTTGGTTTTGGGTGGTACGACTCAAATCCTCAGGGCATAATGAAATACATAACCAGTCGTGTACTATACTTGTATAGGATCAAATACTAAAACATTTGTTGAGGCCTTGCTTAATGTTAATACAATGTTGTTGATAGGAAATATACATGTTCTTCATATTCCTTTTAAATTGTTAAGAAGTTTCATAAATCAACAGTAAATTCTCTTCCTGTTAATAATCATTACCTGCTTATTTTTAGTTGTAATTATATTGTTGATCAGTTTATCTTATATGTGATAATAATAGAGTTGGTGGTGAGTTATATCTCCCATTGAGATTTGGAATCTCACCATGTGGGTTTCCCACATCCTTTTTATGTGGAAGAGCACGAAGAGGTAGAGATCGTGCAGAGGAGGTTGAGCAATAGCCAAAGGAGCAGTAGCTGATAAGGTTGGAAGTGTTTTTGGATGTATTTTGTTGATAGAGTCCTAGAGTCATCCTTGTACACTCAGGTCTTTGGGGACGCTTTGAAGATGTTTTGCGAACGAGCTTTCTTTTAGTGATTGGTTTATATACCTATTATGAACAATTGTGGTGGAATAATGTATATATGTTTTAGAATAGTTCTTTTATTATAGGATGACAACATACCTTGTATATGCTTTGAGTCATGAAGGACTTATATGTGAAGGTTCTTATTGTTTGGTAGTTTTATAAAAAAGGTTTTAATTTACATTGTTTTCTGATAATACACTTGTAAATCTTTCTTCCATGGTTATTTTTGAGTAATCTCACTTTGCGTGACGTGAGGCATTACAATCAGGTTGGTATCAGAGCTTTAGGTTTGCTGAGTCTACAGGGATCTAGGACTAGGGTTTGTGTCTATTCTAGTGTCTTCCAGTCTATCTTATAGTCACTTCTGCTTATGCAAAAGAAGAAGAGAAAGCTTAAAAATGTCTGGAGAACATGAAGAACATGTTGTCGAGAGCAGTGTTGGTACACTAGGTGGTGGTGTGAGAACCAGGCATGAGAAGATTGGGTGCCTAAAGTCCCCCAATTTGACCCAGCCATGATAGAAAACCATGCCTTCCAATTGATTTTTGGGTAGTTTATGGCAATGATAACTCATATGGTGGACAAGATGCATGTACCTCAGCCTAGGGCACATGTTCCCCATGGTGAATCTTTGGGTACTGGGAAGACTTTCGAGCGGCTTTGCCGTGTTGGGGCAGTTGAGTATGCGGGAACAACTGACCCACCAGATGCAGATCTGTGGCTGACTGAGTTGGAGAAGGCTTTCAAGATCCTGAGTATCCCTGAAGAGGATAAGGTGAAGCATTATGTATACCTCTTGAGAGGGAGTGGTGGCCATTGGTGGGCCATAGAGGAGGAGAAGAGACCTGATATTATGGTTGGTTGGGAGGAGTTCTGATGAGAGTTTGTTAGTCAGTACTTTCCTCAGACGTATCTTGATGAGAAGATAAGTCAGTTCGAGAGGATTCAATAAGGATCCATGACGATCAACAAGTATGAAGAAAGGTTTATGGAGTTGTTGAGGTTATGTCCTCACATGAAAGTGATGGAGGATGAGAGGATTCGTCACTTTGAGAAGGGGTTGAATGCTGAGTTGTCTACTCCAGCTGCTGCTTTGGAGAATCGAGAGAGGTTTGGCACATTTGTGGAATCTATTCGAAGAATAGAACAATCTGTGAAGGAGAAGAGAGAAGTAAGTGCCAAGAAGTGGTCTGTATAGTTTCAAGGGCAGCCGTCAGGTGGCTTCAAGAAGCTGAGGTTTTCTACACCGCCAGCGTCACAAAGGTTTAGTGCTTCGACTCAGTGGTCACCAAGTAAGGGAAGATGTTGTAGTTTTCCACCCTTAGTAGCCCAGAGTGTTGCATCACCATTCATGAAAGGGCCATCTAAGTCACGGGTTGAGACCCAGGCCTGCCACAAGTGCAGACATCTAGGACATCTAAAGGTGGAGTACCCAATGAGGGATGATGAAGTGACCCAACAACTGAGGCAGAGTCTGCAAGGTTCACAGAGACATCAGAATAGTGGTATAGGAGGATGAGGATGTGGCCAAGCATCACAGGATGGATTGTATGCTCATGGAAGCAGAGGATGAGGGCAACAGTAGAAAATTTCTAGATTCTACGCTATGAGTCAGCCAGAGGCGGTGGTCAACCCGCGAGTGGTGACAGGTCAGATAGAGTTATTTCATTCTTATTTGTCTTCTTCTTACTTTATATCTGTTTTGGTTGACCCAGGTGCTATGCACTCTTTTATCACACATGAAGTGCTTAGTAGTTGTTCTTTGCCTGTTAGTCGTAAGAATAATATCTTGTTGCTAGAAACCATGTTGGTTGGTTCTGTAGTGTTGTGGGATGTGTGTCCTTCCTGTGTTCTTTCCTTTTTGGGACACAACATTCAAGTAGACCTCATAACACTTGACATGTATGGATTTGATGCGATCCTTAGAATGGATACCTTTGAGAATTATAGAGTGGTCTTGGACTGTAGTTCCAAGCAAGCAAAGTTTTTGGATGGTAGTGAGATGTGGATCTTCCAAGGAGATAGGAAGATTCTTTCGACATGTCTTGTATCAGCCATGGTAGCATGGAAGATTCTGAGACAAGGTTGTGAGGTTTTTTTGGCACACGTGGTGGATAAAAAGGTGAGGAGTCCTAGTATCTAGGAGGTGTCGGTGGTTAGGAAGTTTGAGGATGTATTTCCTGAAGAATTTCTAGGTGTTCCCCCACCCTGTGAGATTGATTTTGAGATCAATATGGTTCCTGGTACGCAACTGATAGCTCAAACACCATACATGATGGCTTCAAAAAAGAAGGCAGAATTGAAGAACAGTTACAAGAACTGCTTGACAAAGATTTCATCAGGTTGAGTACGTCACCTTGGGATTCTCTAGTATTGTTTGTGAAGAAGAAGGATGGATCTATGAAGTTGTGCATAAATTACATGCAATTGAACAAGGTTACAATAAAGACTAAATATCCCTTTCTGAGGATAGATGATCTGTTCGACCAGTTGTGTGGTGCAACGGTGTTCACAAAGATAGATGTGAGATCACGATATCACTAGTTGAGGATCAAGGAGGATGACATACCAAAGTCAACTTTTAGGATGAGGTATAGTCACTATGAGTTCGTGGTTATGTTGTTTGGGCTGACCAATGCACCATCAACATTCATGGATTTGATGAACATGGTGTTTCGACTGTTCCTTGATCAATTTGTGGTGGTATTTATAGATTACATCTTGATATATAGTCATGATAGTCAACATGATAAACCACATCTTCATCAGGCGTTAACAGTGTTGAGACAAAACCAACTCTATGCCATGTTTAGAAAGTGTGAGTTCTGGTTGAGGGAGGTAGCTTTCTTGGGGCATGTTATATCTGCAGAAGGAGTACGCATAGATCCTAAGAAGGTAGAGTCTGTGACAGAGTGGGAACAACTGAAGATGCTGACAGAAGTGTACAATTTTCTAGGTTTGGCAGGATACTACTAGAGGTTCATCAAGGATTTCAGCTTTATCACCCTACCCCTAATAAAGTTGATGAGGAAGAATGTGCCTTTCATTTGAGACGACATATGTCAATGTGCTTTTCATACATTGAAGGAGAATTTGACAAGTGCACCGGTCCTAGTTTTCCTGAGCAAGGAAAGGGATACATCATCTTTTGTGATGCGTCCAAGAATGGTTTGGGGTGTGTGTTGATGCAGGACAAGCAAGTAGTTTCTTTTACTTCTTGAATGCTTGAGAAATACGAGGAGAATTACTAGACTCATGATTTGGAGTTAGTTGTTGTGGTTCATGCTTTGAAGATTTGGAGGCATTACTTGTATGGGGAGAAGTGTCAAATCTTCACAGATCACAAGAACCTGAAGTATATCTTCTCACAAGTGGAGTTAAACATGAGGCAATATCGTTGGATGGAATTGATCAAAGATTATGTCTGTATGATTGATTATTATCCGGGAAAGGCGAATGTCATAGCAGATGCATTGGGTAGGAAGTCTTCATCCTCATCCATGGATAAAGGTCAGTTGAGTTATTTGACATGTCATAGGCGGGACATGTTGGTCTCCCTACCTCAGATGAATGTCAAGTTGGAAGTCTCCTTATTAGTCAGTTTGTTGGCATAGTTAAAAGTGAAACCTACGCTAAGACAACAGATTAGAGAATTCTAATAGATAGAAATTGTGATACAATAGATTAGATCAGAGTTTGGCAGTGAGAAGCATGATGGATTCCATGAGTTGGATGATGGGACATTTTGTTACCATAACAGGATAGTGTTTCCTGATGCTGATAACCTGAGGAAGATGGTGATGTAAGAGGCTCATACATCTATGTATGCTATGCACCCAGGTAGTACCAAGATGTACCACAATCTGAAGGATATGTATTGGTGTCCAGCTTGAAGAAGGGTGTAGTTGAGTTTGTTGCAAGATGTGTTGTGTGTCAACAAGTCAAAGTTGAGTACTAGAAGCCTACATGAACATTACAATTGTTTCCAATACCTCAGTGGAAATGGGATCATGTAACTATGGACTTTGTGGTTGGTCTGCCTAAGACAACCAAGGGATATGATTCCATTTGGGTGATTGTTGACCAGTTGACCAAGTCAGAGCATTTCCTCCCCGTGAAGACAATGTTCACAGCAGAGAAGCTTTCCCGAGTCTATGTGGATGAGGTAGTGTGTTTGCACGGTGTTCTAGCAACTATCATGTCTGATGGAGGTCCTCAATTTACGAGTTGCTTTTGGGAGCAACTGCACATAGCTTTGGATATGCAATTGAAGTTCAGTATTGCTTTCCACCCACAGACAAATGGTCAATCTGAATGGACCATTTAGACCTTGGAGGATTTGTTGAGGGCATGTGTCCTTCAGTTTTCATGAAGTTGGGATGTACACCTCAGTTTGATAGAGTTCACCTACAACAACAACTATCAAAGTAGTATTGACATGGAACCATATGAGGCGTTGTATGGGAGACGTTGTAGATCTTCATTGTGTTGGTATGAAATAGGTGAGTACCAACTTCTTAGCCTTGAGCTTGTGCAGAAGACAAAATAGAAGATCAAAGTAATACAACAACAACTGAAAGCAACACGGGGTAGATAGAAGTCGTATGCAGACAATCATTGTAGAGCCTTGGAATTCCAAGTGGGAGACAAGGTATATCTAAAGGTATCGCCTTGGAAGGGTGTTATGAGGTTTGGGAAGAAGGGTAAGTTAGCTCCCAGGTATATGGGACCTTACCCAGTGGCGACACGAGTTGCAAAGGTGGCTTACAAGTTGGAGTTACCATCTAAGTTGCACATGCTACATCCAGTGTTCCATGTCAGTATGTTGAGAAAGTGTCATCTAGATACAAAGTCAGTGTTACAGCCAGTGGAGGTAAAGCTTGATGAGGATGCCACCTATGTAGAAGGTCCAGTGTTGATCCTTGATAGGAAAGTGAAGAAGTTGAAGAGGAAGTAGTCAAAGTAGTATTGACATGGAACCATATGAGGCGTTGTATGGGAGACGTTGCAGATCTTCGTTGTGTTGGTACGAAACAGGTGAGTACCAACTTCTTAGCCTTGAGCTTGTGCAGAAGACAACAAAGAAGATCAAAGTAATACAACAACAACTGAAAGCAACACGGGGTAGATAGAAGTCGTATGCAGACAATCATTGTAGACCCTTGGAATTCTAAGTGGGAGACAAGGTATATCTAAAGGTATCTCCTTGGAAGGGTGTTATGAGGTTTGGGAAGAAGGGTAGGTTAGCTCCCAGGTATATGGAACCTTACCCAGTGGCGGAACGAGTTGGAAATGTGGCTTACAAGTTGGAGTTACCATCTAAGTTGCACATGCTACATCCAGTGTTCCATGTCAGTATGTTGAGAAAGTGTCATTTAGATACAAAGTCAGTGTTACAGCCAGTGGAGGTAAAGCTTGACAAGGATGCGACCTATGTAGAAGGTCCGGTGTTGATCCTTGATAGGAAAGTGAAGAAGTTGAAGAGGAAGGACCTTGTGCTTGTGAAGGTTCTTTGGTATCATTGTGTTTTTGAGGAAGCCTCATGGGAGCTCAAGCAAGAGATGAGGAGGAAGTACCCTTCCCTTTTCTCTTAGGATTTTGGGGGTGAAATCCTTGTTAGGGGTTTATGGCTTGTAAGGACCCTAACCCACATTTTGGGATAACCCTATTTCTTCTGCTTAAGTATGTTGCTTAGCTCCTTGCTCTAATCATCTGAGATGTAATTAGGGCATGTTGGAGGTTTGAGTTCCTTGTTTGAGCTTGTTTGGTTGATGCTTGTGTTTTGTGGAGAGGTTTGGGTGCAAATTACAATTTACCCAAGAAAAGGGTTGATGTGCAAGTTTGCCACCTCTAGTGTGTTCTTTCTCTCTCTTGACATCATCTAGAGGAGTGAGAGAGAGATGGGAACCTTGTTTGAGCCTTGGTTGAGTGGTGACATCCTTGGTGATATTTTGCACTCATGTTTGAGGTGTATCTTACACCTAGGAGTGTTGTCTTGGGCTTGAGAGCCTTAGAGAGACCTTGTATTGGTTTGTGGTTGTCTTGAGGGGCACAATATCAGTTTGGGGATGCCTTGAGGAGGTCTTGTATCATTTTGTGGCGACTAGAGATGTGCCATATTGGTTTGTGACCCTAGGGTTTCATCCATATCAGTTTGTGAAGGGAGGAGGAGAAGTGTATCGTCTATGACCTAGGAAGGAGGCTTAGTGGGTGAGGCATAGTTCTTATCACCTTGTTGCATGGTGTTGCATGTGGCTCTTTCTTCGTGTACAGGTGTCATCTAAGGTTCCTTGGTGGTGACACCTTTCCCTTGCTCTCTCTTTCATCTCTCTTGTATATATACTTCTTTCTCTCCATACAAGAGAATCCTTTGTACATCTTTGCTTTCCTATTCCTTGGAGGACGATCTTGAGCTTAAGGAGTGCTCTCTCTTGGAGCTTGGTGGATGAGCCTAAGGTTGTGGTGTTCTCTTTTCATCTTCTTCCTTAGTAATACATGATCCTTAGCTTCTTTCTCTCTTTCTTTCTTCTTCTTGGCCATGGACCTTGGTTGCTTCTCTTTCCCTCTCTTGCTCTCTCTTAACCTTGGTTCTATCTTCCTTCTTGGAGGTGTTGTCGAGATCGAGCTAGGAGGATCTTCTTCTACCTTGAACTCAAGAAGCTTGGAGCTTGACTCAGGAGCTTAGGGGTTGGTGGTGATCCTTGAAGCATGTTATATAACTCTAAACCATCTTTGTTATTATCACCTTTTACTTGTTATCTTGCTCTTAATCTATGGCTCATTATTGCTTGCATGCTAGTAGTTCCTTTGGGTAGTTTGTGACCTATTTTAGTAGAAGAGCACGGCTTAGTTGTTGCCCATGCGTTACACCTTTCCTTTACCTTGTTAGTAATGTTGTCTTGAGGATGAAGATGAAGTGGCCGATATGCCTAGTAACCGACATGCTTGAGAGGCCAATATGTGGGGCGACCGTCATGACCTGTGACTCCCTAGTTGTTATCCTTGTGGAAAGTCATCATGACCTTGGCAAGGTCAAGGTAGACACCTTTAGTTGGATGGTCATCACGTCCTTGGGGAGACATGTGCCGACATACTTTGGTAATAATTAGGTTATCATGCCTTGTACACGAAGTAACTAATATGGGAGCAACGTTACACATTGCTTGGAGAGGCATTGCCCGTCAGGACTCTGGCATCCACTCTTATGATGCCATACACATAGACGTTGTCCGATACTCTGCGGTACCCCTCTCTCGGCGTTGCTGCCTGATACACTTGTGGTTATCATGCTTGGGCGTTGCAAGCCAGGGAAGTGTGTTTTGATGTGCGTTGCCCAATGCATTTCAGCCATTAACCCTAGCAGCCGTCACGGCTTGAGTGTTACTCGACACACCAATATTGTCATTATCCATCTGACGCCCGTCCCCCCTGTGATGTGTTGCCCGATAGAAAGGGGTTGACCGAAACCCTCTCCAAGAGGCGCTTGTGCCCGAAACATCTATTGGATGATGTCTAAGTCGGTACACCATCCTAGTTGGTAGGCTGACACACCTAGTGATGCTTCACCGACACTATACTATGGGTAGTTTCCCGACACACCAATGATGATACCTAAATCGATACACACCTTGGTATGGTGGTCAATACCCTATCTTAGTGTGGTTGCCCGATATACTTAGGGTTAACCAATACCATAGGTGTAAACCTAATCGGTACCTTGGGGTGGTGGTTGAGACACACCAAGTTGATGTTAGGGCCACATGGTAAAGTGTGATACTCTATGGAGTAGTTGTAAGTATGATGTGAGGGTTATATTCCTATAACCTTTATCTTATAACATGTGTCATGATGATAAGGAAAGTGATAACCTAATAGTGGTTGTTGATCCAACCTTGTAAACCCTATTTGAGTAAAGTGAAACCCTCTTTGTCATGATGTAAAATGTATGATGTAAATTTATAGCATGAGTCCTATGAGATGATGATGCTTTGCCTTCTTGTTATCAATTTATAACCATGCATGTGATACCAATTTATGTACATAGACAAGTATGAGCTATGATGGTTATGATCTGTTGGACATTGGTCCTTGTGATGGAAATTGGTCCTTGAGATGGGCATATAATGAATAACAAGCATAAAGAGACATGATGTGATGAGATCACACTTAATGTGATCCAATTTGTTGTGATGATGAGTTATGTCCTCTTTATGTAGATCTTGTATAGAGGTTATACGTCGTAACTTGATTGATGCTTAAAGATCTTTAAATTGATCTAATTAATCAAGTGAAATCTAATAGTGTAGTTTTCCATGTGCCATAGATCCATTCAGTGTCAACACTTCCTGAATGGTGAAATAATTTTAACTTGGGAGCGCATATTGTTGAATATGCGGGGTGCAAGTTGAGGTATCTGCTTGTGTCATGAATGTATGTGTATGGGATTGGTTGTGGTCATACCCCAATAAAGAGTACAACTACGATTGTAGCTCAATTTGAGATACATGAATGAATGCGGTTATATCCTAATATTGAGTATGGATGCTGTCGTAACTCACTAGTGTCGTGACCTGTACTTAGGCGAGCTAGATGAGTACAGCTGGACTATAAGTCACTGATAGCAGTCTGACTAATGATGTCACTGCCAATTTTCTCATATGGACTGAGGGGATGAGGTCGTGGATCCTGACTCTTCCACTAGACCTTGTATGGCACCGATTTGGACTTATCAAGTGGTCGATTGGATTTGGTTGGTACGATTCAAATCCTTGGGGCATAATGAAATATGTAATCAGTCGTGTAGTATAATTGTATAGGATCAAATATGAAAACATTGGTTGAGACATCGCTTGATCTTTATACAATGTTGTTGATAGGAAATATGCATGTTATTTGTATTCCTTTTAAATTGTTAAGAAGTTTCATAAATCAACAATAAATGCTCTTCCTGTTAATAATCATTACTTGCTTCTTTTTAGTTGGAATTATATTGCTGCTCATCTTATCTTATCTGTGATAATAATAGAGTTGGTGGTGAGTTATATCTCCTGCTGAGATTTGGAATCTCACCCCATGGGTTTCCCACACCCTTTTTAGGTGGACGAGCACAAAGAGGTAGAGATCGTGCAGAGGAGGTTGAGCAACAGCCAGAGGAGCAATAGCTGATAAGGTTGGAAGTGCTAGTGGATATCTTTTGTTGATAGAGTCCTAGAGTCATCCTTGTACACTCGGATCTTTGAGAACGTTTTGAAGATGTTTCGTGAATGTGCTTTCTTTATATGGTTGGTTTATATCCCTGTTATGAACAATTGTGGTGGAATCATGTATATATGTTTTAGAACAATTCTTTTATTATAGGTTGACAACATGCCTTGTATAAGCTTTGAGGCATGAAAGGACTTATATATGAAGGTTCTTGCTGTTTGGCAGCTTTATGAAAAGGGTTTTAATTTACAATGTTTTTTTATAATATGCTTGTAAATCTTTCTTTCACAGTTATGTTTTGAGTAATCTCGTGTTGCATGATGTGAGGCATCACAGTTTTGAGGTGATGATGAAAAATAGATTACTACGAGGAGTGATGAGAGTTGTAATGAGAAGAAAGGAGGTGATTTATGACTGCATGATGGTTGTTGGAGCTAAAGACAACCACGATAGTAGGTTGTAACAATTGCATGCTATCACTAAATGTTGGGTGCCACAAGAGAGGGATGCATGTGAAATGTTTGTGTCGGTGTGGAAGGCAAGCATGTGTATGTTTTATTACATGTGTTGATGATGGGGGGTCCGTAGGATCAACATTTGCAGGCCTACCAAGGTGGTTGAAGCTAAGGAGAAAGAGATCTCTAACGACTAGGGCTGGGTAGTGAGGGAAGATAGAGGGAGGAAGAAATAGAGAGGGGACAAGGGAGAGAATAGAATATGAAGAGAAGGAGAAGGAGAGTAGGCCACATTGGTTATCAAGCTACACCACATTGGTTATCAAGCTACACAAATGTGGTTAAGTGTGAGACATGTGGCAGAGGTGAAGGGAAAAGGCAATCCCAAACATTACTTTTGGGCTCCAATTGGTTCAATGTAACTAGAGTTTTTTGGGAAATCATTTTCTAAAAACTGAAGTTCAGTTCCTAGAAATTGAGTTCAGCTGATTGGTTTAGTATTTGAGATTTTGTTAGTAGAATGCTTCCATGAGGCAGGTTTTTTGTAACTTTGAACAATATATAAAAATCTAGAACAATATGTACAACAACAACAATCATGTACATTATGAAGACTATATCATATGATATAATTAAAAACTCTAGCATGGAAGGAAGTTCTAAAATAAATATTTGATTGAAAACCACTTCTTATATAAGATATATGAATGAATATTCAATTTAAGGCATATATCTAGTTACATAAAATGCATATTGTGTAGCTATTGGACAAAGAAAATAAAGATATATCTTAGCCGATGCAAAAGAAAAAGTACTCATACAAAATGACAAAAGCATAAAAATACTCACTACTTCTATTTAATCAATGTAAGTAGTGGAATAAAAGGACTGTTGCTGTTTTGAGACTGTTCGTCTTTTGATATAGAATTCTCTTTCCAAGAGTCGTGGCAGTGGCAGAGGAAGATATACATAACGTCCCATGAATCGTATTCTGGTATGGAAGCAGAATCTCTATGCGAGTGACACTGTTTTTTCTTTTTGATAAAGGTCCATGCATTAATGATAAAAATCACGTTTCTTACGGACAAGTAACTTTTGCAAGCAAAAACACTGATATAACACAGTGGGCATCAAACATGGGTGAGGTCTTGCTACCTAAGCAAATGATGCAGCCAAGGAAATGCATAAAAGGAAGTGTATGTGGGGGAGGCACTCCTTAAACATATGTCTCAGACGAAAGTAAGAGCAATAAAGATGTAGCTATAGTAGTAGCTAAGATAGTAGGATCCAGTCTATGAGATGAACAAAGCTTCAGAAGTCAGTGTCGTCAATGATAATATCCTCGGGGGAGTAGCATCTACCTCCATTGTGATCACCAAATATGTTACCCAGATCAACTTCAACAGGTATCACCTGAGTTGATGTAGAAGCCTGTCTTACAGTGTCATTGTACAAATAAGACATGTTTAATGTCATTTAGCATAATCTGGGTGTGTTTAGAAATGTTATGCGGGTCATACTGTGTTTGGCAGTATTTGACAAAAAGGACGCCGTTTGAAATTGATATTTGACAACATATAGCAGGTTGGCTAGCTGATGCCTTGAGCAATTGGCAACGTGAAGCAAGTTAGTCGATGGAGCATGATTCACTATGTTCGTTGGTGAAACACCAAGGAATGAATACGTAATGATGAATGACCCTTTCCATTGAACACTAGAACAGGGAACGATATATCACATATATACACACAACAGCCGTCGGCCAAGCCTAGAAGGGAACTCGTTTTCATGCCTTTTTTCTCTATAACTCTGAGCGTAAACCTATTTATACTCTGAAAGTTCGGAAAATTCATGAGAAATTGTTTTCCTTAGTTACGACAAACTACTCACTTAAAAATCATTTTGGAACTTGACTTCCTAACTTTTTTTTACCCAATTATAGCAAATCAATCGGAGCCTTAGAGAAGTAAATGAAACATATTAATGTGGTCAATTAAATCAATGAAATCTAGATCATTCTAATATCTTTATTTCTTTAATTTAGTTTGGGGAGAATGTATTGTGCTATTAATATGAAATTTAGTATGTACTAATTAAAATGTGAGGAATGCAATTTTAAATCAATTTCTCATTTTTAAAAACGTTGAATATTTTATTTCTGTACGATAATAAGTATGCATTTCATATACTTGTTTTTATTTTTATATCAATTTGATATAATAAGTATAATTTTGTATTTTACTTAATCTACCACTATTATGAAGAATCTAGATTGTCAGATTAACGTCAAATCTTATTAAGAGGTGAAGTTATATATTCAACCCTGTTATTGTTTTATTTCGTTGTTTTATCCTAAAACTTCAAATAAGAGGTTCATTATAGTTACATGATATTATTTGATTCTAAATACTCCTAATTTTAAAATCAGGAGTAAAGGAATCGGAGTAAAGGAATCGATACCAACATGCTTGAGAAGGAGCCTTAAAAAGGGAGGGTTAAGCAATGAGTCTAGATTTGTGGGTATTTCTTATACCGAATCATTCCCCTCTTCATCTTTAGTGGTTGCTTTTTACCTTAGTTATTGATGAGACAACCTTGCAAAAATTTGAGCCAAAATTGATGTTTTCATATTTCGTGGAAAGCACACGTTTAAGTGTTCGGAAATTGTGGTGGGTAAGTGATGATGCTCTACAACACTGAAGGCACAAGATTTAACGTAGAAAACTCTCCCCAAGACTAGGAGAGAAAAATCACGGGGCAATACCGACCAACAAGCACTAAGTAATCTGAATTACAACTCACACTGTCCAGATTTAATCACCCCTAAATCTGAGAAGCTCTTTCTTCCCGAGAATAAAGATAAGGAAGAACGGAGTTACACCCAATGTGTACAATCCCTCCCTTTTCACTTTTTCTCCTCACGACACCACTACCGCTGCTGGGATTGCTTGTTATCCCTGAGACCGTTGACCGGGTCACCTCTTCTCCTGACGAGGTCACCTACCTGTTGACCTAGGTGTCGCACATTGCCCATATTTTGATAATGAATTAACCATTCCATTCATATGTATCTAACAAATCCATTTGAGATTGTTTCAGATATTAGGTACAAGAAAAGAATCACATTCAACTCAAAAGCTACTCATCCAGCACATGCAAAACATGTGACTTTTGACCTTTTTGGGAAATAGCCCTTATTCGCTTAGAACAATTGATGTAATCACTTATACTCATGTTTTGCATTGTAACTAAGATGGATAAAATTATTGGGACTCAAAAATCCATCATTTGTATGGTTATACGAAAATTCCAAAATACCCATAACAGGGATTTGGTCGTCCGAATTCCAAACTCGGCCGATCCATATATTCTGGAATTTTTGTTGCAATCGGCCGAGTTACAAACTCAGCCGATTCCCGTTCGGTCGAGTTTCTAGCTAGGAAACTCGTCCGATCCACTGATCGGTCCAAGATGAAAGTCGACCGATCGGCCGAGTTTCTCCAAAGAAACTCGGCCGACAGTCTAGCTTTCAGCCTTGTCTTTTAGTGGTTCGGCTGAGTTACCTTTATATAAACTCGGCCGATCAGACTGTACAGGAATGCAGAAAAAGCAATTCCAACCGTTGGAGAAGTTGGTGGAACTCAAAATAGATCCGTTGCAAGTTGTAAAATGGCTATTTTGTGTCCCTTATCTCTCCCAAGTTCAAAGGGACACCCTCAACTATAAATAGGATCTCTTGGATTTCATTCCAAGGTTGCTCATTCACATATGCTTGGTCCTAGCCTTAGTTGAGTGTTTTCTAATCCTTTGAGCCCCTTTCTCTCTCTACCTTCAAAGCAAAATCGTGAGTATGAGTGAGTTAGGTCACCATGTATGAGAGCTATCATTTGTAATGTTGTAAAGCTCTCCATTCTTCTTCTCCTACCTCCATTCCCTTTGAAGATTGTTTGAAGCTTCTTCTCCAAGTGAAAGAGAAGAAGGATGTTGTTCTTCCCCGAGTGAAGGAGAAGAAGGCAAGCTGCTCCAGGCCTCCGAGTGAAGGAGGAAGGTGCTAAAGCTTTCCAAGAGAAAGAGAGGTGCAAGGCAAAGATCAAGTAAGATGGGTAATTCCTGCAAGGCGGAAGACGTGTGCAAGAGTAGGTAAGTCCTTGGTGTGCAAGGCAGAAGACTACTTGCAAGTGGGTAAGTCCTTGGTGAGGTTGAAGATCTTAGCTTGATTACTTAAGTCCTTGGATGTGTGGTTGTTGTAGCTTGTAATCTTATTGAGTGATATATATAAGAGAACCAAGTTACAAATCCTAGAGCCTAACCAACTCTAGGTAGTGGACTGACATTGCTCCTAAGTTTAGGACGTGGAACCACTCTAAACCACCTGTCCAAGTGCATGCTATTCCTTGTCTCTTATCCTTGCTTTGTATGCTAGTTTAGGACATCAAATTGCTGTTTTGGTTTAAGTTCTGCACTTAATATAATTTGTTGGTCTAATCAATTTTGTGAAGTTTGTGAAGCTCTATTCAACCCCCCCCCTTCTAGAGCCCATTGATCCAACAAGTGGTATCAGAGCAGGTCTTCTCCAAGCTACTTCAACAAGTAGGAGAAGATGGGCGATTCGGCTCTTGGGTCACTCAATCTTGAAGGAAGCTTCTCCATGAGACCCCCGATCTTCGACGGCACAAACTTCCTATATTGGAAGAGAAGAATGCAATTCTACATCCAAGGGGTGAGCTACGAAATGTGGAAGATAGTCCATCTCAAGTATGAAGAGCCAAAAGGGAACATCACCACATGGACGGAAGATGAGATGAAGCGTGCTCAACTCAACGCCAAAGCCGTGAGCATCATCTACGCCGCTCTTACTCCATCCGAGTTCAACCAGATCTCTTCTTGGGACACGGCACATGAGATTTGGCACAAGTTGTGTGTCATCTATGAAGGGACCGAGCAAGTCAAGGAGGCCAAAGTCTACATGCTTGGTGGTCTACTTGAGAACTTCAAGATGGGGAAGAATGAGAGAGTTGCGGATATGTACACAAGGTTAAATGTCATCTTGAACAGCCTTGCAGCCCTTGGGAGTGTCATGGATAGAGGTACAATCAATGCCAAGATCTTGAGATCTCTTCCAAAGAGATGGGAGCCAAAGGTCACTTCAATTGAAGAAGTCTACAAGCTGAGCGAGTTGTCAACCGAGGAGCTGGTTGGTAACCTCCAAGCACATGAACCTAGGCTCGACAAGCAAGAGGAAGAGGAGAAAAGAGAAGAGAAGGAATCAAAGAAGATGAAGGACACAACCTTCAAAGCCCAAGTTTAAGAAATGGTCCGGCAACAACAACTTGCCATGAAGTCTCCCTGCCCTTCCTCAAGTGAAGATGAAGGTGGAAATGATCATGAAGCCAACTACTCAAAAGGGAGACACTTCAAGAGCAAGCCCTCCTCCTCAACTCCTAGGTGCTACGAGTGTGGTCAAAAAGGCCACTACAAGAGTGACTACCCAAAGGCCAAGAAGGGCTATCATAAGAGCAGCCATAAGAAGGATGACAAATACAAAAGAGAAGCAAAGTACAAGAAAAAGGACAAGAAGGAGAGACGATCCAAAGATGCAGCTCATGCGGCATGGGAGGAGTCTTCTACTTCAAGCTCCTCAAGCTCCGAAGATGGAGAATGTCATCTTGCCCTCATGGCATCTACTAGTGAAGATGTAATTGAGGTAAGTGAGGTAAGCAAGGTAAGTGATGCAAATTTACTTGAGTTATCTAAGGAAACTCTCATTGATATGCTAAATGAATGTCAATCATCTTTTGATAAATGCAAATCTAAAAGAAAAAGATTAGGAAAAATAGTTGATGATCTTTATGCAAAAATTGACATTCTTGATGAAAATGAAAAATTGCATCTTGATAGAATAGACTCCTTGAAAGGGGAATACCTTGACCTTGAACTTCAATACCGTGGAGTTGAGGTTGAAAATGATGCTTATCTTAAACAAATTGAAAATCTTAAGATAGATAACCAAAATTGCCTTGATGAGCTTGATGTCCTTAAAACTGAAAATGTAGAACTCAAGCTTATTGATGATGCTAGGAGAGATGAGGTATATGCTTATCAAAGAGAAATTGTTGTTCTTAAATCTGAAAATGCTAGATCACTTGCTCAAGTTAGTGATTTATCTTCTAGGCATGTTTTGCCAAGAAATGAAGTTGCTAGCTTATCTATAGAAAAAGATTCTCTTCTTACTAAAGCCCTCTATCTTGAGGCCGACCTGTTGCATGATAAAGAAGATCTTGCTAGTCTTTCTACTACTGTTATAACCCTTAGTGATGATAATGCTAAGCTTAGATCTACTTTGCAAAGGTTTTTATCAGGTAAAAAATCCCTAAATGATGTCTTAGAGCATTCTACCAAACAAATTGGTAAGAGTGGTTTAGGATATGATGGGACTTCTCCCAAAGGCAACAAAGGTAAGAAGAAGAAGGGTAAGAAAAAGAGTTTGGAATCTCCAATTTTCCATGGATAGTCTTTCGGCTCTAAAAACCCTATGGTTTGTACTCATTGCAAAGGTGATGACCATTACTCTACCTATTGTCCTTATAAGCCTAAGGGGACCAACCCAAACATGAAATGGGTCCCAAAGCTAACTCCGGATCCCAAAGTTTGAGTTGGGTTCTGACATCCTCTTTTCTTGCAGGATAAAAAGAAATGGATTGTTGATAGTGGCTGCTCTAAGCATATGACTGGAGAAATCAGCCATTTCAACAAATTTGTGAAGAAGAAAGGAGGATCGGTAACCTTCGGGGACAACAAGAAGGGTAAGGTTATAGGTGAGGGTGATGTAGGAAATGAACTATGCATCAAAAATGTATTGCTTGTTGATGGCCTACATCACAATTTGATAAGTGTTAGCCAATTATGTGACAATGGTTATCTTGTGTTATTTACTGCTTTAGAATGCTTGCTTCTAGATTCCCTCTCCTACAATGTTTTATATAAGGGAACTAGAAATGGTAATATTTATGTTATTATTCTTGATTCTCTAAAGCCCATACTAAATAGATGCTTAGTTGTGGATAAAAACGATCTTTCTCTTTGGCATCGTCGTTTGGGTCATGTGAATTTGCATCAAATGAAGAAGTTGAACAAAAAGAACTTGGTTCGAGGACTTCCTAAATTGGATTTTGATAAGGATGAGGAATTCCAACCTTGTACACAAGGGAAACAAACCAAATCCTCCTTCAAATTCAAAGGAGTCATGAGTACCAAGAGAGTTCTTGAGCTTCTTCATATTGATCTATTCGGACCAATGAGAACTCAAACGCTTCGTGGTTCCAAGTATTGTCTTGTCATTATCGATGATTTCTCTAGATATACTTGGACTTTCTTTCTCGTTTATAAAAGTGATACTCTTGATGTTTTCTCGAGCTTTTGTAAACGGGTTGAAAATGAAGCTTCCTGCCATATTATTTCTATCCATAGTGATCATGGGGGAGAGTTTGAAAATGACCTTTTTGAGCGCTTTTGTGAAAAATCGGGTTATTCGCACAATTTTTCTTCTCCTCGCACACCTCAAAAAAATGGGGTTGTTGAGAGGAAGAATAGGTTGCTACAAGAGATGGCTAGGACCATGCTTCTTGAGTTTGACACTCCTAAGAAGTTTTGGGCCGAAGCTGTTAGCACGTCATGTTTTGTGCAAAACCGAGTTTTCACACATCCGACTTTTAAGAAAAACCCCTATGAACTATGGCGTGGTAGGAAGCCATCTATTGATTTCTTTCATGTTTTCGGATGTCATTGTTTTGTTTTGAACACGAAGGATTCCCTTGACAAGTTTGATCTGAAATCTTTTAAGGCTTTCTTCCTAGGCTATAGCACTACTAGTAGGGCATATAGAGTATTTAACATTGAACTGTCTAAATTTGAAGAATCTATTAATGTTAAGTTTTTTGAAACTAACCCTGCTATTAGCAAGCATTTTGGTGATGATGATGTTGCAGAAGGAATAATTCCTATCTTAAAAGATCTCAACATCAAAGACAAAGGCAAGCAAGTAATAGAAGAAAAAGAAGATGAAGAAAAGAAGGATCCAACTCCCCGCTTTGCAAAGAATCACCCTAAGGAGATGATCATTGGCAATCCGTTTGAGAGAGTGAGGACAAGAGCTACTCACAACAAAGAACAAGCAGACAGTGCCTTCATCTCCCAACTTGAGCCAAAGAACATCAAAGAAGCCCTTGGTGATGATGAGTGGATCCTTGCCATGCAAGAAGAGCTTGAACAATTTGAGAAGAATCGAGTGTGGACCTTAGTGCCAAGACCAAGTGATAGAAAGATCATTGGCACCAAGTGGGTCTACCGCAACAAGCTAGATGAGCAAGGAAGAGTGGTAAGAAACAAAGCAAGGTTAGTAGCACAAGGTTACAATCAACAGGAAGGTATTGATTTTGATGAAACTTATGCTCCTGTTGCTAGATTAGAATCTATCCGTATGCTACTTGCTTTTGCTAGTTATAAAAATTTCTTGCTTTATCAAATGGATGTTAAAAGTGCATTTTTAAATGGTACAATCGAGGAGGAAGTATATGTTGCTCAACCTCCAGGCTTTGAAAATGATAAGTTACCCAATCATGTATATTTCTTGCAAAAAGCTCTCTACAGACTCAAACAAGCACCTCGAGCTTGGTATGAGAAACGAAAGAACTTTTTGTTAGATAACGGGTATATCATGGGCAAAGTTGATTGCACTTTATTTCTAAAACACACTTCTACCCATTTTCTTATAATTCAAATATATGTTGATGATATCATTTTTGGCGGAACTGATCTTGATCTTTGCAAGGAGTTTAGTTCTCTTATGCAGAGTGAATTTGAAATGAGCATGATGGGTGAGCTGACCTTCTTCCTCGGCTTTCAAATCAAACAAACAAAGGAAGGAAACTTCATCAACCAAGGCAAATACACAACTGAACTACTCAAATGCTTTGGGATGGAGAACATGAAGCCGATGGATACACCCATGCCAAACACCGCCAAACTCGACAAGGATGAATAAGGTGAAAAGGTAGATGAGAAGCTCTATAGAGGTATGATTGGAAGTTTATTTTATTTAACTGCCTCTAGACCTGATATAATGTTTAGTGTTGGCTTGTGTGCTCGCTTTCAATCAAGCCCTAGAAAATCACATCTTATTGCTGTCAAGAGGATTTTGAGGTACTTAGCCAAAACTCCAAATTTTGGACTATGGTACCCTAAGTCAAGGGACTTTACTCTTGTGGCATATAGTGATGCTGACTACGCAGGTTGCTTGATTGATAGAAAGTGCACAAGTGGCACTTACTTCCTCTTGGGACCATGCTTGGTGTCTTGGTTCTCTAAGAAACAGAGCACAGTGGCATTATCAACTACCGAAGCTGAGTACATTGCAGCCGGAAGTTGTTGTGCCCAGGTCCTATGGATGAAGCAAATGCTCCAAGACTTCAACATTCATTTTGATGCTTCTCCTATTTACTGTGATAATGCTAGTGCAATCAATCTTTCTTACAATCCTATTTTGCATAGTAGAGCTAAACACATAGAAGTTCGCCATAACTTTCTCCGTGACCACATTGTCAAAAAGGATATTTATATCACACATGTGGATACGGAAAATCAATTGGCCGATATTTTCACTAAACCACTTGCTAGAGAACAATTTAACTTTATTAGATCAATATTGCTCATAATCTCTCTTGATGATATTGAATTTCTCTCTAATTAGTTGGTTACATCTTATATGTGTTGCTCTTGCTTAAGATGCTTTGTTTGCTCATGTCTTGCTTGTTTTTTGCTAAAATCCTATTTCTGTCTCTTTTTCGGGTTTTTTTCTTTCTCGTAAATCGGGTTTTAATCGACAAATAGTACCCTATGATGATGGGAATGTGCCTAAATATCATTAATATACAAACTAGACCAGAAAGATAATTTGCAATAGGTCATTTGAGGTTAGGGCTAGGATTTCAGTTTTTCTGTCTTCAGGGTTTTGGTCGGCCGAGTTTCAAACTCGACCGATCGGTCGGGCTTTGGGTGCCTGTGCGCTCGATCGGCCGAGTTTCCCATTTCCTAAACTCGACCGATCGGCGGTAGACTGGTTTTTATATATAGGAATCGGCCGACTTTCTCCCTCTCAACTAGAGATAAGTCGACCGAACCCTAACTCTAGCTCCCGCCCCTCTCTAACCCTTGCCCTTTCTCACCTCGTTCCAGCCGTTTCTACCTCTTTTCGACCTTGCTACTTCATCCTTGTAGCTCTCCGGGCTACGTCTGCCTCGTTTCTCCACAAGTTTGGATCTCATTCCTCCATCTCGTCTCCATGAGGTCCCAGAGGCGCAAGAGAGCTGTCCCTTCCCCTGCTCAGGCGTCCCCTCTTGCTTCGAGGTATATTTCGTTCAATAATATCTCTTTTTTTGATCAAGCTGTTGTTATTCGATATCAAGAGCTCCTCCCTCGCACTCCTTTTCCGTTTCGAGCTCTCCATCAACCTAATAGCCATCATCCTGACCTTCATGAAGCTTATCAACTCCTCTGAACTCATCATCTTGACCCTTTTTGCATAGATGATGTTCGCTTTCACAATTTGAAATCCAGTTCCAAGGCTGTCCGAGAGTTCTACGCAAATCTGCGTTGGAACTATGACACTTTGGTCCCAACTGTGGACACTTCTATTGTTTTGACCTCCATGATTGTCGGTCAACCCTTTCTTATCACCGAGCGCTCCTTCAATCTTTATCTTCATGGTAATGTCGGTACGGCATCATGGATCGCTGATTATCCTAAGTATCTTTATCTTCTCTACCCCGATGACTTGTATAAGGAAATTGAGGTTGATTTGACTGATATCCATAAATTTCTCAAGCGACCAAATTTTCCTTACACAAAAAGGGGTACTCTGCCTTCCTCCGCTCTTTCTGCTCCTCGCCGCATCCTGGCTTTTATCTTAAGTTGCAATGTCCATCCCAAGAAAAATCAGACGGACATTGCTGAGAATATTGCTGTCATGATGTATCTTTTGTTGCAGCATCAAGGAGTCAAGTGGGCACGTTATATCCTCCACCACATGACATGCTTTGACTCTGGAAAGAACACAAAGGGCACTCATCTTCCCTATCCTGCCCTCATTTGTGGTCTTTTCCAACATGCCACTAGTAAATCACTTTTTGCCGATCTCCTTTACCGACCTGATCGCAAAGGTATTTACATCAGTGAGACCACTCTCCAGAAGAGTGTTCCTACCCCCGGTGCTTCATCTTCCTCTCAGGCACCTCCACCATCTTCAGCTGCACCTCCTCCACCTCAGCCTTCCTTTCAGCCCCCTCCTCAGCCTGGCTTTGCTGACTTTCATGTTTCCAATGAGGCCCTCATGGGGTATCTCATGCATCAGCAAGAGTATAACATGAATGTCCAGCAACATCTTCATCAGGACCTTTGTCATATCATGTCCTCCATGAATATCTCTTGCCCTCAGCCTTATCCCGCCTACCAGCCATATCCCGGTGGTGACTATGCTTCTTATGCGTATAGTCAGTTTTACCCTGCTCCACCCTTTTCTGCTTCCGCTGAGCCCTCTGCAGGTGGACATCCTTCCCCGGTTCTTGCGCTTTCTGGTGGTCGTTTGTCTGAGATTCTGGCCCAGTATACCTCTTCTGCTCCTCCCCTTGAGGTTGCTTACGAGCTACACGCTCTAGGCATGTCTTGGTCCGAGCAGAGTGCTAGGTGGCCCGGGCGTGCATCTGGTCCTACAGATGAGGATCTTCCTGACCAGGAGGATGTTGATCTTGATGCTGATGAAGACAATGAGGCTACTGATGCTGATGCTGATGCTGATGACGATGATGATGATAACGATGCTGATCCTGCTGACGAGGCTACTCAGACAGCTGCTCATCCTTCTGACGACGGAGATGAGGACTACCATCCAGATGAGGATCTTGATGCTGTTGTTGATGACATAGATATAGAGTAGTTAGCTTAGTGGTCTGATGTATCTAGTCTTAGTCTTAGATGACCATGTTGTATCTCTTTGGACTATGTTTGCACTATATACATTAGGCACATCATCTGAGTTGTACTATTTCTGCTCTATGCTTTCCATGTAGTCTTGTTTTCTGTTTTATGGGAACACTTTGTATGTTATATCTTTTAGTGTTTTTATGACTCGTTGATCTGGTTATATATTATGAGTTCATATGCACTGTTTTCCATATTTTGATTATGACATGCTCTGGTTGTTTATCTTGGTTTTCCTCTATTTCTGTGAGCTTACTGTGATTGATTGAGTGTTTTGTTTTCTACGGAGAAGACCTTTGCTTTTATGCTCTTCTACCCCCCCTGCCTTTTTTGAGATGACAAAGGGGGAGAAAAAGCTCAATCATATTGAACTTATTGCTTATATGTTTCTTTTCTTGTCTATTAACTGAAATGCATCTAGACTTGCTTAGAATCATATAGTATATATATGTGCATTAGTTGTTTGTTGTTTAACTAACCATGCAGGCATAAGTAAGCATGAATTGAGGGAGCACTTCAAATTGATCATTTTTTGCATCCCCTTGCAATTCTCGAAGAAAAGGTATAACTTTCACATTCTTTTCAATATGTTGAGGAATGGTTTGTCATTGTCAAAAAGGGGGAGAATGTTGACCTAGGTGTCACACATTGCCCATATTTTGATAATGACTTAACCATTCCATTCATATGTATCTAACAAATCTATTTGAGATTGTTTCAGATATTAGGTACAAGAAAAGAATCACATTCAACTCAAAAGCTACTCATCCAGCACATGCAAAACATGTGACTTTTGACCTTTTTGGGAAATAGCCCTTATTGGCTTAGAACAATTGATGTAATCACTTATACTCATGTTTTGCAGTGTAACTAAGATGGATAAATTATTGGGACTCAAAAATCCATCATTTGTACGGTTATACGAAAATTCCAAAATACCCATAACAGGGATTTGGTCGGCCGAATTCCAAACTCGGCCGATCCATATATTCTGGAATTTTTGTTGCAATCGGCCGAGTTACAAACTCAGCCGATTCCCGTTCGGTCGAGTTTCTAGCTAGGAAACTCGGCCGATCCACTGATCGGTCCAAGATGAAAGTCGACCGATCGGCCGAGTTTCTCTAAAGAAACTCGGCCGACAGTCTAGCTTTCAGCCTTGTCTTTTAGTGGTTCGGCCGAGTTACCTTTATATAAACTCGGCCAATCAGACTGTACTGGAATGCAGAAAAAGCAATTCCAACTGTTGGAGAAGTTGGTGGAACTCAAAATAGATCCGTTGCAAGTTGTAAAACGGCTATTTTGTGTCCCTTATCTCTCCCAAGTTCAAAGGGACACCCTCAACTATAAATACGACCTCTTGGACTTCATTCCAAGGTTGCTCATTCACATATGCTTGGTCCTAGCCTTAGTTGAGTGTTTTCTAATCCTTTGAGCCCCTTTCTCTCTCTACCTTCAAAGCAAAATCGTGAGTATGAGTGAGTTAGGTCACCATGTATGATAGCTATCATTTGTAATGTTGTAAAGCTCTCCATTCTTCTTCTCCTACCTCCATTCCCTTTGAAGATTGATTGAAGCTTCTTCTCCAAGTGAAAGAGAAGAAGGATGCTGTTCTTCCCCGAGTGAAGGAGAAGAAGGCAAGCTGCTCCAGGCCTCCGAGTGAAGGAGGAAGGTGCTAAAGCTCTCCAAGAGAAAGAGAGGTGCAAGGCAAAGATCAAGTAAGATGGGTAATTCCTGCAAGGCGGAAGACGTGTGCAAGAGTAGGTAAGTCCTTGGTGTGCAAGGCAGAAGACTACTTGCAAGTGGGTAAGTCCTTGGTGAGGTTGAAGATCTTAGCTTGATTACATAAGTCCTTGGATGTGTGGTTGTTGTAGCTTGTAATCTTATTGAGTGATATATATAAGAGAACCAAGTTACAAATCCTAGAGCCTAACCAACTCTAGGTAGTGGACTGACATTGCTCCTAAGTTTAGGACGTGGAACCACTCTAAACCACCTGTCCAAGTGCATGCTATTCCTTGTCTCTTATCCTTGCTTTGTATGCTAGTTTAGGACATCAAATTGCTGTTTTGGTTTAAGTTCTGCACTTAATATAATTTGGTGGTCTAATCAATTTTGTGAAGTTTGTGAAGCTCTATTCAACCCCCCCCCTTCTAGAGCCCATTGATCCAACACTACCTCGCTACTGTCTTCTTGGTACTCGTTCTAGTTGGTGCCTCCAACTAGAAAGCCCATGTATCGCCACAACTCTCTCTGCCAGAGAGAGTACATACACATCCTCCGCTAATCGGATAGACCGTTGTCGTTGTCGCATCACCAATAGTGTGCCACCAACTGATGTGCATCTTCCGCTGCTCAAATCCGTCGTCGTAGTTGATGCACCACCTATGTGTCGTCGACTGATGTGCGTCCTCCACTAACTGGACAGTCTGCCATCATTTTTGTAGCCACCGACTGATGAGCGTCTTTCTCTGCTCGAATGTGTCATAGTCGATGTCGATGTCACAACACCAACAAAGTGCCACCAACTGATGTACGTCCTCTGCTACTCGGACCTGCCTCTATTGTCGATGTACTGTCGTTGTGTTGCTGACTACCAATCGCTACTTTGCCTCAAGACAAAGTCATTGGCCCTCTCTCATCCACAAGAGAGTTGCACTATTGGTGCACCTAATGTGCCACCAACTGTCAGCCGCTACTTTGCTTCAAGGCAAAGTCACTGACCCTCTCTTATCCACAAGAAATCTACACTGTCGGTGCACCTAATGTGCCACCAACTATCAGCCACTACTTCGCTTCAAGGCAAAGTCACTGACCCTCTCTTACCGTAAGAGAGCACCACCAGTTGTTATTATTTTCTAGCTCTTCTACCACAGAAGACACCAACAACCAACAATTGGTGGGATCACACACCAACCGATGAGATGATCTCAATGGCCTCCCCGAGGGCCTCTATTTATAGGCCTCCATGCATGTGATTGCAACTAGGAATTCTAGTCCTAGTTCAAATCCTATTCCAACTCCATGTTGCACATAGACACATTCTTTTCTTCTTGGACTCAACTCATATTAGGATTGGCAACACAAAATACATGTTGGATCAATGGGTTATAGAGGGGGGGTGAATAGACCTTCACACACTTCACAAAATCAATTAGACCACCAATTTATATTTAGTGCAGAAACTAAACCAAACAACAATTTGATGTCCTAATCTAGCATTCAAAGCAAGGATAAGAGACAAGGAATAGCAAGCACTTGGACAGGTGGTTTAGAGTGGTTCCACGTCCTAAACTTAGGAGCAATGTCAGTCCACTACCTAGAGTTGGTTATGCTCTAGGATTTGCAACTTGGTTCTCTTATATATCACAATAAGATTATAAGATACAACAACAACACAACCAAGGACTTAGTTTCTCAAGGTAAGATCTTCTACCTTACCAAGGACTTACCCACTTTGTAAGTAGTCTTCAGCCTTCTTCAAAGGACTTACCCACTCTTGCTTTAGTCTTCAGCCTTGTAGGATTTACCCATCTTACTTGAGCTTTGCCTTGCACCTCTCATTCTCTTGGAGAACTTTTCCATGTTTCTCCTTCACTAGGAGATCTGGAGCAGCTGGCTTTCTTCACTCTTGAAGAGCAGCAACCATCTTCACCTTCACTCGGGGAAGAACAACATCCACTTCTCTTTCACTTGGAGAAGCAGCTTCAATCAATCTTCAAAGGGAATATGTGGTAGGAAGGGAGAAAGGAGAGCTTTACATCATACAAGGGATAGCTCTCACACACAGTGACCTAACTCACTCATAGCTCATGAATTTATCTTGAAGGTAGAGAGAGAAAGGGGCTCAAGGGCTTGGAACACTCTCAACTATGCTAGCACCAAGTTTGCAATGGAAGAGCAGCTTGGAATGAACTTCAAGGGGGTCTATTTATAGTTTAGGGTGTCCCTTTAAGTTGTGGGACACTTGGATGCAAAAATAGCCATTTTTTGTTCAAGGAAATGACTCTATTTTTGCCCAAAAATACTCACCAACGGTCACATCACTTTTTCCTACAAATTCCGTACAGTGCAATCGGTCGAGTTTCAATAGGGGTAACTCAACTGATCAAGTAAAAGACAAAATCGATATTCAAATGATCGGTCGAGTTTGTCCTGACAAAACTCGACCGACCATTTAAACTCGAAATGGTCAGTTACATGATCGGTCGAGTTCTGTGAAAGCACAACTCGACCGATACAATCTTCAGAAAATTGACCAAGGATGATCGGTCGAGTTTCAAGCCAGGGAAACTCGACCGACTAAGTGCCTGTAATCAATTTTCTGATTTGCATCTAAAGTGATTAGCACTTGGTGATTTTTGTCCCAAACAATTTTCTCTTCTAAGTTACAAGTCAATTCATCATTACAAGTGATTACATAGATGTTCTAAGGTCGTTTACATAGAAAACCCAAAATGCACACTTGTAGCTATTTTGACTCGAACTTGACCCATTCTAGGGCTTTGGATTTTATATCCTTTTCATGTACCTAATGCTTGCAAACAATCTTAAACACACATATTAGATACATATGAGTGGAATGGTTAGGTCATTATCAAAATATAGGTAATGTATAACCTCTAGGTCAACATTCTCCCCCTTTTTGACAATGACAAACCATTCCTCAAACATATTGAAAAAGGATATGAAAGTTATACCTTTGCCTTGTGAATTAGGAGGATTCATAATACGAACAATTTTGAATTGCTCCCCCTCAAACTATGCTTCCTCTAACTTGCATGGTTAGTTTCTCTACACATAGCAATACCAATATCCATGTAATGTGTAGTCCTTTTCAAGTTCACATAAAGAACAGTGAATTTGAACAAGAAAAGGATCTCACAGGCAAAAACCATATTCTATTAAAGAGAAAGCAACAAAGAGAAAGCAATATGATTGAGTTTCAAGACTGGTCTATCACTTGAAAAGTCTCCCCCCCTTTTGACATTTTCAAAAAGATAGGGGGTGTAGAAGAGCAAAAAACTAGGTCTTCTCCAAAGCTCAACCATATCATACATGTAAGGCAGTAAGCAACAATTTAAAGCATATAGCACACAACCACAGAGGAGAACACACAATCCAAGTCATAATCAAAATATAGTTCAACATAACACCAACACATAAGATAAGACAGGGTAAATAGCCAAAGTGCATATCTAGAATATTATAACTCAGATATAGGTCCTCATGAAAACAACTGCAACCATAAAGCGAGAAAATAGAAAGAAGAAATAGTACATCTCAGAAGAATGTGCCAGGATGTTTCTTATACAAAAGAGTCTAGAAAGATGTATATGATTGACATGCTAAACTATAAGCTAAGAAACCACCTAAACATCTAAGCTATCTATATCTACGGTATCATCATTTTCGCCAGGGTTGTAGTCCTCATCCCCGTCTGAAGGCGGAGCAGCAGTGCCAACATCAGATCCAGCACCATCACCACCATCGACGTCATAAGCGTCCTCACCGTCACCTTCCTCAGCATCAACATCATCATCATCGGCCTGGTCTGGCATCTCCTCATCATCAGGAGGGCCAAAGGAACGACCAGGCCCACAGACATTCTGCTCATCCCACGACATACCAAGAGCAAGAAGCTCCTTGGCATGTGGGAAGGACAGAGCAGAGTCACCCAAGGTGGCTAGCAAGGTGGCCAGGGGGCCAGCAGGCAGCGGCAGGATGACAGGAGCAGAACTACCAACAACACACGGTGGCAGAGCGGCAGCGGAAGGCTCGGGAGCAGGGAAGTAATGCTTGTATGCATAAGAGGCATAAGCACTACCTGGGTATGGCGGGTAGGTGGGGTAGGGTGAGGCGCATGATAGGTTCATGTGAGACATGATTGAACACAAATCCTGGTGCAAGTGTTCCTAAACCTGTTGGTTGTACACCTGTTCATGCATCATATATCCTAGTAGGGTTTCATTTGAAGCACAGAAGGACGCACGGCTGGGTCGGGGATGTGGTTGTGGAGGTGGAGCACGGGTGGAGGAGGGTGGGTTAGTAGAGGCAGAGGCAAAAGCAGAAGCACCAGAGGCAGGAGAAAACATAGTGACATCCTTCTGAAGAGTGGTTTCACTAATACAAATACCTTTTCTAGCAACCGGGTAATGGAAGTTAGAAAAGGGGGATTTATCAGTGGCGAACTGGAAAAGACCACAGATCAGATCTGGGTAGGGAGGGTGGGTTCCTTTGGTGTTCTTGCTGGTTTTGAAATAGGTCATGTGGTGTAAGATATATCTGGCCCATTTGACATCGATATTATTTAGCAAACAATACATAATGACTGTGGTGTTTTCCGCAATGTCCGTTTGATTTCGCTTAGGATGGACATTACAGTTAATCACCAAAGCCAGTATGCGCCTCTGAAGGTCAAGAGAGGATGAAGGTAGGGTAGACTTCTTCTTGTAGGCCACGTCGAGTTTCTTTAAAAACCGATGAATGTCCGATAGCATCAATTCATGGTGTTTGTAAAAACCCTCCAGGTCAAGAAGATCGAAATACTGTCCATAGTCCTTACGCCAAGTGTCGTTTTCCTCATCTCCGAAAAAAAAGACGTTTAATGTATCATCAAAGATTTGGAAACGACGACCGGCGATCATCGAAGTAAGAACTATTTCAGTATTCGGCGGAGGAACAAGCGTATCGTAGTTCCAACGCAAGTTTGCGTAGAACTCGTGTACTGCCTTAGCGCTAGACATGTGATTGTTAAAGCAGCCATGTTCGACCGCAAGGGCAAACAGGTGATGGTTGGCGAGAAGCCTCGAAATAGAGTTAATAACCGCTTGAAAATGATTTGGGTCAAGCAAGGGGCGAAATGGAAAAGGAGATGGGGAAGAAGATCCTTGTGCCGGTTTACTGCCTCAAGAGACACAAAAGAGGTGTTATCAAATGGAATCAAGCGATTAGTCGAGGAAGAGGCTTGAGCATTTCCGGTAGCAGCATGTTTTCATCTATGGGAAGCCATGGAAATGAAAACAAGAAGAAAAATGTGCACACGAGCAAAAGCAAACCTCAAACGCCGAAGAAACACCACCACGAGCGCCCGAGGAGGTCAAGAACAGGGTTGCTAGGTCGCCCTAGGGTTAGGAACGGGAGGTTTAGGGCTGGGTGTGAGAGCTTAGGGCAGAGAGGCAAGGAATCAGTCAACTATTTTCTAGTTGTAAGGGAAAATAGTCGGCCGATCCTAACTTTTAAGTTGGCTCAGCCCGCAGATCGGTCAAGTTCTGAGGGTGGTAAACTCGACCGAACGGTCCACTGAAGAACTGCTCTCGGCTCCTGATCGGTCGAGTTTTCCAGGGTGGAAACTCGATTGAAGGTCAACCTGACCTAACAGTCACATTCTTAGATTCTAGCCATATACATGCCAATTAAATTCATTTTTCCATTCTATTATGTATAATTAACATACTTAGGCACATTTATCTCATCATTGGGCACTATTTAGTGATCAAACATAAAATTCGATAAAAACCCAAATACAAGAAAAAACTAAGCATGTTGACAGGCAATTTAGTCACAATTAAGCATATATAGGCAAAAACAAGGTGAAGATATACATGAGCAAGCATATAGGAAAGAGACAACTAGCTAGATCACATGGCAAGATCATTCAAATCAACAATAAGCAGTTTAGATCGAATAAAATTAAATTGATCTCTAGCTAGAGGTTTTGTAAAGATATCTGCCAACTGATTTTCTGTGTCCACATGTGTGATATAGATATCTTTCTTGGCAATGTGGTCACAAAGAAAATGATGGCGAACCTCTATATGCTTGGCTCTACTATGCAATATAGGATTGTAAGATAGATTAATTGCACTAGTATTGTCACAAAAGATAGGAGAAGCATCAAAAAATATGTTGAAGTCTTGGAGCATTTGCTTCATCCATAGGACATGTTCACAACAACTCCCGGCTGCAATGTATTCAGCTTCGGTAGTTGATAATGTCACTGTACTTTGTTTCTTGGAGAACCAAGACACTAAGCATAGTCCTAGAAGGAAGCAAGTGCCACTTGTGCACTTTCTATCAACCAAACACCCTGCGTAATCTGCATCACTATATGCTCTAAGAGTAAAATCCCTTGATTTAGGATACCATAGTCCAAAATTTTGGGTTTTGGCTAAGTATCTCAAAATCCTCTTAACAGCAACTTGGTTCTCTTATATATCACAATAAGATTACAAGATACAACAACCACACAACCAAGGACTTAATTTCTCAAGCTAAGATTTTCTACCTTACCAAGGACTTACCCACTTTGCAAGTAGTCTTTAGCCTTCTTCAAAGGACTTACCCACTCTTGCTTTAGTCTTCAGCCTTGCAGGATTTACCCATCTTACTTGAGCTTTGCCTTGCACCTCTCCTTCTCTTAGAGAGCTTTTCCATGTTTCTCCTTCACTAGGAGATCTGGATCAACGGGCTTTCTTCACTCTTGAAGAGCAGCAACTATCTTCACCTTCACTCGGGGAAGAGCAACATCCACCTCTCTTTCACTTGGAGAAGTAGCTTCAATCAATCTTCAAAGGAAATATGTGGTAGGAAGGGAGAAAGGAGAGCTTTACATCATACAAGGGATAGCTCTCATACACAGGGACCTAACTCACTCATAGCTCATGAATTTATCTTGAAGGTAGAGAGAGAAAGGGACTCAAGGGCTTGGAACACTCTCAACTATGCTAGTACCAAGTTTGTAATGGAAGAGCAACTTGGAATGAACTCCAAGGGGGTCTATTTATAGTTGAGGGTGTCCCTTTAAGTTGTGGGACACTTGGATGCAAAAATAGCCATTTTTTGTTCAAGGAAACGACTCTATTTTTGCCCAAAAATACTCACCAACTGTCACATCACTTTTTCCTGCAAATTCCGTACAGTGCAATCGATCGAGTTTCAATAGGGGTAACTCAACCGATCAAGTAAAAGATAAAACCGATATTCAAAAGATCGGCTGAGTTTGTCCTGACAAAACTCGACCGACCATTTAAACTCGAAATGGTCAGTTACATGATCGGTCGAGTTCTGTGAAAGCACAACTCGACCAATGCAATCTTCAGAAAATTGACCAAGGATGATCGGTCGAGTTTCAAGCCAGGGAAACTCGATCGACCAAGTGCCTGTAATCAATTTTCTAATTTGCATCTAAAGTGATTAGCACTTGGTGATTTTTGTCCCAAACAATTTTCTCTTCTAAGTTACAAGTCAATTCATCATTACAAGTGATTACATAGATGTTCTAAGGTCGTTTACATAGAAAACCCAAAACACACACTTGTAGCTATTTTGACTCGAACTCGACCCATTCTAGGGCTTTGGATTTTAGATCCTTTTCATGTACCTAATGCCTGCAAACAATCTTAAACACACATATTAGATACATATGAGTGGAATGGTTAGGTCATTATCAAAATATAGGTAATGTATAACCTCTAGGTCAACAATACCAACTCCAATTAAATCCTAATCCAATTCTAAAGGTGCACGTAAGGAGCCATATTATTTCCTTCTTGGATTTAACTTCCATTAGGATTGGAAATACAAGACAACTCCTATTAAGTCCAAATCCCAATAGGACATGGGCCGGAACCTTCCCATCCCAACATTAAGTCCCTCTAAATTTTGTGTTGTATGCCAAAAAACCCTTTAATTAGCAGATAGCCAACACAAAGTATTCTTGTGAAAAATAAGATGTGAGCCTAAAGATATACCTTCTTATTAATAGAAGGCAGACTTTCCCCCTTTATATATAATATGAGGAAAGTACAAGGGAAGTAACCTTAATCTTAACTGGCTAAGACAAATAGGCCTATATGACATAATAAACCAAATAAAAATAATTCTGACAACCCCCCTCAAGTTGGAGAATGGGTGAAACACACATCTAGATTGGACTTACAAAACTCAACTAGATGACATGACAAATCAAAAATATAAAATGTCACTCCCCATGCAGTATTTTCACCCCCCTTAAACATGACTCCAATAAAATAATTTGATGACACAACCTTTGTGTAGTGTTCTACAAGATAGAAATACTCAAGCTCTGAATAAGGTTTTTGAAAGTGTGTCTAGAATAAAGGGAATCTAATAAATGGAGTCCAAATGTCACAACAAACACTTGCCACATTAACTATGGAGTAGAGGATGAAGAACACAATAAATATGTCATCTGCACTAGAGATGAACGTGTGAGTAGTATAAGAGTAGTCAACACATCACAAATACATAATGTGGTGCGCTCGCAAACACAATGTCGATGTACCAACAGAAGTATCTTCAAATTGTCTATGAGTTGTAGTCAACAAGAATTAGAGCAGAAGACCACAAACGTGCATAATGTAGCACAAACACAAATTGGACAAGGTGCTGATAACAACCATACTTGTTCCAATAATGTGACACATGAATCTTGGGGGCTTGATAGGAACGAGGGACACCATCCAGGATATACCCAAGTAGATCAATAGAAGAGCCCTGTCAACAGATACAACTTGAAGAAGAAAAAATAAAAAAGTAAACCAGTGAAGATAAATCTGGATGAATCCTTGCAGATACATAATAATATAGAAACTTACGAGCTTCTAAGAAGTCTAGTGTGAGTATGCAACCATCTGTCTCATGATAATGATGCAACAAGAATCATCAACTCACCCATCATTAACAACAGAGGGAACAAGAGGCTGAATTAAGCACAACAAACTCTATCACAACGTACATAATGTGGTACAAACTCAGAAATATTTGGTGTCAATGTTGCAATTAAGATCCTTCAATGCATACAAGTAAATTACGAAGTGGAATGAAGCACATATAGACAACATACGTGCATGTAGTGATACAAATACAAAGAATCACAACGTCATTATGAATGAGATGTATGATGGTTAGGGGGATGAAGAATCAAAAGGACGGATGTGCTAAAGAACAAAGCTACATGGGGATATGAATAGCTTGGACTGATACATATCTCTCATGCTCTCTCCCCTCGTACTCTCTATCTCCTTTATTCCCCCCCAACCAATTATGAAGTGATTGAGTAGTTGATGTGGAAAAGAAATAATACTCCCATCACGTGAAATTGATGCACACATGAGAGGTGGTATGGGAGAATTTTCAATGGAGATAAAGAAAGAGAAAGAAAACAATATCGATCTTTTTAGATATTTTATAAACTAATATGAGGTCTTTTGTTTATTTTTTATTTATTCTTGTTGCTTTATTCTCATTTCTTTTTTTCCTTCCAATTCAACTTGTTTTTTTCTTTATCATTTCATATGATTCCAAGTCATAAATTCCGTTCTAAATACTTAGTTTTTGAATTCAAGAATATGATATATTTTCTCTTTTTCTTTGTCTCACTAACCCTTTTGACTCACTCAGCTAGTCTTTAACTGGAGAGGAGAAAATAATTATAATTTTTGATGGAAAAAAGATTGAAAAAGAGATTGGTCAACATTGGTGGTACATAATATTAATGCAAGATTGTTGGTAGGAGGATTTAAATAATAATAATAAATGATGGTTCAATTAGGAAAATGAAAAAAAAGGAAATATTGACTGGTAATGATGCCATGACCTAGTTTAAAAAAGAGACTTTAACTGGACAAATAATGATGACACGTAGTAAACTAGACCAAGAATTAAAGATTGCTGGCATCATTGAAGAATGAAATGAGAAATAAAATCTTGGTCCAAAAATAAGATTTGCTTGGCGTTGTATGCTGAAGGAGACACGTTTCATACACTCCAAGGCAAAGAATACGCGGGAAGCGACGACTAGGTAAATAAGGCTTAGGGGAGGCTATAAACAAATATGATGGTGTGAATGGAGAACACTGAATACATAAATAAATTTTATGACGAATGAGACGAATAAAGGACCGTGGAGGCTGGAATGATGCTTGACGGGCGACTACGTCAAAAAAAGAGGATACATATGAGCAATTTTCTCATAGATAGAAGGCAAACTTCCCTCCTTTATATAGGAGATGAGGTAAATACAAGGAAAAATAAACTTAACCTTAATAGATTAAAACAAATAGACTCATATAATATAATATTAAAAAATAGTACTCCCAACATGTGAAATTGATGCGTACATGAGAAGTGGTAGGGCAAAATTTTCAATGGAGATAAAAAAAGGAAAAAAAACGATGTCCATCTTTTTGGATGCTTTATAAACTAGCATACGTTCTTTAACTTCTCTCTTTTTTTTAAATTCTTGTTGCTCTACTCTCGTTTTTTTTCCCAATTTAATTTGTTTTTTCTTTATCATCTCATTTCATTCCAAGTCATTAACTTCCATTCGAAATATTTTATTTTCCAATTTAAGAATATGATTTTTTTTCTTTTTCTCTGTCTAACTAACCTCTTTGACACAATCAATTAGTTTTTAATTAGAGAGGAGAAAATAATTAGAATGTTTGACGGAAAAAAGATTGGAAAAGAATTTGGTCAACGTTGGTTGTACATAATATTAATGCAAGATTGTTGGTAAGAGACTTTATTCAATAAAAAATGAACAATGGTTCCAATAAGACACAGAAACAAAAGGAAATGTGGGCTGATAATGATGAGATGAGCTAGTTTAAAAAAGAGAGTTTGACTGGACAAATAATGATGAGATGAACTAGTTTAAAAAAGAGACTTTGTCTGGACAAATAATGATGGCACGAAGTAATTTGGTCAAGAAATAAAAATGGCTGGCGCTATTGAAAAATAAAATGAGAAAATGTAGCTTTGGACCAAAAAGAAGATTTACTTGGCGTTGCAGATTATGGAGACACATTTCCTACACGTCAAGGCAAAGAAGATGCGGAAAACGACGGCTAGATAAATAAGACTCAAGGGAGGCTACAAACATTTATGATGGCCTGAATGGAGAACACTGACAAAAAAAAAGATTTTATGACGAAGAAGAAGAATACTATGGAGGCCAAGATGGTGCCTAACAAGAGACTAAGTCAAAAAAGGACGATACCGTATGAAAAGTAAGATGCGAGACTAATGAAATATATTCTTATAGATAGAAGACAAACTTCCCTTTATAGGAGATGAAGTAAGTACAAGCAAAAATAAACTTAACCTTTATAGACTAAAACAAATAGACTCATATAATATAATATGATAAACTAAATAACAATAATTTCTTACAATCCTGCACCCTCAATTTTAGAAACAACGAACAAAATGTAATTGTTATCATGACTAGATTTTAGAGATGCAATAGTTGGAAATGCATGTGTGCCAAATGTAAGCGAACATACGAAATAAGTATTACATGAATACATATGCAAGTTCTATTTATATTTCATATGATACTGTATCTTATTACTATTGAATTTTTTTTTTATAATTATGGGGTTTAATATGTTATGTGATTTAATATACGCATTGCGCTACCAAACAGTTTATTCAACGGTTACATGCATGAAACGGACACGGACTGTAATTACTCTCAAAGTAGGTTGCATCACGTGGAAATCATCCCACAACAATGCCAAAAACCTGGTTCTTGACTTAAAACCCGGCTCCACCACTGCATTAATCGCCATCACCAGAAATACGGCATATCCCCTACCCGGTTTAGAATCCGGTTCTACGCCCAACCAGGGTCCCTTTTGTTTAAAACTGCGTGTGTCCAGAGCAGCAGAAACCACGGCGAAAACCCTACTAACTGCAAACATAAACGCCTTCGGGACTCTCTCACCTTTCCCGCCGCCGTGGAACCCCAATCCCAGCCGTCCACACCCTTCCGTCTTGCGCTGCACTGACTACACTGCAGCGGAGTACCAATCAAACTTCCCTAGGTCTTAGCAACCTCTCTAAGTAGTCAGCAGTCATTCTCTCTCTACTCCTTTCCGCTCCTCCACCCTTTCCACCGTCGACTAGTGAAGAGACAGAGAGAGAGAGAGAGAGAGAGAGAGAGAGAGTCACCGGGCAAACCCTAGAAGCGGCGGCGTGTTCCAGCGGCGGAGGTGCTCCAGGCGGCAGGAATCCGGACGTGCCAGAGATGGATTTGGACCAGGGAAAGCTCTTCATTGGTGGGATCTCGTGGGAGACCACCGAGGAGCGTATGAAGGACTACTTCGGGAAGTACGGCGAGGTGGTCCAGGCCGTCATAATGAAGGACAAGGTCACCAACAAACCGAGGGGCTTTGGATTCGTCGCCTTCGCCGACCCTTCCATCCTTGACAGCGTGCTCCAGGACCAGCATGTCCTTGACGGCCGCACGGTGAGCCTCTCCCGACGTAGACCTAACACGGAGTTTTGATTTTTGGTTTTGCTTTCTAGGTCATGGCTTTCGTGTCTGCAATGAGACGCACCCTGCCTCTGATTGCAAACGTTTTTTTAATTGTTGTTGTTGTTGTCTTTGCCGTGGGAGGTGGTGCTGTTCCTCATCTTCATTCTATCTACTGCTTCCGACTTACCGGTATCCTTGAAATTACTTCGTTTTCTCGGGAGGCCCATGTAAACTATGCATACGATAGCCTGCCTATTTATCCGGTTTCACTAGGCTTGGTAATTTCAGTTCTTTTGCTGCTCTCAATGTGAATTGTAGATGGGCCGTTATCAATTTTTGTTACTGTCGTGGCGCTGTTGTATTTGGTTTACACGACGATGGTGATTCATCGTACTAATCGAAATTAGTAAAAGACTCCGCCTTCCCTCCTTAGACAACTTTATGGAAATGTAACGCTTTGCAAACAACCATCAGATAACTGATGGGTAGTAGCCCCATGCATCCTCCCTGTCCACAAATGAAACCAATAGCATTTTCTCTTTCCTTTTCAGGTTAACATGCCAAACTTGCAGAAGGAGTGCATTCTGCACTATTCCGTATACCTTTTTCCATAAAAATTCCATATCGTACTGAGGATGAGTTTCTCTATGAAATAGAGGACGCCTATTGGATAACAAATATACCAAGAAAGCCCATAGAAAAAAACTTTGTGTTTCCAGTTATTGCCATCAACACAGAGATAAGAAGAGGCACGCAAAAGTAACAACAACAATCCTGAAGAGATCATAACGTGTCCAGGTCACTTGCAAGCACGACCAAGGGTCTCGTTTGAGAACATTCCACCTTCCCTTTACCAAATAACATAGGACTCCTTGATGTGATGAGGAAAATTCATAAATTAGGTGACATTGCAGAAACTGACAATAAACAATGGAACTAACAAAACCATTGTTCCGAAGTGCCAAATTTAGAATGTATGCAGTACTAGGTGCATTTAGAATGTGGGCAGTACAACAAAGGCAATCTGAGGAATTACATCTTGGAGCAATGGTCGTTTTGTTCAGCGCGGTTGAGTACTAGGTTGAGGGTTTGGTTTTTTGAAAGTCTGAGTCCCTACTTCACACTGGTGACATCCCTCTCCCAAAATCTACCAAACAGCCTTGACAACACTGGAAGTCTGAACCAACAACAAGATATCATGCTAGCAACTACCTCTCACTCACTTCCTTTGTCAATCTCTACTACTACTTCCCTTTCTCTGAGATTCCCTCCCCAAAAAACCTTTTTGTCCACCTTCTTATGTCAATCTTGGGCTATCACTACCATCTTCCGCCAATTTCCTATCAATGGTGCATGAGGTGATGGTTTGTAGATTCTAGATTTTAGCAATGAAGATGGTGGTCTACCACTTTCTTCAGCAGTGTTCTTGTTAAAGCGCAGAGGGTAAGTGGTTTTTCCTTAATGTTTCAACAATATCAACTTGAAAACTCCTTTTCTCCTTGCCTTTGTCACCTTCATATTATTTCAGGGGGCTCGAACATCTTTGATGAGTTGGTGGTTACACTAACGTTCTCATCCTTCTCTCTCTCACCCCTGCCTACCATTTTGCAATGTATGTCGTTTGGGTTGGGTTGGGCACTTGTCATTAGGGTCAGGTTACTCTGGATCTGATGAAATTTCAAATGAAAACACTCATTTTACTTCAGGTCAGGTTCTGGTTCGAGTTTTATGTTAATAGGTCAGGTCTGGTTCTTGTTGGGTTTTTTAAAACACAAACTATTGGCGCCTAATCTTAAAGAGGGGCAACAAGTAGACTTATCAATAGGTTATTTTTTTTCTTCCGAATTTAACCCTACCCAAATTAACTTCACCTTAACGACACTTTTTTGACCTGACTAGACAAATACACAATGCACAATCGTATGCGGGGATGAAAGGGAGGCGGACAAAAGTGCCACTACGGTTGCTGACTCATTACATATAGTCAATCTTTTCGGAAACAATTCAAAAGTGTCTAGGGAGGGAAGACATGAGCTGTTGGTATGTTCCCTTATCTACATCAAAAATGTGCACACCATCACCACCCCCACCATTGACATGAAACTGGTGGGTGGTGGTAGTAGTAGTCTAGGATTAACAAAAAGAGGAGCAAAGGAAACAGATCACGGGAGATGATAGGAAGGATAGAGTCAAAGAATGGAAGAAAATGAGACGTAGTTTCTAACTTGATGTTTCACTGCTTTTTCAATGTTGCCAAAGTTGTTTGGTAGAGCTTGGGAGAGAGAGTGCACATTAAGACCTCAAACTTTTGAAAAATCACGTCCTGGATCGAGTGCTCACCCATGCTAAACGTGGCCGAACCATGACTCCTATATGGAAATTTCCATGTTGGCTGTGCTATTTCAAAGTATGTTGATGGTGAAGCAACATTAACCATTTGAAGTGTGTACATAACGTTGAAGTAGTTTTGAGTTTGCATCATCAATTGAGAGAGATAAAAGAAATTGACAGTTGAGATCTTCGATAAGGACGATGAGCTTTTCCATTAAAGTTGGTATGGAAAAGAAAATATGCTTCTTTGTTTCTTGGTCTTCTGATTGAGCTTTGCCATCGCTCTCTGCTGCATATTCAACTTGTTATTTAATGGCTCTTGTCTTTCTCTCTACCCAATTGAGAATCAGTAAATTGTAGGCACAAGAATTTTTTCCTAGCGCGACAAGACTTATGCTTGTCTATGGCAATATGCTTAAATATACTAGCTTTCCGTCATTGGGTTGAGGGATTTTGCTTTTGAATTTCCATCTGTGTTCATCTTTGGTTTCCACTAGGAGAAATATCAAGGTTCTTAGAACTGAACTGGTGAGTAAACCGTTGAGTCTTATGAGTTATGGTTCTCAATTTACTTGTTAAACCAGTGTGTACAAAAAATAAATTATAGTACTGAACCAAAGCCTATAAAATAGACAACTAGTGGGATGGAACATATTGAAAATTAAATATAAACCATCTTGGTATTGTAGGCATGCCTTAAAATTTTTGGAGAGAAACTTTTTTTCTTTCTATCTGAATTTGCATTTATTTTGACACCTTAAAGTCTTTTTTTGGACGTAAAACATATCCGTAATGGTGAATCTGCTAGTCCAGTCATCCATAGCTAACAAGATATCAAGCATCTCAAGATATTACACTAACCTTTTGATTAAATATTATGCAAGTAGAATAGTTAAGGATTTGGCTCTATTCATAAGCACTATGAATAGTTGCCATATTGTATCTGTAAGCAGAATAACAAGGATCAACACAAACCTTAGTGGATGTTTGTGATGAATACTATGGTGGGAGAGAATTGAAATTGCATGAGTTGTGTTGAGAATAAGATTATATTGAATTGAATGTAATGGGATGAATACAAGACTGGACGCCCTCTCCTTTATATAGGAGAGGGGAGACGCCCTAAGACTTAGGAAGGAAGTAATCTAAATGGGTTGAAATACAAAAGCCCACTAACTAATTAACCTATTAACTAAATAGGCTAATATATACTCTCTAACACTCCCCCTCAAGCTGGAGCATGGGTGAAACACATGTCCAAAGCTTGGAGGTTACAAGACTCGATAAAATGATAAAAGAAATGATAAATGAAAGATAAAAGATAAATATCACTCCCCATACAAAAAATTGATACTCCCCCTGAACCATGTGGTGATAATGCCTCTCTTCTTTGAAATTGTATTCTGCAGGCTGGAGATCCTCGAGCTGTGAAGAAGGTCATTGGAGTGCATCTGGAATGAAGAGCATCTGAAGAATGAAACTTGATACTACAATAGTAATTTGCCTCTTGGAGCAGACGATCATCAATACATGACTACGACAACCTCATTGAAATATGTACCTAACGCGACACGAACGCGGATCTCCAATGATCATGTAGCAGCAGTGCTGCAGTGGTGTCTTCAAAGCGTCTGAGAAGACGTGCATAACGTGGCACGAACACGAACGGACGATATGCTGGTGATACGATGCAAGTACCATAACCTTGGGGGCTTGACAGGAAAGGAAATATCATCCATCAAGGAAAATCCCAAGAAGACCAGCGGAAGGCGGTGCTAATACAGCAGATGCAGCTCGGAAGAAGACGTGATAAAAATAGCTCGGTGATGATAAAATTGGATGAATCAACATTGCATGAGTAGATTGGCAGGCTTGAAATTGCTGAGCTTCCGAGAAATCTGACGAAGCACCCATTTGTCTCCCAAGAATGCAGCAAGAGTGACAATGATGTCTGAAAGTGGAGAATAGGTGTGTTGAACGAAGCTCCATGAAGATAACCTGGAATATGTAGCCTGAATACATATATCATCTCTTCTCATACTCTCTCTCTCATACATATTCTCTCTCTCACACACACACTCTCATACATATTCTCTCTCACACTCTCTCTTCTCATCTCTTCCTCTCCTCTCTATTCCCCCCTCCCCCCCCCCCCCCCCGCACACCAAATACGACGAGAGTGTGTTTGGTGTGGAGAAATGGATATATAACCCCCTGATACTGTGGAAAGGGATACACACATGATATGGGTGGGTGAGAAAGGAATTGGTGGATTCGAGAGGATTTTGTGATATGGAGATGTGTAATATGTGGAGAACGAAACCGATAACCGGAGCGAATATGCTAAATGGGTCAATGTAAGATCTGGGTAGAAAATTAAATGGATCTTATTCCCGACCTAAAAAGGGATTTGTTTGGCTTGTGAAGATAACCAATAGAGAGGAGAGGAAGAGATGAAAAGAGAGTGTGTGAGAGAATATGTATGAGAGAGAGAGTGTGTGAGAGAATATGTATGAGAGAGAGAGCATGAGAAGAGATGATATATGTATTCATGCTACATATTCCATGTTATCTTCATGGAGCTTCGTTCAGCGCACCTATTCTCCAATTTCAAACAACATTATCACTCTTGCTATAGAGAGGTGAGGAAGAGATGCGGCGGCCATGTTTTCCTTAGGAGCGAACACATTCTGATACCATGTTGCGAATAAGATTATATTGAATTGAATGCAATGGGATGAATACAAGACTGGACGCCCTCTCCTTTATATAGGAGAGGGGAGACACCCTAAGACTTAGGACGCAAGTAATCTAAACGGGCTGAAATACAACAACCCACTAACTAATTAACCTATTAACTAAATAGGCTAATATAGACTCTCTAACAAGTTGTAAGCGCAACACACTAGCCATATGTATAAATGATTGTTTGTCCTTGACATCCACATCATAGCCTGGAATGGTAATATTATAGGTGTTTTCAGCTTTACCTTTTAATTCACCTGTATACTCATAATGTCTGGAAGGGCCTGCAGATGGTAAGCACATAAAGTTGAATTGACAGATGTCTTTGAAGTGGTTAGGCCTCCATTGGTGTTTGTGTGTGGGTGTGTCCACACACACACACACACACACACACACACATTATACACCCCCCCTTATTCTTTCTTCTTCAAAATTAATTATATTTTTCATAAGAATGAAAAGTGCCCTACCCCTAGGCTGAATTTTTTATTAACCCCTTGAGACTTTGTATTTTTGAAATTGGTAAAGACCCACCCCTATATTTCAGTTAGGATGAGTCCCTGGGAATCTGGAACATTGTCTTCTGCCGACAATGAACTCTGCAGGACCACATCCCATGCTTACTCCACATAATGCACAATCCTGTTAAAATCTTTGCTTTATTTTGTTATTTCAGTTTCTAAATCTAGGCCGATATCTATATCTTTTTGGCTTTGTATCCTTAAGCTAGTAGGCCATGAAATAGGAAATCTTAGCTTTATGTTATTATTTCAGCTCTTAAAAGTAGGGTCAATTTCTCATTTCTTGGATTTGTATTTTGAAGGTAGTAAAACCCATAAATGGGAAACATGCCCTTGTAAACTAAATGCAAAGGTTTGTCCTAGAATTTTGCGACATGTTTGCAGCATTGCTTATAGTAATTAAGACAAAGTGTTGAATATCTAACATGTCCGTAAGATTTGTTTAGAAGTGTCAGTGATTAGTTAGACACGTGAGACTTGATTGCAGCCTGTACTTTGAAATGTTTTGCTTTCTACTCTTGACTACATCATAGCTGGTATTGGCAGATAGTGGCAAGCTTGAGGGTGGTGTGCACTACTTGGACTGTGCTTCAACGTAGTAATTAAACACCAGTTTGGCATGTAAGAGTGATACCTTATTCACTTGTTAAGGAGTTTGAATCCAGTGGAATATGAGTTACAGCAAATCATGTACTGTGTTTCCAGTTTAAATTTTAGATAGTAACATTTCATGAGAAAATGAGCTTTGTCACAATTTGATTTGATAGGATTGATAAGATTTTAAAGAACTTATAGTAAGTGTAAGTGGGGCTAATGTTATATGGTGGTCCTGCACTCTGTACATTGGGGTTTGGTCAAGTATGCCATTGTGTCCTCTCCCATGTATAGGAGGATGAGTTTGCCTTCGTAATATGTCCGATTGTGCTCTCATTACGTGGGTTGGTTTCTGCTTCCTCTCCAAAGGTTACCCAGCAGCACCTCTTTTCTCCACCTACTCGCTAGTGTGCTGCCACCCTCTCTGCAGTAGAAATCAAGAAGAGATCAAATTCAGGTGGAGTGTACAATTTTTTTGCTACGTATATCTTTATTTATGCACCAGTTGGTTATATATATATATATATATATATATATATATATATATATATATGTATGTATGTATGTATGTATGTATGTATGATTCTTCCATACTTCAGCTTGAGAGGGGAGTCTCAAATGTTAAATAGCTTATTAGTAAAGTAAGTAGGTTTAATGTTATATGGGCCCTTGAGTTTGTACGCCTAGTCGGGTTTGACCAAGTCTGTAATGGTTTCCCCTTCCCCCGTGTATAGGTTGGGTTAGGTATCGAATCGTTCTCTCATTACTTTCTACACACGTCTTGAATCGAAGTTAATTTTGACATATAACCTTCATATGGGGGAGCATAATGGCATTTGAGTTATGAATGTCATAGTCTACAAACTTAGATGCCATTTCTTCCATGTCTTGATATGGGGGCACTGATTGAAGGGGGGTGGGAATGGGGCATTTGTTGTGGCCTCGTGACTGGGAGCCTTTGAGGTAGTTTACAGAACAAAATTGTGCATAATGCTATACAAAAGACTAACCACCTCAAACAAAAACTGAAGCCCATAAAAACTCAAAGTAGGAACTAGTGGAGCTCAGCAAGTCACATTAGCTATGCTTATGCTGTTTGGGAAGTTACCACCTGCTTGACCACTGGATGCAAGCTTCAACAATCCTTGCTTGGGATTTTATGGTCCACTCCACGGATTGCTTAAATAGACAACACGTATAAAATTGCAGCATCTGTGGACCTGGTGTTTGGGAGAAGCTTGTTTCACCTCCCTATGATTTAACCTCCTGATTTCGTTGCTGCTCAACCCACTACTAATGCTGATATATATTAACAATCATGATTTATAATTAAATATTTTTTTTTGCTGCCTGTATTGCAAGGTGGTCGGTAACACAATATGGTATTGCCCAAACATACACGGAAAATATTTCCTCCCTCTTAGTATGTCTCAAATGGTATATAATTCTTTTTTAATGCTCAATCCTTTCCTTCAGTGTACACCTCCATTGCCATGCAATTTATTTTCTTTTTCCTTCCTAGCGCATTACTGAAGAAATTTGTTGTAGCTTTACCTGTGCCAGTTAATGACTTCACATCTACTGTTTAGGTTGAAGCCAAACGAGCTATGTCAAGGGAAGAGCACCAGAACTCTGCAAGGTCTGCAAAAACGAATTCTGGAAGGAACATGGGAGGGGCTCCAGGAGGATACATTAGGACCAAAAAGATCTTTGTAGGGGGTTTGCCACCAACCTTGACAGAAGAAGGTTTCCGTCAATACTTTGAGACGTATGGTAAAGTTACTGATGTTGTTGTCATGTATGATCAGTCAACACAGAGGCCACGAGGCTTTGGGTTTATTACATTTGATTCTGAGGACGCTGTTGATCATGTTCTTCAGAAAAACTTCCATGATTTGAACGGTAAATCAGTAGAAGTCAAAAGGGCACTTCCCCGGGATTCAAACCCTAATGTTGGAGGAGGTGGAGGCGGTGGCGGTCGTTCTTCTGGTGGAGGGTCATTTCAGTCTTATGGTGGTCCTAATGCTAATTCTGGTTCTTATGATGGCAGGATGGATACGAATAGGTACATGCAGCCCCAATCCCAACCTGGAGGAGTTGGCTTCCCGGGTTATGGGGGTCCTGGCTATGGTTATGGTGCAATGGGAAATATGGCATATGGTGGTTATAGCATGGGTGGCTATGCAGGTGCCAATGCTGGTTATGGGGCACCTGCATTCGGAAACCCAAACGCATCTGCTGGAGGTTTTGGAGGTGGTCCCGGTGTCCCTAGAAGCCCTTGGGCCAATCAGACTGCTGCTTACAGCGCTGCCAGTCATGGAGGAAATGCTGCCTATGAATCTGCAGGGTCCTGGGTTTCTCCTGGAGCTGGTCCGGGTGTGCCAACTGCTCAATCACCAAGTGGGAGTGGTTATGCCAGTCATGGATATGGTTATGGTGGCTATGTAAATACTGATGGTTCACATGGTAACCAGGGTGGCTATGGTGCTGTTGGAGGTCGTGGAGGTAGTGCTGGACCTCCTGCTTCCGTTGGAAGTGGTGGACAACATGCAGGGCCTGCTTCTGGTTATGTGGGTGGAAACTACGTCGACACCAATGGAGGTTCAAGGTACCCAAAATCCTGGAGGTCGGATCCTTCTCAGGGTGCAGGCTATGGAGCTGGACAGGCGAACGGCCCTGCTGCTGGTCAAGCTAATTACGGTGGTTATGGTGCTAGTCAGCCTCAACAGTAGGGACACATAACAGCTGGAACCTTTCGATCATTTTTCTTTGACATGTCTTTTTTTCTTTCTTTCTTCCAATGTTGGAATTGGTTGAAGCTTGAATGCTATACATTTAAGCAGCAATGGCCATCATTTTATTACTGTTGTCGAGTAGACGTCAGGAAAGGCTTCGTACTGAGGTTCTTCTGCGTATTATTTATGATGTATTCAGATTCTAATCTGGAAGGGCGCATTATGTGTGGGTGTTTAATATATTTCTATGGTTTGGTGTAGCGTACTACGTTTAGTGTTTGTGTTGCTTCGGCGGCTACATGTACTTAGCCTTTTAATCCAACCTCGGATCGTTTCTGTTTTCTACCTCTGGTCTCTTATATTCATATGCTTGACACCTTTTGATTTTATTATTTCTGATATGTATTTCTGTTTTGTTTTGTCGAGTAAATCTTGTTTTCAAAGCTGTGCCTGCTTTTTTTTCTTCTCCGCCGTATTCCGATTAGGGTGGTTCGGTTCCATGAATAAAGACAACCTGTAGTTCTTTGAGCACAAATGCTTTGATGTGTTTTGATTCTGCTTTAAAACGTCACCATAAATATATTTTCCAAGTGTGTGATCCTTATTTTCGAATTAAAATTGTCAAATAATATAAATACCATTATTGTTAATTCCATAATTCTAATATATTGTGCAGAGTAGCCACTATGACAAAGAGCACGGGTTAATGATATGCATCAAATCAATTATGTGGTTTGTAAGGTTGGCTATTTCGAAAAAGTGCCAATCTGTTTATCAATTGTGAACGTTGCTTAGTTTTCGGAGGCTGGTTTGGTTTCCTTGGCTTGCTTGTAAAGCTGGGTATGATTATTCCAACTGTGCTTCATCTAAGATGCTTATTAAAGCTGTGTCTTCTTCTACTTTCATTTAAGCCTCGCAAGGTGAGTTCTTACTATTATATTTGATATATTGACGATGGCTATGCTCTTCGGTCCAGGACCGGGGACACGGCTGACAAATGCTTACCTTGGCAAGAGGCATGTGTGCCATAACCTTGCCTGTTAAACTGGCTGGGTCCCTGGCAAATTCTTGAGCGATTGGCATTCTTTTGATTTGTTATTAAATTCTATAAATATGTGTTTTTAAAATCGGATTGGCTAAATTAGAAGGGAATCCTTTGCCTTGTGAAGAAGATTTAATGATTGGTTTATAAGAGGGAAGCACAATCTTTGGTGAAAGATTTGATATATGACGACAACTGTGTATTTTATGATTATGTATTGTCTTTTATGATGTGTTTTGTTGTAGGTACTCCACCAAAGTTCATGATTACCAAAATGATACTTTTTTATTCCTTTTACGTTGGGCGTGTTATAATTTGTCGTATGGGAGTAAATTACTTTATCATGTGGATATAACATCGTCTTAATTTGAAGTTTTAGACATGTTTTCACTATTATCACCAATATAGGATGATTCTATTGGTTAATATGATCAATTTATTCTGGCATTATGTAACTAACAAAATGAAATTACATGCTGCATTTGTTATAAAGGTATGCATGCATCACAACAGAACTATTATAATATGTGTGCGTTGGATCAAACTGGTTAGACCAGTTCGACTAGTAATTGTGGTATATTATGTCGAACAATTCACTTTTTTTGTTCAAGATTTTTTTGACGTCGTAATGACATCGTTTCTTCTCCAACCAATTTGACCAATGGGCTCCATCCGGCTGAGTCAACACCGTTCAAATGCCTTTCTAATTTCGAAAACATCGATATAAATAGAGTTGGGTTTAAATATACCCCAATTATTTTGTATCATCCAAAAATTATTTTAAATTCAACAATTGATCTTTTTAAATGTCATGCATATTGAACTCATTTCTTCACGCATTTGAAGACAACCAAAATTATATATATGAAAATCATGACCATCTCATTGTGTTGGTAGAGTGCCTTGCAAGCAAACAAATAAGGCCGAAGTAAACATACTATCTATATTTATCGTGATAATGAAGATCAACTGATTGATTTTTTTTCTAAATGATCGTAACTTATATATGTGTGCATTCTAATTTGACACTCTTTCACGCGCGCACGCGCGCGCACACACACACACACACACACACACACACACACACATATATATATATATATATATATATATATATATATATATATATATATATATATATATATATATATATATATATATATATATAGGCTAGTGTACACTCGAGTGTACCGGAGGCACCATACTCCTCAGTCATTTTTAAAGATGCAATATTTTTTTGAAAAATCTATACTGTTGATCTTCTTAAATATCTTAAGAATATACTATATAATAAATTTAGCTCATTTGGACACTTATAGGTCGTGCATCTAAAAGATGCAAAAATTAGGCATTTCAAATTAGTTTTGTGCGTCGATTTTGTTGCCTTTGAATGAGTGACTTACACTCATCCAAATGAGCTCAAATTTGGTATGCGACCTATTATTATTGTAACCATTAAGATCAATGGATTAGATTTTAGAAAAATATGGTCTAGATAGGCAAACACCATTGGGGTGTACAACATAATCTATACACTCGATTGTATTCTAACCTCACTCATAGTTGAGCTACAATACACGAGTGTATAGGGGCCTCTATACAACATAGTTTATATCCGTTAGATCAAAATCCAGACAATCCTGTCAACAAAAGAAAAATAACAGCGGAAAGCCAACATTAAAGGCGTTACCAACCTCTGCTTCCGCATTAACTGAGTCAGACATACCTTTGCTGCCACATTAACTGAGTCAGACTCCTGTCTCTCTCCTTTCGATTCACTTTCCCTTCTACGTTCCTCTCACTGCAGTTCTCTCTTGCGATTCGCTCTCTCCTTCTAGGGATGGCAATAACAACCATTTCCCATCACCCGAACCGCCACCGGACCATACCATCCCACAGTGAGCGAATTTTTAGCATCCATCTAGTCCGTGGGGCCCCGACGATGGGCAACCGAATTCATGGTTTGGTTGGTGGGAACCCAAATCATTCCAGCCTCGTCACTCCTCCGCCGGAAGACCAGGAACAGTGAACCTTCCCTCGGTGGCGCTGACCAACTTCTACTCTCCATTTCAAATCTGCCATGTTGTACAAACGTTTCAGCTAGGCATGGCAATGGAGCGGTTTTCCCGTGAACCACCCCGTACCATACCATACCATAAAAAAATCAAATCGGTTGGGCACCCACACCATTCCCCCATGGATTTCTACCCCCGGTGACAGGGTAACTGTGGGAATCCGTCCACCCACCACCACAGGATACATCGAGAATCCATCCACAACTCTCTTTCCCCTGGCTGTCGTGGGCCCGTGGCTCATCCCTGCGCTCACTGCCGCCACCGACGTGCAGTCACCAGTCACAACCTCCGTGGCCATGCACTCGCCCCCGCCATGCACTCATCCAGCCGCCGCCATGCAATCGCCGCGGCCATGCACTTATCCCGCCGCCGCCATACCCTCGCCGCCGCCATGCACTCATCTCGCCATTGCCATCTCCAAACACCCATCATCGCTGTTGCCATATCCTGCAAACCAAGGCCGCCACCTCCTTTGGCCCTCTATGCCGATAAGGGACGAAGTGAGCAAAAGTCAGCGCCGACCCTAAACGTGCAAGTGTTGGTGTGTTTGCTGTTCCTGCTCCTCCTGGTGCTGCTCACACAGACTCAGTTACTGCTCCCACCACCTTCTCCTGTCATCGTGTTGCGTACCGTTCCTTCCATCTGTGAGTCGTCCCTTGCTGCAGCTATGGAAGACGATGACAACTGGGGGCTGCAGGCAGTAGTGAGGAGCTGCGGAGGTGCGACGGCCGCTGCCTCTGCCTCCTCTTCCTGTTCTTGTTCCACCTCCTCCTCCTGCTTTTCAACATCACTGGCCTCCGCCAGATGGACTGGTTCTTTCTTCGGGTTCGCACCCTCAAACCCGCCGCTAGTAAAAGAGGAGGAAGCAAGCGCCCGCGGCCATCATACCCAGTTGGGCGGCCTCTGGTCGGAACCAGACGACTTGGACTCGCTAGGTGAGCTCGAGGAACTGTTCAAACCGTTCCTCACCAAGCCGGTGTCGTACTGTGACCCAACTGAGCCGCTGCCGGCGGCCGTGACCAAAGAGCATGGCAGCAGCTACGACCAGAGCGCCCATGTAACGTTGAAGCAAGCGACACATCCGACAAGATCGACGAGGAGGACGATGAAGCCAACGAACAGGGTCTGGATGAGGTGTTGAAAGTCGTGTTGTTGCATGCAATTCAGGATGGTGACGATGGGTCGGAGGCTAGGAGGGTGAGCAGGTTGAGGTACTCGATCACCATGTTGCTGAAAGTCTCGGCCGCCCTTTCTCTACAAATATCTCTCCGACGCACCTTCTACATTCCTAAGGACGCCGACGCACCTTCTCCAGTCCTAAGGACGGTGGCGCTCCAGTGCCCGACCAGCGCAGGAGCAACTGAGCAACCAGTGCCCTTCTCCATCCATTTTTTTCTCTCCGACGCACCCACCCTCTCCGACCTCCCTTCTGCGGTGCATCTTCTCCATTCCTAAGGATGGTAACACAACTTCTCCAGTCCTAACAGTGGCACAACTTCTCCATTCCTCCTCCTTCCTATGTTCCTCTCTCTGCGGCTCTCTCCTTCTTCCTCCTTCCTCTGTTCCTCTCTCTGTGACTCTCCAGCAAATCGCTCTCTGTTTCATCACTTGCCTCTTCCTTCTGTTGTTGGCTCCTTCCTACCCGAACACCAGCCAAGCGACGCAGCCTAAGGCAACCGATGGCGTACACCTCTGTCAGCCTACCTCTGTCAGCCAAAAGCATACTGCCTTTTGCAGGCACACCGCCGCAATTCAGAAGGAAGAAGCCAGGCGCTACCTACAGGAGGAACAAAGGTGAGACCGATTCCCCCATTTGTTGTCTAAGCTTTTCCTGTCGTTTAGTAATCAAGGAGCCGAACTTTCTAATTTTTCACATCTTAGATCCCTCTGCCATACGAAGATATGGATTCTCAAAAAGACAGTAGCTATACTTCCTCTCCACATGTTCAACTACCTTTCATCATAGACCTGTAGTGAAAATTGGTGCGAAGCATTGTGACTGTGGCTATCTTCTTGTATCTAGAATAGCTAAGACTCAGAGAAATTATGGCCGCAAGTTCTTTGGATGTCCCAACTTCAACAAGGAAGTATGTGTATTACTAATGGTGTGGAATGTGTATGTATTCTATATTCTGATATTTTTGTTCCTTTGTTGAACATGGGCTTCCTTTCTGTAAGTACTTCCGGTGGGTGGATTCAGCCTCAACATATACTGAAGAGAAAGAGTCCAATGCTGAAGGATCCTAGCTAATGAAACTTGAAGAAGAAGTGAAGATGGCAATGGTCAATGAACAAAGAGCAATTGTAAAATACAAGTTGTGTTTGTCTGCACTACTGAACTCATGGATCATATTTGTATTTGTGTATGTTGGATGGAATTAGCATTGTAACAAGTAGTCAAATGATGTAATATTATCCCTTGATCATGTTGAATCAATGAATTATGATTGACTACATAATCAAATTTGAACCGTGGCTTTGTTTCTGATTGCTCCTTTGTGTTTCTATGTTGTCAAATGGAACATGAATACCATCCTTCATGGTCAATTAAACTAAATGAATATTAACACGTGTCCATCTGTATCATACAGAAGTTATAGAGAACTCCAACCAGAATTCAGCTTACCACGATCTATCCCAATGATGCACCTAAAAACATGTATAAACTGTACAATTACAAAAGCATTATAAAATGTGTATGGACTGATATTAATAACCTGAATACTAGCCATTACTCAACAAATAAATGACGTCTAGTGGGACTGATATTAAGCCTGGATTTCTGTCTCAATAGGTTGGTCCACTCGAGACCAGACTTCCTAACAGAATTTAGCTATTACAATCAACCAGTCTGGCTTGAAAGCTGAATGAACAACATCTGATAGGATTGAACAAGCTGAATGAATGATATTAATGTCCAACCTTTCCTAGTAATGTACAGAAATATGCACATTAGTACACCAACATGATTCATGACTTTCTGTAGCATGATATCTTGAACTCATCCGGTGTATGGAAATTTACTTTTTAAGTTTTAACAGATCTACGATGTTCTATTTGCCATCATCTAGATAGATTGGGTGTAGGAGCTTGGCTCTATTCCAGTAATTTTTCATTGATCGCTTTTCAATGTTTGGAACTGCAGTGTCCTTATAGCTGGACTATTTCTGATCTTTGCGCTAGAGTCATTGAAAACTTTGTATAAGTGAAACCATTTTAGTGAAAGATGAATTTGGTTATGCTAAACCAAAGTCAACATAAGTTTTGAAAGGCTTGTTTGTTCCACAACTTAAAGGAAATGGTGCCACTGGCCTTTCTATTTCACTTCAATTTTTCATTGATCGCTTTTCAGTGATTGTAACTCTGGTGTCCTTATAGCTAGACTATTTCTGATCTTTGCACTAGAGTCATTGAAAACTCTGTATAAATGAAACCATTTTAATGAAAGATGAACTTGGTTATGCTAAACCAAAGTCAACAGAAGTTTTGAAAGGCTTGTTTGTTCCACAACTTAAAGGAAATGGTGCCACTGGCCTTGCTATTTCACTTCAATTTTTCATTGATCGCTTTTTAGTGATTGGAACTGCGGTGTCCTTATAGCTGGACTATTTTTGATCTTTGCGCTAGAGTCATTGAAAACTTTGTATAAGTGAAACCATTTTAGTGAAAGATGAACTTGGTTATGCTAAACCAAAGTCAGCAGAAATTTTGAAAGGCTTGTTTGTTCCACAACTTAAAGGAAATGGTGCCACTGGCCTTGCTATTTCACTTCAATTTTTCATTGATCACTTTTCAGTGATTGGAACTGCGGTGTCCTTATAGCTGGACTATTTCTGATCTTTGCGCTAGAGTCATTGAAAACTTTGTATAAGTGAAACCATTTTAGTGAAAGATGAACTTGGTTATGCTAAACCAAAGTCAATAGAAGTTTTGAAAGGCTTGTTTGTTCCACAACTTAAAGGAAATGGTGCCACTGGCCTTGCTATTTTACTTCTTGGTGCAATGGTTATGCCATATGTTTCTTATTCAGAATCTTCACAGGCTTCTTGGCGCAATACTCATAGTCATGGAACTCTGCTTTATGTTTTTCATTACGCAATGCAGACACAACCTCTTCCTCCATTCTGCTTTGGTTCTATCCAGGAAAGTCCCACGTTCAGTTCAGGAAATCAAAGTAAAAACTTCATTTAGATTTGGAATATTGGTTATCAGCAGTACATGTTTTCTGTTTCTTTCTGACTAGTTTCTTTTTGTCACCACAATGTACCAAATAACAACTGAAATAACAACTGACATCAAACCCAGCGAGAATGTACCTGAACACTATCTTTCCCATGTTGATATACTATCCAAGAAATGCATCACAACTATTTAATTGAGAATCTGAGATCCAACACAACATGACCAACAAATCAAGCCTACTGAATACACAAAACCAACCACAATGTACTAAATTGGTTGTGTTTGCACATCGATTTTTCCTCATGCTGCCTCAATCTCACATTAAAGGAGTTGTTTATATTCCTCATGCTGCCTCAAGCTCTTATATGTGAGATGATGCATTCCACCCGAGCACAAAGACTAGAATTCCAACCAGAATTCGAACTACAAGGGTAAAGGTATTGCTGTAAAGATATCATATTACTAACATACAATAGATTTGTTCTCTAAAACAACCCGATGTTCTCTAAAACAACATGTATAGTTCCCATCACTCAGCAAAAATATGGCGTACAATTGCAGAATTAGATGCTACACAAATCAGAACACAAGAACAACCAAATATGAACTTAATCAACTGCATTGAATTAAACCATGCTCGACAACAAATTCCTCTCAAATGTTACAACAAATTCACTCAAATGCTAATTAAAAACCATTGTAATGTTTCAACAAATGGTACATCGATTGCACTCACAAGTTACACATTTTACTGAATTGGATAAACGGACCACAATCTCCACAGAAATGATCGGGTACATAGACCACAATCTCCACAGAAAAGAGTGGATACACAAGCCACAATCTCCACAGAAAAGACTAGATGCACAGACCATTGTCACAACTCAATCTTCGCTTGACTCTTCAACATCTTCCATCCCATATGAGGCCGATGCCTCCTTGTTTCCCTGTCCAGAAAATAAGAAAAGTTTAGAAAAAGGACATTTGAGAGGATCTACTGCATGTTTAGTTAATAAAATGAAAGAATAGGAAGTTATACCCCATGTCTGTAGGTCCGACTGTTGTGGCCTTTCGCATTGCATGTACCACATGTTCTTTGTTTCTTTGCTTTCATTTCAGCAGGTGGTTTAAACCTTTGAGGTTTTCTAGTTCCTTTACATTGTGATGTTAGAGGATCTCTTGGTTTGATCTGGTCTTCTGATTCAAAAATCAACTGCGGCACATAATGACTCCCTTGAGTAGGAATATAAGTTTGGGATGAGGGTATGCCTTCTTCATCTATAGAATCTAAATCCAATCTTTGCTTCATTTTCACCACTTCTTCATATGTATTTTGAAACATGTTTTGCACCATCATGTAAGTACCTTTTTGTTTAGAAGCCAAATCAACCAAACACATGGCTGATTTACACAAGGTGTTATACCTACTCAATGTAGTACTATCTCCCATGTCTACTTGGGTTTCTTCAACATGAACATCGTTATTGTTTACTTTTGCATTCAATGACCAACGCCCCAAGACATGATGGTGGAATCTTATGAAAATTAAGAAATAATAGTACCTTGAGTGCATGACAACATAGAATGCCGCTAAATTGAAAATGTCTGCAATCACAAGTTATTTCTTCAGATTCTCTTATCAAGGCCACCTTGTAGTACTTCTTTTCCATGAACTGATTTTCGTATCCAGAAATATATATAAGGTGATATAAAGAGTCATTTATGACCTCCTCTATGTCATAGCAAATTGTCTTCTTCATTTGTTTGCGAAAGGCTTTGTAAACTGTTCTTGTGTAGACATTTCTTGCATGTTTTTCAATTGGTACATGAGACCAAAGAGTGGGCATTCATTTTTTGTTTCTAAAGTCTTCCTCATATTCTTTGTCGTATCGGCTCTCTACCACCTTTTCATATGCTTCTACAAATTTAAAAAGTGGTAAATGATTGTTGACATGGTCTTTAAAAATAACGTTCATACTCTCACTTCGTTGTGTGGTTGACATGTTGGCAAAAAAAGTTCCTCTAAAGTAAGCAGGAATCCATTGATCTCTAATGCTCCACAACAAACACAAATGTGCATTGACGCCTAAGTTAAATTTGCAAATCATTCTCTTCCATATACTCTCAAACTCTTCAATAGTGTCAGGATCATTTATGCAAAAATGAAATTCTTCAGCAAACCAACAACTTTTCCATAGATTACACTAAGGTGTTCACGTATTTTCCTCATTATATGCCATTGACAACATCGATGAACTGCATAAGGAAAAACTATGTGAATTGCCTTCCTCATTGCGGGATCTTGATCAGTTAATATTGCTTTAGGGTGTTTTCCATACATGGCATCTAAATTTTTTTGAAATACCCAAATAAAAGAATCAGTTGTCTCATCACGCAGCAATGCACACCCAAATAAGGTTGACTGCTTCTGGTGGTTCACACCTATGAATGGCGCAAACGACATGCTATACTTGTTAGTAATATATGTGGTGTCAAAATTAATCACATGACCAAATGTTTGATATGATATCCTTGACTTAGCATCCACCCAAAAAATATTACGTGTACATCCTTCCTCATCAAATTGTACTGAAAAATAAAATGACAGATTAATTGCTTGCAGTTTTCTGAAATGGTCCGAAGTGGAGGAAACATCAATACCTATATATTTCCTTCACAAAGATACAAGCTCATTACTTAGGTCCTTTCTAATGAAACTTACATTACAAATACCACCACTATAGCTAGCAATGAGAGACATAATCTGAGCACTGGAAATGTTTTAGTCATGCATGGCGTGAACTAGTTCCCGAACCTCTGCTGACATACGCCGATGTGATCGATGAAATCGATTCTTAGATGGACTTTGAGTGAGTTAATGGTTGTTCTCTTTCTCAAAACTTGTGACCACCCACTTTGTGTCCTCATCTTCCTTCACTCTCATTCGACCCTTACAACCTATTCGTGCAGATGCCATATCTTTCTTTGGAGTACCTTTTTCACCATCACCTTTCGACTTTATTTTCTGTAAACCTTCCATTGAACATACAAATACTTTACCAGTAACCTGTTTTGTTTTGGCAGAAATGTATTGACTCCCCTTACGAATGCTGAATCCAACCCGATAAGCATATTGATTATAAAATTCTTCTGCTTTTTCAAAAAAATCAAACTGCAAGCCTAAATATGGATCTAGATTAGATTCCACTTCAACCTTATCATAATCAACCCTCTCATCACCATAAAGTTCAAGAGGATCATCACCCTAAGAAAGCAAGAGAAAAAAAGCTTACAAATAAACACACACACAAGTTTTATGAATACAAGTATTTAATCTTTGCAATGTTGAATTACCATTGCATACATATCCTCACCTTCTTCAATTGGGTTCTCATAAGCTAATCAATCTGTACCAGTCATGCCATCAACATCATTAGAGAAGTCCATCACTGTAAGTATTCAATATTTTAGTCCTAAAATATTGCAAACTAATGCAATATCATTATATAGATGAACTTAGAGGACACGACAAAAATGGATAGTCATATAACATTGAAGACTCAAAAGACAATATTGGGTAATTGTATGCAATGGATGACTAAAAAAGAGGGTAGTATCTAGAACAAAGAGGGAACAACACAATGTGAGTGTGGTAGCAGCTAGAGCGACAATGGATCAATTAATTCAACGAAAGGGGGCAGTAGGTCGTCAAGATGTTAGACATACCAAAACAGAGCATGTTGTTGGTCGGGTGTTGTTGGTGAAAGGGTCACTGGTCAACTGTTGTTGCACTCAGTGGCGGCGGGAGGGGGGGGCAAGACGGGGCAAGTGCCCCCCCTCCACTTTTAAAAATACATGTACTTATTTACCTTGCCCATGAAGTGTGCCACTCGGTATGGATTCCTTTTCACTCGGTGACGATGGGAGCATTCCAGAAGCTGTTGATCGCTTTAATAATAAATTAATAATGAAAAGCACATTCACGGATTCACCGGTGTTAGAAACTGCCCACGTTTTCGGATATGTAGCACGTTTTGCGGATGCCTATCTAACGAAACGGCCACAGAAAACGACCCCACTTTTAATATCTCGAAGACTCGAACCGTCACAAGTAAAAAAGGCAATTATGCCTGCATTAAAACGCTGCCAAACCAACCAGATTCCCCATCGTTAACAGCAGTGTTGCGACTTGCGAGTCCCAAGTCTCTTCCTTTTTCTCCGATCTCTACTTTTGCGACTTGCCGTTGCCGACTTGCCGGTGGACCGTGGAATACATGCATGTCTAACCAGCCGTTCATACTAAATACTTCAGTTGCACAAGGATTATCTATGTTTTTCAAGGATTCAGATTTCTAAGTTTCTCTCCAGACCCCGGTGGTGACGGTCTCTACTGTTGCGACTTGCGGACTTGCCGTGGAGCATAGGCATGTCAACCCGTTGTTCATAATAAACTTTCCAGTTGCATAAGGATTATCTATATTTCTCAAGGATTCAGACTTCTAAATTGCAAGATCCGTATTTCAAGTTGTTCATCTAGTCATCGTATTTGTGGTTGTTGCTCTCCTCCGGACAGGTTGTCTGTCTCGTCACAGTTTCTCAGCCGAGATTTGAAAACCAGTTCTTGTTCATCTGTTCGACCGTTGCCCATCACCATAGTTATCTTTCGTCTTTCCGTGGAGAAATTGACTTCCTCTCTGCCATTGTGGTAAATTTTTTACTTTCTCTTATAAAAATCAAGATGGTTAAATTGTTGACTGTTGTATATGAATTTATTTGATACAACAATATTTCATCGTCCAATCTTGCACATTGTTAGGTAATATTTTTTTAATAAAAATACACTTGGACTATTTTTTACCAACAGTAGCCTATAATAAATTATTTGTACAATGTTTGAAAATATACACATCAATTTTATGCTTATTGAGTTATTGTTGAATGTTTTGTTTATAATTTAAAATGAGTGTTTTACAATTGTATATATAATCACAACATAATATCTACATATTTTTTTATTAGATATGAAGAGATATTACCATGCAATATCAACACAAGAGTCTAGATCTGCTTCTTTACCAAAAACACATGCTTCTAATACCGAACAACAAAATATGCCAGCTAATACTCCTCGTGGTGATGTTATAGACTTGCAAGGAAAAAGAAATAGAGTTGAATGTAACTTAGAAGAAATTGAACCAGATCCAGGGTTGCGGCCTAACATATATGATTACCCGGTATCTGTAAGAGATGAAATTCGGCGATCTTATTTACAAAACGGGCCATGTCAACCAGATAAACATAAATTTCCTCAGAAAATGATTGGCACTAAATTAAGAAGGTTTAACAAAGCATGGTTTTGTGAATTTCCAACATGGCTAGAATATAGTATTTCTCAAGATGCTGCCTATTGCTTATGTTGTTATCTTTTTATACCTGAGGGAGAGGGACAAGGAGGAAGAGATGCTTTTATAACAAAAGGGTTCACAAATTGGAAAAAGAAGGATTCCCTTCAAATTCATGTAGGTGGTCCTAATAGTTCGCATAACCAAGCTTTAAAAAAATGTGAGGATCTAATGAAGCAAAAACAAAGTATTCAATATGTTCTTGAAAGGCAATCTAAGGCTGCTGAAAGTGCTTATGACATACGGTTAAATGCATCAATTAATTGTGTTAGATTTTTGCTACGACAAGGCTTAGCATTCAGAGGCCATGATGAATCCAATGAATCAAAAAATAAAGGCAATTTCTTAGAATTGTTGCAATTTCTAGCCGAACACAATGATGAAGTCAAAGGAGTTGTCTTAGATAATGCCCCTGAGAATTTAAAGTTAATAGCACATGATATACAAACTGATATAGTAAATGCTTTTGCAATGGAAACAACTAAAATGATATTGCAAGAGATAGAAGATGAAAACTATAGCATCCTGGTTGATGAAGCTCGAGACATTTCCAACAAAGAACAAATGGCAATTGTTTTGAGATTTGTTAATGGAAAAGGTCATGTGGTTGAAAGATTTTTAGGGCTTATTCATGTAACCGACACCACGTCTTTATCATTAAAGAAGGCAATTGATGGTTTTTTCTCTATGCACAACTTAAGCATATCCCAATTAAGAGGTCAAGGTTATGACGGTGCAAGCAACATGAGAGGAGAGATGAATGGACTTAAGAGTCTTATACTGAAAGAGAATAATTCTGCTTATTATGTTCACTGTTTTGCACATCAACTTCAATTATCATTAGTTGTTGTAGCAAAAAACCATCCACAAGTCGCTTCACTCTTTTTAACAGTAAATTATGTGATCAACTCAGTTGGTTCCTCATGCAAGCGTCATGATCAACTTCGTGAGTTACAAATTAGTACAGTTAAGAATGCACTTGCAGAAGGAGAAATTGTTAGTGGAAGAGGATTAAATCAAGAAACAACTCTAAGGCGTGCAGGTGATACACGATGGAGTTCTCACTACAAAACTCTTATAAGCATAATCATTATGTTTTCTGCTGTGGTTGATGTTTTGGAAATAATATCAGAAGATGGATCTTCCTCGGAACAAAGGGCAGAAGCTTTATCAGTAATGGATTCTATCCAAACTTTTGATTTCATATTTACAATTCATTTGATAAGAGACATTCTTGGCATCACTAATGAACTTTCACAAGCTTTGCAGTGGAGAGATCAAGATATTGTTAATGCCATGAACTTAGTTGATGTTTCTAAGAGACGATTACAAAAAATGCGTGATAGTGGATGGGATTCACTTTTTGCACAAGTGTCAATATTCTGCAACAAAAATCACATACTTATTCCTAACATGGAAGACATGTGGGTTGTTAAAGGTAGACCACGTCGTAAAACAGATGGTTTGACATTTCTACATCATTTTCAAGTGGACTTATTCTACTCTGTGATAGATATGCAACTTCAAGAATTAAATAATAGATTTACTGAAGCAAACACAAATTTGTTACTTTGTGTGGCATGTCTGAATCCAAGTGACAATTTCAAAGCATTTCATAAGGAAAAAATGATGGAAATGGCTCGATTTTATCCCAGAGACTTTTCTTCTATGCAAATGGCCTATCTTGAAAATCAACTTGAAACATTTATTATGGATATGCAATCTGATGAGCGGTTTTCTAAAATCAAGGGGATATGTGAACTTGCTGAAAAGATGGTCTTACATGGAAAACATATTATCTATGTAGATGTGTATAAGCTGATAAAATTAGCATTGATATTACCAGTTGCAACAGCTACAGTGGAAAGATCATTCTCCATTATGAATATAATAAAGAGTCCCAGACGCAATAGAATGCACGACAAGTGGTTGAATGATTCTATGATTGTTTACATTGAGAAAGAAATATTTGACACTATCCACAATAGTGTTATAGCAGAGCGTTTTCAAACAATGAAGACAAGAAGGAAGTTCTAAACTTTGGTCAGTACTTTTTTATTACAAACTCAAAAGCTATTATTGACATTTATATCTTGAATTTCATACATGAAACTTTTATGAATTTTATATATCTTGATTTTGCATCAAAAAAAAATTGTGTATGCTATTTGTGCCCCTCCTGTGAAATGTGGCTGGCTCCGCCACTGGTTGCACTGGAGCACCACTGTCGTCCTTCAGACTGGATAAGGTGCACCGCAGAAGGGAGGTCGGAGAGGGTGGGTGCGTCAGAGAGAAAAAAAGCGGATGGAGAAGGGCATCGGTTGCTCGGTTGCTCCTGCGCTGGTCGGGCACTGGAGCGCCGCCATCCTTAGGACTGGAGAAGTTGCACCACTATCCCGCAGAAGGGAGGTCGGAGAGGGTGGGTGCGTCGGAGAGAAAAAACTAGATGGAGAAGGGTACTCGGTTGCTCCTGCGCTGGTCGGGCACTGGAGCGCCGCTGTCCTTAGGACTGGAGAAGTTGTGCCGCCGTTCTTAGGAATGGAGAAGGTGCGCCGGTGAGAAATCCGTGGAGAAAGGGTGGCCGAGAAGGATCACCAGAGAGGGTGCGCCTGAGAGAAACATTTGTTGGGAGAACTCGATGGGGAAGGACGCAGTGTTGGTCCTGTGACGGTGAAGGGTCACCGGTCTGGCACTGTTGAGAAAATTTCTATGACGTGACTGAGAGAGGACTGGGGCTGCGTTTGGTTCGTGGTGACAAAATGCATGGTGACGGTGACGGTGACGGTGATAGTGACGGTAACGTTGATAGTGACGGTGGTGGTGAAATTGTTAAAAATTGTTGTTTGGTAACACATGCATGGTGATGGTGAAAGGGATGGGGAAATTTTTAAAATGTGTTGTTTGTTACATAGTTACGGTGACGGTGATAGTGAACCAATTTTATATAAAACACCTCGTAAAAACATAAATTCTATTTATTAAACACATCATACATAAAAAAATTATGACATTAATAATACAAATATTTATCATCAAATTTTAGTATGTATATGAGCTATTTAATTTAAAAAATACCAAGGAGACTTTTTTCATATGTGAGTTATATTTTTTAATAATCATTGCAGAGAAATACTTCATTGAAAAAAATAAGAAAATAAAAATATTTTATCATAAATACTTTCTTGAGAAATACAATATGATCAGTTTTTCTCAATCATATTACATATGACTTGATGTCGTTCATGTCGTGGGCAACAAAAAAAGGCCATCATCATATTTGGATGTTCAACTAGAAAAAGATTTGACTTGAAACTTTGTCTTGCAGAATTTGTTTTTTTAATGACATTATATCTTGATGAGGGGAAAATGGTGTGGCGGAAAATATTATCTTGGAGTAAAAGAATATCTTTGAGGAAAAGGTGTGGCGGGAATCGTTTTTTTTGGAGGGAAAAATTTTAGTGGGAAACATTATCTTGGAGGAAAAAATGAGTGGCGGAAAATGTTGTCTTGGAGGAAGAAAGTATCATGATAGAAAAAGGTGTTGTGGAAAAGTTTTTCATGAAGGAAAAAAGATTTGACGGAAAACATTATCTTGAAGAAAAATTATCTTGCAAAATAGTTGTGGCGTAAAAAATTTGGAGGAGATAAAGTTTTGACGGAAAATTTTGTCTTATAGGAAAAAAATTAATAGAAAATTTAATCATCGAGGAAAAATGGCGTGAGGGAAACGTTGTCTTGGAGACAAAAAAATCTTGGAGGAAAAATGAGTGGCGGGAAATTTTTTTTTTGGAGGGAAAAAGATCTGACGACAAAAATTATTTTGCAAGAAAAAAATCTAGTGGAAACTTTATCTTGGAAAGAAATATGTGTGAAGAAAACATTATCTTGGAGAGAAAAATATTTTGGCTGGAAGTTAAAATTTGTTGGCGGGAAAGAATCTTGGAGGGAAGCATATGGCACGAGGAGAGAAGGAAAATATAGTATCATTTTTTTGCACATATATCCATATATTAATGGTGACTTAAAAATAACTTTTTTCACCATCATTCACCGTCATTCACCATGCTTTTCTATGGGGACAAAAATAGGCCAGAATTCACCATGGATTCACCACGAAAAAATTCCCTATCACTATCACCATGCGTACCAAACAACATTTTTATTTCACCATCATTCCCTATCACCATGATTCACCATGTACCAAACACAGCCTGAGGAGAGAGGATAGGAGTGAATGGAGAGAGGGGTCTCGTGAGTTCGGAGAGAGAAAGGGTAGTGACGGACGGGAGTCGGGTCCTAGTTCATGCCGTTTGACGGCCGACAGGATGGAGTGTCTGGATCTTGATCTAACAGATATAAATTGGGTTGTATAGAGGCCCCTATACATGTATTGTACCTCAACTTATATATATATATATATATATATATATATATATATATATATATATAGTCAAGCTAGAATACACTTGAGTGTATAGATCACACCGTACACCCCAATGATGTTTGCCTATCTAGATCCTATTTTTACAAAATCTAATCCATTGATCTTTATGGTTATAATAATAGGTCACATACAAAATTTGAACTCATTTAGATGAGTGTAAGTCACTCATCCAAGGACAATAAAATCGACGCACAAAACTAATTTGAAATACATGATTTTTACCTCCTTTAGATGCACGACCTATAAGTGTCCAAATGAGCTAAAATTTATTATATAGTATGTTCTTATGATAATTAAAATGATAAATTGTTTATATTTTTCAAAAATTTACTACATCTTAAAAAATGACTGAGGTATACGGTGCCTCCGGTACACTCGAGTGTACACTAGCCTGACTCTCTCTCTCTCTCTATATATATATATATGTATATATATATAGTCAGGCTAGTGTACACTCGAGTGTACCGGAGGCACCGTACACCTCAGTCATTTTTAAAGATGTAGTAACTTTTTGAAAATTTTAAACCATTGATCTTTTTAAATATCTTAAGAACATAATATATAATAAATTTTAGCTCATTTCGATACTTCTAGGTCGTGCATCTAAAGGAGGCAAGAATCATACATTTGAAATTAGTTTTGTGCGTCAATTTTGTTGTCCTTGGATGAGTCACTTACACTCATCCAAATAAGCTCAAATTTTGTATGTGGCCTATTATTATTGTAACCATGAAGATCAATAGATTAGATTTTGAAAAGACAAGGTCTAGATAGGCAAACACCATTGAGGTGTACGGCATAATCTGTACACTCGAGTGTATTCTAGCATGACTCTCTCTCTGTCTCTGTCTCTCTCTCTCTCTCTCTCTCTCTCTCTATATATATATATATATATATATATATATATATATATATATATATATATATATATAATATGAAAAAACCCAAAATAGCACATTTTGACAAAAACTATTCCGGGTATAGCACCCTTTTGAAAATAATTCCCAACATAACCCACTTTGGTGAGAATACGTCATTTGAGTTGGCGTTTTATAGATGCAGGAGGTGAAAACGCCACTCATTTTGAAGCTTTTAATAAAAAATTGAAAAAAAAGAAAGGAGTGAAAACACCAAAATAAGTGACGTTTTCACCCCCAATGTTGGGGTGAAAGTGCCACTTACATTGGCGTTTTCATTCTTTTCTTTATTTTTTTCCAATTTTTTTTTATTAAAAGCTCCAAAATGAATTACATCCGGGACTTTAAATATGCCAACTCAAGCAGTGTTTTCTGATCAAAGTGGACTATCTTTGTAATTATTTTTAAACAGGTGGTATACCCAGAATATTTTTTTTGACAAAGTGTACTATTTTGATTTTTATCATATATATATATATATATATATATATATATATATATATATATAGTCAGGCTAGAATACACTCGAGTGTACATATCACGCCGTACACCCCAATGGTGTTTGTCTATCTAGACCTTGTCTTTCTAAAATCCAATCCATTGATCTTCATGGTTATAATAATAATAGGCTACATACAAAATTTGAGCTCATTTGGATGAGTGTAAGTCACTCATCCAAAAATAATAAAATCGACACACAAAACTAATTTGAAATGTATGATTCTTTCCTCCTTTAGATGCACGACCTATAAGTGTTCAAACGAGCTAAAATTTATTATATAGTATGTTCTTATGATAATTAAGAAGATCAACGGTTTAGAATTTTCAAAAAGTTATTGCATCTTAAAAATGACTGAGGTGTACGGTGCCTCCGGTACACTCGAGTGTACACTAGCCTGACTCTCTCTCTCTCTCTCTCTCTCTCTCTCTCTCTCTATATATATATATATATATATATATATATATATATATATATATAGTCAGGCTAGAATACACTCGAGTGTACAGATCGCACGAATACACTCAAGTGTGTTTTCATATCAAGACTATTTTTTGCAAAATGTAAACCGTTAATCTTCACCGTCATACTATAACTAGGCTACATACAAATTTTGATCCCATTTGGATGAGTGTAAGTCACTCATCCAAAGGCAACAAAATCGACGCGTGAAACTAATTTGAAATGCATAATTTTTGCGATCTTCATAGCATGAGCTATACATATCCAAATGTGCTCAAATTTTGCGTATGAGTTGTTCACAAGATGTTTAAGAAGATCAACGGATTAGATTTTCAAAAAAAATATTGCATCATGGAAAACTACTTGAGTATATTCCGCTCCGGATACACTCGAGTGTATTCTAGCCTGACTCTCTCTCTCTCTCTCTCTCTCTATATATATATATATATATATATATATATATATATAATGTTTGAAGGCCTTTAGAAATCCGAGTCGCAAGCAAGTCTTGCTATACATTTTTTGTCCTGTATTTAATTCAGCAACATTCATGATGTATTCATTTTTTTTTTCACTTTTACCTAATGTCCGTAGTCTTAAGTAATATGTATGGACAAAATAACGCACCCTCGATAATACAAGTGTAAGTAATGCGTCAATACCGGTATACGCATCTAGCAATTTCTGAAAATTCTGCTGGATATACCTTTATTATAGTTGGGGCCTATTTGGGTTCACCATTTCAAACAATCTTGCGGAATTATACTTCAGATTGTTATTGTCCTTTTGGTGAAAAATCAACTTCAGATGAATTGCTGGAGCCTGCTTAAATTGAGCATTCGAAAAGATGTGGTGAAACACCAGTTTCAGGTGAACTGCTGGAGCGTGCTTAAAATGAGCATCTGAGAAGATCACGAACCGTAAAGCGCCGTCTGGATAAGATCCCTTGAAATAGCAGAAATATCGAATAGTAAATGACATTTTTCTTACCACACCCCGGTTTACGATAGAGGTAAGCATGCGTGCAAAACGCTCTCAGAAGTGCAGATGTGGCTGGTAGAACCAAAGAACCTATAATTTTTATGACCAGGCGATACTGACGTGATTAACAACTCACGCAATCTTGTGTTCTTCTCACCTAGTTTGCCTCCTAAAGGCTGCTGAGGTCGGTCTTGGGGTTATGGTGGCTACACCCCAGACCGGAGTGACCTTGGAATGTGATGATCGTCGTTTGATGTCCGTGTTGGTTGGGGCCTCACCATCTCCATGGAGGGTGAAGACAAACCTTTAGAGGGTCTACAATCTTATGCGGGATAGATCTTGTAGTACAGTCATATTCCATAGAGAAGCGAACTGGTTAGCAATGTAGTTGGCTATTTATGGGGCTAGTCTAGACCAACATTACTTGTTTAGAGACCTTACATACACGCCTACCCATGTTAGAGGTTTTTTCAAGTTAGAATCATGGGGCATGACATATTTGAGGCGGGAGGCAGTAGCGTCTGAGGACACATAGATACTCTTTTCAGCTTTTTGAGTCTTTACTCTTAAGTTTGGTCTTGAGTTGAGGATCCATTTTTGTAGTTAGTCGGTTCCTCTTGTACATACCTATAATTTTTGCTTGCCCACTGGGGAATGGGATGAGTAGAATTCCCCCATAGTTCTAAAAAAATTGTCAGAATATAAATTTCTAAGACTCTTAAAGCGACCATCCAAACTTGGCCTAATAGTCAAAGTTTGAAGGTCTAATTGCCTCTTAGGATGTCTCCACAAACATCTAACCTCTGGCGATGACTGGTTTTTATTTGGATTATCACCTCCTTATCAAATCTAATCATGTAGTACTAGTCACTTCCTTTCTTCTCTACAACATGTCTATTCATATCCTCGATGGATATGCTGATTACAACTCTTGGCTTTCACACGATGACACTTCTTACCTTGCAATATGAAATCTGACATTTTTATAATAAAACGGGCATGGGAACAAGTAGGAGGCTGAATTGGATAGTATGGGTTTGATCTTGCTAATGCACCATTCGGGGAAACGTACCGTAGCAGCTGGGAACAAGTAGGTAGGTCCGAGCATCAATTGACAAGCTAAAATGTGGCTATCTTAATACTGACCAAACCTACCTCTAGAGGGTTACTCTTTTCTCTATTTCTAAAAACTCATAGTTTTGAAGCAGTGGTAAGCGATGCACGACCACTGCTTTGCCGAAGGATACATAATTTTCCAATGCTTAGAGAGGTTGAAATGCTTATAATAATAGAAATGCTTCCGGGCCCGGAACAAGTAGGAGGGTGAAATGAATTGGATAGTGTGTTTTCAAGTTCACTAATTTGGCAATAGTTAAAGAGATTGAAATGCTTATAATAAAAAAAATGCTTCTGTAACATGCATGGAGATGACAAGTAGTGTGTGTGTAGGGTGGGTGGCTTTTGGAGGTTTAGAGGAATTATGGGAGGAGATAGTAGTTTTGTTAAGAGATGTGGCATGAACAATCAATGAGAGACATAATTTTTGGTAGAGGTCATGAAGTGAGTCATGGTTGAAGAAAGAAAATAGGGAGAAGGAGAGGAGGAAATATTGAGTAGAAGCCTCCATATTTGAGAGAGAGAGAGAAAAAATAAAGGAAAGAAGTAAAGGTGGGAGAGAAGAGAAGTATGAAGAGAGAGGAGTGAAGTGATGAGGAAAATAATGAGAGAGATGATGAAGTAATGGGGACTAAGGAGGGAAATAGTGGGAGAGAGGAGCCAGGTGATGAGGAAAATAATGAGAGAGGGTGAAAGTAATGGGAACTGAGGAGAGAGGTGATGAGGGGGGGGGGAAGTAATGGGGATAAGAGACAAGTGATTTGGGAGAATAACAAAGTAATGGGCAAGAGAGGAGAAAAGTAATGTGGGAAGTAATTGGGAGATGGTAAGGGTGGAGGGAAGTAATTAGAGGAGAGGAAGAAAGTGAAGAAGGAAGTATTGGTGAAAGAGAAGGGAACTGAGGAAGGAAACAATGTTAGAGAGAGGATAGTAGTGGTGGAGATGAGGAAAGTAATGAGAGAGGAGGAAAATAATGGGGGAGAGGGAGGTAAGAAAGGAGGGAAGTAATGAGGGGAGGGGGAAGTGAATATGAAAGCATGGGGGAGGGAGAATGGAGAAGTGAGGGGGAAAATATTTGTAGGGAAAGAAGGAGATAATGACCACAAATCATTCTCTGATTCTATTATCTAATTTCTTTAATATGATGTCTTCTTTTATGATTTAACAACTCATTTTATGATACAACCCCCGATCTTGGCAATTCAATGCCTTCTTTTGGCGTCTGAGATTCTTGTTTTGGTGATTGGTCACCTCATTTAGGCAATATCACACATAATTTATACAATATGATGCCTTATCTAGGTGATTCAATGCCTTGTTTTGGCAAATTGACACCTAATTTTGACAATTCAACATCAGTTTTGACAATTCAGTGCCTAGTTTTGACAATCTAATGCCTCATTTCAATGATTTAGCACCTAGCTTTGATGATACATCACCTAATTCTAACAATTTGGATCCTAGTTTTATGATAAGTGCCTTGTTGTAACGATTTGTAGCCTTTTCTAAGCTCCTATGCCTCATTTTTATGATATTGTACCTTGTTTCTAAGTTTTTGGGCCTTGTTTTGATGATACGACACATTATTTATGCAACATCCCAATATTTGAGGCCTCATATAAAACTATCTCAAAAACAATGATTGGACTCTTTATATCAACAAGGTGCACCTCCTTCTCAAGTAGCACATCAATGTGCAATCCAAAGTTAGGCATACTCGGCTTGGATTAATACTATGATGGGTGACTTGTAAAAAATTTTGTGTGTGAGAGAGGACCAAATGCACAACCAAGGCTAGTCGTGGTTTGTGGGGACGATCATCATTCTCAAAATTGTATAAGATTCTTGAACTAGAGCCCATGCATTACAGATGATACCAGAGCTAGTTCCCCTTTGGTAGGTAAGGTCCACATGAACATGCAACATCATAGTCTTGGGCTATGTAGGACAAGCATGCGGAAAGGATTACTTGCTGAGGCAAGATGAATCCACCCTTGCATTGGTAGACACGATGGGAGTTGGGTGTGCCTAAGTCATTATGGATATGCACTGAAATGGTGAAGAGATACGAGGCCACGAGTTGAGCCTTGATGAGGACATCAAGATTCTAAATGGGGTAGATCTTAACATCTTAGGATTCGAGGCCTAAGACAAAATTATATAAAAAATAATGATTATATTATTGGGGTTAATAAGGTTGACCACCTTCTCAAGTAGCCCTCTCAATAGGTGCTACAAAGTTAAGTTTTGGTATGTATGCCCAGAGAGCCAATCATATGACGATTGTGATGACGTATCTTATAAAGGATTTGATTAATGATAAAGGAAATCTTCTAATTTGTTCTATTTTACTCAGTTATGAGATAACGAGCAAACATAATGAGTGTATAAAGGATGACATTACTTAGTGATGTATGTCTTTGGGTTGATGACCTAAACAATGAGATCATATGGATACTAAGAGTGTGTACATTCTTGTTATGTCCCTATTCGGATGTTATTATGGAAGGGTAATAGGAAACAATACCACATAAGACTAGTGTGTTTGTTGTTTGATGACAAAATCTCATCAGTCATGATATATGTGATATCAAAACAAACACATAGATATGTATTGGAGAACAATGTATAAGATAGACCCACCTTGAGAATGACACATGGAAACCATAATTTGTGGTCATAGTTGTCTCTCATGGTGAAGGTGGTGATTGTGGTTCTTAACATGATATCACTACAATTATCGCATGTCGTTCGGTGTACTTTGACATCATCCACGGTGACCTTGAATAAGGGTTTCCACAAAGGTGATGATCAGATGCACTGTGACACATGGGTATCAATGTGAGTGATGTAGATGGTATTTGTCCCTCTTACTAGAGTTTGATATCCAAGCCACTTGATAATTGAGTCTGAGAAAAGCATGTGCATGCACATGTGAATCAATATATGATATTGAGGTCACATATATCTTAGATAGTCTGCTCTAGTTAAAGAAACACAGATTGAACGTTGAAAGGATGACGATTAAATGCCTCGAGTTCAATCTGGATATCAGAGACAAAGGAATTAGACAATCACTGTAACACTAATAACAAATTGTAGGTTGAAGTTGTTCTCCAACTTTCCAATTACTTGGCTAGCAATGATATGTTACTAGATGCTTCTCTTTACTTATGATGTCATAAATAGGTTATGGACATTCACTGCCAACGTATATTGGAACCTATAGGGTCACACACATAGGATACACTTGGAATAAGAGTTTATTCATGAATATGGTTTAAACTTGATTACTAAAGAGTTAGATATTCAATTTAAATGACATTGGTTGAATATTAGCTGATTGAACTATGAACTGACCATTTTAAGTGTTGAATCGATCGTTTCAATATGTCAGGTCAATTGAACCAACTTTAACAATTCTGGACATTGAACCGACTAGTTCAAGAAGTGAAATGATCGGCTCAGGTCCATGAACCGACCATTCCAGGTTGTGAACCGAGTGGTTGGTGGATCAATTTGATTGATTTAAGGATTTGTGATGATGTCATGTTCTGTATTAAATCAAATATTAATTATCAATACAGTTATGGTTTGAAAACATGATGAAATGACTGGTTCAAGGGTTGAACTGGTCGGATCACATGCCAACCGATCAGTTCACATGTGAACCGACCATTTTGCCACTTGCAAGTCGTGAAAATTTGTCAAATTCTGGTCCCTTCCACTCCCACTCAGACTGGGAACCCTGACCCTGACCCTCCTACAAATAGAGGGGTACTAGGGGCTTCTCAGAACACAACTCAATTGCCCCTGAGAATTATTTATCTTCTTTGGTAGTGGTAACTACGAGAACCCAAGAAAGTCCTACTTGATAAAGGGAGGGATATCAAGGGATAACAATTGTGGGAGAGCAAGTTGGTATTAGTACACTAATGGAGAGGGGTAACTCCTTCCTGGTTGTTCTACTATAACAATAGGAATTCCTGGTGGTCTGTGTGGACTACTATAGAGGTGTGAAGCTTTTTCCGCTAGGAGGACGGCGTCAGGCTATTGTCTGTGGTAATCAATCATGAGCTACTACAAACATGTTCGAGTGTGACTTGAAGAAAGTTGCATACTACAATGAGGAAATATTCATTGGATTTGCTCCAGGACAAGGTATAAACTTGTAAACCATCCTTCCCATTACATAGTTGTTGACGTGATTGTCTATTAATGGGGAATATGGCAGATAATTTTTTTTATTTCCGCTGCCTATATGATGCCATATTTTACAAAAGTGGTATCAGAGCTACATCAATCTACTATGTTTTGGGATTTAATTTGATATGATCAGATTTTGATTTTTCCTTTTATTTATTGCATATGATGTGAATATTTAAAATGACTAATGTGGATATCCAATCAAAAACCACATACAAATACAAACTAATATATATATATATGTATATATATGTATATATATACATATATATGTATATATATACATATATATATATATATATATATATATATATATATATATATATATATATATATATATATATATATATATATATATATATATATATATATATATATATATATATATATATATATATATATATGCAATTTACATTCGTCTCCCTAAAACTAATTTTGATGGTGGATGTGTAACATGGTTATGGCCAATAACCCAAATATATGTGTTTGGTTGGATGGTTTGTTTATTCCTATTTATATATCAATTTTCATACTGACCCTCTACCTCCTTCTTCGCAATGGAAAAATATTAACTCTCCTTCCTATGCTCTCGTTGAATGTAACTCAAGGTTTCTCATTACCATATAATAAGTTCATCACAATAGAATAGTTTCTTTTCCCGCCACGATGAAGAAGACATTCAACATCAGGTGAGATGACCATTTCACGAGACGAGCTGATCGTTTGGACAAACTAAGGAGGACTACCATAGGAGATGAACCGATCACCTACTGGCCTAACCGACCTCTTGGAGGTGTCTAGACATTGGTCAAATAGGACCATATGACCGGTCTAATAGACCAATCGACTGACTGAGAGGTGAGCCAACCAGTTCAAGGGTTGAACCGATCAACTCGTATTGGTTCAAGCACAAATATACACCAACAACAGGTTCATGAATGTAATGTAGACCTAGGTGGTTGTAATTCCTTGTGGATCTAAGGAATTACATTAGAATGGACATAACCATCGCTAATGTTTTATATTGCATGTTTAAGTTTTGTGGAATAGCATGTATATGATACATACTATAGTATGTGGTAATTGAATATATATATATATATATAATAGTAATATATAAAATCTCTTAATTAAATATATTAAGTATAAGATGCTTTCCATTAGAAACACACATGAAAAGCTTGATCTATTATGTGTAGGCATGCCAAGCGTGGTGCACTATCTATCTCGTGGTAGTTTTATGGTAGTTATCTGGGCTTGCCAAGTAGGGTGCACTTCTATCATGTTGGCTTTTGGCTCAGGCTTAACTGGGTGTCCTTAATGAGGTTAAGCACCTAGAGGCATGCAGATGACTATGGAAAGGAGTTGCATATACCATCTATCTAAGAGTTTCATAATATGCAATCGGCAAACATTGCCTACATAAATGATTTATTATTGATGCTGGCGTTGGTCGGGTAATAATTGAATTATTTTTTATATTGGCTCATTAGAAGCTTGTGCACTATAATCATATGAATTGATAATTGAGGGTTTTTAATTTGAACAAAATAAAGAGAGGTAGTTAATTAAAGGCCTAATTAAACATTGTCAACTTTATAAAAATCAAATCAAATCAAAATGAGTTTTTGATAAAATTGCAAATTTCTCTTGTAGAATCAAATGGCAATACACAACAACACATTTTCTATACGACCAGTCCTTAAGAGAGACAAGTTGAATGGGAATAAATTCTACGACTGGTTCGGGACACTGAGAATTGTTCTCACATGGGAGCACAAGATCTATGTCTTGGAGACACCAGAGCTAGAAGAACTTCTTCCCAATGCACCTCAGGATGACATGAATGCTTAGAAGAAGCACACTAAAGATGTTGTTGATGTCAAATGTCTGATGCTATGCTCCATGAAATGTGAGTTGCAGAGGCAACATGAGAACATGGATGTTATTGAGATGGTCTCACATCTTAAGAACATGTTCTAAGATCAGGCAAGATAGGAGAGATTTGATGTCTCTAAGGTGTTGTTCAAATATAACATGGAAGAAGGAGATCCAATAGGTCCTCATGTACTCTAGATCATTGGGTATGTGGAGACCTTTCTAGATTGGGATTCTCCTTGGCTCAAGAGTTGGCCACTGATGTGATTCTACAATCTTTACTGGAGTCATACAATCAGTTTGTCATGAACTAGAACATGAATAACTTTGACAAGTCATTGACATAGTTACTTAGCATGTTGAGAACAACTGAGGCACAAATGAAGAAAGACAAGCCTACATCTATGATGATGATCAATAGGAAAAAGTGGAAGTCTAAAGGCAAAGGCAAAGCTAAGAAGAGTTCTAAAGCTGGCCATAATCTCAAGTCTTCATCACTCAAGGCAAAGAGAGGAGTAAATAAGGGAGGCAATTGTCACCATTGTCACCAGCCTGGACATTGGAAGAGGAATTTCCCTCTCTACCTAGAGGAACTAAAGAAGAAGGAGGGGATATAGAACTTCACCTCAGGCATATACGTTATAAGATGAATCTAAATACTTCTTCATCTTGGGTATGTGATACCAGATGTAGATCTTGTTGACTCTAGGTCAATGTTGACTCAAGGTCTAAATTGACTAAACCCTTGTTTTGACGATGACTAGACCATTCCACTTATTTGTGTCTAATACTTCTACTTGAGTGATTTTATATTAGGTATAGACACACTCCAAATGCCCTAACTTGCACATCCTAACTTAGAGAAAAGACAAGTCAAAATATGTGTAAGTGCACTTTTGTGGAATATGATGTAAATCCATTAGAAGCATGTTGTAAATCACTTGTAATGATTCTATAACTTGTAATTAACCTTAAAAAAAGTTGGGAGCACTTAATTCGAATATTTAAGCAATTAAATGACATTTTCCAAAATTCATTACAGGTTGTTTGTCATTCGACTTACAAACTAGACCGATCCCTTGATGGATCTTGAAAATGTCATGGTTCAGTTGAGTTGCACACTCATAGAACTTGACCAATCCCTGCACTGGGCAAAACTAATTTAAGTGACCAGTCGAGTTTCATCCAGGATAAACTTGACTGATCATTCAAATTTGCTTTGTCATGTGGTGCAATCGGTCGAGTTACCTTATCTCTCTATCTTGGACGGTACAATCCTTGTCGATGTAGATGTACACTCTATCTTAGATGGTATCTATGCATCTCCTAATTGCACTGGGACTTGTTTGACTACTCCTCCATAAACAGTAGACTCGAACGTCATCATCTGTAGTAGCACCTCTCATAACAGACTACTGGATGACGCCATCCTCCTTAGCAATGAGAAAAGACCACCCTTCCTCTAGAGAAGTCCACACGGACCAATTAGAACTCATGTCGGCCTACTAGAATTGACAGGAAGGAGTTGTCCATCCCATTGGTGTACTAGTCACCAACCTACTCTCCCATAATAATGATCCTCAGTTGTTTCTATCCCGTAGCTATCCCTCCCTAGTTGGGTAGGACTTGCTTGGGCTCTCTAGGTTACCACAATCAGAGAGGACAACAATTGTCAAAGCAACTGATTCTCAATTATCTGTGTTATACTTTGGGAAGCCCCCATTATCCCTCTATTTATATGTGGGTTTGGGCCAGGGTTCCCACTCTGTGCGGGGGAGTGGAAGGGGCCGGAAGATCTTGAATTTTTTGCAACATGTGACCACCGAAATGCCTATCTGGTACACCAGACAGTCCTCTGGCACACCAAACAGTTGTCTGACATGTGAGACGACCGTCTCAAACTGTGAGACTTCCATTTCATAGTTTCCCAATCACATATAAAATTGGCAATTCATTTCTCATTAACATTGAACATTAATTCCTTGCACTCCAAGTAATGTGCAATCCAAACAAACATGGAAAGCATCTAGAACCTTCCTTCAGTCAAAATGATTGATCTCACCCATGCAAGATGGCCACCTCAGTCACCCAGATGGTCGTCTGGTGACCGGAGCCGAGCCGGTCAGTTCACATCTTAGCCAATTTTAACTCCAATCAGCCTAACACTCCAAACGCCCATCTCAACACTTGAGATGACCATTTAGAACTCTAGACAGCCATATCACTCAGTGAGATGGGCGTTTGGCAGTGCAATTAGCCTGATTTGTTGTGTGAATCAATTACCCAAACATTTTAGTAACTAATACAATTGTCATTCAAGATTAAACTCCTCTTCTAGATGAGTTCCTATGTGTGTGACCTTATAGGTCCCATATTACGTTGGTAGTGAATGTCCATAACAACTTATGACATCACAAATAATAATCAGTGTCTAGTCACAAATCATTGATACCCACATAAATGGAAAGTTGGAGAACAAATTCAACCTACAATCTGCATATGGTGTTATAGTGTTTGTATATTTCCTTTGTCACTGATATCCAAATCGAACTAGAGGCATGGAGCAGTCATCCTCATTATTATTCAATGTTATTTCTTGAACCAGAGTAGATTGTATGAGATAATGTAAGCTAAATTTCACAAATTAACTCACATGTGCCTGACCGGATATATGTAAGCTCAATATCACAAATTAACTCACATGTTACTGGCCACACATTTCTCAGTCTTGCTAATCAATAGGCCTTGGATATCATACTCCCTTAGGAGGGACAAATCCCATCTCTATCACTCATAGTATGTCCCCATGTGTCACAGTCACCCAACCATCACCTTTTTAACAACCCATGTTTTAGGATTGCATTTGTTGTTGTCAAAGCATACCGAATGACATGTGATGAGTGCAGTTATTTCAGGTTGAAGAACCACAAACACCACCATCACTATGTGAGTTGACTATGATTACCATTGTAATGATTTCCATATGTCAGTCTCATGGTGGGTCTGTCTAATACATTGTTCTCTAACATGTATCTGTGCACTTGATTTGATATCACCATATCATGACTAATGAGATATCCTCATAAACCAACTCACACTATGATCTTATGTGTTATTGATATCTATATACCTTCCACAATAACAATCAATCAGGGACATAACAAGAATGCATATACACTTAACATGCGTATGATCTCATTGTTCAGGTCCTCAACCTAAATACATACATAATCAAGTAATATCATTCTCTACACATTATTATGGTATTTCATTATCTCAAAACTGAATAAACAAAATAAATTAGAAGCTTGCCTTTATTAATAATCAAATCATTTACAAATTATGCCATTACAATTATCATATGATTGGCTCTTTGGGCATACATACTAGCACCTACAACCTCCTTTCTCTCTCGAAGATTAATCACTTGCTACATCCATTAGAGTGAGTAGGAGATTTGTAAGAGAGCTAGTCCTACATGTATATCTTGTGAGGCTCTCACTTCCTCCACATCCCAATCTCTCATTCAACCATGAAGGTGAAGTTTCTCTCTCTTGGCTAAGAGAGGTGAAGAAGAACAAGGGAAGGAGTCCCTTGGTGAATCAAGGTTGAAGACTTGGATCAAGAATGGGTAAGCCCTTGGTGAAGGCATAAGACTCCTTGCTCAAGTGTGTAAGTCCTTGGTGAAATCTTATCCTTGGAAAAGGTGAAGTCATAGGCGGAAGATTCAAGAAGAGTGGGTAATTTCTCAAAGGCTGAGGACTTGTGTAAGAGTGGGCAAGTCCTTGGTGAAGGCAGAAGACTCATTGCAAAGTGGGTAAGTCCTTGGTGAGGTAGAAGACTCTTAGTTGGATAGGTAAGTCCTTTGGTGGGTCATGTATTGTATATCTAATGAAGGAATATGTTACAACCCCAATTTTTGGGTTCATATGGTTGGAAATGCAATTTCCCCAATAAATATATGATTATGGGAATTGTATGATTTATATGTATTGAATGGATTTCCTTTGCAATATTTCCTTTATGCATGTGATTTCGTGGATCATAATATGCTAATGAGTCCAATATGATTAAAAGAAAAAGAAGAAATCAAATAATGCATCTTTAAGAGGGAAATTCGAGATAATGATGAAAATATGAAAAATATGTGGAAAGATGTTTGAATAATAATCATGGATGAGATTTCGAATCCACAAGGTTTCTAATGGTAAAAGGAATCCAAATAAAGAGAATCAAATAGTAAGAGAGAGAAATTACATATAAAATATGCCTTTTTAAGAGATAACTTACATATGAAGAAAAGTCTAGAATTTATGAGCGAGTTAGCCAATAAAGAGCAATGCATTTATATATTTTTCCTTTATGGTTTTTTTGACAAATCAAATTTCTCATAAGAATAGGATAATAGCTTCTCATGAATTTATGAATTATAAGAGCAAAAGCCAGGGAGATTAATTACTTCCTAAAACATGTACCCTTCTCCTATTATTTTGGCGAGTTATCCTTAAATGGTAAAGGAAATACATGTGTGACCATGTATATATGCAATGGAATTGGAAGGTGTTAAAATTATGGTTTGGAAAACAAATCGAAGGAGGTAAGATCTGGGAAAGGCCCTGGCAAAGCATTGTACATAAGAAGGTGGGTGGTAAACTTGGATATCCTATCCCCTCCTATTGTATTGTATTTCTCGTTCCTTAGCTAGGGTTCTATCTATAACCCTCCTCCGTAATCCCCTCTAGGATACAATACCTTGTCTTCCTGATGATCATAAGTAGGACTCCAAGTCCGACCTTTGTCCAACAACCTCATGGACTCCATAATGGAGGGTTTTCGCCACCTTACTGGTGAACTCGAGTAGCGTGGAGGATAGAACCTGCAGGAAGAGGGAAGGGTGGAGGAGGGCTTTAGGGATGTGATGACAAGGTAGGATCCCTAGCAGCCGACACCTAGTAACTAAGAGGTAGGACTCGAGAGATGATTTTTCCTACAATGCAATGGAGGCACCGTCACAGTACGTATGTGAGGAAGATGCTGCCTCATCCTCAGAAATTGGCGAGTCCAACCACTGAGGTCTTTTGGCAGTGCAGTAGAAGAAGTGAACCAGGCTCAAAGGAGGATTAAAGTTCCACGAAGGCACCCTGTTGTCTGATCCGATTCCATGTCAGGCACCCCATAGGAAACATCCTGTAGGTGCAAAAGCAGTGTTGTCATAGAAGGGTTGTTGGTTGTGCCTCTACAGAAGAAGGAGACCATGGGGGCAGAGGCAGCGATGACCTAGCCCCTGAAAGTTGGTGCTGTTAGCTACTCCTAACCAGTCACTGGAATCGGGCACCCGTGCGAGCCTGCAGTCGCATAGCCACGAAGACGATGGCGTCGAGGGAAAAGAAAGGCAGTCTGGGTCAGAAGGGTGGACCAGCCAACCTTGGACCAGTTCAGAGGAAAATCTAAGCAGTGAACCGCGCCTGATGTACTGAGGTAGATGCTGGCCTGGACTAATGGTAAAATGCCATGTGGCACCGATATGAAGCTATCTTGAGTTTTATGATGTTTATTTTTGAAAAGTCATAGAAAATGATGGGGCTGTCAAAATATAGCAAAATTATATATCAAAATGATTGAGAGAACAAGAGGAGTGAAAATAAAATGTAATTGAGACCTAATTGTGCTTCCTATTCCAAAAATAGTGCAATATGTGAAAAAATTGTGATTAAAGTATAAAAACCTTATATTTGTGTAATAAGATGATGGAATATGCTAAATATGATTCTTTTACTATAATAGCTGATATTGTTGAATATAATGGTAACTTAGCATTGTTAGAGTCATGATGATGATATTTAGGGTTTCGAAAATGGATAATCATGTATATGAAGATTAGGATTAAAGATCATGACTTGCCATGATATTATTGAATCTAATGGAACCTAATAGCCATAATGCAAGGATGAAATAGATTTGATAATTATGACAACATCTAGTATGAATTAGGGTTTCAAAACATGACTTTAATGAGAACATGATAATAAGAAACCCAAACCCAAGAACATTATTCCAAGTCAATTAAGTAGATTCTCGATGAGTATGTAGTGAATAGGTTGTACATGATTTTCATGATTCTATCCTTTTGTGTGATTGGCTTGCTTGCTTGTTTGGATTTCCTGATTGGAATGGACTGTGCTTATTTATTTTGGAATCTCCAAATCAGGTATGTGGTTAATTATGAGTACACAGTTTAGTTTCCCGACATTTTCCCTAAGTTTTATCGATTGCAATGGAAATAAACTACTTGAATGATTTTATTTCTACAATCTTTAAAGTGAATATGATTATCAAAATCTATATTTCTACAATCTTTAAAGTGAATATGATTATCAAAATCTAAGTACATATATGACTTGCTCGAACCTACATACCATCTCTGGATGTAAGATAAGAGACCAAGCCCTGGAGAGAAGGTCTGAAGTGGTCAAGCCCTAGAGGGAAGACCACAAGGAACCCAGAGAGGTGACCCCAGGCACCAAGCTTAGGATGGAGAAGGTAGCCTTAAAGTCACTTGCAAGGACTTAACCCTAGAGAGGGTATCTCAGAGGATGAGTAAAAGCAGTTGAGAAGTCATATTGAAAAATGTAATTCTGCATTGTTAACAACTATTTGATGTGATTGTGTTGTTAGAATTTATGTGCAATGTTTTGGTTGTTACCACATATCGGTATATTCATTTATACTGACCAACATTTTGTTTGTCAGTGTTTTAGGATTATATGAAATTGGACAAACAATAAACTGGAACTTGTGAAGATTAAAGTTAATTCATAAAGGAGGATTTAGATATATAGAATTCTACTGAGGGTAGAAGTTTTAGTTTCCTAATTTTGAAAGGTATGTGAAAAGTAAATTTTATTCTAATTTTTAGTTTAGTCTTTTGTAGAATTTATTAATTATTTTTTATTATTTGCAAAACCATTGATCCTGTTTTTAGGATAACGCCTCTGACTACTTGGTCTTCCTTAATTGGGGGTTACCGAGAAGTGGGGTCATTACAGTTGGTATCAGAGCATGGTTTTCCATAAAATATTTAATAATTATTAAATTTTACAAACTCTTTAGAACCCAAGGGAGTTATTAGAGGATTTTCCAATGATGGAGGTGTCTAAAAAAGGATCATGATCTGGGGGCTGGCAAGATTTTCCTCTGCCCTTCTAGTCGGTCTAGGAGGACTCTCAGATTCTGTGTGACTGCCTGGCCAAAATTAGAGGATTTGATTCGAAATAAGATACCTCTAGGTCTTCTCTCATCTATCTTCCTCCTATCTCTACCCCGCTTATTGGATAACTTTAAGAGATGAGGGTTTCTCTCTTTCCACCACCCTCTGGAGTTTAGGGTAAGTATAATAAGGATTAAGGAATCCTCCACCAAATAATAAAAAACATGTAAGAAAGATGTCATGGACATAAGTTTTGATAATAAGAAACTCAGATGGAGTTTAGTTACATGCTTAGGTTGCATGGCCTGTGTTGCTATGCCCTTGGTTACCCCTCAGGAGAATGCTGAGGTCTAACCATCTTGTAGGAAGAGGAGGAGAGAGTCAGCCTTAGAGGAAGAAGCCTCCATGAAGAGGAAGAGACCCGACGCATCCTCTGAGGATGATGCTCAATCCAAAACCTTAAGCAGTGGATAGAGCAAGATAAGACATGATGAGTTGGATAACGTAGTTGACCATGCATGTGTGTACTTGGGTTTGATGTGCATGCTTTACATAAAGGTTTTGAGTGCATAGGAGAAGCCTGAACCTGGTGTGGCTGCATGACCTCTAGTGCCTTTTGGCGACCCGACCTTGGGTGGGTCATGCTTGTTAGGATGAGGGATAACTCCCTCATTGAGGAGGTTGATGGTGACCATATAGAAACCCTAACTGGCATATATGAATAGAAAATAGGTATGTTCCTACCTAGGAGAGAGTGGCAGGAAGGCTAACAGTAAGTTGAGACCTAGGCCAGAAGGGTTATGCCTGATATTTTATGAGGTGAGCGTGCAGAGCTTCGTCCGATCTTGGTCGGACATAGGTCTTGATAGTATGCTTCACCCAAGTGGGGATATACTTGTATCCTTAATATCTTGACCCATCTTGTGAGAGAGAACCTCCAGTAGTAGGACCAGTTGTAGGGTTAACTCTAGAGAAAGAGAGCGAGACCCGATGAAGAAGGTTGGAGACCTTGACTCTAAGACATGAGGAATCATGATAAGTTGGGTATAATATAGACTGGGATAGATGGCCCTAAGTAGATATATGTGGTTGCCTCATGCATGATCCTTGGAGGCTTATCGTACCTTGGATGCCTTTAACCCTAGAAGAGAGAAGGAGGCTTTGAGAACAAACATACAGATGATATAAGTGCCTACCTTTTAGGTGTAGGAAGGAGAGTTCCATAGACCCTAAAGGGGTATAGTAACAAGTTGTGTGGCCTCACACCCAGTTAGTTTTACTGGTGTAGGACTCTAAGGCTTGTTCACGTGGAAGAGTGTGAGGGTGTATGTGCCCTATCTGGTGTAGGTTCAGTTCATGGTTGGACAACTAAGCAGGCAGTTAGACAACTACTACATAAGAGGTGAACCTGGGGTTCCTAGACCAAAGAGGGGAAGAAGTAGTACCTGGTGCACATGATGCTTTCGAGGCTGATTGAGCTCATAGTATTTGAGTATGGCACCCCCTTATGTGTTAGAGCAAAAGGAAATCCCAATCGAACTGAGATATATGTTTAATGAACCACTCAGACAAGTTGGTGACATATGCATGTGTGTTATTGGTCCAACCTCGAGGAATGATGAACAAGTATGTTTTACCAAAGAACTTGGCATGGAATAGTAGGATGTCTTCTTGCTAGCTATGTGCATAAGTAGCATGATAGGGCTAAGCATTCACATGATGATGTAAACCTTGGAGGTAAGGATGTTTGTGACCTTTGTTACTATCAAGAGATAGTTTTCTCCCATACTGGGATGGGACCCTTCTGTAGGGTGAGCACTAGCTTTTGTTTAGATTCGAGGTAACCTAAATAGGTCTCTCATAGGAGCTTGATGAGCTAAGTGGAGAGCACATAGTATGAGCATGAATATATAGACCCATGTGTGACCATAGGGTAGGAGGATATGTTGCCATGGAGGTAACCTGTATGGGGCCAGACTGAGGTAGGTAGGTAGCCATGATACCTATGAAAGGATGTAAGTTTGACCATGAGTTCCCAGAGAGATGATGGAGATTTGGGTAAGGATTCAAGATTGAGATGTACCATGATAGAATCCTAAGTCAATACTAAGGTCAGGTGGGGATAAGACTGATGGGAGTAGGAGTTGTCTATTCCCTAGATGCACAAGACCATAGGGTCGGGAGGTAAAACTATCTTTGCCCAAGAACCATGGGTTAGGAGGTTGATCACCTTCAGGAATTCATGGGACCCAAAGGGTAAACGAAGGAGGCACTCCCTAGATGCATAAGGGAAGATGGATGACCCCAAAAGTACTGATACCCTAGAGACCTTGAGGAAAGGACTAAGGATTATGTATATATGAGTAATATGAAGACCCAAAAGTGTTTGAGAACAACCTTTCCATGGGTGTAAACATAGAATTGAGATGTTCATGGTGAGGAGTCCTGTGAGGTATGTTTCAACTTAGATTGGAAAGAGTGATGACGATGTGTGATGCACCATCTCTACTCTTGGAATGGGATGAACTCTGTATTTGGATTGCAGCCAAATGCTTATTTCATCTTGTTATGGGTGTGAGAGATAGGACAAAATGTGTGTCATATACTAAAGATAGAGGTGATATGATTTGAAACCCTTCTATGATGATGAGGATTTAAGAAGTACCAAACCCTTTGGAGAATATATTGGATAGGTGATTCGAGAGCATAAGAAGAATAAGGGTAACATGAGGACATACCTATCCAGAGTAGTTTAAAATATATGAGTCATAAGTTTGGGTTTGATGATCGAGATGTGTGTAATTTTCTAAATCTGGATCCTTGGGAAATTTTAGGTAATGGAACTAAGTTTTTAAGGCCTTTCTTAAATGGTGGATACCAAAAAATGAGGTCGTTACATTTGGTATCAAAGCCCCATATTTTTCAAATAATATTTAATAGATTATAATTTCAAGTAATAGTTTTCTTGACTCAGATAGACCTAAACCCGAGACATGGATGATGAGTGGAGTATATGAAGGTTTATGTTTTCACCATCACCTAGCATGTAAGGAAATTAAGGTGGTAAAAAATACTCTTAGCTGAGACACAACTCAGGTGTGTAGTTGCCTTGTCTAGCTGATAGAGAGATCCGAAAGAGATTGCTAGGTGAACCCTAAGTTCGCTAGAAGATGAGACCAATATGGCTAACACCCAGATACAACTAGACCCACTGGTCAAGATGGTGGATACTCAATTAGCCAACCCAGAGCTTGATGAGATAGAAGGATGGTTGTAAGAACCTCAGATACACCTCTCAAGAAAAGTAAGGTGGTGAAACCCACTACTACAGTGTTTTAGGATTTCTGAGTTGACCTTGAGGAATCATGACATGCATGAGCTCATGATTTTAAGTACACCGTACACTGTGGTACTACCAAGATGGTTAAGGTTTGCAGTGATACCTAGAAGGAGGATATAGAGTTGCATGTGGCTAGTCTCCATGCATGCCAGAGGGTGAAGGCCAAACACCAGTAACTCAGTGAGTTGCTACAGACAATGAGGAGTTCCCAAGAGGGAATGGGAGTAGATCACCATGGATATTTTGGTAGGTCTCCCCTAGAACAGGAGAGATCATGATGCAATATGGGTTATGGTAGATTGCCTTACCAAGTTGACCTAATCCCTTACCTAAGAGAGAGAGCACTATCAGTGTGACAGATCTGGTTGAACTACACACACACACACACACACACCCCCCCCACACCCACCCACCCACCCCCCCACACCCCCCCACCCCCCCCACACACCCCCACCCCCCCACACATATATATATATATATATATATATATATATATATAGAGAGAGAGAGAGAGAGAGAGAGAGAGAGAAAGAGAGATAGTTCGACTACACCATGATCTGAGTTCAATATCTTGAGCATGACCTCAAGCTCACTTCCATGTGGTGGAAGTAGGTACATGAAGGACTCGATGCTAGATTGAATTTTAGTACATCATATCACCCCTGACTGATGGATAGTCAAGAGAGTATGATCCACACTTTAGAGGGTCTGATGAGAGCATGTGTGCTTGTATAGGATGATACATGGGAGTAGTTCTTGCCCCTAAATAGAGTTTGCTTATTATGATAGCCACCATAGCCAGTATCGGGATGCAAGAAGCTCTATAAGGGAGTCCGTGTCGGTCACCACTTCATTAGGATGATGTCGGTGAGAGGACCTTGTAAAGGTCAGAGAGACCACAATGTATGCAAATGAAGTCACTTTGATCGAAAAATGGCTGAGAAAGCCCAGGACCGACAGGAGTCGTGAGCTGATGCAAAGTAGACTGACATGCAGTTCACTGTGGGTGGATATGTGTTATGAAAATCCCACCCCTCTAAGCTATAGCTAAGAAAGCTGTGTCCCCGATACCTGGGTCCATTTGAGATGGATTGGTGGAGTTGCTTATCTTTAGACTTACCCCTCAGGATAATATGATGTAGGATGTGTTCCATGTGTCCGATCTAGAGCACAATGTGATGTACCCAAGTCATGTGCTGAGCATTGAACCTAGTAAGCTTCAAGGGAGGGTGACATATCCTGAGTCACCTATGAGGATTATAGATACCAAAGGTGAAGAACTCAGATGTAAGAATATAAGATGATAAAGGTTCTTTGGAAGCACCATGGAGAGGATGAAGCCACATGGGAGCCAATGATGGACATGTGAAAGTCTTATCCTGATTGTTTGTATGTTCGGTGGAATTTTAAGGGAAAAATTACTATAAGAGGGGAATAATGTTACAACCCCAATTTTTGGATTCATATGGATGGAAATGCAAATTCCCCAATAAATGTATGATTATAGGAATTGTATGATTTATGTGTATTGCAAGATTTTCCTTTGCAATATTTCCTTCGTGCATGTGATTTTGTGGATCATAATATGTTAATGAGTCCAATATGATTAAAAGAAAAAGAAGAAATCAAATAATGCATCTTTAAGAGGGAAATTTGAGATAATGATGAAAATATGAGAAATATGTGGAAAGATGTTTGAATATTCATCATGGATGAGATTTCGAATCCACAAGGTTTCTAATGGTAAAAGGAATCCAAATAAAGAAAATAAAAGAGTAAGAGAGAGAAAATACATATAAAATATGCATTTTTAAGAGATAACTTGCATATGAAGAAAAGTCTAGAATTTATGAGCAAGTTAGCCAATAAAAAGTAATGCATTTATATATTTTTCCTTTATGGTTTTTTTGACAAATCAAAGTTCTCATAAGAATAGGATAATAGCTTCTTGTGACTTTATGAATTATAAGAGCAAAAGCCAAGGAGATTAATTACTTCCTAAAACATGTACCCTTCTCCTATTATTTTGGTGAGTAATCTTTAAATGGTAAAGGAAATACATGTGTGACCATGTATACGTGCAATGGAATTGGAAGGTGTTAAAGTTGTGGTTTGGAAAACAAATCGAAGGAGGTAAGATCTAGGAAAGGCCCTGGCAAAGAATTGTAAATAAGAAGGTGAGTGGTAGACTTGGATATCCTATCCCCTCCTATGTATTGTCTGTCTCGTCTATCTCCTCAGCTATGGTTCTGTCTATAAACCTCCTCTGTAATCCCCTCTAGGATACGATACCTTGTCTTCTCGACGATCATAAGTAGGACTCCAGGTCCAACCTCTGTCTGACAACCTCCTGGACTCCATAATGGAGGGTTGTCGCCACCTTACTGGTGAACCCGAGCAGCGTGGAGGACGATACCTATCGAAAGAGGGAAGGGTGGAGGAGGCCTTTAGGGATGCGATGATGAGGTAGGAGCCCTAGAAGCCAACACCTAGTAACTGAGAGGTAGTTCTCTAGAGATGATTTTGCCTACAGCACAACAGAGGCACCGTCACAGTGTGTCTGTGAGGAAGATGTTGCCTCATCCTCAGAAATCAGCAAGTCAAACCACTAAGGTCTTTTGACATTATGACAGAAGAAGAGAACTGGGCTCAAAGGAGGATTGAAGTTCTACGAAGGCACCCTATTGTCTGATCCGGTTCCATGTCAGGCGCCTGATGCGATGATTTTGAGTCGCACTTATAGACTTGTTTTACTTGTGTTTTATGCATTTATTAGTCATTTTGGTGGTTAATATTGCATAGTTCATTTACTTTAGTCTATAACCCTTCTCAGTGTAAAATCTCCCTTATTTTATTGTTTTTGAGAATAAATGATTACAATGATAGGTTTTATCTCGGCTTATGTGGTTTTGTTTTGCAATTTTAGGAAAAATGCATATCTGCAGCTGTCGATATTATTGACGGCTGTCGATACTATCGACACAACCACAGGCAGCCAGCCGCAAGGAGAAGCACAGAGTCGATACCATCGACAGGGAAGTCGATGGTAGTGACATACCATTAGGTTGCTGGCGAGCAGATAGTCGATACTATTGACCCTAAAGTCGATACTATTGACACGTGGAGTTTCAGCGACGGAAAAGGGACAAAACCGATGCCTAAGGGTGTCGATACCATCGACCCGTGTCGATGGTATCGAGTCAGCATCAGGCGCAACGCAGAGAAGAAAAGAAGGCTTGGTCGATGGTATCAACACCGTCAGATCAAAGTTTGTTTCAGATCGATCCAAATCCGACGGCTGTGATATTTTTGCAACCTAACTCGGTGATTATACCTAATGACGGTGGCTAAGAGTAGGGAATCACGTCATTAGCCGCTGCACACGTCCCGAGAAGGTGTGGAGAGAAGAACGGAGCCCAGAAGCACGCCCCAGCCATTCCGGAAGTCGAAGAAGACGTTCTCCACCGCCGAAAGGCTGTAGATCGCGTATTCTACGCCGAGGAACGCTTGGATCTCCTCCGTTCAGGGGTTTCATCTCTTATTCACATTTTTCTCCATGTTTCCCCTTTCTTCAACCACGTTTTGCTCTGAGATGAACATGCGGGGCTAATCCCCTTTATCTTTAGGACCAGGAGTAGCCCGGGGAAGCATTGTATGACATTTTTATCATAGTAATTCATAATTTATCTCTTAAATCCGTGGTATGATTTCATTTTCTCAATTATATTATTATGCTTGATCACCATAATGATAATCTAATGCCTTTAATTACTTTGAAAGAAGAATTAACGGTTGAAAAGAGACGAAATTCACATTAATTAACAAATCCCTTGAACAAGGTGATGTAAGGTTAATGGTGGAAACCTAGAGGTTGATTCTAATGCACCTAGTTTAGGGTATAGGTTACTACGACGGTGGAACCGACCTAGACGTAGGTAGTGAATTGTACCACGACAGTGGGCAATTCTGACTACAGGCCACTACCCGGATTGAGAGATGAACCTGAATTATTATATGGAAATTCATACAATGATAACCCACGGTGAAACCGCAATCCTAAAGATCTCCACCTGAATTGATTAAACTAAACATTTAACCGATTGCTTTGTTTTATTTTATTTTCTTTTTATTTTTAAAACAACTCTCAAAACCTTTTTATTGATCTAGCTGATTGTGAGTAGTTAGTAGTAGTCTACTGATAATTTAGTGTCCCTGAGTTCGACTCGGGCCTCACAAGGGCCTATACTACTTTGACGCATGCACTTGCGTTATACGCACGGTAAAATCATGTCAAGTTTTTGGCACCGTTGCCGGGGAAGCAGGCAATCAATATTCCGACTTATAAGATTGACCCAGCACTAATAAATTTGGTTAAATCGAATGCATTTCACGGGCTTAAAAATGAAGATCTGGTGACTCACATAAGTCAATTCGTGGAGAACTGCGATATGATCAAAATAGACAGGTTCCCACAGGAGACACTGTACTTGAAGTTGTTTCCCAGCTCTCTGGTGGGAAATGCACGAGAATGGCTACATAATCTTGATGATGAGTATGTGGAATCATGGAACCACATGGTTGAAGTGTTCTTTGAAAGGTTCTTTCCACCCGAGAAGACTAATGATTTGGTCCGAAAGATCCATAATTTCATCCAGAAGGCAGTGGAGACTTATTCGGAGACCTGGGAGCGTTTTCAGATTATGCTGAGGAGGTTCCCACACCATGGTTTGGACAAGAAAAAACAAGTAAAGATTTTCTATTTTGCTCTTTCTGAGCATGATAGAAGCAATCTGGATTCCGCAGGATCCGGGTTTTTCTTAAACAACACTGGCACTAGGTGTTGGGAGATTCTGAAAAATATGGCAAAAAAGCAATCTTGGGGCGACAGGGATGCACCAGAACAAGTCAAAGTTGTAGGTGAGTCCAGGGCTATTAAGGAGTTGAATGATAAATTAGACCTTCTAGCTAAGAAATTGCTTGCCAAAGAGGATGCAGAATCTGAGGAGGAAGCCCATGTCAAATTTATGCAACAACAGGGATATAGAAATAATGATTATGCTTGGAGGAAGGATAGAAAATTCTCATAGAAAGATCCAAACAACTTCTTACAAGATCCAGATGCAAAGCCACAGTCAACGACAGAAGATAAAAGCACCGCATTGCTTAGTCAAGTGGTGCAGCAAAATTAGGAGATGATGAGCATGTTTAGTAAGAAGCTGCAGTCTCAGGGTGAGATCTTGACTAAATTTGGGCAAACATTGCAAAGTCATGGAGCACAGATGCGGGCACTAGAGACGACTGTGACCTAGATTTCCAATGAAGTGGAGGCCATGAAGCATGCCAACCAACAAAGACAGGTTGGGAATGCAGATGTTGTTCAAGCACATCATCAAGTAAAGTACATATCTGTGATTACTGAGGCAGAGCCCCTGGTGGTAGAGGTTCAAGACAAAAGCAAAATGATTTTTGATACGGAGGCTACACCAAAAATACTGTATCCTCATAGTCATTATGGACTACCAGGCAAATATTGTCCATTCAGAAAAACCCGCCAAGAGCACAGCGCGCCCGCACCTAGGCAGGAAGAGCAGGTGAAGGCCTTGCGTCAAGGTGAAGCTATATCCACTGCGAGAGAGGAGCCGTAACAAGTTACAACTGTTGAAAACAATGTGCCAAGGTCTACGCCAGAGGGTGACGTTGAAGCAAGCTTAGGGGAGGAGACCCCTAAAGTTTCATATGTGCCACCTCATAAGCGTCTAAATGAGGTAGTTGTGTCTTTTTCAGATAACCCGAGGCCGAAGAAAGAGCATCGACATTACAGGAAGTTCTTGGAGATGTTCAGGAAGCTCCATATAAATATTCCATTAGTGGATATGATAGAGAAGATTCCAGCATACATGAGGTTTATCAAGGAAATCATCACCAAGAAGAGGCGGATCAAGGACACAGATGTTTGCCGGGTGAATGAGATGGTGAGCTCAATTATCCATGGGAGTTTACCACAGAAGAGGAAAGACCCAGGAGGCTTCTACATTCCATGTTCTATAGGTGGTCAACATTTCCCACAAGCACATTATGATTCAGGCGCCAACATTAATCTTATGCCACTGTCTACGTTTTAAAAGCTTGGGTTGAAGAAAATAAAGAAATCAGTGGCGAATATTGAGTTGGTGGATGGGTCCATTGTATAGCCATACGGAGTGTGCGAGGATGTACTTGTCAAAGTAAACAGGTTCATCTTTCCAGTGGATTTCATCGTCATGGACATGCCACAGCTCAAAGGTTGTGAGATGCTATTAGGTAGGCCGTTTCAAGCGATGGCTGATGTTGTCACTGCCATAGGGAGAGGTACTTTGACATTGGGGATTGGCCAGGATCGATTTGAGTTCAAACTGTCGCATGATCCCCTGGGCACACTCTCCAAAGCTACAAGCTGATGAAGCTTGATTTTGTCTAGCCTAAGACGTTAAATAAGGGCGCTTGTTGGGAGGCAACCCAGCCATTGGTAGTTTCATTTAGTTCTTTCTCATTTGTAAGTTAGTTTGATTTGATTTTGTTTTTAGTGTAAAAATGATACCTTGATCGTTTGTTCAATGTGAAAGACTGAGGCAGGGTCGATACCATCGACCCTTGTGTCGATGGTATCGAGATGGGCACAGTTAGGCGGCTGCAAAATCTCTCCGAGTCGATACTATCGATGGCCTTGTCGATGGTATCGACCTACTATCAAGTTGCTCGCCAAAACGGAGTCGATAGTATCGACATGGCTGTTGATACTCGCGAGATCTCTGAAGATATTCAGACAAAATTTGTCTCAGTGAAGTCGATACCATCGACATGCCTGTCGATGATATTGACCCGGTTACATGCAGAAAGCGGTGGCCGGGCCTCACGAGGGTGTTTGCCCTAAGCAGAGTCGATACTATCGACTTGCGTCGATGGTATCGACACGACATGTCACTGATCCATGAGAGGAAATCAATGATGATCGCTGCATCAAGAGAGTCGATCCGTGGGATGGGTCGATGCCATCGACACCCGTCGATGGTATCAACGCATCATCGATCCGAGCCCCCACATCGGGCTATCGACAACTATCGATACTAGCGGAAGACCAGATTGCGCTACAGGTGTCGATACCATCGACTCGCGTCGATGGTATCGATGGACACTCCGAAAGAATGATCGACATCACTGTTCCACCTTTTAAGGTTGTTTTTGACTATGAGGCCATAGTCGAATTCAAGCTTAGGGGGGAGTTGGAACAGCTCTATCCTTTAGTTTTTAGTTTTTATTGTTTTGTCTTTTATTATTTATTTCTTGCAATTTTTAGTTTGTTTGTAGGATCCACACTCTATCTAGTGTGCTTGTGGATGTATTATGTCATATGTCATATCATTTCTTGTACATGGGAATCAGGGAAAAATTTAATTTTTTTTAGTGTCTTGCAAGCTTGTGTTGTTCAACTTTGAGCACATAACTTAAGGAAATGATTGGGTTTGTCAACTCTAAAATAGGAAATCACAACTGTACATGCCTATGATTCATGAAAAGTGGACGGAACTGGTTGTTTGAGCCTAAACTGATCAAATGATAATGAGACTTTAATTTGAAATAAGAGAGAGAAACCTCTTAATTGCTACACAGGTCAGTAAGGAGGGACACATAATAATTTACAAAGGTTCAGTCAATTAGTCTTGTGATCTATCCACCCCATCGTTTTCATACTCCACCTTAAGAACTGGAAGTACATTACGGTTTTAATCTCTTTGATTGCATCTCATGTAGATAGGTCTTGCATTGCAACTATTTTCACATATTTTGCATGAAAATGAAAAAAATAGATTAGTTATACATGCACATTATCCTTAGGTGAATGTCATTTAGTTGCATAATAGCATTTTGTAGTTGCATTCACATTTTTTATGCATATAGTACATCATGAATCTTATTTCTTCTGAAACATTAAGGGTGATGAACTTGTTCTATACCTTCTGGATGCTTCAAATGTATAAGTTATGCAGCAAGAAGTGAGCCTGAAAAATAATTCATTGTCATCTATGAAAATAAGGGTTTGAAAAAAAAAGAAAAAAAAAGAGTATTGAGAAGCAAGTAATAATGAGAGGGAGAAAGGAACATAGTTTCACCTGCGCCCTAAGAAGAATAAGTACATGATGTAGTTTTCTTAGATATTCCATCTCATCTTGAGACGGAATGATAGTGCATGAATCGTTCCACCCAAATGTAGGCATTAGGGCATGTTCACTTGCATATGCATCATTTAGGTCATTTTCGCTTTGTGCATGTTAAAACCGTATAATGCTTCCATTTCTTCTATTATCCACCCATTCCATCCACCCGTTGCTCGAATTGGTAGGCCACTGTGATTTTCTCCTCACTCAGTAATATCAGGAGAGCTGCTTCCATGTAGATGGTAGTTAGGGCGAGCAACGTAGAATAGGAGATCACAAGATGCATTGAGTCTGAACCGGAGAATTTTATTATGTTAACTGCCTTATGTGATAGTGTTCATAAATTTTGAGGTAGATATCTCTTATGGATGATTATTGTCGCCTTTAGGGTAATTATCATTCCGTGGTTAGTGAGGGCCAGAATGTGAATGTCTGGCGGGGATCATATGGTGATGTTTGTTGTGATAAACTGTTCTTTAGTTTGTTGTGATAAACTGTTCTTTAGTTCACGTCACAGTGTGTCTGTGAGGAAGATGTTGCCTCATCCTCAGAAATCAGCAAGTCAAACCACTAAGGTCTTTTGATAGTGTGACAGAAGAAGAGAACTGGGCTTGAAGGAGGATTGAAGTTCTACGAAGGCACCCTATTGTCTGATCTGGTTCCATGTCAGGCGCCCCATAGGAAGTAGCCTGTAGGTGCAAAAGTAGTGTTGTCATAGTAGGGTTGTTGGTTGTGCCTCTACGAAAGAAGGATATCATGGGGGTGGCAGCGATGATGACCTAGCCCCTAGAAGTTGGTGCCATTAGCTACTCCTATCCAGATGCTAGAATCAGGCACCCGTGCGGGCCTACAGCCATGCAACCATGAAGATGATGTGTCGAGGGAAGAGAAAGGCGGTATGGGTTAGAAGGGTGGACCAACCAACCTTGGATCGCTTCAGAGGAAAATTGGGGCAGTGAACCGCACCCGACGTGCTAAGGTAGACAATGGCCTAGACTAATGGTAAATGGCCATGTGGCATCGATATGAAATTATCTTGAGTTTTATGATGTTTATTTTTGAAAAGTCATAGAAAATGATGGGGTTATCAAAATATTGCAAAATTATATATCAAAATGATCAGGAGAATGAGAGGAGTGCAAATAAAATGTAATTGAGACCTAATTGTGCTTCCTATACCAAAAATAGTGCAATATGTTCAAAAATTGTGATTAAAGTATATAAACCTTAGATTTGCGTAATAAGATGATAGAATATGCTAAATATGATTCTTTTACTATAATAGCTGACATTGTTGAACATAATGGTAAGTTAGCATTGTTAGAGTCATGATGATGATATTTAGGGTTTCTAAAATGGATAATCATGTATATGAAGATTAGGATTAAAGAACATGACTTGCCATGATATTATTGAATCTAATGGAACCTAATAACCATAATGGAAGGATGGAATAGATTTGATAATTATGACAACACCTAGTATGAATTAGGGTTTTGAAACATTACTTTAATGAGAACATTATAATCAGAAACCCAAACCCTAGAAAATGATTCCAAGTCAATTAAGTAGATTCTCAATGACTATGTAGTGAATAGGTTGTACATACTTTTCAGGATTTTATCCTTTTGTGTGATTGGCTTGCTTGCTTGTTTGGATTGCCTCATTGGAATGGAATGTGCGTATTTATTGTGGAATCTCCAAATCAGGTATGTGGTTAATTATGAGTACACACTTTAGTTTCCTGGCATTTTCCTGATGTTTTATCGATTGCAATGGAAATAAACTGCTTGGATGATTTTATTTCTACAATCTTTAAAGTGAATATGATTATCACAATCTAAGTACATATATGATTTGCTTGAACCTACATACCATCTTTGGGTGTAAGATATGAGACCAAGCCCCGGAGGGAAGGTCTGAAGTGGTCAAGCCCCGGAGGGAAGACAACAGGGCACCCAGTACCAAGCTCAGGATGGAGAAGGTAGTCTTAAATTCACTTGCAAGGACTTAACCCTAAAGAGGGTATCCTAGAGGATGAGTAAAAGCAATTGAGAAGTCATATTGAAAAACATAATTTTGCATTGTTAACAACTATTTTATGTGATTATGTTGTTAGAATTTATATGCAATGTTTTAGTTGTCACCACATACCAGTATATTCATTTATACTGATCGACGTTTTGTTTTTCGGCATTTTAGGATTATCTGAAATTGGACAAACAATAAAGTGGAACTTGTGAAGATTAAAGTTAATTCATAAAGGAGGATTTAGATAGATAGAATTTTACTGAGGGTAGAAGTTCCAATTTCCTAATTTTGAAAGGTATGCGAAAAGTAATTTTTATTCCAATTTTTAGTTTAGTCATTTGTAGAATTTATTAATTATTTTTGATTATTTGCAAAACCATTGATCCTATTTTTGGGATAACACCTCTGACTACTTGGTCTTCCTTAATTGGGGGTTACTCGAAAGCATGGTCGTTACATAATATAAGTCATCTTGTCCTGAAGGATACTAGAAGGAGTCGTCCCCTTATATCGACGTACTAGTCGCCGACACACTCTCCCATAATCAATTGCTTTTCTATAGTTGACTTTCCCTCATTGTTCATCCCTGAAGGGGTAGAACTTGCTTGGGCTCTCTCGGTTACCACAACCAGAGACGACAACAACTTTGCAAAGCAACTGATATTCTGAGTTGTGTGTATAGAGAATCCCCTTGTACCCCTCTGTTTATAGTAGAGGGCAGGGTCAGGGTTCCCAGTATGTGCGGGAGTAGAAGGGTCTGAAATTTCCATGAACAATTTACACTGCGGTAGACGAACCAGTCATTTCATAACTCAACCGGTCATTTGGGCAGGTGAGCCGATCGGTTCAGTTTTGAACCGATCGGTCGGGAGTGTGAACCAATCGTTTCACTTAGTGAACCAATCATTTCACTTCCCAGACTTGCCCATAATTGACTTTTCCTTGTTCATTTCTAATTAATACAAAGATTAATTCTTATCCCAATCAAATTGAACAAGTGAAACGAAAAAACTTTTCTCACAAACTGGGAAACCCAACACCTGATCGGTTGGTCCATGTAAACTGACCAGTTCACCAACGTGAACCGATCATCTCATTAACCATGAGTTGATCGATTCATCCAGTGAACCGGTCAATTGGTGGTCTAGGCTGTGCATAACTCAGTCAATGTAGTTCTCAATCAATCTGACACTCTAATCAATTAGTTCAACACTTGAACTTAATGATTCTGAGTCAAGTCTATTGATTGAATGTTTAATTAAGTACCTAAACACTTTAGTAATCAATCTAAACATCATTCATGGATAAACCCCTCGTCCAGGTTAATCCTATGTGTGTGACCCTATATGTTCCATTTCACGTTGGCAGTGAATGTCCATAACTAACTTATGACATCACAAGCAAAGATTGGTGCCTAGTCACACATAAGTGCTACCCAAGTGAAGAGGAAAGTTGGAGAACAACTTTTAACCTACAATCTATTATTGGTGTTATAGTGAATGTATAGTCCCTTTGTCACTGATATTCAGATTGAACTCGAGGCATGGACTTGTCATCCTTTACAAACGTTCAATCCATGTTTCTTGACTCAGAGTAGACTGTCTGAGATATATGTAAGCTCAATATCACATATTGACTTCCATGTGCATGACCATGCATTTCTCAGTCTCACTCCTCAAGTGGCCAGGATTTCACACTCCCTTAGGAGGGACAAATTCCATATCTATCACTTACAGTCAAGTCCCCATGTGTCAAAGTCACCCAATCATCACCATTATAACAACCCATGTTTCAGGACTGTGTGAGAATGTCTATGGTTATTTCCACAATAAAAATCGACTAGGGACATTAGTGAGAATGTACACACTCTTAACATCCGTATGATCTCATTGTTCAAGTCACGTACTTGAAGACATACATCATTGAGTTTTTTCATTCTCTAGACATCTATCATGTAATACTATTATCTCAAAATAGTTAAAACATATAGATGGAAATTGCCTTTATTATTATTCAAATCATTTACAAAGTATGCCATTATAATCATCACATGACTGGTTCTATGGGCATACATACCAACAGACTCCCACTTGAACTTAGAGCCAATCACCCATGAAACTCAGTCCTTGTGATCTAGCATGACCATCATGCTTCTGCTGTGAAATTGCCTTAGTCAAGGGATCAACAATATTGTCTTTAGTTGGTACTCTACAAATATTCAAATCTCCCCGCTGTACGATCTCTCATATGAGATGGAAGCACCACTGTATATGCTTGGACCGCTAATGTGATCTGGGTTCTTTAGCTTGTGCAATAGCTCCATTGTTGTCACAACAGAGCCCAATTGCATCACAGACGCTAGGAACCATCCCAAGTTCAGAGATGAACTTCTTGATCCACACAACCTCCTTTGCTGCATGGGATGCAACAATATACTCAGCCTCTGTCGTAGAATCCACACATGTATCTTGCTTGGAATTCTTCCAGCTCATAGCTCCGTTGTTGAGGCAAAACACAAATCCTGACTACGGTCTATAATCATCTTTATCAGTTTGGAAGCTTACATCGGTGTAACCCTTTACCACCAACTCTTCCTCACTGCCGTAAACAAGGAACTGATCCTTAGTCCTTCTCAAGTACTTGAGGACCTTCTTCATGGCTGTCCAGTGAGCATCTCCGAGATCTGATTGGTAAGGATAAATGGCACACAAGCTCGAGTAACTCCTCCAACTCAAGATCAAGTGAAAAATCAAATGGAGGATCTAACTCAAGCTCTAGTGAAGGAGAATATCATTTTTCTCTTATGGCTTCAATAAGTGAAGACTCAAATGAGGTAAATCTAAACTCTTTAGATAAAGAATCTTTAATTGCATTATTCATGCTTCTCGTGCCTCTCTTAAGTCTTCGAAAAGAAAAAAAAGCTTGCTAGAATTGTTGATAATTTACATGTAGAAAGAGATGATCTTGAGCATGCTAATGCTTGATTGATGATAAAAATGCTTGTCTTAATCAAGTAGGTTCTATTAAACTTGAAAATGCTAATTTTCTTGACAACATTAGATTTCTATAAGCTCAATCTCTTGTACATAATTCTAATGCAGAGCATAGTAACTATTTGGATTCTCTCATGCATGATATAGATGAACAAGAACAAGGATGTGGATTTGTAACGTTTTGAATCATAAAATAGGATCTATCGTTATAAGATTACTATGTTTGAAAATGAAAATGCTTCCTTTCTTGCATAAATCAATGTTCTTGAATCTTTCTAGTTCTAGTAGTAGAGAGAATAATGTTGCTTCTCTTCATATTGATAGAGATTCTTATATGACCAAAGCTCTTTGCCTAGAGAATGATCTTTTGCATGCTAGAGATAGTATCAATCATTTGTCTTCTACTATTACTTCTCTTATGCATGATAATAATAGTTTAAGATCTTCTTTGCATTAGTTGGTAAAAACAATCTTAATGGTATCCTACACCATACTACTAAATAAATTGGTAGACATGGTTTAGGGTATGATTGTATCCAAAGGAACTACAAAGGTAAAGGACCTCCAATCTTTTATGGAGAATCCTCTAGTTCCAAGGCTATGGGCACATGAAACTATTTCAATGATTTTGGTCATTATTCTAATTGTTACCCTTTCGGAAAGCACTAAAATCAATAGGAATTGGGTTGCTAAGCTAACCCCTCCAGACCCAAAAACATGATTGGGGACCATTTCATCTTTCTTCTTGCAGGTCACTTGCTCATAATTTGACATGAGCTATTTGAATTGAATGAATTTCTCAATCTACATGAAAGAAGAAAGGAGAGATGTGTATGGGGTGGCAACAAGTGGAAAAGGAATGGTAAGAACAAAGGTAAAGGTTTTCTTGCTCATTTCCAATCCTAACCTATTTATGTCAAGTTAGTGTGCACTATGCATATGGTTTTTGAGTCAAAAGTGGCATTTTGTGATTTTTTTCTCACTCACTAACTTGATTACACATGTTTAGCATGCTTCTTATACATTTTTATGAGATATATGTGCTTCTTGACATTAGTTGTATCAGTCAAGGTTATCATGTTAGAAACTCGATTGACAAGCACCAATGGGTGTTGCCAGTAGTTATTGTTGGTCGAATTGCCAAAACATAGAACTTGACTGATAACACTGTCCACGGAATATATAGAAGGCTTTTTGGATGAGAATTACCCTCTCAACTAGACTTTCTCAACCATGAGCCTTATTCTATGTCACACATTTTGGTACTTATATATGTGCACATTGCCATGCTTTAAATTGGTGATCTTGAATAGAACTCTATCTCTCTATTGTTTTAATTTAGTATCCCACAAGTGGTATCACTATATCTTGCAATTACTTGTCTTGGGTTGCTATGCAAGCTTTGATGATGATCTCTTTGGATCTTTTGGTCACATCATAAATTGTTTTTGCTGTACCCAAACTTGTTACATGTTTCTAGGTGTATACCTTTTTTTGATACAACCTTGAGGTTCTTAGTGGTAATCATCTTTTGGTAATAATGCATATTTGTTACTAGGTTATATGCTTTCATGCTTCTGAAACTGCACACCTCATTGTTTGGATCTATCTCTACATCTACTCATAGCTTGCTCTGTAACTTGTGCATCTTTTGCTATGATATATACCCTACTAATAGTTCTAACTTGTGATATCATCTATAGTTGTTCATATACATGTAGTTCCAGCCTTGTTTATCTTTTCATCAAGTGATATTTAACTATATGCCATGCTTGTATCATGTTTCTTTCTTACTCAAGCTTGTTCCTTAACTTGTATATCTACTATCTTGAGTTGCTTTAATAGCATTGTGATGCATGATATATAGAGATACATTGTACATAGAAATTGGAGCATCCTTGGAATTTATGCATATTTTGCTCTAGTGTCAGATTTTGATGCAAGACTAGTGTTTTTTAATGCAGAAAAGGCCTTCTAAACAAGACCCATCACTTTTCCATGAGCCTTGACACTTTTTGGGCAATTTCTGTCATCTTGAGGGTTAAAATTGCAATTTATTAGTTTTCTGCAGCATATTATGGATTGTTCAAATGCATATCTTGATTTGTTTTATATACTATGCTTGGAAAAGCCCCTAGTTTTTCTCTTCTACTCTCTTTGTAACAATTTTTATCACCTTTTTTCTAACAAGTTGTGTGTTTAGCTCTTCATACCCCCTCTTTTTAAATGACAAAGGGGGACAAAACATGTCTTCTTATGAAGTAATGGGGAGAAGGTAAAGGGGAGAAAACATATATGTGTAGAACATATAAGAGTAGAAGACATAGTTTCTATAAATGTCATTAAAGCTAACCATACAGGATAAATAACATCAATTGAGGGGGAGTATGAGAACTCCATGAGCATCAATTGAGGGGGAGCATATGAACTCAATTCTACTGAAACCCCTAGGTTTATCCAAATGTATGATTTTATTTAAAAACTTTCAATATATTCATGGAATCTTTTGTCATCTTCAAAAGGGGAAGAATGTTGACTCTAGGTCAATGTTGACTCAAGGTCTAAATTATAAACCTTTGTTTTAATGATGACTAAACCATTCCACTTACTTGTTTCTAATGCTTCTACTTGAGTGATTTCAAACTAGATATAGACACACTCCAAATGCCCTAACTGACGCATCCGAACTTGGAGAAAAGACAAATCAAAATCAATGCAAGTGCACTTTTGTGGAATATGATGTAAACCCATTAGAATCATGTTGTAAATCACTTGTAACAATTGTCTATTTTGTAAATAATCTTAGAGAAAACCAGGAGCACTTAAATCGAATATTTAAGCACTTAAATGGCATTTTCCAAATTTCATTACATGTTGTTTGTCGGACAAGTTACTAACTCGACCGTTCCCTTGATGGATCTTAAAAATGTCATGGTTCGGTCGAGTTAGACACTCACATAACTTGACCAATCCCTGCACTGGGCAAAACTGATTTAAGTGATCGGTTGAGTTTCATCAAGGATGAACTCAACTGATTGTTTAAATCTTCTTTTTCATGTAGTGCAATCAGTCGAGTTACCTTTATTGAAACTCGACCTATCACACTGTACGAAAAAGTGTAAAAAAGTATTTCTAACCATTAGAGTGTTGCAAAACTCGAAAAAACATTTGTTGCAGCTCCCCAAATGGCTAGTATTCATCCTTAAGTGTGCCCAAAGCCTTCTAGACATCCTTAACTATAAATAGGACCCCTTGGGATTCATCTCATGGTGGTCCAAGTACTATGAAGGTCTCTATTCTATGGTTGAGTGCATCCTACAACCTCCTCTCTCTCTCTCTGTAAGCTTAATCACTTGCTACATCCATCAGAGTGAGTAGGAGATTTGTAAGAGAGATAGTCCTACATGTATATCTTGTGAGGATCTCACTTCATCCACCTCCCAATCTCTCATTCAACCATGAAGATGAAGGTTCTTTCTCTTGGGAAGAAGAACAAGAGAAGGTGTTCCTTAGTGAAGAGATTCAAGGCCAAAGACTTGGAGCAAGAGTGGGTAAGCCCTTGGTGAAGGCAGAAGACTCCTTGCTCAAGTGGGTTGTACTTGGTGAATGCTTCTCCTTAGTAAAGGTGAAGTCAAAGGTGGAAGATTCAAGTAAAGTGGGTAATTAGTCAAAAGCTGAAGACTTGTGCAAGAGTGGGTACGTCCTTGGTGAAGGCAGAAGACTCATTGTAAAGTGGGTAAGTTCTTGGTGAGGTAGAAGACTCTTGGTTGGATAGGTAAGTCATTTGGTTGGTCATGTATTGTATGTCTTATGAAGGAATATAAGAGTTCAATGGTTAAGAAATCCTAGAGATTGACCTCTCTAGGTAATGGCATGACATACTTCTAGTTTGAAGTATGGAACCACTCTACATGGCTTGTTAATTGGTGCATGTTCAATATCTCTCTTCCTTGCTATGTATGTTTAATTGCACATCAAATTCCTAATTAGCAACCTTATCTTGTGATATATCTTGAAGGTCTAATGAATTTTTAAGGCATTTAATCTCTATTCACACCCTATAGAGAAAATCATCCATCCTAGGATCCAACAGATCTAACGTATGCTTGAATATATAGGATCTGATAAGAAGTAAGCCTTTATAAAAGGGAAAGGATGGACTATGCAGAGCAAGAGCTGCTGCAACTTTAGTCTACATTTAGAATTTATCTTAGCCTGTAGGGCACATTATATAGTTAGATGAACTGCTATTTCATTATACAAATAATAGAAACATTTTACTTTATGCATCTTGTGTGGACAATTATGATAATGAATAAAGAGTTGCTAATGGTTCTATTTCAAAGATGCGATCTTATATGGCAATGCCCCAAATGTCTTGTGGTATCTATATGAAAGGATCGAAAGATGAATGTTTAGTACGTAAATACCTAAAGGATTACAATTGATAAATCAAATGATCAATATCTATAGCACTGTCATCTAGAGCACATATATGAGAAACACATTTCTAGAATCCATGATGATATTTATCTAGACTCTTTTGGTTATTGAACCAATATGAAACATGCAAGTATTATATATGAGTAACATGACTAACCACCTCTCACTAGGTGTAGTGGGAGAATAAACATTCTAATAAGACTTGTGCATAATGATGTACAAAGACCTTTAGAATAAATGCTAAAGGTAGTTATTAGTACTTTATTACATTTACTGATGATTTTAGTAGATATGGGGTATGTACTTGGTGACATACAAACATGAATCTCTTGAAGTGATCAAGAAGATTACAAATGAAAAGTAACTTTGATAAAAGTATTAAGAAACTTTGATATGATCAAATGTTGAAACATTTTACATTAATAGTTTGAGGACCTTATAGAGAAACTGTGATAGTGTATCACAATCAACTCCACATGAAACATGACGATGTATAAAAAAGAAGGAGTCACATTCTAATGAGCCATGATATGATCATCATTTTATCTAGTCTTCTAATTTCCTTTTAGGCATATGCTTAACACTAAAACAATGTACCGTCTAAAATGGTTTGAAAGACACTGTATGAGATATGACATGGGAATGTCCAAATTTGTCTTGAAACTTGGACAAGAAAAGAGTTTCTTGGAAAGATTTATTTAAAAGATCATATAAATGTTAAATATTACCTTTAAATCCCAATATGATATCAAAATGTCTATTACTAGGATAGCTGAGTTCTAAAAGAATCGGTGGGAGTAAATGTGTAAATCAAAAAGTTCAAGGTACAATGAGGACAAGGAGAATCACAAATTGTTCTGGAATATCAAAGTTTCCTTTTATTACACACAAAACTAACAATTCTAGTAGAACATGTATGACATTAAATGATTGGAAATCCTATAACTCATATAAAGTTTTGAGTTGGTTATAGATGATGATCCAAAAATTAACTAAGAACTATTGAGGGACTAGAGTTTGAGAAATGGCTTGAATCCATTACATCGAGAATGGAATCCATGAACACCAACAAGGTATGGCCTTGGTGGTACCACCTAGAGGGATAAAACCCATAAGGTGCAGTTGGGCTTTCACGTAGAAACACCGACATGGATAATATAAAAGGACAGATTTGTTGAAAAGATTTTCAAACCAGTTTAAAGTGTTGAACATGATGAAATCCCTTTCACCAATTGACATGCTTATTGTTGAAGCTTATTAAGACTATGATATTTGGCATATGAAGATTAAAATTGCATTCCATAGAGGAGTAACTGAGAGGATGTGTACATGACACAACCTGAAGGTTTTATAACTCCATTAATGAAAATAAACTCTATAAGCTACAATGTTCAATCTAGAGGTTGGAAACAATCATCTCAGAGCTGGAATCTTTGATTTGACAAGAAAGTAAAAAAGTTTGACTTGAGTCAAGATAAAGGGTGAAATATGTGATTATAAAAGCTTTAGTGGGAGCATATAAATATTCCACATATTGATGAGGAATAATATCTCCATACTAAATATTGAATCCTGGCATGGAAATCACCTTCTTGAAGAAGGATTAGGAGAAACATCATATGTGATAGGAATTAAGATATATAGAGATAGTTCTGGAAAGTTTTTTAACCTAAGTATGAGCACATATATAGGCAAGATGCTGAAAGGGTTTAGCATGAAGGATTCAATGAGAGAGAATATATCCATGATACATAGGATTAGCCTCTCAAGAACCCTATGTTCTAATTCTTATACATAGTGGAAAGATGGGAGCAAGATGCCACATGCACTACCAGTTGGATCGATCCTGTATGCAATATGATGTACTCATCCCATTATCTTGTATGTATTGAACATGATAAAATGATATTAGTAAGATTCCAATGAAGGTCATTGGAATACCATAAAGTACATCCATTAGTACTTGAGAAGCACTAAGGATCAATTGTTGAACTTTTGTGGTAAGGAAGAGTTGGTTGTAAATGGTTACACCAATGCAAGATTCCAAGATGATAGAGAATGATCACAACATAAAACTGTGTTTAATCTTAAAAGAAAAGTTGTGAGTTAGAAAGGGTTCCAAACTATAGAACATTATTTTAGTTCTATAATAGAAGCCGTATATCCTAGTGTTATGAACACATGAGTTAGTACCGTATGGATATAGAAGTTCATATAGATGAACTTATGAGATGTGCCAACCATTGATGACACAATAGAAATACTATGACAACAGTCGAGATACTGGTTATGCAAGGAATATTAGATAGCATACTATGACAATTCCATCTTATATAAGATGTCGTACGATGAAGAGATGTGAAACATGCAATATACCGACTAAAGGCAAAGTGTTGCTAACCCACTAGATTAGCACTTGCGCAGTAGAAACATGATGGACATGTTTAGATCACTAAGAATGAGATTCGTGGGTGATTGGCTCTAAGTGTAAGTGAGCCTATTGGTATGTAGGCCCAGAGAGCCAATCATATGATGATTGTAATGGTATATCTTATAAAGGATTTATATAATGATAAAGGCAATCTTCTAATTTGTTCTATTTTACTCAGTTATGAGATAATGAGGAAATATAATGAATTTCGAAAGGATGACATTACTCAATGACATATGTCTTTGGGTTGATGACTTGAACAATGAGATCATACAGATGCTAAGAGTATGTATATTCTTATTATGTACCTAGTTGGATGTTATTGTGGAAGGCTAATAGATAACAATAACACATAAAACTATTGTGTGTGTTGGTTGATGTCAGAATCTCATCAGTCATGATATATGTGATATCAAACCAAACACATAGATACTTGTTGGAGAATAGTTTAGCGGATAGACCCACATTGAGAGTGACACATGGAAATCAGAAGTGGTCATAGTCATCTATAATAGTGAAGGTGGTGATTGTGGTTCTTAGACCTGAAACCACTACACTTATCACATGTCGTTCAGTTTACTTTGACATCATCCATCATGACCTTGAATACAGGTTTCCATAAAGGTGATGATCGGATGCACTGTGACACATTGGGATGAATGTGAGTAATGTAGATGGGATTTGTCTCTCATATTGGAGTTTGATATCCAGACCACTTCATAAGTGCGACTGAGAAAAGAAAGTGCCTGCAACATGTGAATCAATATATGATATTGAGGTCACACATATCTCAGACAGACTGCTCTAGTTTAAGGAACATGGATTGAACATTTAAGGGATGACAATTCTGTGACTTGAGTTCAATACGGTTATCAGAGACAAAGGTACACAATTACGGTAACACCAATCACAGATTGTAGGTTGAAGTTGTTCTCTAACTTTCTAATTACTTGGGTAGCAATGATGTGTTATTAGACACCTCTCTTTTCTTATGATGTCATAAATGGGGTATGTACATTCACTACTAGTGTAACTTGGAACCTATAGGGTTACACACATGATACACTTAGAATAGGAGTTAATTCATGAATATGTTTCAAACTTGATTACTAAAGACTTAGATATTCAATTAAACAACATTGGTCAAATATTGGCTGACTGAATTGTGTATCAACCGATTCAAGTGTTGAACTGATTGTTTGAGTGTGTCAGGTCAGTTGAACCAACTTTGACAATTCTGGACAATGAACCAACCAGTTTAAGAAGTGAACTGATCGGTTCATGTCCATGAATCGACCGGCTCTAGTTGTGAACCGAGTGGTTGGTGGATCAATTCGATTGGTTTGAGGATTTGTGCTGACGTCATGTTGTACATTAAATTGGATATTAGTTGCCAATATAATTGTGATTGGGGAACAAGATGAAATGATAGGTTCAAGGATTGAACCAATCAACTCACATGCCAACCGATTGATTCACCTATGAACTGACCATTTCTCCACTTGTAGGTTGCAAAAATTCATGAAATTATGGTCCTTTCATCTTCCACTCAGAATGGGATCTTCCTATAAATAGAGGGGTACCAGGGGCTTCTTAGAACACAACTTAATTGCCTCCAACAATTGTTTGTCTTCTCTGGTTGTGGTAACCGAGAGAACTTGAGCAAGTCCTGCCCAATAAAGGGAGGTATAACAAGGGAGAACTGTGGTAGGAGAGCAAGTTGGTGCTTGTAAATCAACAAAGAGGGAAAAATCCTTGCAAGTTCCTGGTGGTCTGTGTGTACTACTATAGAGGTGTAGAGCTTTTCCTTCTAGGAGGACGACACCAGGCTGCTATATGTGGTAATCAACCAGGAGCTGTTGCAGACATGTTCAAGTGTGACTTGAAGACTTACACTTACTGCAATGATGATATGGTCATTGGACTTGCTCCAAGACCAAGTATGACCTCATAAACCATTCTTCCCATTACATAGTTGTTGACGCGATCATCTGCTAATGGGGAATATGACAGATATTTTTTTTTGTTTCTGCGGACTATCTGATGCCATTTTCTTAACAAAGTGTTCTCAACATGGAGTAATACTAAGATGGAAGATTGGTCAGAAAGTTGAACATGGGTTGTGTGTGATTGAATAAAAAGCTCGCAATCAAGGTCAATATTGGTTTGCGGGGGACAATCACCATTCTCAAAACTCTACTAGATCCTTGCAATTGAGCTATGACATTATAGTTCCTAAGATATAATGCCTTAGCTTTACGATATGACACCTCTCTTCTTATCAACATTGCCACATTTTAAACTACAATGCCTTATTTATAAAGTATGACACCTCAATTTTAAGCTATGATGCCATGATTTTGCAATATGATGCCACATTGTACAATTTTCATCTCATTTCTAAGCAGCGATACATCATTTTTAACACGTTATTTTTAGTTACAATGTCTTTCCTTTATGATCTAATCCTTGCTTTTATGTGAAGAAACCCCATTTTAGCAATACAACACCTCGATTTTATAATAGAATGCCTCATTTATAAACTATGGCACCTCGTTTGTACGATACAATGTCTCATTTTTACAATATTATGCCTCATTTCTAAGCTATGACACACTATTTTTACAATACAACACATTGTTTATAAGTTACAAGCCTCATATTTATGATATGATGTTTGTAATATAAAATGCCTCAATTTTACAATACAACGACTCTTCTAAAAGATACATGGTTTCATTTTTTTAATCTATGACACATTGTTTGTACAAAATGATGCCTCATTGTTTTATGACCCATCATCATTTTTACAATACAATGACTTATTTCTAAGCTATGTTGTGTCATTTTTACAACGTAATGCCTTAATTTTTAAGGAACAATGGTTCACATTTCTAAGATATGACAAGTCATTTATATAGCTCTAATACCTCATTTTATATACTATAACACCCATTATGTAGTCCAAGAATCTTGTTTCTACACTATTACAACTTATTATGTTGTTTCACATTTTGTTTCTACCCTAAACAAAGCATATTTACATCACAAATATATATTTCTCCCCTAAAGATGGTGTATTTTGTAATGAGCGAGTCATTTTTGTGATAAATAAAGGCTTGTTGAAACAAAATGATGTGTCAAATGAGGAAATTGTACACAAACAATAGGCGATGATGTGGGAGACTAAATTTAAGGATGCACTATAAGAGGATAAAAGGGTTGTCCTATTGGGGGAAGAGTGGTTGGCACCCAGCCTGACAACCATAATTTTGGTAACAAAAATAGAGAAAGGGAGCAAGTGGATGGCAGGGAGAGACAACAAACATGCAATAGGAGCTTGTTTGTAACTAACAACCCTTTGAAAATCACCACCTTACCTTTTAAAAACAAACAACAAAAATTCTCTCTAGAATGGCTCCAAAATGTCTTACTATGACACCTTCACTTTCCTTGCATCACTCCACTCCATCCAACTCTCACCTACATCAGTCAAGATAGATCAACACAAGTAAGAAAATCAACTGAGATTTTTAAAGAACAACTTAGATTTAGTTCTAACTCTATATTGTCCTTAGCTCATAGACGATACATGATCTTTTCCCCCTCTTTCTCCCTCATTCCTAGCATGATTCCAGTGGATCCAAAATTAGGATAGAAATACCTACAAACATAGAGCCATCATTTGAGCCACATCTTATATGGGTAACTACATCCAACTCTGCTATTTTTCTCACTACTTTCAATGAGGACGAGGGCCTCATCTTGTGCCAACTGTGCCACTCCACCAGAGGGTCTTGAATGAATTTGAAGAGTTGTGTATTTTTACTTATCACAACATCAAGCAATGACACCATACAAATAGAAGCACAATATAAGAAGAACCAACATGATTCAACCAATATACTAGTCTCTACAAACATGACATTCTTCTACAGACGACTCTTCCTAAGAGTTGATAACTCCCCCTCAATTGGCTCACCTCCCTAGATCATAGAGATACTTAGTTTATGGTTTAAAGCTAGGCTAGATTGATATCTTTCAACCATAAAGGAAGTAAACACTTCTAAGTTCTCTTTCAAGATTATGAACATTAAAGTATCTACTTCACCTGGGGTTGGAATGCACTCATCAATAAATTGGATCTCATCCATAGTTCAATCCTAGAACTCTACCCCATAGGATATTAGAACATCTACTTGTATGTGTTTGACAATCATGCCCACCTATTGCCTCGTCACTAGCTTTCTTAGATAATCATGATCTACCACTATTCAATAGGATGATGCTTTAAAGTGATCTCATCACTCTACTCCCACTAAGAATGGAAACACCACACTGAACAACAACTCCCGTCCGCATAACAAACATCATACATCACCATTAGTTCATGGTCAAGAGGAAGATGAGGACTTTAAAATCCTATATAAAAAACTGCATCCGCCTCACGATGCATCGAATGAGGTACCAAATTCTACTATTGCATCCAACCTAACAATAGAGCACATAAACAATCATAATACTCATAAGACCACATCAACATGTGCACTATTCAATTTACATTGAGACACAACACTAAAGATGCTAATTACTTTCATTTCCAACAATCTCTTGCTAATTCTGTTGAATTATCAAAATGGATTACAATTAAAAAAATGAGATATTCTAAACACGCTTATTGATGTCATCAATTTAATAGGATAGGGTACAATCACTACATTTGCCAGTATCCCAAATTCTATATGCATGTAGAGGCACTGGCCACTTCTCAAATATCTGTGCATTTCCTAGAAACCCATCCCAATCCACTTATCTGAATCTACTATTGATTACTCTCAGAACACTAACACTCCCACTATCCTTATCCCTTCCAAAATTATACGAACATCCTAAATCCAGTAATTCCACACACACTAAAAGTTCTTTCAATCTGCCTGTTTATAATAATACATAATGTATGGAACTTGACCATCAACATAGCCCTTTCACTCTTCTATACCAATACCAAGAATATGTATTGTCATCAACCTCCACCATCAAGTGCTATCTAGATCCCATACAATCTCATGAAACAAACACTTTACACCCCACCCCAAAGCACCCCCGCATAAAACCACTACCAAGAACCACACCTATAGTAACAACACTCCATGTTTTCTCTCCTTCCTGTACCTCTTTCCCTGTCAACACCCCCCACTTTGGCTCCTCACCACTTCTCTCACAATATCTCTTAGTAGGAGAACCTACTATGAACTAACACAGAGACAACAACTGATCTGAGACCATCACAAATCTACATGTCAGCTTCAAAAGAATGCTCAAAGTGCTTACTAGATACAACATTCTTGTCTGTATCAAGTTCAACCTGGACCAAAGCTAGGTCACTATCATGGATGTCACACATTCCTTGACCCTCCTCCTTCTTATATGTATCATCCTTAAACTCAAGATTTTATCCCCTACTCAGTTAATATATTCCCTTCCTATAGGTACCAAGCTAGATCACCTTGATGGTCTTTCCATCATCATTCCTTGTGGGGAGAGCTTTTTACAAGCCAACATTACCAAATGGTCCCTTTATTTAGGTATGGAACTTGATACATCAAGTGGCTCAGGATGGTTCTCCATTTCTGACCTACCACCCCACCTTTAGGATGTGGAAATTTTTAGGAAGATTGCTTCTATGGTGGGTGTTTCTATTCAATTTATTAGCCCTAATCTATACACCACTAACTATATTAAAACTTTTCATGTCTTCTCTACCACACATGATATCAGATTCCTTGAAACCCTCAAGATCTGGATAGGAGAGATCATTTACACCATTAATCTCTAGGGAGAAAATCCCCATGACATTCCCTATACTTTTTGGACCTATCTAGCCACCCCACTTCATGGTTCATCCCTAAAGATTTACACAAGCCCCGTCACACTGAAACCACAAGATCTTCCCCCCAAAAAGGACACATTTGGATGGAGAAAGATAAATAGAACCTACCTAATCCCACTTTTAATACTACAGACTATAACATACACCAACATAACTTGAACACCACACATAAATGACCATGCATCTCCACCCCCTTTGCACTCAATGATTCATATAACCAACTCATCACACATTTCAACACACTCTGATAACCTCCAAGATATCACCAACAAAAATAATGAGTCAAACTCCTCTAGCAAACTCTCCCCACCTAGTATGGAAGTTTGAGACATGGTATAACTACTTAAAAAAATAATTGGAGAATTTAATAAATCCAAAAATACAACACATGCCCCCAAACATGGGAAACACTCATGATCTTTGCATGCATAGTACGAGACAACTGAATACACACCAAACAACTAGCTAAGAAGTCTAGTTTTTTACCATCCTCTGATAGTAAAGCTTACCTTGCACTATATATAAAAAACATTGAGTCTTTGGGAAATGCTTATTCCACATTAGAGAGTAATGTAGGCATTAGTTTTGATTCTTTGTTAGATGTTAATATAGAACTCACTAAACTAGAACACAATATGGATTCAAATAATTACCGACCTATTGTATTGTAGTGGAAGAACTTTCCAATCTCATTATCAGACCCCCTCTTTTATTATGTCTTACTCACTCTGTATGATCATTGTATCTTGGAACATTTTTGGGACAACCATAAGTGATAGAAGATAACATACTTGTCAGTTCATATGAGGCAACAATATTAATATCATACTATTCAAGAGACTAAAACACATCTTAGCACTTTCCACCTACACACTATCGGTGGCCCCTTTATAACCACATGGATTCAAATCCCATCATCTGGCCTCAATGGGGAAATATGGGATGGAATCCACATACCTTCCTTGTGTCAACCATTTAGTTGGTAGATATTGCATCATTATCTATGTGGCAATTAGATGATAGATTGACTCAGACCTTCACTAGAATCTATGGTGAACTTAGCTATAAGAAATCTCTTTTTATAGAGGAAATGGAAAATTTGGCCTACATTCACAACCCCTCTCATTGGATTATCAAAGGAGACTTCAACTTACTTAGAAACACATAAGTAAACCTTTTCCTTTATTACTTATCTACACTCTCACTAGACACATGATCAAGTATTCAAACACTTCATACAAAAACATCACAAGATTGATCTATCTACCTCCAACATTGCATATGCATGGAAATTAGGAAACATGTGGGACAAACATTATTGTTTACTATGTTCACACTCCTTTGACACACACTAACCACTAACATCTATACATGACACAAAACAACCAATATCTTATCACTTCCCCATCATACTTAACACCAAAAGATGTATGGGGACCCAAACTATTTCATTTTGAATATTTTGTACTGTACACCCTGGCTTTGAGAATGTCATCAAAGAGAATTTGAGTAATATACCTATAGACATTGAGAATGGTTTTCATTTACATAAATACCTCAAAAGGTTCATGAATAATCTTATATTGAACAAAAGCACATTTCTTTTGGGTTACATCATCAAAGCACTACAGGATAAAAATGACTTTTTTTCTCAAGAAGACAACAACCCTATAGTGGACCCAACACATACTCTTGTACTAAAAGTTTAACATGAATATATATATATATAAATACAATAAAATAATGTGGAAACAAATAACCAAAATTCAATGAATTAAAGAAGGAGATAAGAACCCAAATTTTGCAAAAGATTTGTAACAACTAAAAGAGTGAACCACACATCCATAGCATATATATCAATGATGTCCTCACCTTAAACATGGATCAAATCATAGATTAATTTGATTCATTCTAAACACTCTTCAATCATGGTAGTCAATACTACTCCAACCTCTTCCACGTAAATTGGAATATCTTATGCCCTAGTAAAATAAAGAACCCCACAACCCTCATCATAGAATTATCCACTAATGAAATCAAAAGAGCCATGGAGAATAAGGTAGTATATAAATCACCAAGACCTGATGGTTTCAACAGAGACTTCTTAGCATGGACTTCTGTCATAACCAATGGAATAACATCTAACAAACTTTTTCCCTACATGAACAACTATGATGGCATATGCAAACTTAATTAAACTTATATGTCTCTGATAAAAAAACTAGAAAACCCTTCCATGGTTTACCACTTTAGACCTATTAGCTGATTAATGCATCCTATAAAATTATTTCTAAAACACCCAATAATTATTTCAAACCATCGTTATAGGATATCACAAGACTCTAAGAAAATAATTTTCTTAAAGGTCATAGTATACAAGATGCATACAATAAGGTTAACTGAGATGATACAAAAGTAGGATTACACTCCTCACACTCATACTAGACTTTGAGAAAGACTTTGACAACATTAATAAGAAATTCCTAGTATCATGTCTTGAAGGATATGGATTTCCAATGGGACGGAATAATTGGATATACCCATGTATTAGCTCTGAACACTTCTCTATGATTATTAATGGATCCACTTTTGCTACTTTACTAGTTCTAATAGAGTCATATAAGAGGATCCACTTCCCCTTATATTTTCATCCTTGTCACAACCATTATGGCCAAGATGCTTCATATTGCCAATGAAAATAATATTATTGAATCTACAATCATATGCCTTGAACATATCATTTTTTTTGGAGAAGTCAGGGGGTACTTTTATTCATCCCATCCCCCTCATATGGGAAAAATCATCCAAACTTGAACATATCATATAATATATGGATGGCACAATACTCTTCCTCATCCCAATGACAACAACATCATGAATGCCATTTGTATAGTGGGAATCTTTTTACATCTATCATGCCTGAAAATCAACTTCTAAGTCTCATTCATCCTAGTCACTCATATCATACAAATTGAATTAGACATATATATACAATTGTTGTAGTGTAAGGAAGAGAAATATTCCATTAGATATATCAACCTACCTTTATCACCACTTCCATTTCCATGTACATGTTGGAAACCCATTATCAAAACTTTTCAATAGAGAATATCATTTTAGAAAAGGCAGACATTGAGTTCGGCTATCCATCTTTCCCTACTCAACTCATCACTCACACCACTCATCACTTACTATCTTAGTTGCATTCCTCTCCCATCCAAGGTGATTAAAAAACATTGATATTTAAATAAGAAATTTGTATGAAGAGACATGATGGAGAAAAAAAATATAGATGATAAGTGGGATATCATATGGAAACATAAGCAACAAGGGGGATGGGGAATCATCAACATCAAACTTCACTCATATTGCTTTATACATTGTAACTGCAATAGTTTGCTCAAAAAATCAAACCATATGGATATATCACATAATAGACAAATATTACAAAAAAGGGGAACCCACATCACGTCATTAGAAAGAAAGGCCTATCACCACTATGGGCTACATTTTGAGCACACTTTATCTCATATAGAACAATAACATAGTGCCACCACTCATTTAAACACATAAAATTCTAGTATGACCCCTAGCTCAACTAGTCTAAATAAAAAATATGAACCTCCATACTTATATCCCCTCTACCTTGACTAACATCACCAATTATACAACACTTATCCAACTTGACTCAAATAGACACAAACTGATTCGAATGATACATCCATGATATAATTAGCAATACATAGATCAAACTCATCAACAAAACCCTAACAACTACAACGAATAATAATATGTTTTGGAAATGGGATAAAGATACGCACCAAAAGTGAAATATTATAATTTTATGCATCCATGCATCAAGACAAAATATGGCATAAAACTTTGAAAAACTGAATACCCACTAGAATTCATCTTACTCATATGGTTCATAGGGCATGACAAAATAGTTATCAAAGAAAATTAGATCTATAAAGGTTCCTAGTACCCACTATTTGCTTAACGTTTAAATTAGCACAAGAAAACATGGACCTTATATATTTTCACTGAGATTTTGCCCATAGTATATGGAAAAAATATTTTCACATACCTCAATACCAACATCACCTTGGAATGAATACAATCAAATGGATATTTAAAGTTAAGTCTAAATGACCAACCATCACTTACCCTAATATTTATCCATAAATATATATTAATCTATCTAGAGAGAGAAATGGTAGGATGTTTGAAAATAAAAACATGCACATTAACCATCTTATAACAAATATGGAATTCTTATATGATTACATCACCTTTTCCAACAATTGACTGGGGCATTGGACCTACTATTAGAGAGACGAATGCTCCACAGATGGTGCACTTTAGCAATGTTGATAGATGTCATATCACATATTCTATGGAGCATATTCTAGCAAAAAAATGAGGATTGAAAAGAATGCCTAACTCCATAGAGGCCATATTAAACTATCTAGTTTATGTTTCCTCTTTTTATCAGAGGCTTGTTTAGGGGTGTCTCTCCGCATTATCTTATTACTTAGGGCACTTTTCTTTAGAAAAATCTGGTTGTATTGGATTGGATTCCTTGATCCAATAGCAAAAATACTATTCTTTCTTTTTTGGAGATGGAAAAAACAACAATTGATGTATTTTTCTAATACACAAAGAGTGTTGGATGACTCTTTCCATCTCAATTTAGCGGGACACAAGTCATCCAACTATCAACCTGATGGGAAGACCGTCCCAAAACTTGTATGAATGCTCCTAAACTATGATATAACAATTAGACATATTCTACTCACATGTATATATAGGTTATTTCCATGTTAGTCTTCTTACAAGTCTTTCTTAACATGTCATTTTTGGTGCATTCTTTTTATCATACTCATACCTTGTGATATTGTTGACAGGCACCGGAATGTTGGTCTTGTTTCTTGATTTTATAAGGATTAATTCTTATTATGTTATGTTGTTAATAATAATAAATTATAGGACTTTATTTTTATAGTAAAAGAGTATAAAGAAAGGGTAAGCATTTCTGATTTGCAACCATCAATGAATTTTTTCCTAGTAATCATGTTGAATGAACATATTGTTTTTTTTGTTGTTGCATGTGGTGGCCTAATTTCATCTCTGATAAAATATGTGATGAAAGTATGGGCACTATATACCTTTGAAGAGCTCAAAATATGAGGGATTTGAAATCTTCAATGTATTTTTTTTCTTTTGTTGAAGACCAAGGAAGATAAATTCAGAAAATTTTGAGATTTACATAATAGTCAATTTCCTTACAATGGTATGTGATATGTTACAACCAATGCTTCTCTTTTTTGTGCATGCTATTGAGTCCATTGGAAGTATCTCCTTGAAAATATTTGCTTAGATATTGATTGTACATGCCACATATTTTTAGTAGTTGTTTTTTTAGTATATTCATATTTATCTGTAATCCATTATGTATTTTGTAATAGTTTGCATAGGTAATGCCTTCCATTAGTTGTGTCTCCTTGAAATTATGATTAGATTCTAGTTGTAAATGTTCTTTCTAGTTATTTAAGTTTCAATGATAAGAAAAACATGATGTAAAAGATCCATAGTGGTTTTGTTGAGCATTTTCAAATTGTTTTTGCCAGTCAAAAGTTGTTGTGTGTGTTTTACAGTGTTGCAAAACTTTTCCTTTCATTATGAGTTATTTAATGTGTGGAAGGAAAATTTTAGTAACTCAACATGGATGGATCATTTTCATTTAATTTCAAAGCAATATCCACTTGCTACATCCTTATATATTCACCAAAAGTTCATATTATGTTGTTGTGGCAATCATTTTATACTTAGCCTTTTTAATGTACTTGGGCCTCTACAACAAAAATAGAAGAGTATCTTGACAAAATAAGCATTCATTTGACTCTCAAGGAAATTGGAATAATTAAAATCTCTACAAATAAAAAATGAACACAAAGGTTGAAGTTTCCATTCTCAACCTATTGTTCAACAAGATGTCGTGCCGTAGATCAAACCGCATAGAAAAAATGGATTGGTTGTTATTCACGTACACCATTTGAGGTATATTGTGTAACTTACAGTTGATTCGATCTTACTTTGTTAACTAGAGTAGCAAGATCACAACAATATTGCAATGAAGCAAGCCATGTCTAACGCCAGGCTATTTCAAGAATGTATTTTGGGTCAATTGTTAAAAGCCTTGGGTGATTTTACATAAAGTCATACAAAACTAAAAGTTATTGGGGTTTCCTATATCCATGGCACTCCTAAAATTATAAGGGGTGTGATTTGTTGTTACCAAGAAACATAATTTATATTTTGCTCTATTGATAAAGTGTTTTCTTGCACTCTAGTACTACATTTTGTCTAGCACTAAAAAGTTTTATTGATTCTAGCTAAAACATTTTACTATACTCAAATGAGATCTGATGGGTGATATATATTGATTGTGTATACCCATATATTATTTGGTGTTATGATTATATGTATCAACCAATTGACTCACAATGTAGAATGAAAGTTGTTCTCCTTTTCTTTGGAGACATTATCATCTCCCAACTATATCATGGCTCACATGGAAGAAACAATATTGTATAGATGTTGGATTTGAAGCTCTATATGGAGTTAGTTACTTCATAAAGAAGTATTCTCATGTTTTGGGTTTGAAGATTCATGGGTTAAGGGAGTTGTTTTGCTGCTAACATCTTTTTATTCTTGTTGAAAGAACATGATGACTTTGTAACTTTCTCTATATCCAAGCCAAAAATCTCTCTTTTCTACCATCTCTGACCTATTTGAGGATATAACTGTAATGAACTGAAATCCATGTATAATCTTAGGTTATCCTTTTTCCAAAATTTCCCTTTCATTTCTATCTTTGATGTTGAATTAGTGGAAATTATAAGGGTTTGTTGTACATTTGTACCCTATATTGGACATTATAAGGATTTATGCACAAATACCTCAGTAAAAGTTTATAAAAGGGCTTATTTTGCAAATCATCCACTTAAGAGGTATAAGGATAAAATAAAATTGATCTAGAAGTTTCTATGGAATTTTTGTATGAGGAAAATAAAAGAAAATCCTAAAACTAAGATAAAGTGACATTAAAAGAATTATTTTTTCAATTAAGTGAAAATAAGTGTAAATTGCATAAAATTCATAAAAGGGGAACTCAAAAGATAATTCTAAATCCAAATTCATTTTCTTTGAGTACACGTATGCTTGGGTGGTAAGTTGCACAACTTTTGAAAAATTAGTAATTATAATTGTATTAATTGAATGGGAAAATAGGACACATCTTACAAATATAAAATAAGATCACTAATGACTCAAAAAGTAACAACTAATACCAAATTCGTGATCTACACATTAAAATATTCATTTGGATGAATTTTCACTCAATGTGGAGAATATTTGATTAAAAGGTGAATTTAGGAGAGAAAAAGTGTGTAGAACCTTCAAAATATTAAATAAATGTATAAATAACTTCAACATGTAAAATTGATGGCAAATTTGTATCCCAGACACTTAATATGACTATTAGGTGGAGTTTCATCAAATTTGGAGAATCTGATAATCATTAATGATGGAAGAAAGAGAAAATAAGATTTCGTTTAATTGATAAAACAACAGTTCTCAAAAGCCAAATCTAATTGCATATTCAAATTCCTCATATTAAAAATAGGCTAGGTGTCAATTTTCAACTAATTCAGAGCATGTTTTCCCCCTCAAATGAGGAGAGAGAAAAAAGAGAAATTAATGTATACACACTATATTCCAATTTGACTAGGATTTGATTTAATGTGTCACACAGTTGACTTTTTAATTTCTTTGACCCACACTATCATGACTGTTGGATCTGTGATCCAACGGCTCATGAGTTGTCTTTAAGATCTCGTCGTTTTGGCAACATGAACCGCGATTTGTTGATTTTGCTTGGACAATTTCTCATTCATTTCTCAACGACTTCACACAAAATTTCCTCCAATAGTTTATAAATAAGAAACCACATAGTTTGATCCCATATTTTTGTGATTTTGTGGAGTATTTTGGAAAGCCTCAAACCTTGCTCTCCAAGCAAGTTTGAGCATAATCCTTCTCACTTTAATTCTCAACCTCACTTATAAATGCCTATACCCAAGGATTCCCTAGCCCCCTTGCAACTACTCTCTCCCTCCAATTTCTTGTAAGATTGTGTATTTGCTTTCCAGCAATTGAGTTTTTCTCTAGGGTTTGTAGTGGCTCATGCACATCCTATTCACCGTCTCCGTGCGAATTGAGAGCATAGCTGAGTTCAACTTCCTCTCTTCTTTCTTTCTACTATCTCAGTTTCTCAAACTATGTTGAATGATATTTGAAGCACTTCTACTGCTTATGCGCATGGCGCCCGAGTGAGGGGGATGAATCCCCTAGGTGCTTTTACATGTTTGCCCCATTTCTTTCTTCCTTTTCTCTTTGTTCTTCTGTAAGGGTAATATTGTGTTTTCACCATCATCTTCTTTGCTTTGAGCGAGTCAAAACTGCACCTTTGACCCATGACTTGGCCGGCTCTGAATGGGACAAATCCATAGAACGGACCCCACTATTCTCCTTTTCTCACAAATTTCATTGCTTAAATGTATTTTCCTAATTTTTTTGATTGGTCCATATTGGAAAAATCATATCTTTCTATTCCTTTGTCTGAAAATTAAATATAAATATGTTTTGGTATAAGAAAAAATAACATTTCTAATAAAAATACCTTTGAGGTTTGATTTTGAGTTTTCTCGAAATGTTTTTTCTAAAAATGATTTTAATACTTAAAAATCACCAAAAATACACTTTAATCATCATATCTCCAAAACTGATAAAATTATATGTTTTCTTAATCAGGAGAACCTAATAAGATCAATGGTGATGTTTTTGGGGTCTAAATTGAGGTTTTGTCCAAAAAGTCCAAAAATTAGGGTTTCTTTACATTAATGTATATGAAAAACCCTAATACATGATTATACATTGGAAATAGGAAAAGTAGACCTTAGATTCAATTAAAGTGGTGAAAGTGAGTAATTGAATTCGTTAAGAGAGGTATGTGCATCCTTACACCTTAGTTGAAAATATTTGCAACCTGAACCAAATTTCCCTAATGAGGCACTTATTAAACCCTAATCTCTCCATCATTATTTCCTTTGCTATACTTGCCTCAAAATCGATTTTGTTATTTATTTCTTAGGTCTTGTACCCCACTACTATGTCTCTAATATATGATGCTTTTACTTGCCATAGTTCTTTAGCATGCTGATTTTATTAGACTATTTAACTAGTGTATTGGTACTTTTGTACAACCACCCATAGATAGGGCATGTGTAAATTTTCCCAGGGGAATGTGTTACTCTCCCCAAAAAAAATATTTGATAGGTGACTGGAATGTGTTACTCTCCCTCACCTATTTGGTTGAGGTCCGGTAGGTGCCTCAACCCTACTTAGTTAAGGTAGTCAATATTAATTATGAATGCAAACATTTTACTATTTTTCTTGTTATGGCAAGCATCTATTTGATTATGCCTCGTACTCTTGATCATCTTCATCTTAAGATGAAACCTTAGCTTTTTTTTTTCATGTTATTTCTTATCTTTGTTTTTGGTCATTATCTCTGACACATACCTTGCTTGTTTCTTTTTTTGGGTGCTTTCCCAACAACCCAGGGTTTGATCAAGGTGTTAAACAAGGCCAAGGAGATCTAGTTCAGGAATAGATACCAGTTTTGCTATCAAGGATGACTAGGTTGCTTATTGCTAGATCCCAGTAGTATCTTTTCAGTTTCCCTTTTCAAGAAACTCATGTAGTGAACTGAGTTCGAAAAAGCAATGTAATAACTTCGTTTCCTTTCCGCTGCTATTGGCATTTTACATGTATCTGAATCATGCTTATTTACTTGGATTATTATACATGCATCCCACAATTTCTATTATTTTTGGACAAAATTGGATGTTTTTTATTTCCTTTAAATTTTAGTAAGGAGGTGATCTCGCCTCTTTACTGCATGGGATCAGAGTATGTTGGGCAACTACTAGGGCATAAGTTGAAAGAAAGGGTGTCTAGAAAGGATCAGGGTCTAGGGACTGGCAATATTTTCCTCCGTGCCACTAGATTGGTTTACGAGGACTCCTAGATTCGTATGATACCTGCCTGGCCTGTGCTGATATTGACTACCCAAAGGAAGTAGTATCCTTAGATATCCTTGATGTCTACTCCTGGTTATCTTATGTTATATCCTTATGTTTTGGGAAGGGAGATTTGTTTAGAAACATGAACAACTAATCCATGAACATACGCAACGAACCATCCTTCTTATTCATGGACAAGACAGAGGCTCCCCAAGGTGAAATACTAGGATACACAAAGCCCATATTGAAAAGCTCCTAAATCTGCTTCTTAAGCTTGGCGAGTTTTGTAGGGGCCAAGTGATAAGGCAGCTTCGAGATAGGTGAAGTTCTTGGTGCGAGATCGATGGTAAACTCCACCTCGAGAGTTGGGGTCAACCCAAGAAACTCTCCCAGAAATACATCATGAAAGTCCTTCACAACTTCTATATGATCGAGAGTAGGAGGTGTGGCATCGAGGACAATAAAAGATAAAAACGCTCTACACCCTTGCAAGACAAGCTTTTCAGCTTTGATAGCGGAGATGATAAACTACTAATCCTCTCACTTTCTACCCTTGACACACATCCTTCCCTCAACAAGATGTAACAAACTAACCTTTGATTCTTCACAGAATAGAACTACCTTGTACTTCTTCAACCAATCCATCACCAGGATAACATCAAAAGCAGTCATGTCAAGCAGGATGAAATCTAAGGGAAAACATCCTCCCAGAGATACAAAGATATAAGGTTGGGAGTTTGAGATAAGAAGAGCATATCCTACCACTAGGGGTTTTAACATCTAGCACATGATCCACATATTCTGATTCTATCTCTAGCATAGTAGCAAGATGAGTTGATATGAATATATTTAATGAATCAGAATCAAAGAATGCTTTAACAAGATACATATTAAGATGTAAAGTACCTTTGACGACTTCATTATCTTCTCCAGCTTCTTCAGCATTAAGAGCAAACACCATACCATTCTGCCTTCCCACATGTTGTTGATGGCCTTTCTGGTTCTAATTGTTGTTGTTTCTTGGAGGTAAATTCTATTGTTGCTGGAGCTGAAGTTGGGAACCTGTGACAAAAGGTTTTGTGCGAAGACCATGGGTCGAAGTACACACCTTAGTACTACCAAGATGTACAAGGACCTGCAACAAAGATTTTTGTGGAAGAACATGGAGAAGTATATCGCTCCGTTTGCTGCAAAGTGTTTGACTTGTCAGCAAGTCAAGATCGAGCACCAACAACATGGTGGTCTTCTACACCCACTTGAAATTCTAGAATGGTAATGGGAGAAGATTACTATGGACTTCATCACTAGTTTCCCTAAGACCAGGAAAGGTCATGATGCAATGTGGGTAGTGATTGATCGACTTACCAAATATGCCCACTTTTTGCCTTTCAAGTCCACTTACAAGGTTGATGAGATGGCTCAGTTGTATGTGGATTGAATCATTCATCTTTATGGAGTTCCTAACGTGATAGTATCAGATCATGACCCAAAGTTTACCTTTCATTTGTGGAGTCAGATTCAAGAAGAGATGGGAACTGACTTATGTATCAGTACAACTTATCATCCACAAACATATGGTCAATCTGAAAGAATGGTGCAAATTTTGGAAGATTTACTTCGTGCCTATGTTATGGATTGGGGAGGTGCATGGGATAATTATCTTACATTGGATGATTTTGTTTACAATAATATCTACCAAGCTAGTATTGGTATGCCACCTTATGAAGTTTTATATGGAATACCTTGTCGTTCTCCGTTACACTAGGATGATGTGGGAGAATGTGCTCTAGTGAAGTCTGATGATATGCAAATGATGATAGAGAAGGTTCAGTTGATTAAGAAGCATATGAAAGTTGCACAAGATTGACATAAAATGTATACAGATAAGAAGAGGTCTGATTTGAGTTTCCTAGTAGGTGACTATGCCTTCTTGAAGATCAAGCCTATACGTTCTATTGCAAGATCTAAAGTTAAAGGCAAGCTTAGTCCCCACTATGCTGGACCATTTGAGATACTGAATAAGGTTGGAGACTATGCATGCCATTTAGCTCTCCCTCCGGCCTATGACAAGATCCATAATGTGTTTCATGTCTATGTGCTAAGAAAGTATCTGAAGGACCCTTCTCATGTACTCACAATCGAACCTGTGAAGATTCAAGAAAATCTGACTTATGAGGAGTTACTTGTGAAGATTCTTGACTCTTGAGTTAAGAAGTTGAAGAACAAGGATATTGAGTCAGTGAAAGTCTTATGGCATTATCATTGTTTGGAAGAAACCACTTGGGATCTTAGAGATGAGATGTTGCGTACTCACCCTTCTCTTTTTGTATGCGATTTTGGCGACAAAATCCTTTTTAACGGGTGGAGTGCCGTAACAAATTGAAATCCATGTATAATCATAGTTTAGCCTTTTTCTAAGCTTTCCATTTCATTTTTGGTTGTGATGTTGAATTAGTGGAAATTATAAGGGTTTGGTGTACATTTGTTCCCTATATTGGACATTGTAAGGATTTATGCACAAATACCTCAGTAAAGTTTATAAAAGGGTTTATTTTGCAAAGTATCCACTTAAGAGGGATAAGGATAAAATAAAATCGATCTAGAAGTTTCTATGGCCTTTTTGTATGAGAAAAAGAGAAAAAATCCTACAACTAAGATAAAGTGACATGAAATGAATTAATTTTTCAATTAAGTGAAAATAAGTGTAAATTGCCTAAAATTCATAAAAGAGAAACTCAAAAGATAATTCTAAATCCAAATTCATTTTCTTTGAGTACAAGTTTGCTTGAGTGGTAAGTTTCACAACTTTTAGAAAATTAGTAATCATAATTGTATTATTTGAATGGGAAAATATGAGATATCTAAAAAATATAAAACAAAATCATTAATGACTCTAAAAGTGACAACTAATACTAAATTCGTGATCTGCACATTAAAATATGCCTTTGGGTGAATTTTCACTCAATTTGGAGAATATTTGATTAAAAGGTGAATTTAGGAGAGAGAAAGTGTGTAGAACCTTCAAAATATTAAATAAATGTATAAATGAATTCAACATGTAAAATTGATGGAAATTTTTTATCCAAGGTACTTAATGTGACTTGTGGGTGGAGTTTCATCAAATTCAGAGAATCTTATAATCATTAATGATGGAAGAAAGAGAAAATAAGATTTGGTTTATTTCACAAAATAAAAGTTCTCAAAAGGAAAATTTAATTGCATATTCAAATTCCTCATATCAAAACTAGTCTAGGTGTCAATTTTCAACCAATTTGGAGCATGTTTACCACCTCAAACGAGGACAAAGAAAAAGAAAATTAATGTATACACACTATATTCCAATTTGATTAGGATTTGATTTAATGTGTCACATGGTTGACTTTTTAATTTCTTTAACCCACGTGATCATGACTATTGGATCCGTGATCCAATAGCTTGTGAGTTGTCTTCAAGGTCTCACCATTTTGGCAATAGGAACTGAGATTTGTTGATTTTGTTTTGGCGATTTCTCACTCGTTTCTCAACAATTCACATGAAATTTCCTCCAACAGTTTCTAAATAAGAAACTACATCATTTGGTCCCGTATTTTTGTGATTTCATCAAGTATTCTAGAAATCCCCAAACCTTGCTCTCCAAGTAAGTTTGGGCATAATCCTTCTCGCTTTAGTTCTCAACCTAACCTATAAATACCTATACCTGAGTCTTCCCTAGCCCCCTTTCAACTACTCCCCACCTCCAATTTCTCATGAGATTGTGTCTTTGCTTGCCGCAATCGAGTTCTACTCTAGGGTTTGCGGTAGCTTGTGCACATTCTATTCATCATCTCCATACGAATTGAGAGCATAGGTGAGTTCGCCTTCCTCTCTTCTTTCTTGCTACTATATTGTTTTCTCGAATTATGTTGTCTCATGAAATCACCCAAAAATGAGCTTTGAAGTAGCTCTTATGCTTGCACACATGGAGCCTAAGCGAGGGGATGAATTCCCTAGGTGGCTTTACACCTTTACCTTGTTTCTTTCTTCCTTTTCTCTTCGTTCTTCTACAAGGGTAATATTGTCTTTTCATCATCATCTTGTTTGCTTTGAGTGAGTCAAAGCCACACCTTTGACCGGTGATATGGCCATCTCTGATTGGGCCAAATCAGTGGGTCAGGCCCCGTTCTTCTCCTTTTCTCGCGAATTTCATCGCATAAATGTATTTTACAAATTTTCTAATTGGTCCATATTGGAAAAATCATATCTTTTTATTCCTTTGTCCAAAAATTAAAAATAAATATGTTTTAGAATTTTTAAAATATAAGATTTCTAATAAAAATACTTTCCAAGTAGCTTTCACGAAGGTGTTTTCTGAAAATGATTTTAATACTTAAAAATAATCAAAAATACACTTTAATCATCATAACTCCAAAATTGATAAAATTATATGTTTTCTTAATCAGGAGAACCTAATAAGGTCAATAGTGATGTTTTCAGGGTCTAAATTAAGGTTTTGTTCAAAAATTTCAAAAGTTAAGGTTTCTTTACATTAATGCATATGAAAAACCCTAATACATGATTATACATTAAAATAGGAAAAGTGGACCTTGGACTTAATTAAAGTGGTGAAAGTGAGTAATTGAATTCGTTAAGAGAGGTATGTGCATCCTTACACCTTAGTTGGGAATATTTGGAACCCTAACCTAATTTCCCTAATGAGGCACTTATTAAACCCTAATCTCTCTATTATTATTTCCTTTGCTATACTTGCCTCAATATCAGTTTTGTTATTTATTTCTTGGTTCTTGTACCTACTTCCAAGTCTCTATTATTTGATGCTTTTACTTGCCATAGTTCTTTAGCATGTTGATTTTATTAGACTATTTAACTAGTGTAGTGGTATTTTTGTATAGCCACCCATAGATAGAGCATGTGCAAATTCGCCCAGGAGAATGTGTTACTCTCCTAAAAATAAAATATTTGATAGATGAGTAGAATGTGTTACTCTCCCTCACCTATTTGGTTGAGGTCCGGTAGGTGCCTAAACCCTACTTAGTTAAGGTAGTCCATATTAATCATGCATGCATACCTTTTACTATTTGTCTTGTTATGGCAAGCATCTATTTGATTATGCCTCATACTCTTGACCATCTTCATGATCTTATGATGAAACCTTAGCCTCTCTTTCCATTTTATTTCTTATCTTTTGTCCTTGTTCATTATCTCTGACACATACCTTGCTTCTTTCTTTTTCTAGGTGCTTTCTCAACCACCCAAGATTTGATCAAGGTGTTAAACAAGGCCAAGGAGATCAAGTTTAGGAGTAGATACCAATTTTGCTATCAAGGATGACTAGGTTTCTTATTGCTAGATCGCAATAGTTTCTTTTCATTTTTCCCTTTTCAAGAAACTCATGTAGTGAACTGAGTTCAAAAAAACAATGTCATAACTTAGTTTCCTTTCTGCTTCTATTGACATTTTACATGTATATAAATCATGCTTATTTACTTGGATTATTATACATGCATCCCACAATATGTATTATTTTTGGGAAAAAGTGGATGTTTTGTATTTCATTTAAATTTTTGTAAGGAGGTGATCTCGCCTCTTTAAAATATCTTACTTGGAGGATCTGTTAGTAAGGAAGTGTTGTGGATGGTTTTGAAGAAAAAGGATGTGTCAATCCAATACATTGACTTGATCAAAGACATGTATGATAGCTCTACTGTAAGTGTGAAGACTCCTAGAGGGGAGACACCAACTTTTCCTATCACAATTGGGGTACACCAAGGATCCACACTCAGCCCATATCTGTTTGTTCTTGCTATGAATGAGCTGACAAAGAATGTTCAAGATGATATTCCTTAGTGTATATTTTCTACTGATGATGTTGTTTTGACTGACGAAACTAAAGATGGATTAAATGATAAAGTTGAACGGTGGAGAGAGGCATTGGAATCAAATGGATTGATAATTAGTAGGAGCAAAATTGAGTATATGCATTGCAATTTCAGCCAATCCCACAGTCTGAATGATGAAGCCAAGTTGGACGGAGTAGATATACAAAAAAGTGATAAATTTTGTTACTTGGGTTCTATTATTCAAATAGTTAGGGATGTCCAAAATGATGTTTGTCATAGGATCACTACAGGATGGTTGAAATGGAGGAGTACAACTGGAGTATTATGTGATCAGAAGATGCCTGTCAGGTTAAAAATTAAGTTTTATAGAACATCTATACGGCCAGCCATGCTCTGTGGGAGTGAATGTTGGGCGGTGAAGAAACAAAGTTTCAAAAAGATGAATGTGGATAAATGCATATGTTGAGGTGAATGTATGGGAAGATAGGAAAAGATCATTTGAGAAATGATTATATTAGGAATAAAGTTGGGGCGGTGAGCATTGAGGACAAGTTGCAAGAGGGCCAACTCAGATGGTACAGACATGTACAACACAAACTGACTAATGTACCTATGAGAAGCAATGCTATTGAGTCAAGTACAATAAATAGAAGAAGAGGAAGACCTAAATTAACATGGGATGAGCTTATAAAGAGAGATTTTGAATCTCTACTCTTAACCAAAATATGACCCATGATAGAGCTGAATGGAAATGAAGGATCTATGTAGCCAACCCCAACATAGTTGGGACTGTGGCTTAGATGATGATGATGATGAGTAGCTGTTGGTGAGTTTTCTAGTGGTGCTTTGAAGCTTGGATCATGTTATTTCTTACTTGAGCTTGTACAGTTCATAATAGGTGAGTGATATGTCAACTATCTTGCCTTCTTTGTTTACATGACCTACATGCTTACCCTAATCATGCTAAGAGCATGCTACATATGCTTAAAGTTCTATTTTTTAGGAGTTTTCTAAATAATTTGATGTTTAGTATCAATATTCTCTACCCTCATTTCCTTTAACTGATCTACTATGATGAGAACATTAAACTTCCTTGATGATATAATGTTGAGATCTCAAAATTTTCATGTTTTACCCTTAAAATGGTATCTTTATGGACTATTATATACCATATTGGGAGAAATAAAACTACCTATCTTCCTTGATGTTATCTAGTACATCTAGTATGCAAATAAACATGTTTTCCTAGTTGTTATAATGTTGAAGTTTCATTATACATGTGACTCTTGCGTAATGGTAACATTTCTATGCATATTATTACTCTCATTATATCTCCCTCACACAAATGAGTTTTGATACATGATTTTACATGGTTTTTTATTGCTGATATGTGAAGAAAAATATACCTTTTAAGGTAAAGTGGGAATCTTTATGAGGACTTGGCCTTGTTATGGATGAAAATGATGATTTGAGCTAAATATGTTCACTTTGATGTAGGATGTAGGACTTTCTAAATATTCAAAGGTTCTAATAATTGATTAATGTTATAGTATGTATTGTATTGCTATCTTGTACTCTGGTTGCTTATTAAAAGATGAGTAAATGAATAAATCAATTAAGTCATGTTTAACTCATTTAGTGCCATGTGACCCTAGAACTATCATAATTTTTAAAGTTAAGATAGTGATACAGGTAACCTTATAAGGAAATTTGATTGTAAGAAGGTACCAAAATCATATATTTGTTGAGTATACACAAGCAATGGGGGTCAGTTTCGTCATTAACAAAATGATGGACATGTATATGAGTGTGTTTGAGGTTGTATCTTTGATTCTATATTGCAATGTGAGTGTGATGCTTGTGACATCATGTTATATGGGTCTTTATATCCATGTGATAGGTGCCATGGCCTGAGTACCCTAGATATGTCTGATTGGTTATGTAGTTTAATGGTTGTTGAGCCCCTACTTGCTACACTACAAAGTGACTGAGACGTGGTGTGCTCTTATGGAGATGGGTAATTCTAAGATCCTGCGTGAGGGGATAGTTAGCTTTACAATCACTAGCTAGTGGTTAAAGTGGTACACATCAAACTACCCTAGGATTTAATTATAAAATAAGTAGCCAAAGTGTTTAAATGTACTTCTTCAAAGTACCTGGTGATTCACATCATGATTCTTTCAATACCTTACAAGTATTGCTTGTCTTACTCTTGTGTTGCATCAACTACTGACTATACCATGTGGATATTACTTCCCATCAAATAAGTTGGCTTTATTATGCTGCCAATAATATGCTTCTATGCTTATATTGCATTTCAATTGTTATATCATCTTGGTAGTACATGGGTATCACACACTCATAGTTCTCCACATCTTTTTAGGTGTTCATGTTATCCTTAGGGCTTTAGTGGATATGAGCCTCCTTTGGATGGTAGTAGTAGGTGGATGTTGGTGTTAACCTTTTTGGAGATGTATAGAGTCTCCCCTATACAATCAGGTCCAGGAAGGATGTTTTATATCATTGTCTATCTATATATTAGTTTCTCAATTGCATGCCATACAAACTTCCTATGATATAAAGTTTAGAATACATAACTTTGTATACACATGGTGTAACAATGGTCACCAATGTAGTTACATGTGATATAAAGTTTGGAAGGTATAATTTTGTATACACAAGTTGTAACAATGGTCTCTGATGATATCAATGTATAGTTACCTATTGATGTATGAATATGATATCTCTTTTTGTGCATATTTATAGATATGTGTTTGAAATTTTATCTTATTCATTTATTTACCCCTTGGTTAATTATGACTAATCTCACTTTTATATGATGTGTTTCATACTCAAAACATCATTCAACAACTTCTTTCTAACCAAGTGACTCTTTGGAAGCAACAATAAAAAGACAAATGATTCAAAGAAGGGTACATCAATACCAAATACTTCAATCAACTTTTCTATGTCTACAAGAGAAACACATGTATATAAACTCCCTCCATTAAATAACACACACCTAGAAATAGATCTTTGATCATTAACCATGTGGTCCAACACTATGAAACCATTTTCAACCAAACGTAGGCCTTTTCAAACTCATTTCATTTCTAAAGGGTTATGCTTTTTTGGGGATAATTGCACAATCCCAATCTCTTATTGGCCCTTTCACCTTAACTAAGATTAAAAAAAGCTATTTCTATCCCAGGGATCGACAAGTTACCCCAATCAAATGGTTATTGACATATTTCTATATTAAAAAACATGGGATTTGGTACAACATTTCTACCAAAATATCTTCATTTATGTTTGTCTTCAACCAAGATATAGCATATCATGCCCCAATTCTCAGCCAAACATGCATTAATTAACAAAAAAATGAGAACCATGTTTTCATCAATGATTTTATACCAATCGGTCTCATTAGCAAAACCTACAATATAATTGTGAATATTTTCACTAGCCATATGAAACACATATGAATCTAACTACAAGCCTTAAAAAACAACCATTTCGAAGGGTGGGAGGATACTAGGTGCTTATATTATGGAGAATGAGGTAATGCCTCCTATAGAAGGAAAAAAACTATATCCATACTCTAAAGTAGGATTTTCAAAAAGACTTTGATAATATAATTTGGATTTTTCTTAACCTTTTATGGAAGGCTATCATTTCCCAAATTAATGGAATAGTTGATGCACAAATTCATAATCAATTGGCTCTTGTCGATCTCATATTTGGGTCCCATTTGGTTATTTTAGTAGCACAAATGAATTGAAACACATGTATATAAACCCCCTTTCCACATACATCTTCATCACAACAACATCCTTTTTTGCTTCTATGTTTTAACATGCCATTACAAATAATATTTTGAACAGTACCAATTTGTTAAATTATTGCGTATGACTTTAACATTTTTATTAACATAGATGATCATAATGTTATTAATGTCGTGTATATTATTGACATTTTCCAACATCATTTAAGTGTCAAATTTTTTTTACAAGTCCACACATATTGGCATAAACACCAATGGTTTTGACTTGGCTCACTTCTTTACCATGATCAAATGTTTGACTAAAGATTTTCCTATAATATATTTGGGGCTCCCTTTTTCCCCTAAAAAGAAATCCTGACAAGTTTGACAACCCATTATTATATAATATAATCAATCAACTTGCTTATTGGAAAGCATTCTAATTTATCCCTCACCTTATTAATGCTTCCCTACTAGTATCTCCTCCTATTTCATTAGTTTCATCCCTCTACCATCCAATCTTGAGTTTATGATTGACAAAATTAGAAGGAACTTTCTTTAATATAGTAAATGAAAAAATGCATATGCACATGATATTTTAGTCCATGGTATACCACCTCTCAAAATTGGTGAGTGGGGTATCATGAACCTAAGACTACACTTTTGTTATATATTCGACAAAGTTCTTTACACTATCATTTAGAAAAAGGACTATACTCAACTTGAGATTTATTCAACAAAAAAAACTATCATTGCATACCATGTTGGTCTAAAATCAATACAAAAACCTGCTCACATTTCTAGAACTACCTCCTAAAAGGCTGACATATTACTGAAACATATATACATACCTCGGCGAACTGTTTTCCATCCAATCATATTTTGGTCTGACCCTAGGTCACCATTTAGACACCTACATCTAGATAACCCAAATATCCAGATACCCAAAAATATAAATTGCATCACCATTGATTATACTCACAAGATGTTATCTTTTGGTTGAGTAAATAGCCTCTGCATGGGCACAAATTGGCTTGAACCACACTATCCCAAACCTCACCAACTGACTCACTCATCCCCACAATATTAAGAACGTCCCTTAGCTTTGTGGAAATCATTATAATATAAATAGAATATACCACTTCTTCATCCATTTAGAATGTAAGACACTGTAGTGAGAAATTTGTAAATATGAGAACCAACCCTAAGATCGATGCACAAGCACACCCCAAGGTCAGGTGAATCATGTAAGAGAGATTCAAAACCAAAAAGCCATACTAAATCTACATAATCATTAGAAACCAAGAGTACAAAGAAAAATCTATTTAGAATTTCAACGTCATTCATATGCATATCATATAGAAGGGGCATTCTATTGATATATTAGTAGGCAACTATACAATATTCATCATAAGTGACCAAAATCATGAACTATTTATGCAAAATATCTTCCTATGTCTCCATATTCATGGTACACCATCAACTGGCATGTTAGATAAAGGACCATTGTTCATGAGCAGACATTGGGATCAACTACATGAGACTTTGGGTACAATTTAAGTACCCTCCCAAGGTCAACTTACTTTAATGACTAATAGGACAATTCAAACTTCTTATAGCTATAGTTTTGCATGATTTTAGGGTACATTCATATGTCTCATGTGTCACAACAATTCAAATGAATTTGATCACACCTTCTTCCACTATCCCTTCACTGAGCATATTTGGTCACATTTCTATAGTGACCTTTTCAATGAATCTAATATAAGTATGTATAATATCATAGGATTTGAGGCCTCGAATAAAATAATCATAAAAGCAATAATTGAATACTCATATCATTAAGGTGTGGCTCCTTTTTTAGGGAGCCCAGCACTAAGAACTTTATGGTTAAGTATGTTCATCCCAGGGTAGTACTTGGATGGATGACAAGTCATGAAGTTGATCCCAACTTATTCTTAAGTAGGGACAAAGCACGAAGTCAAGGACACTGGTAGTCTTGGGGCCAGTCGTCATTCTTTAAACTCTACTAGAGCCTTGGGAAATGGTCTTGGGCATTACAAATGGTCCAATTGGTGGGACCCACATCATGTGGCTTTCTAATATTAAGCTTTATGGTCCAGGTATGTTGGACATGGTATCTATGATGGAGCTGGGTGTCCATGCGCCATTCTGGGTATGCATTAAAATGGAGAAGTATATGAGGCAATATAGTTGAGCCTTGTGAGGACATCAAAAATCTAGGCGAGACTGTAATGTCCTAAGATTTGAGGCCTTAAATAAAATAATCTTAAAAGGAATAATTACACTACCCATATCTCCAAGGTGCACCTCCTTTTTAGAGAGCCTGCCACTAAGAACTATGTGGTTGAGCATGCTCAGCCCAAAGTAGTACTAGGATGGGTGACCAATCAGGAAGTTGATCCCATCTTGTGTATGAGTGAGGAAAAAGTGTGTAATCAAGGCTAATGGCAGTCTATGGGTCCACTCATCATTCCTGGAACTCTACTAGAGACTTGGGCAATGGGCCTGAGCGTTACAAACCTTTAAGATACTAAAACTTGGAATCTTGGTCTTAGAAATCCTAATTGTAGGAATCATACATATAGTGGTTCAGTTCTCTACAACCACCAAATGAGGTGCAAGTTATACTTATATATGCCTCATTTAATATTAGTGAATAGAGAATATCTATGAATGTACAACTTAAGTGTAAACCCTAACTCTTGAAGTTCTTATCTTGAACACACTTTAGGTATTTTGACCATGATGTGATCACTAACATTGATCTATTGAATATAAACTATACCATAAGAAAACCTTTCTTTGATATATTGAAACAATTACAATGTATTCTCTGTTATAGACAAGAGAGTAATGGAGAAACAGAAGTAGGCAATATGGGATAAAAGAAAAGCTAAAGACAAGAAAAATCTAAAGCACATAATAAAACATGCAACACAAGATAACACATAAAATGTATATACTAATACTCCCCCACAAGTTGGATCATAGATGTCAAACATGCCTAGCTTGTCTACCAGTGTAGCAAAGCAAGTCTTGGGAAGTATCTTGGTAAAGATGTTAGCAACTTGATCTTTTGTCTGGAGATAAGGAGTACATATGCGTCTAGAAAGAATAGATTCACAAACAAAATGGTAATTGACCTCTATATGCTTAGTGCACTCATGAAATGTTGGATTGCTGGCAATACAAATGGAGTCTTTATTGGCACAGTGCATACGAAAAGGAGTAGAAACAAAGATATCAAATTCTTTGAGGAGTCCTCATACCCACACTAACTCACAAGCAATATGAGCCATAACTTTGTAGTCTGCTTCAGCACTAGACCGAGCAACCACAATATGTTTCATATTGTGCCATGTAACTAGATTTACCCCAATAAAGGTAAAGTAGTGAGAGGTAGATTTCTCGTCACATCTACTACCGCCAAAATTAGAATTAAAAATATCCAATGATTTTATAGTGCCCATGTATTTGAAAAAGTAATCATTTTTCTGGAGAAGTTTTCAGATATTCAAAGATATGGTATATAACATCCCAATGACATTGTTAAGGTTTATCCAGATACCTACTGATAAGTCCAATAATAGCAATAATATTAGCTCTAGTCACATTGAGATAGATAAGCTTGCCAACCAATCTTCTATATTGGTGGTTGTCAGGATAGGGTGGTGAATATTCATCATCCCAATTGGTATTGAGATACAAAGGAGTACTAGTAGGTTTAGTACCAAGAATTCCTATTTCTTTTAGTATAACTACACAATATTTATGTTGTGATAGATATACACCAGAAGAAGATCTAGAAACTTCGATTCCCAAGAAATACCAAAGTAATTCAAGATCTTTAGTAATAAGTGTTGCTCTAGATATCTTTTGGTAGCAGCAATACCTTTAGAATCACTACCACCCAAAATTAGATTATCCACATAAACAATAAGAATAACAAGCCCAAAAATTGTCTTTTTAATAAAAATGGAATGATCCAAATGTGAGAATCAAAATTGAAATTTGAATAGGCCATGCATTGCCTTTTTGAGTCTATAGACTTTGGAAAACTCCCTGTGAATAAAAAACCAGGTGGTTTCTCCATGTAGACTTCCTCATGTAAGTCACCATATAGGAAGGCATTTTTAACATCAAGTTGAAAAGGTGGCCAATCCTTTTTTTCCCAGCAATAGATGTAAGCACTCTTACTAAATTAAGTCTAGCAACATGCTAAAAAGTTTCAAATTAGTCAACGCCATAGGTTAGTGTAACCTTTTGCTACCAACTAGGCCTTCATCAGTTCTACTGAACCATCTGGATGATATTTAATAGTAAAAATCCAACAATAGTCAATAATCAGATAATTTTAGGACAATCAACAAGATCCAAGTCTTGTGATCTTGTAGGACAGTCATTTCAGTTGTCATAACTTTACGCCAGATAGGATGTTGAAGAGCTTGAATAGAATTCATTGGTATATAAATAGTAGAAAGAGTAGTAGTAAAACATGCAAAGCTAGCATCAAGATGAGTAGAAGAGTAGAAATTACTAGACAGATGATGAGTATAGGAACAAACACATTTCCTTTTACTGATAGGAAGATGTAGGTCAGAGAATACCTGGGATGTGTTTTGATTTGTTGACGAGGGAGGAATTGGTTGTTGAGGAGACATAGAGGGGATGGTAACCGTGAGTCTTCTCATGGACACCTCACCAGTTTTGTCAATGTGATCATGTTCTACTACCTCAAGCAGAGGTGTAGGATCCAATAGATAACTAGATAGGTAGACCCTTTGTCAAAGTAGTACAACATGTATTAAAAAAGAACAACATTCACACTCACAAACCATTGACAATTGAGAGGATCATAACACTAATACCCTTTTTGTGTTTTTGAATATCCCAGGATGAAACACTTAGTGGAGTAGGGTTCAAGTTTAGATATCCCAAGGCAGAGATTCTTAATAAAAGAGGTGATGCCAAAGATGCACGGTGGAACAAAAAACAAAGCTGCATCAGGATATACAAGAGAGACATAAACTTGATTATGCAACACAGAAGAAGGCATACGATTAATTAAGTAGCATGTTGTAGAAACAACTTTAGGCCAGAAATATTTAGGAACATGATGGTGAAGGAGAATAATGTGAGCTACTTAAAGAAGATGATGATTCTTCCTTTCTGCTACACCATTTTGTTGAGGTGTGTAAGAGCAGTAAGTTTGATGAATGGCACCTCAAAAACTAAAAAGTTGATCCATAGACTTTTGCATAAACTCTAAGGCATTATTAGTTCAAAAATTTTAACAATAGTTTTGAATTGGATTGGATCTCTATAAAAAGGTGGTTTAGTTTGCAAAATAGTATTGTGATCCTTTAGCAGAACCTACAATTTGCCCTGGAATAACTGTCAATAAAGTTTACAAAATAATGATACCAGACAAGCTAGGAACATAACATGGGCCCCAAATATAAGCTCAAATGATATCAAGTAGATTTTTAAAGATAATTTCTTTCTTATATTGAAAAATAGTCCGATTCTATTTGCTAAACTAGAAATATTCACACACAAAAATTCAAAAATATTAGGAAATAAACAACATAGTTTTGTAGCAGAAGGATGCCCCCGATGATAGTGTCATTACATACTAGTCATAGAAGTAGATAGCAGAGCTATAATAGATTATAGCACATCCAGATAGTACAGTCCATCCGATCCCCCATGGCCCGAACCATTTCTCTTCCTCATACGGAGACCCAAAAATACATAACCCTTAGGATCAAAAGTGATTGAGCATTGAAGGCTCTTAATAGTTTTACTAACAGATAGTAGATTAAAAGGAAATCTTAAAACATATAAGACAAATTTTAAGGGTAGATTTTAAGACCGAGATATAGTTTTAATTCCATAGACAGAAGACTGAGTCACATCCACAAAAGTCACAGGAGGGACACATGTAGTCTTAAATAAAGTACTAAAAAGATTGGAACAGCCAGAAATATGAGTAGATGCGTCATAGTCGATGACCCATTTATTTTTACTATAAGAAGCAAGGGATGCAAGTAAAGTAGAGGAACCTCATTCTTGAGTGTGTTGGCGAGGATAGTTGAGCCTGGAAGAGTTTTTCAAACTCTAAGTGAATCCACTCAACTGTGGGTTGAGTAGAACTTCATGTAGTTTTTTAGTCTTCACAGACATTAGAGGAGACTTGATTCACCCAGGTAGGTGCACTGTGTTTTTCCTAATAGTAGTCTTCATTGTGTTTCATGCACCCACAAAATTTGCAGAAGTGGTTGGTAGGAGAAGGTTGAGGTTGACCTTGTCTAGGGCTAGGATGAGGACCATGTCTAGGATCACAACCACCATGACAGCAATCGCAACCACGTCCATGTCCTCAACTAGAATCAGAGGAGAGGACTACAAGGACTGATTGATTAGAAGAAGTAGCATGTAGGGAAGACATGCAAGGAAGCATTGAATGTGCTTGATAGCATCTCTTAGTGTACGTAAGGGATCAATGGATAAGATCTTATCAACAACTCTAGAGAAAGTAGGAGGAATTCCATCCAAGAACTGAACCAATTGAAGCTTATTGCATTAGTCGTTGAACTTTTTTGATGTTAGAGGAAAGGGGATGATATACTTCATATTCATACCAAAGTGCCGAGCATTTGATTGTAGTGGTCTTCAATAGATCCATCTATTGAATACTCCTTTTGTTCCAGATTCTTAAAGATCTCAAAGACCTTTGGATTATTCTGACAAGAATACACATGGAAAGGAGACACTAGAGGATCTTTGGTTTGAAACTATTCACCATCCATGTCATTATTCCAGATTCATCTTTAGACCATTGCACATAGGCTTGCTAAGCTTTTTTATCAGTTGTAGAAGGACAGATCTAAGTATCATCAGAAATGTGGGAATAGTGCCCTTGGGATTTAACATATAGTTCAAATGATGTTGATCGAATGTGGTAGTTTGATCCATCGAGTTTCATGATTGTCACAGAAAAAGACTGAGGTAGATCTATAGTCACCATGGAAGCCAGATTGATGACGTGCATGGAGAAGTAGAGGAAGCAGCAGTTGAGATAGCAGATCTAGATCAATATATCTGAGAAACCCTCACAGGGGTAGTAGAAAATAGCATCATATTATTAGATCTAAAAAATGTATAGGGTCATAGGATAGCAACAACATATCCAAATATATCCGAGGAACCCATATAGGGGCAGTAGATAGAAGAGACATGTTTGGATCAAAAGATCTGAGAAACCCACATGGGGGCAATAGAAGAAGGAAAGACCTACATCGCCACAGTGTGAAATTCACTCCATTGTATAGTGTAGGTAGAAAAAAGGTGGTACTTTTAGGTTTTCAACTTGCTATTTTGGGATTATCTGGAAGAGGGATTCATGGGGTGAAGGGTGGAGGTTGATGTGGCAGAAGTTGATGGGGTGGAGATCAATGGGGTGGAGGTCGATGAAGGTGAAGCTCGATGAGGGGTGGAGGTCGATGGGTGAAGTTCAATGGGGTGTAATGAGGGTGAAGGTCGATGAGGGGTGGAGGTCGATGGGTGAAGTTCAATGGGGTGTAATGGGGGTGAAGGTTGATGAGGGATGAAGGTCGATGGGATGGTGGAGGTCGATGGAATGTGATGAAGGTGAAGGTTGATGGTGGAGGTGGGAGATTGATGTGTTGGGGATCGATGGGTTTGGAAGTTGATGGGTGAAGGGAAATCGATGGGTTGAGGGAAGGTGAAGAGTTGATGGAAGGTTGATGAGTTGGTGGAGGTCTATGGGTGGTGGAGGTCGATGGGAAGACTGTGGTGGTAGAGGTTGATGGGTGATGAAGGTGTTGGAGGTAGAGGGTTACTAGGTGGTAGGGGTGGTAGAGTTGGTAGAGGTTAATGGCAGGGGGTCGATGTGATGTCTTAGGGGGGAACGAACACGTCTTATACCATATACAATAAGAAAACCTTTTTTTGATATATCAAAACAATTACAATGCACTCTCTTTTATATGACAAGGGAGTAAGGGAGAAATAGAACTAGGCAATATGTGATAAAAGAAAAGCTAAAGACAAGACAAGTCTAAAGCACATAATAAAACACACAACACAAGACAATACACAAAGATTATATACTAATATAAAACTAGGATTTCAAGATATTAAGTGTATTTCATGAACAATGATGGTTATAGCCAAACCCTAATTTCTAAGTGACCAACCTTTAGAATGTACATAGTCAATGCAATGATTAGTAAAGGGGTTGAACGTGGATGTTGAAATACCCTAACATAGAGTGATACACTCCTAAGGGATCTATTACCCTGATGTGACATAATATGTAGGTTGAGTTCATAAAGTGTATAGTAAGGGTGACATACTTCTCAGATACACATATTTGGGCTTAGTAGGGTTTACTATACAATTTTGATAACTAAAGAAAATTGATAATTGAAAGTAGATATCAGTAACTAATTCTTGGTTTTACTTATGAAAATAGAAAGGATAGATAATACATGGAATATCTTATATGTTAAAGAGTGAGAAATCTTAGATTATTAGAACTCCTAAATTATAATATCAAAACACAAAACTAAGGGCCTAATTGGATGTATGTGCTTGATTTGGGTTGCGTGTCAATTTTTAGTTGATTCAGACAATGTTTAGAGGCTCAACTTAATAGGAGATGATAATACATAATTGGATAATAATAATATTATCAAGAATAATGTTTAGGGTTTTAAACTAGGATTAAATTCAGTTAATCATGCCCAAAGTTGTTATGTCACTCTTCCTAGGAGCCATGACTTACACATCCTTCAATGCAGACCTTTATATGGGGATCCTTGGAATCCTAATTATCTTCAACATTGGGATATAGTCCCAATTCACGTGGACACTTTGTGCGGCCACACTTTGAAACTCCCTATCCCTAGACTCCTCCTATAATTGGGATTTATATCCCATTATCTTCTATGCAATCTTCCAAGACGTTTGGTCTTGGGTTTGGAAGGGATTATTTGAATGGAGAGTCTTGATGAGCTCTGCAAGCTCGAAATTGGGGTATTTTCTCTTGTGTCTAGATCCATTGCCAACCCAATTCCCTACACACACACACACACAGATATATATATATATATATATATATATATATATATATATATATATAGGGAGAGATGGAGTGACTTTGACAGATGTCATGTGAGTTCTATATGTGATATATATATCCCCTCTCAAACCCTCATTGTTGTCAAAGTCACTCCATCTCTCCCAGAATCGCTCGATTGATGTTTTGTCCAGTTTTTGACTCTGGCAGCCTATGCATGAATTCATGAGTTCATATGTGAAGCCTAGGGTCTAGCGTCTCTTTGCGAAAGGTCAGTTTAGCTTTGGGAGACTCAAGTAAAATTCTCCTTGTGTTGGTTTTATCAATAAAAAGTTTGATTCATTCTACCCTCTTTTCGAGCTTTGACTGTCTATACAAGAATCAATGTGGAGTTTTTTTTGTTCCAGGTTGACTATGTCGCTTGTTCTTTGCACCTTTGAGTTTAGTGTGATGTTTCAAATCTTTCCATATGGCTAGTCTCACCTCTGTTTACCTAGTTACCTCTCTTCCTTGTGTATCTTTATCCTATGTCAATGGCGGGCTGTGGAAACTCTGACCATCCATTGAATGTTTATTTTGGTTGTTTGGTTTTGGAAATCCATGACAGATTTGTTCCCTTGGCTACTTTGAGGTTTTCCAAATGGTTTTCATTTGATTGATTAGAAATCGAGAAAATTGGTTATTGCACAAGATGGAACAATGAAGAAGAAGACTCATGGTATTTCCCCTATAATGCCTCTAGATTCATTTGGTTTTGTTACGATTCTTATGTGGAAATCTATCCTCTCACCTTGGATTCAATTTAATGTGGCACTTGAGTTAATGACTCATGTTGCCCCTATCAAGCACCTAGTTTTTAGTCATTTCACATAGGTTTTCTCTTTCTTTTTATAGTAAATGAATTAAACTACAAAATTCATAGAAATTCATATATATATCAACAAAATAATGTAAAATATGCTTTGTATTCCTAAAAGTGAGTATTATCAATTGATATGGTTTATAGAGTGTGAATCAACCTTTTGTATAAGGTGATTTACAAGATTTCATCATTTAAGGTTGAATAAGATGAGTTACAAGATGTCATCATTTAAGATAAGTTAATTAATCCTAAAATCTACTCAATTGTTGTGATAGGTATTTGAGACTCTAAAAAATTGGATTAGGTCTCTTGAGTGATAATTGAGATCACCAACTAAGGTATGTTGCTAAACCCCTATTTAATTAGTCAATTATATTGTGATTATAAACATGTATTCTCATTGATGAGGCCAATCTCTTAATATTGAATTTGTATTCCTTGAATCTCCTTTGTAAACTTATTTATGACTTCTTAATTTTTACATTGATAGGGAAAGTCTTTTATATTGATCTTGATTGTCTCTTAAATGGTGATATTGATTGATCGTGTTATCATTAATGCTTGAATCATCATTTAAATGAATTGAGCAAGCTTTCCTTCCTAATTTAGTAAGCACGTTACCATTATCTGACTAGTTATATCTAGTGTACTGATCCCCTTGTACAACTTTCCATAAATGGATTATGGTGCTCTCACCTAGCACCAACTTCTCTCACCTATCTAATACACATTATATATAGGAATGGGGTGATCTCACTTCCTTCCTAGGCTCGAAATGTGGAAGTGTTATGGACCTACACATAGGTAGATTGGTCATGATGAAATCAATATGAGAATTAGTATTTGATATTCATAATTGTCATTACTTAAGGAAAGAGTTCTCATTGGCTATATGATTGCTTTGAAAGCCTTGTCACTCTTGAACTTATATATATTATTCTATATGACTATTCTACTACTTTCATTCCTTCTTTTTCATAGAACAAATATTTTGTTTGATTCTAATTATTATTTCCCGATGTTAGGTTTTATATCACATGTCGGTTTGTACTGACAAGATTCTCTATTGTTCTACCATTCTGGGTGTTGTTCCCTAACCACCCATGTGCAAGTACTCTAGGAGAGGATAGACAGGAGGAGACATCTCCATACCCATAGGCTTTTGGGATACCTTGAAATAATTAGGTTGCCCTCTATAATTGGTCCTCATGGTTTAGTTGGACTTGTATCTTCCTTATTGTAATGTCACCCATGTGGGTGAGGGGTGAGAAATGATGCAATGAGAATGATTTTGTAATAGCTTTATTTCTACTATGATACATTCAAAATGATTTATGTATCATACAATTCAATGATGAAGATACATGCTTTCCTTCATACTTGTTTGGTGTGTTTGGAGGGGAATATGTTTTCTTCCTCAATAGTAAGGAGTGTATCCTCTCTTGGGACCCACTCATTACAAGTATGGTATCAGATCCATAGCAGTCGATGAGTCTGACAATTTCAAGTTTTCCACTTTAGTTCCTTTACCATATCCTTGTGCATGCACTATATAGATATGTGGTATAGTTTAGGTTTTGACCCTAGAGTTTCAAAATGAACAATTAGGGTCATAACTTCTTCATGATATGGTCACTCCTTTTCCCAAGCCTCCTTTAGGGTTGACTCAAACTAGGGTATCCTCAACTACCTCTACACTCCTCCAGGTGGTGGGAACTTTCCTAGATAAGAGCTCACTCCCTTAGTGGTAGCTTCAATGTTTTGATGTAATAGGAAATTCATCTTGACCACTATAGATGAAAATGAATATAGGCTATCAAGAACACCTTAATATAGGTTAAGTAGTAGTACATGACTTAACCCCTCTCTTGCTATATTCTAAGTGTACTATCAAATTTTCTCTCCTCAATAACAAGCATGTTGAGGCATGTCGTTTGCACACCAAATCATAATGTAAAGTCCTAGAATTTAACCTTACAAGGAAGTCAATCTTTACAAGCAATGAGTGATCTTTCTAGTAGTAAGGTATTGATCCAAGGGGCAACAAAAGAGGGTTGAAACCCAAAACCGATCGTGAGAACAAGAAGGAAAAATATGTTCGTTGAGAGTTTGATAATGCTAAGAATAAAAAGTAAGAGTGCGGAAATAAACTATTTAAGATCAATTGATAGAAGAAACATGGGTCCAGAGGATCACCATAAAAAACCATGTTCCTATGTTAACTAATCTAGCTCCTTATTTTAATAATTGAATCTGGATTATGTGGATTTGTGCCCCATGGGAGCACAAATCACACAAAATCCAGACTTTTATCAAACCTAAGGTTATGGTGTTTGAGGATCCTCATCCAACCATCCAACATAAATCTATAAGGTGAATGAATCAGGAATATGTGATTCCTATTCTGATGTTTGAAGCCATGCATCAGGTGACTTCTTCACCATAGGTTACAACAAACAAGATACTAGGTAAAATATCATAATCTCAAATATGTGATCACCTCAAAATATTATGTGTCCATTCTCATTCGGATCTGAAGCCTTGATACCCCCACAAGAATATAACATTTCTACTAGAAAATAAGTGCAAGATTAGACGGGTGAAAAGATTATAATCATGATTAGGATATTATGGGTTCACTCATGTGGGAATACGAGATCACATCACCCCATTAGAGCATATCAATCTAACCAAAAATAAAAAAAAGTTTGGGAAACAACCTTTCACTAAAACATTGGAGTCAATACAACTAATGTAGAGAACGGGCTATGGGTCTAGTCCCCATGCCCCAGAGGGGAACTACTCAAACATAATGTAAAAAAAGAACAATACTACAATATGAAAGACTGGATGCCTGAGGGAGAGATATCCTAAAAGAAGAGATTATTTTTTATTTGGAGTTCCCCCTCCTTTTATAGGGGGGAGGAGGGGAAAAACCCTATAATGTAGTGATGTTAGTGACTGAAATGGTTGAATTTGTAGCGCTAGTCAATCAACTAGTCTTCCCAGTCAGTCAACTGGGTTTGGCAGGCTGCATGTCTTTGAATGCTAGGGCCAATGCTATTCAATTTCTTTGACTCGGTTGGCTGGAGCCCTAAACTGTCTTGATGGCAGGTGGTGATTTGTTGAGTCTGGGGCATGGGTCGATTGTTTCATCATCCCATTCATTTGACTAGGTTTTGTGATTGGATGGATCTGGGTGTGAGTCAAAACTCTAGAGGGGTCGGTGGCTTGTGGACCTATCTAGGGCCAGCACAAATGTTGGAATGATGATTTGGATTCAATATATCTTGGTCGACCGATTGCATATTGAGTCAATCTGTTTACTAAGAAAGCTCCCCTTCTTAGGCTGGAGTGATTTGGTCGATTGGTGAAGTGAGTCGGTCTACTGGGCCATTTGGATGGGTTGGTTCTATTGTCAGAGTCATGCGACTAGTGAAATGAGTCAATCGACTCGTGAACCTGGAGGTTGAGGATGTGTACTAGGAAATTGAGTTGTTGTTTTCTTGGGCTTTGTATGGATTTGATCATTTCCCAACAAAAGTCAGCTAAAACTAGAAAAAATCCAAATAAAAGGGAGAAAAGGTAAAGTAGACAAATTCACTTTGAAAACTAAATAATAATAACAAAATGCTTCTAAGTGATATCTAAAATATGCAACTAAAGGTGATAAGTTTGCACCCATAAAAATATCTTGGACTTGAACATTGCTCATCCCTGAGCAACATTGAATTTAAAACACTGCCACATAATAATTTTGGCCCATCATCCTTACTCACATAACGCCGCATATGTCCTTCCACCTTATATGGCCAAGAAACCCTTACATCCTAGATTCACAAAAAAAATTTATATTTTCTACTTCAAGATTATTTCACATCTTGGTTCCATTTTAGACTCACAATAAAATAAATGTCATATTCCCTTTGTATTTGATATTCCCACATACTCTTACGAGTCATTGTATAAGAACATGGTTATTTTAATTGGTTGGGGTTAATGTATTTTTTCCTAGGTACAAAATAGAGTGAAGGGATGTATGAAATAAGAACAATCTCTCCTCAATTCAACTTGAGATCATTTTATTTATGTATTGTAGTTATATTGATAGCATTTTTTTATTTTATGCTCTTTGGCATCTTTTTTATGGTACGCCCCAATTAATTGCAAGGGTATGGAAGAAGCAGAAGAGGGGGAAGGGTTCCATCTCGAACTTAGGGGTTTTGGCACTTGGGCTTTTTATTTTATATGTTTTTTTTCTTTTACAGATGGAGAGATAAAAAGTTGATGGAAGAAGTGTAAAAAAGGTTGTTCATTGTGCAACTCATTTTTTTTTAATTTAAGCGCATTAGGAGTATCATACATTGGGTCAATTACTTTTGAGTCATGCAAAATCAAGAAAATTTTCGAGTTAATATGTAACTCTAGGTAGGGAAATAGTTTTTTAATTCTATAAGTCCTCTATGAGTTGGCATCCTTTCCAAAGAATGGTGTTAATTAAGTTTCTAGGTGACGGGATAATTTCTATAATGGTGGCTTTTATAAATCATGTTATAAAGGAAGTTTCATCATTCAAAGGGGTATAAACATGCATATCATTATGGTCTACTAGATAAAGTCTTGGCTGACTAGATAAGGGTCAAAACTAAGGGAAAAGTTTTGAAAACATTTAAGCTAAACTACATAACATAATGGAAATTGTAAGAAATTTAAGATAGAGTGGGTGGAATGAGTACATACCACCCACCTCCACCCCGAACTTAAAACTTTACATAATGGAAATTATAAGAAATTTAAGATAGAGTTGATGGAATGAGTACATACCACCCACCTCCACCATGAACTTAAAACTTTGCTCTTTCAAACAAAAATTAAATTCAAAACTGAAGGAAGAGTGTCTATGGGGTCACTAGGCAGCCCTAGTAACTCAAAAAATGTCCAACTATATGGAACATTAATAGGGGATGGAACCTTGCAGAGAGGAGCATCATAGTGCACCCAGTGATTGGGTGGTCTTGGAAGCTAGAAGGAACTTTTAGGTGGAGAAAAATGATTTTTCTTGTTGCCCATAGTCCTTCCAGTAAGATCTACAAATCCTCCTTCAACAATGGAGGAAGTGCTATCAATGTATTTGGATCAGGAAAGATGGACTCAAGGTGGATTTGAGCCAGTATGGTAACACATGTACTGTCTCCTGTGTAAGATCATGTGCAAGATTCAGCTTGGGTTTCTACTTATCATCTAGATATGCAAATAGATTAAGTGGTCTTGATATGAAAGGAATAAATTGTACAAAATAAGCATTATAAATATGTTTTTTCTCTTGAAAAAGCATGCAATTAACATTGTGGTCAATGGAATTAGTGGGTTTCATTGTTGATATAACATGAGACTCATGCTCCTCCATGTGAGATGTACCTAAGTAGCATGTGGATTCAAGAGGGATATCATTACAATCATTGAGGGGGGGCATGTGAGTTCCTTCAAGTGGTGGTGGCTCCCCATTTAGATCATCCATATGTAAAATAGAAACTGGTTGTGGTGGAGTGTAAGGCTCTTGATGAGGAATCCTTTCTCCAAAAACATATACTGATTTATCGTGGAGGGGTGGCAGTTCATTATCCAAAAAAGGTTCAACCCAATCAGATCGGTCATTGATAATATGTGGATCTATGTCTATGATAGGAGGATTTGTCAATCTTCAGGATAAGGATGACTCTCTTGTTGTGACTTTTCATACTCAAGTAATAAAACCTCTAGTGGAAGAGTTAGAATACCACCGTACTCATTGCACGAAGGTTGCGACTCCTTGGTTTATGATATTTTGGTAGGATTCAAAATAAATGACAAGCATGGGATTATTATCTTCATATTTGATAAAAATCATATTAGGATACTCTAACTTCTCCTCAGGGATCTCTAATTAGGCCTCTAGTAAACTAGCTAACATGGCATGTCAATTTTCTAGTATTTCATGTTGCTCCACTACTATTCTTTCTAAGGGCCTTAAATTCGTTCCTCCTATGAGGTGTATATTCATAAGGTTCATACCACCTGAAATTGTGTTGGTTATACTCACAATACCCACCTGAAATTGGGTTGGTTATACTCACAATACCCTCCATTACACTATTGGTCATAGCATCCCTCATATTGATATGTGTAGCATTATTCCTCATAATGGCCTTCACAAGTTTGTGGATTATAATTTTCATTATATCCACCTTAGTAGGAAGAATCGATATTACAAGGTGCCATCATAAAATGAGGGGACAGATTTGCACAATCTAGTGATGTATGGTTGTAATAATGACATAATTGCCATTCTGAACCATAATTTGTTGACCACTCCATTTGAAAAGATTTTTTTAAAGAAAAAATTACAAAAAGGAATCTAACAAAGGAAAAAGAACCAAACTATAAGAAATTAAAAATGAAATATTATGAAAACAAACTATATTTACAATACAAGCTAAGGATTTAACTAGAAATTAAAAAAGAACCCAAAAAAATACAAACATAAGTGAAGAAATTATAAATAAGACTAAGAATTACAAAACAAACTATAAAGTAGTTGATAACACCCATTTTATGGCCACTAGAGCTTATATTTTATTACCAAAATAGCCTCCAAACCTAACTTCCTCTTTGTTTTATCTTATTTATTGTGAAGAAATTATGCCCACTATGCCCCTTACAATATCTCCCATCTTTTGCAGGGTTTTTCTTATTTCTTCCACAAAAAGAGCACCAATGGGCCCCTCAGGTCCATCAGCAATGAAGTCCCCATCACGTCCCAGTAGCACATGAGGCGACATGCCCTCTTACTCGTCATGGTCACTGCCTGATATGACGGCAACCTGACCTGAGCGTGTCGTGCAGGAGCCCTAGCCGCTGTAGCTCTCTACCTGATATGGTGCCTTACTCGTCACGGTTTGCCACTCGATGAGGTCGATTACACGATATGGCTACCCCTCGGTGCGGCATCCCACCAACCTCCCAACCCAACATAGCTGTACACGATGCACTCGCTGCCCGACACGCGTGACGAGCGATAGCCATATCGGGCCCTCCTAAAGCCACGAGAAAAGAGCCACGGACAAAGGACACATGGTCAATTAAAAACCACAACTCCCATCAGCTCACTGCCTATAAATAGCAGCTAAAAGCCTACAATGGGACGGTCCAAACCCTACGAGAGATAACTCCCAGATGTAAAGGATCTAGTGTGTCGAGTTCCAAAGAGCATGCCGGGGCAATACTAGGTGAGCATATCCCAATCCTAAGAGGGATGGGAGGAGTTCACTTAGAAACTGTTCTGGTAGCAGCAACCAGCACGATATGATTCTCAAGGCCACTTCAACAGTGCCAGGTTCCTATCTGGGCTTCAACCCAAGACAACCTGCCCACCTATACCAAACACGAAGAACCCAAGATCCTTAAGATAATGTTTACCTGATATGTATCCTAACTTGACACGGTACCCAACCTGATATGGTCTATACCCATCATGGCTATAGCCCGACACGGTCAACAGCCCGACACGACCATATCGGGTGGAGGCCCTATCCCGATACGCCCTTACCTGTCACGGTTCATGAACCGACAGTCAATAACCTGACACGATCGTATCCTGATATGGCCCTTATCTGGTACCAGGTAAGCATTATCTTAGTGTCCGCTACTATGTACTTCAATATCCTAAATCAAGGAGATAGATACATATCTTCCCTTTACAACATTTACTTCCATTTAATTACAACATTGTAACTAAACCTTTATGTTTCTTTATGACTATTGGAATCTGTGGACTTATCTCATATCGATCTATGCATGGCATCATTTCGTTGGATGATTTCTTTAGGACATCTGAGTTCTAGTCTCTTCTTTCTGATTCACGCTTTTGACTCGCTATCGAATCGTGTTTCTTATTTTGACTCGTTTGAGAGAAGGATGTCGTAAACTCTAGAGCTTAACCTGATTCGGGTGTACAAGAGTACCCGGAACCAGAGATGCACCTGGTTTACCTTCCGCGCAAGCCCACGCCTGGTACCTTTAAGAGGGGGAACTTAGTGCATGGCTAGTTGGCATCTTCTTTGAGAGAAGAAGGTGATGGATGTAGGCCACTGCAGCTTGTCACAACTGGGTTTTCTTCCTTCGTGTTATGCTCTGAAGATAGATTTATCTCCTTGGTTTCCTATATATGAAAACCATCATAAAAACTGCTAAAACCCAAAATACCCAAAGCTTTAATCCTTATGTTAACTCCCTTTGGAGATAGGTTTTCGTTTAATTCTTTGTGATTCTTTTGCTACAACAAATCTTATCCTTCAACTTTTCGACGTGCTTAGACAAGTAAAACTTGGGTTTCGAAGCACTATTCTTCCAAGTCCCTGTGTTCAACCCCAAACTACTTCGACCATGTACTAGTTGTAGGAGTCTTAAACATTCAGGTATTATAAATTACTAAAGTTTGATGACCTAGACATGTCTCCATTTTTGGACCCACAGGCTTTTCAACTTTTTGGCGCCATTGTCGGGGACTCGACAATGAATATCATTCTACGAACTCGAGTTTTACTTGCACTTTGCTAAGAATCTTATAAATATGCATATAATATTGTAGATACTTATTGTACATAATTTATACAACACACTCACACTCTTACACTTTTTTTAGGTACTTCTTCATCTCTTCAAAACCCTCCGGTGATTGAAAACCCATGGCTGAGCAAGCATCGAAGCTTGGTCCCTGCATTCTTTTATCCAAGTTAGGGCAAATGAAGAGAGGAATCTGGTGGTGGAGCAATCACTCAACGTGGCCAACTTCAAGCTGAAGCATGCCTTTCTCCAGCTACTACAACACAACCGGTTCGGAGGGAATACCAGTGAGGAGAACCCTTACAACCATCTTACTACGTTCAAGAGGATTTGCAAGACTTCAAGATCAACAGGGTCATGATATCCTACATCTACACCCAGTGCTTTCCTTTCTCTTTGAGAGACAAAGCCCTGGAATGGTACACAAGTCTCCAAGATGGGAGTCTCCCCGACTGGGAACATCTGGCCAATGCTTTTATTGCTAAGTTCTTCCCTATAGAGAGGACAATCAAATGCCAAAACAAGATAACCAGATTCTCACAGAAAGTTTCAGAGAACCTGCATGAAACCTGGGAGAGATTTCAAGGCTATCAGAGAGAGTGCCCACACCATGGTTTTTCTGAGCCCAAGATGATCACCACCTTCTACAATGGGTTGTGTATTGGAGAAAGGAAATCCTTGAATGCTACAACTGGAAGATATTTCTTGGGGCTTAACACCTAAAGAGACAGAGAGATTATAGACAATATGTCCATGAATCAACAGGACAATGAATACAACAAAGAGTCAACCATCACTCCACTCCTGGAGAATCCAAGGTGATGGAGGCACTTTCGAATAAGTTGGACAAGATAGTGACCGACGTTCAGGCCTTGAAGGACCAAAGATATAAAGGCAAGTTCTGAAGAGAAGTAGTTAGAAGTTGCGTCACATGTGGAGAGTCGGACCATCTTTCTGAATTCTTCCCACATACGGCTACGCAGAGCGAGCCGACGAAGAAAGTACAGAGAATGTGAGTTACGTCCAGTACCAACGTCTCAATCATCCCAGTTTTTCATATGGAAACACCAGCGTGGCTGAGAACTCTCACCGGCTGGTAGGCAGGACCTCTTCAAGCGGATAGTAGAATCATCAACGCCCAACAGGTTTCCATCAACCATGAGGCTACCCAAACGCCCAGCAAGGTCAGCAACAGTGAATGTCAATGATGATCGAGTTGATGTCCTTTGCCAAGAAGCAGAATGATCTGAACAAGAAGCTGCATAAAAGTTCTATGGACAGCACGACATTGCTCAAGTTAATGCAACAACATATGGGAGGTGTTTTTACTCAAATTGGGGAGCTCCAGCAGTACAACAAGCAGATAGACTAGCAACTGGCGAGCTTAGCCCAGAGTATCAACCATCAAGTAGGGTGATTCTCGACCAACACTTAGATGAAACCGAGAGGGAATGAGACTGTGAAGATGGCCTGAGGTCAGGAACAGTGTTACAGTCAGCCCATGAGAAGAGAACAACAGTAGTAACAACATGATAACACCCAAATGTATGCATATTATCTATGCATTTCATCTATGGTTTCATGTCACTTTGGTCTTAATATGCACTCTTTTTCTCATGTTTTAGTTTATTTATTATTTACTTAGATAAGATTACTATCTAGCCAATAAAGTAGCCGATCTAGCTAGTTTTGGGACAAGCTGGCACTGAGCATAGATGGGCAGTCTTCTCCAGTTTTCTCCCCTACCGAGGCCCAGTGAAATTGTATTATTTACTAGATCTTCTAATGATATATGCATATGCATCGTGGGCTCAGCCACCATCTCGGGACTTGATCTTTACTCTGATTATTCGATTTATTTCCTAAATCTTCTAATGTACAATTATACTAAGGGTAATCGATTTATACTGAAATTAATTGATCTTATTCTCCTTTTGCATGTCATTTTGGGCCCAAACGAGCACCAAAGCCTATTTACATGGGGTCGGCCCCTTTTACACTTCTGGCTAGTTATCAGTTCTTCTCAGCTCCTCTCAACCCTAATCGCAACCAGCGGATCAAGAACCGCGACCCCCCTATCCGTTCTCATGAATCGCGATCGTGATTCACTGATCATGACCTCAGCTTCCCTACTACCACGACCTCTTCTCTCTTCACATCCTGTGACCTGCGACACCCTACATAGCGGTCATGACCCTTCTGCACCTCGACCGCCCTTAACCTACAGGCCTTCACCACGACCGTGATCAATAGACCGTGATAGTGGCAGTAGAACATCAACAACAGCCCGCAGTCTTCATCCCTTCCATCACCATCTCCTCCACGGTCAGCTTCCTCTAATTTCATCCATCGCCATCGTGGTCGATGCCACCATCTCCGCATCAGTCATCTGCACCTCCCGCTGTTGTTGCATGCCCACACCATGATAGCATCTGCTACCATCCGTGCCTGCAACCTTTCCTCCGGCTGCAAAAACATGTCAGCTCGCTATTCCGGCCTACCACGACCTCTCCCTCACATCGCGGTCGTGATTCCCATAACCGTGACCTACCCTCCATAACATCAACCTCTTCTCCCAACCGCAGAGCTTCTTCACCACTACAACACACCGCGACCACCCTGCCTTCAACAACCGCGACCTAACTAACACCTGCTCGCGGTAACCTCTCCTCTCTACCCTCTGCTTCTAACCCTAACAGAACACCACGACCTAGCCAACGCCTGCCTGTGGTACCTCCAAACATACCCAACACCATGACCTCCCTTTATCCACTACGACACCTGCGCCCTCATCGTCCACCTCCACCATCAGTAGCTCTCTCCAACCGCAGTACCCTACACTCCAACAACAATGCAAATCATAGTAGCTACACGACAAGCACACGACCGTGACTCCAGCATCAACTAACCATGATCGTGGTTTCCTGAACCGTGACTAGTTCAAGTGAACAGCCTAATACACCCCTATAAATAACAAACCAGATCTAGGAGTCCCGAGGAGCAAGTCCAAAGACCAAAAGGCTACGATTTTGCATCCAGACCAAGGAGGACCTCGACCCGGAGTCCCGCGGGAGAGCACGGAGGTCCAAGAAGACTGTGGTGATCACTCCACACTGCCCTCTATAGTAGGCTTCCATTCTCTCTCCATCCATCTGCCTATTTCCAACCAGGTCTATGGTGGAAACCCAGATCTGGATCATCCTCCACCTCAATCCATCCATCGAGTCGCTGTTTGGGGTAGATCTAGAGAGAGAGGACCAAGGAGTCCATATCTGATTAAGGAGGAGGACCAAAAGATGAGATCCAACCTATACGGAGGCAAAGGAGCGAGAGCCACCTCTCCTCCATGGGCTAAATCTTATCTTCTTCCCCTTTCTTTTGTGGTGTTCCTTGGTTTCTTGTACAATGATGTTATTCCATCTTTGTTCGGTGCCAACTATGCTTGTTCATGGCTAGCTGAGCTCCTTCTTGGCTATGTAATCCATTTTGGGCATGTTTATGTACTTTAGCCTTAAGCAAGAAGATTTATTTCAGATCTAGTATGTTTTCTTGTTCTATCTTCTCTCTCTAGTTATGATTGCTAGTTTGGTTGATCTCTTTCTAGTATGAACTGCTATTTCTGCCTGTATCGAGAGATCTGTATAGGAATAGACGTGAGAAGATAGTTTGGATCGGAATTTGAGAGGAGGATGATTCAAGGTCCTATGTTCCTAACATTCTAGAATACCCTAAGACTCGAGAGGGAATCTAGAGTATTCTAGGGTGTTGATTTGTCATCCTCGAGAGAGGTTTGATGGCATATCATTGATGTTTTTAGTCACGCTATGCGAGAGTGAGTGGGATGACCCCACAGGAACAGATACCACAGTGTGCACTATGTTTGGTTTTAAGATGCTTGCTTAAGTGTTCGAGGGTTGTCTACACCCAAGAATGGGTGCATAGACTACCCAGCTTGTGGTTACATAACCAGGAACTCCTTCTCTCTATTTAGTGGAATCTTGTGAACTCTGTCTTGTTTTTTTTGTTTTCTTTTCTTTTTTTGTTTTCTCTTTTAATTCGTGACAACCCGCTAGACTAGTTCTAGCACATATTTTCATCGACTATCGTTTTGGCCTATCTGACTAAAGAATGAGATCTGTGGCATCCTAAACGTCACCACGTCCCTGTTTTCGACCTCGTATATCTACTTCGACCCCGTAATAAAGTTGCGAGCATCCTTGAAGGATTCAGGTTATAAATTTAAAAGTTCTGACTCACTTTTGGGCCAATCAACTTTTTGGCGCCATTGTCGGGGACGTGGTTGTCCACGTTTACACGCCTAAAAGATTTTGTTCTGTCACTTTTAAACCTGTAAATATATGCATAGTTTTTCTTTTATTTTAAACATACTTGTTCATATATATTGAATACCTTTTCTTTTTTTTTAATCCTTTTTCAGCCATGGATCTTGCTTCGGCAAGACAAGTCATCTTGTCCACCTGTCCTTCCGAGTTTTTCCACAGTTATGACTGCTGGAAAATAATTGAAGGTTGTTCTCTATAGCTAGTCAAGTTATACTCACCTCCACCATCGTCGTATAATGAAATTCCAACAACGGAGATTGCCAGCCAGCCCTCGACTTCCGTGCTATTATGGGATCAAGAACTGATTAAGGAAGTGGAGTTGGTTGGGGAAAGTATTCACACACTCACCTCCTTAGCCCCTCATCTCCAAGAACACATAGATCCTCTCCAGGAACTATTAGATAAGCAGAAGCATCAACTCCAAATAGCAATGGAGATTTCAGACCGTAGTAGAAGTATGCTTCAAACTGTTGAACAAGGATTCGTCCAGAAACATCAGTTTGATACAGCAGATTCCCATCATATGTGTATGGCAGAATCGACGGGTCTCAAAAGCATTGTTTCTCAAGTACAACAGCTTCATGATAAAGATGTTGAACAAGGTAGGAGGCTCTAAGAGCTCATCGATTTGGTTACAATCCGGTTACAAGTGCCATCACAAGATATTGAAGACTCTAGTCATCAAGAAATTTCCATCGGATCTGAAGCAGAGTATGTCTCACCATCCTATTCAGACCATCTACTGGATTCACCAGGATTTTTCTGTGAAGACCAACCCACTTGGGGAAGCCCTTCATTCGATCTAGATGACCCAGGTGATGAACCAATAGAAGATATGAGTCATAGACATGAATGGTTCTATGATGACGATGATGAAGACTCTTATCCTCACAATTGTGGCCAAACAACCTCGCACCCAAAAGGTTGGTTTGAGGAACCTGAGTCTGAAATTAACCCAAACCAGGGTGATGTCTCTCATATTGAGACATGTCACTTAGTTTCGAGCAGTACGCGAATCATGGTTTGGAACATTTTTTTCAATGAGGACGGCAACGATTATTCCTCTTAGTGGAGAAAATATACTAATGACGACAAGTTGGAGCAGCATGACCTGACATTTACCACCAACCCTTTACAAGGCTTGGTGGAACTCAAGGGAACAAGATGGGCGATCCACTATAACATGACTGTTGAGCATGAAGACACCCAGGACCCCACAGAAGGCGACAAGCTTGGGGTGGAAGAACAACAAACATATTCTTCTAGGGACACTTCTTGCTCAGAAGATGATTGTATGACTCAGACTGTACATGTTGACTTATCTGAGCATTCAACCTCAAGTTCAGAGATGGAGAGAGATGAGATGAATTGTCCAGAAGATATTCAACCTATCTCCTCTGTCTAATCCTATGTCGACATCCTACGGCCTTCCCATTCATTTCCATACATTGAAAGGTGCCTTGAGGATGCTTTGCCGAAGAAGTCATCTCAGTGCAGTTCAAGACGATTCCAGCACACGGATGAGTTCACTAAGTCATCATATTCTATTCCTCTACTTCAGATTCAGAAGGGCCCTCACCTCCACCTATCCCGCTGGCAAGACACAAGTGGCATTGATCCCAAAACTTAAGATTTGGGACCGCAGTGTTGGTATCGTGGGGCAGCCACCCCCTTTCTTTTACCTTTTTCTTTTCTCTTTTTATTAAAATAAAATTTTGTTTTTCATGATCTTGCTTAGATAATTTCTTTCCTCTAACTACTTTATTTTTCCTTGCATACATGCATCATTTTAGGACTTTAATAAGATTTCCACCCTAACTTCCATGCATTCCCCACCCTATTATCCTAAGCTTAGATCTTGCTCGAGGACGAGAATTTTTTTAAGCTTGGGGTAGTTGGTAGGGCTATTTGCCCTTCTACCTCTTCATCCTTCTAACATGCATGTTTAATTCCTATTTTCAAAATTTTCAACTTTTTATCTTTGCAATTATGGCCATATGGTGCAAATCTAATAGATAAATTCTTGATTTTATGCCTAAATGCATTGTTTTCATCTTAAAATTGCTTGACCTTTCACTTGACTTGCTCTTTGACTCTTTCCTTGAGTTTGGTAATAAATCTAAGGTTATGTGCCTTTTACATAGCTTAAAGCTAAATTCCCTTGATCTATGTTGTAAATGACAAATCCAAGGTAAAGGATCGTTGGAATGAGCTAAAACATGATCAAAGAATCCTAGCTGCGATTTCACAAGCTTGTCTCTATTCTAAGGATTCTTGAATCATAATTGCAACTTTTCACATAGGTATCAAGCGGATCATGACGGGCTTTGAGTTGTAATCAAGATGAAATGTTTTCCTTGATGGACTATGTGCCTTCTCACATTAGATTGAGTCAAAAAGATGAAAAATGTAAAAAGTTGCAAAAGAGGCTTGGCCACCAACAAAATCCCAAAATATCAGTTTAGTTCTCACCCAAGCCTACAAATTAGAATGCAGAGAATAAAAGCCTGAGTGTGAATAAATGAGCACTTATTTTCTTTTTTAGGAGAGTTGAGGATGGTGCCCATCCAGTGTATGACTGCGCTCATGAACGTGGGTATGTCGTGCCTGGTAGTATCACTCAAAAAGCTCATTAGAGAGTCCCTAGGAACCCCTAGGAGGCCTATGAGATCATCTCAGTAGCAGGGTTGGTTTGAGCATAGTACAAGGAGTTTATCTCACTGCTTTAGGCCAACTGGCTCGGACTGCAGGGATTGTTGTTCGTTACATGGACCAAACTGACACAGATCGGGATCCTCAGAACTCATTAGAGTCTTTTTCTTTGTTTCTTAGGACATGAATAAGTGATAGGCATGTTGTTCCTGATTGGTATGCATGGATTCATGGTGATGGCTCATTGCTCATCACTCATGTGATCACCTATGTGACAATTCTTTCATGTTTAATCATTATGATTCAAACCCTCATGAGTATCGACAGGTTGTAGTGAATTCGCTTAATCTTTCCTGGAAACTCTTGGATCTTACTTTGGCAGGACTGTGGTTGATTGGTGGGGGTTTGTTCTGAAACGACATGAATTGGGAGAATTGATGCTTTAAACTATTTTTCTTAGCCTTAGTATCTATTGCCAAGCTTAATTTGGATGTTATCTTTTTATTCTTTGAGCACAGTCTTGCTTGAGGACAAGCAAGTTTTAATCTTGGGGTAGTTGATAACACCCAAATATATGCATTTCATCTATGGTTTCATGTCACTTTGGTCTTAATATGCACTCTTTTGCTCATGTTTTAGTTCTTTTCTTATTTACTTAGATAAGATTACTAGCTAGCCAATAAAGTAGCCAATCTAGTCAGTTTTGGGACAAGCTGGCACTGAGCTTAGATGGACAGCCTTCTCCATGTTTTCTACCCTACCGAGGCCTAGTGAAACTGTATTATTTACTAGATCTTTTAATGATATATGCATATGCATCGTGGGCTCAACCGCCATCTCGAGACTTGATCTTTGCTCTGATTATTCGATTTATTTCCTAAATCTTCTAATATACAATCGTACTAAGGGTAATAGATTTATACTGAATTTAATTCAGCTTATTCTCCTTTTGCAGGTCATTTTGGGCCCAAACGAGCACCAAAGACCATTTACATGGGGTCGACCCCTTTTACATTGTTGGCTAGTTGTCGGTTCTTCTTAGCTCCTCTCAACCCTAATCGCAACTAGCAGATCAAGAACCGTGACCCCCCATCAGTTCTCATGAATCACGATCGGGATTCATCGATCGCGACCTTGGCTTCCCTACTACTGTGACCTCTTCTCTCTTCATATACCACGACCCACGACACCCTACATCGCGGTCGCGATCCTTCTGCACCTCGACCACCCTTAACCTCCATGCCTTCACCATGACCATGATCAACAGACTGTGACAGTGGCAGTAGAACGTCAACAGCAGCATGCGGTCTTCATCCCTTCCATCACCATCTCCTCCGCGATCAGCTTCCTCTGACTTCATCCACCACCATCGGGGTCTACACCACCATCTCTGCATTAGTCGCCTACACCTCCTGTCGTCGTCGCCTACCTGCGCCATGATAGCATCCGCTACCGTATGCACCCACGACCTTCCCTCGGGCTGCGAAAACATGTCAGCTCGCAATTCCCACCTACCATGACCTCTCCCTCACATCATGGTCGTTATTCCCATAACCGCGGTCTACCCTCCATAACCTCGACCTCTTCTCCCAACCGTGGTGCTTCTTCACCACTGCAACACATGACCACCCTGCCTTCAACAACCGCGACCTAACTAACACCTACTCGCGGTCACCTCTCCTCCGCTACTCTCCACTTCTAACCCTAATAGAACACTGCGACCTACCCAACGTCTACCCATGGTACCTCCACACATACCCAACACCGCGACCTCCCTTTCTCCACTACGGCACCTATGCCATCGTCGTCCACCTCCACCATCAGCAGCTCTCTCCAATCGCAGTGCCCTAAACTCCAACAGCAACGCAACCCATGGTAGCTGCATGACAAGCACACAGCCGCGACTCCATCATCAACTAACCATGATCATGGTTTCCTGAACCGCGACCGGTTCAAGTTAACAGCCCGATCCACCCCTATAAATAGCAGACCAGATCTGGGAGTCCCGGGGAGCAAGTCCAAAGACCGAAAGGTTGTGATTTTGCGTCCAGTCTAAGGAGGACCTCGACTTGGAGTCCCGCGGGAGAGCACAGAGGTCCGAGAAGACTACGGTGCTCACTCCACGCTACCCTCTATAACAGGATTCCATTCTCCCTCCATCCATCTGCCTATTTCCACCCAGGTTTGTGGTGGAAACCTAGATCTGGATCATCCTCTACCTCAGTTCATCCACTGAGCTGCTATTTGGGGCAGATCTAGAGAGAGAGAGAGGACCAAGGAGTCTAGATCTGATCAAGGAGGAGGACCAAAAGATGAGATCCAACCTATATGGAGGAAAAGGAGTGAGAGCCACCTCTCCTCTACGGGCTAAATCTTATCTTCTTCCCCTTTCTTCTGTTGTGTTCCTTGGTTTCTTATACAATGATGTTCTTCCATCTTTGTTTGGTGCCAACTATGCTTGTCCATGGCTAGTTGAGCTCCTTCTTGGCTATGTAGCCTGTTTTGGGCATGTTTATGTACTTTTGCCTTAAGCAAGTAGATTTATTTCAGATCTAGTATGTTTGCTTGTTCTAACTTCTTTCTCTAGTTGTGATTGCTAGTTTGTTTGATCTCTTTCTAGTATGAACTGCTATTTTTGCCTGTATCGAGAGATCCGTGTAGGAATAGATGCGAGAACATAGTTTGGATCGGAATCTGAGAGGACGGTTCAAGGTCCTCTGTTCCTAACATTCCAGAATACCCTAAGACCCGGGAGGGAATCTAGAGTATTCTAGGGTGTTGATTTGTCATCCTCGAGAGAGGTTTGATGGCATATCGTTGATGGTTTTAGTCACGCTACGCGAGAGCGAGTGGGATGACCCCACAGGAACCGATACCACAGTGTGTACTATGTTTGGTTTTAAGATGCTTGCTTAAGTGTTCAAGGGTTGTCTACGCCCAAGAATGAGTGCATAGACTGCCCAGCTTGTGGTTACATAGCCAGGAACTCCTTCTCTCTATTTAGTGGAATCTCACGAACTATGTCTTGTTTTGTTTTCTTTTCTTTTCTTTTCTTTGTTTTCTCTTTTAATTCGTGACAACCCGCTACACTAGTTCTAGCACATATTTTCATCGACTATCGTTTTGGCTTATCTGACTAAAGAATGAGATCTGTGGCGTCCTAAACATTACCATGTCCCTGTGTTTGACCATGTATATCTACTTTGACCCAGTAATAAAGTTGTGTGCATCCTTGGAGGATATGGGTTATAAATTTAAAAGTTCTGACTCACTTCCGGGCCGATCACAGCACCAGTCAAGGATGTAACCCCCGAGGAATCAGTAGAAGTACCCACGAAGCGGAAGAAAGTAATAGCAAGAGACGGCAATGACATGACTTCTGAGGAGCATCCAGATAGGTATGCACCCCGCATACCTTTCTCGCACAAGTTGGTGAAAGCCCAATTGAAAAAAAGGTATGCGAAGTTTATGGCTTCCGTAAAGAAGTTGCACCTCGACATCCCTTTCTTAGATGCCATTGAGGAGATGCCCACCTATGCAAAATTCCTCAAGGATTTGATTTCAAGGAAGAAAAGAGGAGAAGACGTTGAAACTGTGAATCTAGTATAAATTTTTAGTTCCTTTGTCAAGGCAAGTATGCCTTCTAAGAAGAAAGATCTCAGAGCCTTTATCATTCCTTTCCAAGTCAGTGACAACGTGATCCGCAAAGGTCTAGCAGATCTAGGGGTGAGCATTAGCTTAATGCCCTTGTTCCTGGCAAAGAGGTTAGGACTTAATGATATAGTAAGTACAAATATGAGAATCCAGTTAGCAGACCACACCTTCACCATACCCGTTGGAGTAGTGGAGGATGTGCCCATCAGAGTTGGGCGGTTCTTTATACCATGTAACATCATTCTGATCGACACCTTGGAGGATCCTAGCTGCCCAATGATCTTCGGGTGACCCTTCCTTGTTACCGACGGAGCACTCATCGACGTAGAGGAAGGAATGATAACAATCAGAGTTGGACAAGAGTACATCGACTTCAACATCTATGACTGCATGAAAGCCCCCTCATTCTTTGAGTCTTCCTACTTTGTTGAAAGTTATCAGCAACTCTGCAATGAGGTAAAGGAAGAGAAGTCTATGGTGGACCCACTGATGTGTGCCCTAGTTGGCAACACACAGGTGATCAAAGACCTTGAAGTGAAAGAGCTCCTGGCATTTGTTGATTTCGATGACCTGTCTGAAGCAGATGACCCTATTGAGACAGTGATGTATGTTGTGTTGTGAAGCGATCCTGCCGAAGAACCAGAAGAGAAGATCTCGCCTGAATTAAAGGTTTTTCCGAAAGGTTTGGAGTACCGATTCCTGGAAAAAGAAAGGATAAATCCAGTTATCATCAACTCGGAGATGATTGACAATCAGAAGGAACAACTGTTGGTGGAGCTAAAGCTACGAAGAAAAGCCTTAGGCTACTCAATCAGAGACGTAAGGGGCATTAACCCTTCTGTGTGTATGCACAAAATCCATCTTGAGGAAGACTCCAAGCCCTACGCCCAGCCGCAATGAAAGTTGAATGAGAAGTTGTGGGAGGTGGTAAGCAAAGAAGTGGTGAAGCTTTGTGATGCAGGAATCATATATGCCATTAGTGACAGTACGTGGGTAAGCCCCATCCAGTTAGTCCCTAAGAAGGGAGGCCTAACACTGATCAAGGGAGATAATGGGGTTGAAGTTGCAACCAAGACTATCACCGGTTGGCGGATGTGTATAGATTACCAAAAGTAAAACACTACCACTCGTATGGATCATTTCCCTCTCTCATTTATTGACCAGATGCTTGAGCGTCTGGCCCATCACTCATACTTCTACTGGTTGGATGGATACTTAGGTTTTGATCATATCCCCATTCATCCAGACAACCAGGAGAAGACTACCTTCACCGGCATCTATGGAACTTTTGCTTTTAGAAGAATGCCCTTTGGGCTTTGCACTGCACCTGCAACCTTTCAGTAGTGCACGAATGCTATCTTTGCAGATTTCTTGGAAGATAAGATGGAAGTTTTCATGGATGATTTCAGCATCTATGGCAGCTCTTTTAATGATTGTCTGAGTAATCTATCTTGGTAATGAAAAGATGTGAAAAATAGGGTCTCCCCCTTAACTGGGAGAAGTTCCATTTTATGGTACAGGAAGGAATTGTCCTAGGATATAAAGTGTCCAATAAAGGCATTAAAGTCGATCAGTCTAAAGTAGAAGCGATTCTAAAGCTCCCTCCACCTACATCTGTGATAGGAGTCAGAAGCTTCTTTAGACATGCCGGTTACTATAGAAGGTTTATCAAGGACTTCTTCAAGATTGCCAAGCCGTTATCAAATCTTCTGATCAAGGATGTGAAGTTTGATTTCACTGAAGAATGTCTCTCAACATTCTCCACCTTGAAATATGCCCTAGTCTCAGCACCCATTATCTAGTCACCTGATTGGAATCTTCTCTTTGAGCTTATGTGTGACGCTAGTGATTTTTCCATAAGCACGGTCCTTGGGAAAAAGAAGGATAAGAAGCATCATGTCTTCTATGCTAGTAAAACATTAGACGAAGCACAGATGAATTACACCACCACCAAGAAAGAAATGCTAGCCATTATATATGAATTTGACAAGTTTTGATCTTATTTTGTGGGTTCTAAGGTGATTGTACACACAGACCACGGAGCCATTAAGTACCTAATGCAAAAGAAAGACACTAAGCCTAGGTTGTTTCGTTGGGCATTGCTGCTATAGGAATTTGGTCACGAGATAATCGACAAGAAGGGTTCCGAGAATGTGGTCATCGACCTCCTGTTGAGGATTAGAGTGGAAGATGACCACTCGCTATCGATCAATGAAAGCTATGTTGATGAGGCAATCTATGTTGCCCAGATGTCTAATCTTTAAGGGCCATGGTATGCCGATATCTGTAACTATCTTGCCTGCAAACAACTACCCCTAGAAATATCTTATAATCAGAAGAAGAAATTCTTCTCTGATTTGAAGTACTATTACTGGGATGACCCTCTATTTTTTAGGCGTTGTACCGATGACCTATACAGGAGATGCATACCCGAATATGAAGCGCCAAAGATCTTGTTTGTCTCCTTATGGAGGACACTTGGGAGCTGAAAGAACTGCAGCCAAGGTTCTCCAGTCCAATTTCTATTGGCCCATTCTTTTTAAGGATGCTCACGCCTACATCAAAGCCTACAATGAGTGTCAAAGAACCGGGAATATTTCCCATAGGAATGAGATGTCCATGTCTGAATGGATTGAGGTGGAGATCTTTGACGTATGGGGGATCGACTATATGGGACCTTTCCCTTAATCATACGGTTTCAAGTACATTCTTGTTGCGATGGGTTACGTCTCCAAGTGGGTAGAAGCCATACCTGCTACCACCTGTGATGCCAAGTCATTTATAAAGCTTGTTACGAAGATAATCTTCCCAAGGTTTGGAGTCCCTAGAACAGTTGTTAATGACGGTGGGTCACACTTTGCCAAAAGACAATTTGAGTCACTTCTGCACAAATATAGCGTTTGACACAAGGTTTCCACACCATATCATCCACAAATGTCTGGTCAAGTTGAAGTTTCTAACTAGAAAATTAAACAAATTTTGGAGAAAACAGTCAAAAAATCTCGAAAGGACTGGTCTACCAAGCTAGATGATGCTCTATGGGCATACAGAACAGTGTACAAGACGTCATTTGGCACCATGTCGTATCGGTTGATTTATGGGAAAGCATGCCATCTACCCTTTGAGTTGGAGCACAAGGTATTCTGGTCCATTAAATGTCTCAACATGGACCCCTCCCATCCAGAAAGAAGAGGTTCCTCCAGCTCTAAGAACTTGAAGAACTTAGGCTTCACGCCTATGAGAATGCAAGAATCTACAAGCAGAGGACAAAAGTCTGGAATGACACTCACTTAAGGAAGAAGGATGTCAAGTGTAAAGAAGTGAGATCACTTCTCTACTAAAAATTTTAACAATAAAACCTCCAATCCAAACACACTCAAAAGGTATGGTGGAGTGGGTGTAAAATTTTCAATTATTTATAGTGGTAATCAAAAGACCAAAGTACAGCAGTGGAATAAAACATGACTATATTCAATTATAAAACAAGGGAACATCTTAAACTTACAACTTAAAGATCCATGTAGAGGAAATCTAATCCACCTCAAGATTATCTCCAAGCTTTAACTTCTCAATCTAAGTTCGGGTCCACATGTTAAGCCTTCCATGTCCTCCACCTAGGGTTGGAAGCATACCCTAGCAAAAAGAGAAACAAAAGGAGACATCAGCAAAGGTTGGTATGTGCATACTAAAAAGCAATTTGAGAAATTTATAAAGAATAAGGGACCAAAATAAAAGGCTTTCCATAAAAAAGATAAGGACTACCCAATCAGGCATAAAAGATAAGAATCATCATCATTGTGAAAAGATAGCACTTGCCATAATCAAAACAATAAAAAAGTGCCACATGCACATATCATGACCAACATCTTGCATACATGTGAGATAAGCATAACACTAGAATATTATAAAAGACAATGGTGGCCAAGAATCACACATCTTGAACCTAGTGAGACATGGGTCAAGAATCACACATCCTGCCCTGGCATGGGGAATCACACATCCACCACCCAAACATATATATAACATGGGCCAGGAATCACACATCCTACCTTGGCATGGGGAATCACACATCCACCATCCAAAATATCACAATGTTGCCACAAATTATAATGAGACAAAACCAATGCAATTATACTACTCTAGGGTTACTGAATCACATAGCAGGTAAATGTAGAGGCAAGTAGAAAAGTATAGTCAACATTATACAAGATTTGCCATATCACACAATGGACAACATATGAAACCACCAATAAACCTCCACATCACAGTGGACATATTCCATCAACAAGATCATCATGTACCATATCACAAGGTAGGATGCCAAGAGAATATCCAAGATCACAATCAACAAATAGTTCACATGAACCATGATATCAAGAGATAAGACATATTGTGTAGGCCAAAATCAAAAGAATGAAAAGATAGGTGAATTGCTCATGATAGAGGAATAGGGGATACAACATACATAGGACAAAAGAATTGCTCAATATGAATAGTCAGAGATGCAACATACCTCAACTTCAGAGTCAAATGATCCAAAGTCCAACTAGGTTCAAACCTAGGCTTTCAAAGAACCTATGATACATATATGGCAAATTAGGGTTAGGTTTCCATTAATTATTCAAAACCCTAAAAACCACCTTTTTATTATTATGTGAATTAGGTTTCCAAAACCATGCCATATTTTAGTTTAGGTTTTGAGGAGTCCAGAACATATTCTATTATATTTTGTTGACTTATAAATATTTAGTTATGAATTATACAAGTTAGTATCTTATTAATTAGATCCATTAAAATCACCTCTTTAAAATATCAGATTCAAGTGACAAAACTAATATCATTAGAAAGCTTGCATTTTTCTGAATCCAACGAATATTTTTCCATAATTTTTTGATGATCCATTAATTAGTTATTAATTTTTATGTATTAGCCAATCAGGGAATTATGAGTAAACCAAATCATTTGAAACAAGGAAGAGAGAGAGAGGGGCCACCCTGGCTTGGGCTGGCCACTCAGAGCCACCCAAGTCAATGGACAACCTAACCATCTCAGCAATGGCTCATGCAAAATAGAAAGGAGTGAACCACACGAAAAGATGAAATCACCCCTATAAGAAAAACAAAGCAGAAGAGGAAATCAGAGGGGTAACACAGACAAAGCATAGGAGGCATTGTTCTTTGTTGAATAGCCCAAAGTCAGTGAAAAAGAGCACAAACCTTTGATCAAAACCCAATCACAGAGGATCGTTCCAAGAAACCAATCATACCAATGAGTTCCTGAGGTTAAAACGAAGCCAGCAACCCTAACCAAGGTCCAAAAGTCGGCCGGAGAAGTAAGAAAGGCAGTTCTCTGCCATGACCAGCAGAGCTCGAAAACACAGAAGTAAGACCAGAGAAGCAGGTGGTGACACAAAGCGAGGGAAAAGAAGAAAACACTCAACTGAAGGTGCTCAAACCATAATGAGGCCAAAAATGTGAGGAGGGCGAGCAGGGACCTCACTGAAAATGACCAAAAACCAAGTTCAAACCAAGCTTGTCGACCGGGAGGTGGAGACATCCGCAAATGAAAGTGTAAGAAGGAAAAGGCAGAGAGAAGTCCAGGGATGCTCACCAAAGAACTAATTGAATTGAAAGTGGCGGAGATGGTCAGGGCATCGCTGAGGTCGCCGGAGGAGAAACTGAGTAGGCCCGACTACACCCTAGACTTCCTGGTCTAATTGAGGCCAGAGGAGAAGAGGAGAAAGGTCAAGGATCTTTTCTGGACAGTTACTCACAAAGGAGGAAGGATGAAAAGCCATCTGTGAAAAATGATGGGGAGAGGGAAATTGGGGGTTACTTATGCAGGCCACGAGAGGGGTGATATTAGGGATCAGGTTGTGTGGAATTGCGAGAGGAATCTATGGAGAAAGAATCTCCAAAAACTATCGTGAATCGGGGAAGATATGTGCGGTGGAAAAATCGCCTTTCTGTTCACACCAAGCGGGCTCTCCTACTCGGGGTAGGAGATGACCCGAGCACCATCAGATCCAAAATCAACGGATGAGATCAAACGCTATAGTAACGGGAAATAAAATCCAACGCATGACAGAGACTTAGGCGAGAAAATAGGAAAATAAATCGAATTAAACAAAGTGAAATCCAATAATGTATGTATTTTCTCTTTCCTTATTTAGGGGTTCTAGAATTATCCAAATTAAACCAAATTTTGTACATAAGTTAAGTTAAACATGTAGATTTCGAATATACACTTAATTTTGCCTTTTAGAAACCTTTAATGGGCTAAACAGATAAAATCACATTTTCTCTTTCCTCTTTCATTAATGGCATTAGGATTATCCAAATTAGGTGAAACTTCATCCTTAAGTTATATTTGATATGTTGAATAAGAATTTGGCATTATTTCCATATTTCAGTGTCATATATTATATTGATTTATTACTTACATCTTTTAGACAGTTTCTCTCTCCTAACTTACCATATTATTTCAAGGTGGTGCAAATTAGATGAAAATTGACATGTAAACTTATTTTTATGTATAGATTACGAATTTGGAGTTTATTTCCACTTTTAAGAATTTCTTACATGGGTTTTGACATATGGCCCATTAGAGGCCCATTAACTTCATTATGCATCCAATTAAGTTATTTATCATCTTATAATCACCAAATGAGTTATATGATGTATTATATTATATTATTCACGTATTAGATTATTAGGATCACTCTAACCTCAACCTTGTTTGGTCAAACCCAAAAGGTCAAAGTTCTAGGGTAGGGTCCAAGATCTGGTATGTTACATCACCACCCCTTAAAAGGATTTCGTCCTCAAAATCTATTGATCCAAACATCAATAATTAACTACTCTCCACCCCTTAAAGGCTTTAGCCTAACAAGTCAAACTAAATATTTTTTTAAAGCTACCCACATCACTTAATTGTTAAAGTTTTAGAGATTTATGATTCTCATGTATCCAACTAAAGCTAGATCCATCTAGGGCTAAGTTATAGATCTGTGTGCCTCTAACCTATCAACCCTACATGAACATCCAAAAAGTCATAGGGTAGGTCAACTACACCTTTATATCAATCTTAGTCATAAACTAGGGTTAAATTCTACTCAAACTAGAGTTTCACTTCATAGTGACTTAGTTCGAGAAACCATCAACAAACTAAAGAAATGTTTTGTACATATATTAGTATAATTGAAAATATATTTTTGGCAATGAAATCCTTTCGAGATAAAACAAAAGGTGAATCCAAACTCAATTGTGGAAACCAAGTCACAATATTTCTATATTAGAGTCTTCTTGACTTACTACAACAACATAACCTAATCTCATCCTCAACCAAACCTTATTGGATGAAAAGATCATCAAAGATCAAATCTAGGGTCGACATCTCACTTAGAGCTAACTAGCAAAGTCAAGGGTTCTAAAGGGAGACAAAATTGAAATAGTCAGATTCTGACTACGATGGGCTCTGATACCATGTTGTAAAGAAGCGAGATCACTTCTCTACTAAAAATTTGAACAATAAAACCTCCAGTCCAAACACACTCAAAATGTATGGTGGAGTGGGTATAAAATTTTCAAATCTTTATAGTGGTAATCAAAAGACCAAAGTATAGCAGCGGAATAAAACATGACTATATTCAATTATAAAACAAGGGGACATCTTAAACTTACAACTTAAAGATCCATGTAGAGGAAATCTAATCCACCTCAAGATTGTCTCCAAGCTTTAACTTCACAATCTAAGTCTGGGTCCACATGTCAAGCCTTCCATGTCCTCCACCTAGGGTTGGAAGCATACCCCAACAAAAAGAGAAACAAAAGGAGACATCAGCAAAGGCTGGTATGTGCATACTAAAAAGCAAATTGAGCAATTTATACAGAATAAGGGACATAAAAATAAAAGGCTTTCCATACAAAAGATAAGGACTACCCAATCAGGCATAAAAGATAAGAATCATCATCATCATGAAAAGATAGTACTTGCCATAATCAAAACAATAAAGAAGTGCCACATGCACATATCATGACCAACATCATGCATACATGTGAGATAAGCATAACACTAGAATATTATAAAAGACAATGGTGGCCAAGAATCACACATCTTGAACCTAGTAAGACATGGGTCAAGAATCACACATCTTGCCCTAGCATGGGGAATCACACATCCACCACCCAAACATATATATAACATGGGCCAGGAATCACACATCTTGCCCTGGCATGGGGAATCACACATCCACCATCCAAAATATCAAAATGTTGTCACAAATTATAATGAGACAAAACCAATGCAATTATACTACTCTAGGGTTACTGAATCACATAGCAGGTAAATATAGAGGCAGTAGAAAAGTATAGTCAACATTATACAAGATTTTCCATATCACACAATGAACAACATATGAAACCACCAATAAACCTGCACATCACAATGGACATATTCCATCAACAAGATCATCATGTACCATATCACAAGGTAGGATGCCAAGCAAATATCCAAGATCACAATCAACAAATAGTTTACATGAACCATGATATCAAGAGATAAGACATATTGTGTAGGCCAAAATCAAAAGAATGAAAAGATAGTTGAATTGCTCATGATAGAGGAATAGGGGATACAACATACATAGGAGAGAAGAATTTCTCAATATGAATAGTCAGAGATGCAACATACCTCAACTTCAGAGTCAAACGATCCAAAGTCTAACTAGGTTTAAACATAGGCTTTCAAAGAACCTATGATACATATATGGCAAATTAGGGTTAGTTTTCCATTAATTATTCAAAACCCTAAAAACCACCTTTTTATTATTATGTGAATTAGGTTTCCAAAACCATGCCATATTTTAGTTTAGGTTTTAAGGAGTCCAGAACATATTTTTTTTTTGACTTATAAATATTTAGTTATGAATTATACAAGTTAGTATCTTATTAATTAGATCCATTAAAAACACCTCTTTAAAATATCAAATTCAAGTGACAAAACCAATATCATTAGAAATCTTGCATTTTTCTAAATCCAATGAATATTTTTCCATAATATTTTGATGATCCATTAATTAGTTATTAATTTTTATGTATTAGCCAATCAGGAAATTACGAGTAAACCAAATCATTTGAAATAAGGAAGAGAGAGAGGGGCCACCCTGGCTTGGGCTGGCCACTCAGAGCCACCCAAGTTAGCAGACAACCTAACCATCTCAACAATGGCTCACGCAAAATAGAAAGGAGAGAACCACACAAAAAGATGAAATTACCCCTGTAAGAAAAACAAAGCAGAAGAGGAAACCAGAGGGGTAACACAGACAAAGCATAGCGGGCATTTTTCTTCATTGAATAGCTCAAAGTTAGCAAACAAGAGCACAAACCTTTGATCAAACCCCGATCACAGAGGATCGTTCCAAGAAACCAATCATACCAACGAGTTCCTAAGGTTAAAATGAAGCCAGCGGTCCTAACCAAGGTCTAAAAGTTGACCGAAGAAGGAAGAAAGCCAGTTCTCTGCCATGACCAGTAGAGCTCGAAAACACGGAAGCAAGACCAGAGAAGCAGGTGGTGACACGATGCGGGGGAAAAGAAGAAAACACTCAACTAAAGGTGTTCAAACCATAATGAGGCCAAAAGTGTGAGGAGGGCAAGCAGGGACCTCACCAAAAATGACCAAAAATCAAGTTCAAACCAAGCTTGTCTACCGGGAGGTAGAGACATCCGCAGATGAAAGTGTAAGAAGGAAAAGGCAGAGGGAAGTCCAGGGATGCTCACTAGAGAACTAATTGAATTGAAAGTGGTGGAGATGGTTGGGGCATCGCCGAGGTCGCCAGAGGAGAAACTGAGTAGGCCTGACTGCACCCTATGCTTCTTGGTCCAATTGAGGCCAGAGGAGAAGAGGAGAAAGGTCAAGGATTCTTTCTAAATAGTTACTCACGAAGGAGGAATGGTGAAAAGACGTCTGTGAAAAATGATGGGGAGAGGGAAATTGGGGGTTACTTATATAGGTCATGAGAGGGGTGATATTAGGGATCAGGTTGTACAGAATTGTGAGAGGAATCTGTAGGAGAAAGAATCTCCAAAAACCACTATGAATCGGGGAAGATATGCACGGTGGAAAAATCGCCTTTCTGTTCACACCAAGCAGGCTCTCCTACTCGGGGTAGGAGATGACCCGAGCACCATCGGATCCAAAATCAACAGATGAGATCAAACGATACAGTAACGGGAAATAAAATCCAACACGTGACAGAGACTTAGGCTAGAAAATAGGAAAATAAACTGAATTAAACAAAGTGAAATCCAATAATGCATGTATTTTCTCTTTCCTTATTTAAGGGTTCTAGAATTATCCAAATTAAACCAAATTTTGTACATAAGTTAAGTTAAACATGTAGATTTTGAATACACACTTAATTTTGCCTTTTAGAAACCTTTAATGGGCTAAATAGATAAAATCACATTATCTCTTTCCTCTTTCATTAATGGCATTAGGATTATCCAAATTAGGTGAAACTTCATGCTTAAGTTATATTTGATATTTTGAATACGAATTTGGCATTATTTCCATATTTTGATGTCATATATTATATTGATTTATTACTTACATATTTTAGACCGTTTCTCTCTCCTAACTTACCATATTATTTCAAGGGGGTCCAAATTAGATGAAAATTGACATGTAAACTTATTTTTATGTATACATTACGAATTTAGAGTTTATTTCCACTTTTAAAAATTTCTTACATGGGTTTTGTCATCTGGCCCATTGGAGGCTCATTAACTTCATTATGCATCCAATTAAGTTATTTATCATCTTATAATCACCAAATGAGTTATATGATGTATTATATTACATTATTCACACATTAGATTATTAGGATCACTCTAACCTCAACCTTATTTGGTCAAACCCAAAAGGTCAAAGTTCTAGGGTAGGGTCCAAGATTTGGTATGTTACATCAAGAAATGTGATAAAGTTTTACTTTTTAAATCTTCTATTCGACTTTTTCCAGGGAAGTTGCAGACTCGATGGCCAGGACCGTTTGTGGTAGCAAAGATCTACCCATTGAGAATGATGGAGTTGTACGACAAGGATGATCCTGCAAAGGTCTTTCCAGTCAACAGACACTGAGTGAAAAGATTCTACGAATATGTAGCTTTCAGAAGGCGATCTGAGTTACCCCTAGACGATGTCGAAGCCGCACCTGCCAAAATACCCTAGCAAAGATGGAGGATGTCGAGCTAACGATAGAAACCATAGCGCTCCTTAGGAGGCAGCCCAAACTTTTTAATTTCCTAGGATAAGATGTTATTTTCTTTTCCTACAAAAAACATTATGAACACTTTCATTGCAATAAGGCCCGAGTCTGTGCACACGCCATGTGCACTGACTCTCACATTTTCTGAGCCACCAACTTAATTTCATCACCTTGATGTGTAATACTAGCTGAGGCTGAGGTATACACCTAGGCCAGTGATGTTTTACATACCAAGCGCCTTTTACTTCAATTTTCAATATCACTAAGTTTTTATGGCGTTTGAGCGCAATGCATGGCGTGCAAGACATGTTAACCATCTTTATCGCTCATGCTTGGCATAACGAGTTACCATGCTAGGCAAGTGTATTAGGCAGCGGCGTGTCAGGCGGACTGTGTATCTCTCTGTCAACTAAGCACTCACGCCACACAGTGCCCAGAAGCATCGCGCGAACCCATGGAGCATAAGGGGCATGTCGAGTAACACATATCGAGTGACATGTGTGCCGCTTGGCACGTGTGTCGGGTGACACACCGCCTCCTCTAAAGCCTCACGATGCGACAGGATTAGACAGGATTTACCTTGCTTTGGAAGGTGATTTGCGTGCATGCGCAACACGTGTCCCCATTTTCACCTTTTAACCCCTGCTCACGGACGGCTATATATATATCAACTCGAGATTTACCATTTTGGGTTACCAAGGTTTACCTAACTTCTACTCATGTATCATGCAATCTCTCATATCACCCACAGACATTTGAGCTCTCGTGTCAGGTTTCTTGCCTACCGCCCATATGTTTCGTGTTCACTATCTTCTCTGCCCGACAAGGTAATGACTCGTGTCACACAAACTCTATCGTGCAGGCCTATCACCCATCTGTGTCATGTACCAATAACACTTAGACCGTGTCAAGCATCACATACCGTGTTCCTACCCGTGCCAAGCAAGGTCTTAAATGTGTATCGGTTTTCCTATTGCTTCATTTGCATCGGGTTTTCATCTATGCTACGTGATGCCAGTATCGCGCGACACATGTATCGTGCATCCGTGTCAGGAAAGGCTTTAAGTGTGTATTGGTTTCTCTATCATTTAAATAATGTGTCGGGTTTCCACCTGTGTCGCATGACACAAGTATCGCACGACACACATATCACACATTCCTTATCACGTCGAGTAAGTTTGGGGGAGCTTGCTAAAACCATCCAGGTGTTGCACGATGCGTGTATTGCGTAGCGGTGTTGCGCTCTTTTGTTGCCAACTTGACAAGTGCATCATTTTCCCTTTTACCCGATATCAGTTTACAATGAACATCGTTTAAAGAACGTGTCGGGTTTCTCAGTATCTTGCATTTGTGTGTCGCGCACCAGGATTCGTAAAGATTTGCTTCTTTATGCAACCTGATACTGGTTTCCCAGTATCACCCAACTGTATCGGGCAGCACCATTCTTATAAACTCTTAGTTATAATGACCCTAAGTATCGGGCAAACAAAATTTTGCCCAATTAACCTTTTTTATTTAATTTATTTATCTTTTCTTTTCAAAAAATGGCACACAATAAAGAGATTGTCGTACAAGTCGACGAATAGAGCCGGAGGATCAATCTGGAGGCCACCGCCATGGCCACCGTAGAGCATAAACACCCTAACCCAGCAACAGTTGGGCCCTCTGAGGCCGAGAAGCAGCCCCGAGTCTAAGAAACCATAGCTCCGACCACAACGGCAAAACCCGAAGTTCTAGCCCACTCCCCAGGGCATTTCGTACCAAGGGACGCAGACCACCAAAAGTGTTATACTAAGCTGGCAGTTAAGGTCTTCCATCTGACTAGGTTCTGCCACCACACTTCCTTTCGGCAGATCGGCATCTTCGACAGGCTGGAAAACATCCTCGAAGCTGCCAGACTTTGGAAGATCTGCTTCAGCTTCTCCAACTCGTACACTGAGTTGACAAAGGAGTTCATCTCCTCCCTCCGCTGGGTTCCAAACACCCCAAAAGAAAGAAAGAGGTATGGTAGAGTGGATAGGCTACAGGAGTGCCTCTACAATCAAGAGCATGAGATAACAGAGAGGTTGCTCAACAAGATCTTCTCCAATAGTGTAGTCGAGCAAGAGCTGCTCAACAATGGAGCCCGCATCAGTGACAGCGACAGCTTCGACCCGGTCAAGCTGTGGAAGAAACTAACGGGAGAGTCCTCCTTCAAGCTAGGAAGTAAAGTAGCATCAGTTCACTCCTTCTTCTGGCTGATTGTGCATAAGATCATAGCCAACTTGCTCTTCAGCAAGTACGAGATGAGCAACTTATACATTGAAGAGTTGCACCTCATCTGTTATATCATGGATGGCAAGTCGATCAACTTGGGGCACTTTTGCTCAACCATCTACACCTGATAAAGGATGCCACCAAGGAGTAAAACATGGGAGGAATCATCAACCTGATTGTGGTCGGGCTTGGGTACCCAAAGGAGTCGCTCATCCTGCCGTGAACCAAGGGTGATGACAAAATAGACATCAAATTCCTCACCAGGATGAGCATCATAAAGGAGTGTCGCCAACTTTTCTATAGGTTCACAAGAACCAACATCCTCCTACCCCTCCCAGGCAGCGTCAACTATGATGCGAAAAAGCTCATCTTCACGACGACAGAGGTTGAAGCTCTGGTTGTCGATGCAGCCTACACCTCCACAACAGCCATCCAAGAAAGGATGGCCACCACAGGGAGGCCCGCACCAATGAAAGCTCAACGGGACAAGTCATCAGTGGTCGTCCTCGAAGACTCACTGGTCGCTGCCGCCGTCGAGCTGGTCACCACCACTGTCGCACTGATCACCGTCACCGTTGAACCAGTAGCTACTACTCCAGTGGCCACTACTACCACCACCGAACCAGCTGTGGCGACCACAACAACACCCTCCATGGATGCAGAAGAAGTGTCGACCATCATCGAGGTCATCGACACAACCGAGGTTGCCACAACAGTCATCGTCTCAAAAGTAGTTGTCATGGTGCTACAAGCTTTAACCCTACCAGTAACGGCATCGGTTGCAACCACTCCTTTGTTGCGGCCGGACGCCTCTCGCAATAGCGATGAGGTCTTCGTCGAGCTCCTGGATGTTGAGCTCAGGTCTGTCCAGTAGACCCCAACATTGCCACCCACAATGCCAGCGTTCGCCTTGGAGGATGAGGCACAAAGCCCGATGGTTGATCAGCACCCTCCTACTATACCACCTTCTCTATGGCTCCATGTTGAGGCAGAAGATACACCCACAAAGGTGCTAATGCGTTGCCTGGAGGCCACACCCTCACGTACCATCCTGGTGGACTGAGCCCCAATAGATGATGCACATTCAATGGGCTGCACTGCCAATGTGAGTAGCAACATGAAGAGCTGAAGTCGATCGGTGGTGGTCCCCTCCTCTTTAGGACACACCTTCAGCTTCGAGTTCGATAACTTGCAGCAGGTAACGTGCAATCATAGTGCTACCTTTTCTTCCCTGGCCCACAAGTTTCAGGTCTTCCAACAACGACTGGGCAAACAAGAGTGTTAGTTGCTGAGCCTAGTTGGTCTCCCCAGCCAACTAGAAGCAATAAACAATACAATGCAAGCGGTGCTCCAATGCCTAGACGTCATCGAGCAGAGGCTCGACGAGAGGGATGTCTGTCACCACTCAAGGTGATTCCGAAGGTCGCCATCACCACCAGTGTCCTCGTCTTCACCATCCTCATCATCACCCTCTTCCTCCAACTCATCATCCTCCTCCAATGCCAACAGGCTAACCAATCCTTCAACAATACCCGAGGAGGAGGCAACGAAGAAGCCCGTCGACGGGACCCCTACGAAAGGTGGGAGCACTCACGGCATCGACATATCTACTCCCAACCAACCACATGAGCTAAATGAAGCAACAGAAGAAATGTTTGAAGGCCTAACGGATGACTTCTCTGAGGAAGAAGGGGGTGACTTGCACAACTCACTAGCAACACATCCCCCGAGAGCAAATAACTCAGTGGTTGACCAATTTTCTGTGCCATTTGAGATACCTTCCTTCACAATGGCCGACTTTGACAGGCGCGCCATCGACTATTTGACGATTTATGACCAATAATTGTTAAATATGGTCATGAGGTCGTAGACTTATGAAGAAGTCATCCTCTGGAGCAACGGATACTTCTTTGTACAATGTCAAGCACTCAAAGGAATGTTCTACTCAAAAGTCGTTGAAGGGAAGATCCTATTCAGAGTCTTGGATAGCACGATGAAAGAGAATTTAGCACTCATGACAAGTCGGCATCCAATTTATAATGCCACTCTAGCCTTGGGCAAACAGCTACTGGAAGGGGCGGATGAAATGAAGCCAGTGGTTGATATACTGAAGCACATAGAAGAGCACAACCCCGACCTGGTGCTAGCCCCCTACAAGAACATAAAGCACTGGTTCCTCTACGTGGCCGAACTCCACTCCCATGACATCACCTTGCTCAACTACTATGTTGTAGAGGTTCCCCCACCGAGACCAAGTCTTCATTCATCTCGAAGACAGTGACCTCAAGCTTCTACCTCTGTGCCTTCACTGGGTCATCAAACAAGGCATCCAACGCCACAGCGGCGTCTGGAACTTCTACGCGATAAAGGACTTCCCAGTGCAAGAAGACCTGAGAAGCGGAAATAGCACCTTCATCGTCCTACACGCCATGGAGCTGTTGAACATCTTCATATTTATGGTGCGGCTCCAAGATACAAACTTCTATCACCTCAGGAGCATATATGCACTGCTCCTGATAAAGGATAAGTGATATTTCTGAGATTCAGAGCTCTCTGAGGATCTATTGGAGATGGATTCTAATTTTGATTCTCACTCTTCTCTACCCAACAATCCTCCAAAAATAGAGGCCGAGGGCTCTTCTGACATCTACAGGTCGGGCAAGCAGATAGATCACTTGCGAGCCCTGCTCGCTACTGAAGGCGCCTCTATCTCGTGTGTCATCTCAGACTCTATCATCGGCAACTTTGATCGTTCAACCTACAGCTCTCTGTCTCGGTAACAGGTCAATCATATACTTCTACAACTTGTTGATTCTAACACTGCAGACGTTGTCTATGAGAAGAATAATGCAGTGGTCCCCATGGATGATCTACGAGACCTAGTCAAGGCTGGCGGATGTCTAGTAATGTCGGTGGCATCAGCTTACATCCTTATCTTATAAGAGAAGATTGGGCAGCTCTACATAGAACATCCAATGTTGTTCAACAATCTATGCCTAGCCGATGAATCTGGGGCGTGCGAGTTGTTCCAACTTCAAATCAAGAAGTGCATGGCATGCATAATGTTCCTTCCTCTGTTGCACAACAACCACTGGACGTTTATCATGATATACACCAACACTCATGTTGGTATCTTCTACAACAGCTCAGATGCCAACACTGACTGGCTGACGGATTTGCTACAGTGCCAGAAACACCCCTTGAACGATTAGCAAAGAAATACTACACCGAAGTGGTGGCCATGATAAAGCCACATCTTCAAGATCCGGCGACAACCTGGAACGACTTTTATTTATACCACTACAGTCCACAACAAGCTCCTCTATCAAATGACCGCGGAATATACATGCTTCACTAGATATCCCGCGTAGCAGCACTGAAGAAGGCACCAGAGAAGCTCCATGACATCGACTACCACATCCCACGAGGAGAATACGTCATGGAGCTCCTAACTTCTGAAGGCGTATGCATCCGCTGAACCCTCACTGATCTATGACTGCTCTCTCCTATTCATCTCACTACTCTGGGATAAAGTGTGGGATAAGTTTGGGGGGATCCATATCATCAGTGAGGGAGGTACTCTAAATTTTTTTCCCCTTTCCTTTCCTTCCTTCATCATACTCCGTGTATACATGTATATAAATGTCTGATAGTAAGCAATACATACACAATACATACACACTTTCTGTTCTTCAAAATTGTAAAAATTACTTTATTGAAAATACTTGGTACAACTTCCAGTCATTTCTCTCTGCACCTAAGGTTGTGTACATTTCTGCTATGATCTCTTGAAAAAATAGTCTTAAACAACAGAGACTATAACTTTTCTACACCAACTTTGAAAAATAATCTCACTCCAGCTAGGAGATGTGCATGTGAAGGAAAAAGTCGCCCAAGCAGCAAACTCCCTTTTCCCTACCCACCAAAATCCCAAAAAGAGAGGAAAGCCTTATGAGAGTGAATAAAAGTATGAGAGTTGTGCCAAAAAAACACTTGTCTTCCCAAAAATACCCATCTTTAGGCATGGTAGATCTGAGGCAGTGGTATGTAGGATGTGAAATCACTGCTTTAAAGTCAATTGGCTTGGACTGCAGGGACCACTTGCCCGTTAACGGACCCATACCTAGATTGACCAATGGGAAATAAGAAAAACCCAAAAAGTCTTAAGCCTTCCCAAAAACCCCACCTTCTACATCCAAGATTCAAGTAGTTTGGTGTGAAAGATAACTTCAACATCATGCACTGAAGTCTCACAAAAGGTGGGGGGGGGTTGTTTAATAAGGCAAGAAAAAAATAAAGTCCATTGTTTGTGGTCATACGTAATTTTCCTCAGGACATTCCAAAAATCCACTTAACCTTTGTCTGAAGACTATGCCTGTCTTTAAAGGTACCACAAACAAAAGTTTTAAAATAAGCACATATTGATTGAGGACAATCAAAATGTTAAGTTTAGGGAGTTGATAACACCCATTTTATGGCTACTAGATCTTATAATTTATTACCAAAATAGCCTCCAAACCTAACTTCCTCTTCGTTTTATCTTATTTATTATGAAGAAATTATGCCCACTATGCCCCTTACAATATCTCCCATCTTTTGCAGGGGTTATTCTTATTTCTTCCACAAAAAGAGCACCAATGGGCCCCTCATGCCTATCAGCAATGAATTCCCCATCCCAACCCAGTAGCACGCGAGGTGACACACCCTCTTACCCATCATGGTCATTGCCCGATTGTAATGACCACATTTGTGCTTAATTGGAAAACTAGGCTTTACCTGAATGATTACATGCTTGATTAGATTAAACATCATTTAGACTTGATTAATGATAGTAGATCAATTGTTATGTTTCAAACCTAAGAATAAACTCTAACTATGATTTTAGTTTGAAAAATTAGGGTTTGAGAAATGTAAACCCTAATCGGCAAAAATTAGGGTTTACTTGGATGATTGTATGCTTAATTAAGTTGAGCATTGTTTGAACCTTGATTAATTATGGTAGTTAAGTTTTTAAGTTTTAAATACAACAAGAAGGTTTAATCATACTTTTATCCACATAATTAGGGTTAACATTTGAAAACCCTAATCGGCCCAAAACAGGGTTTTGACAGTACATGAATATGGAATGTGGTCAGGATAGCAGTATGGTAAATGATTTTTAATATTTTATAAAAAATTTCTATTTAATTGAATTTTTTATATGATATGGATAACTCAATTATGCATATTGGAGAAAATATTCAGAATTTTTTAGTGTTCTTTGAATGTATTTCTCGGTCTAACTATACTTCAACAAAAATGCTGACATAGTGCTTTTCAGCAGCGTAGTGTTTTATTTTTATTTATTTATTCGTAACTCCAAATGATCTAAAATTTTAAATGGAGATCTGAAACTCAATAATAAACAATATGTAATATTTTCATAATTTTTGTATGTGTTTAGACCTTATCAGTAGACGAATTACAGTAATATTTTTATGACAGAAAATTCAGCTGAAATAAGAGAAAGTATAGTGAGGGGTCAATGTGCAATTGACCCAAGCAGCTCAATTGCTCTATATGGTCAACCTAATACACAAGGTGCTCTCATAATTCGTGATTCAAACTAGAGAAACGAAATCCTAGAGAGAGAGGGAGAGTTAGGGTTTGAGAGGAGAAATTGATGGAGATGCTGACCTAGGGTTTTGCCGTCCGAGGAATGACGAAATCATGTAAGTTTAGCTTCTTTGCATAGACTTTAATGGTGAATCTTATCTCACATGTAAATTCCTTCCCTCCTCTGATTTGATCTGAAATGGTATTAAAACTTCCCCTTTTCTCACTCTTTCTTCATAATCCCTCATTTCTAGGGTTTCGAGTTGAAAGGAAGAAGAATCGGGTGAATTGCTAGGGATTTGATATGGATTCAAGATTTTCATATATGGGATACATTTTTAAGGTGTTTTCACACCTTAGGGTGAGTGGGAAATTCCTTTAAATAGTATATTTCACGAAAATTGGTTAAATCATCCATAATCTTTAATTTCTTAGTATGCGACTTCAAACCCTGAATTGCCTATTTGTTCTAAGTTGTTGAAAAATGATATGAAATGGATTCTTCCTCTATTTTGATGAATTTTAGATGATAAAATCATATTAGAAATGTATACAATATATCCCAATGAGAATTCCCTAAGTATTAGTAGATTTTATAAGAATAAATTAAAATATAGGGAATTTGTCTATGACTGAAATTTGTTGTATAAGTAAATAGAGAAATTTGCTTATCTAGATCCCCTTGCTTATGAATGATTTTTATCTACATTCGTAATACATATATGTCAGATACTATCTTGATTCATTTAAAATGAATAGTATTTGTTTGATATCTCAGTAAAGAGGGTGAAACCCTAGTTGTGAGGAAAGTTGGATATTTGCGAATAGATATTGTAAAATCCATTTGAAAGGATTTTCTTGACATGATATACTTTATTTATTTAATTTTATTCTTGATACATGATATCTTAGTGAATGGTATGGAAACACAAATTCAACTCAGTTCTAGGGTTTCATACATATATTGATTTTATATGATTTGTTGAAAGCATTCTTTATTCAGTAAATGTTTATGTCGCATGAAATCCTTATGAGAGTCATGTGATAAGTGAATGAGGTAAATGAAACCCTAAGGATAGGGTATTCAATGAATCAAGTATTGTGATATCAATGTTCTCAGTATGAGATGTGTGATGCTTAACAATTCAGTTGTGGTAAATGTTATCAGATGGTCTGTGAAATGAATGGTTTACAGAGCTAAACTAAGATATGTAATGTGATGATTGAATTGTGAATGTAAAAAGTTAATTATACATTTAGGTGCCCTGAACACCGTAGAATCCCTATGCGAGGTTTGTGCCTTAGGGATGAAACAACCTAACCCTGGTGGTGCGTCCAGTATACGGGGGTCAGAATGTACCAACAGGTGGTACGAGGGACGAAGCCCTAGTAGAAGTCTCCTTAAATATAGTATGTAGTGTCCAACATCAACCAGAGATCATGGTGGCACTAGAGTATAGAAAAATCCAAGAGGTGGCTTGACTCTCCGCCTGTGTGCTCAGGTTAGAGGAGTCTAGTTTAGGCTAGAGAGCCATTTCCCTATTACAGACCATGAAAGTAGTCAGACTTAGCATTTCTCAGGTGTGTCCGCTAAGTCTTGTACGGTGTGATCGTAGTGCACTATGAGTCTTCATATGTAGAGTACACTGCATATGATCAAGGCATAATAAAATGAATGAGAGGTCAAACAAGTGTGTACAGTTATTCAATTATTCTTTGTATGTTTTTGAATTATTAGTTCTCTTTATGATCAATCAAGCATTTCATATATTGATTCATTCTTATAAATATTTAGAGTATCTTTCCATATTTATGATTTTCAATTATTAGACTCTTTAAAGCTTATTGTTGTTATAATTGATATCAATTGCTCAAAAGTATATATGTAATTATATCATTGCTGTAGACTGTTTCTTTGAAGTACTCATTCACTGAGCGAGTAGGCTCACCCCTCTACTCAAAAATTTTAGGGAAATCACATGGACTTGAAAAAGATATCATTGCATCAGAGTAGATCTGCCACAAGAGTTAAATCTGAGTATAGTTAAGTTCAGTCGGTCCCTGTCACTGTAGGTCCTCGTATAGATGTGAGAGAGTTGTAAATGATGTTTTGTATGTTTGTTTCCTTAATAAGAGAGAATGCAAATGATTGTCATGTTGTATGTACATGAAAGTGTGAGAAACATAATGAATGTATGGATGTGTATCATGAATGTTGAGATTACATTAGAGAAATAAAAGTTTAATTCTCTTGTAAAGTTAGTTTATGTGGTTCAATGCAAGAAAATAAAGAGTTTGAAAAAGAAGAAAAAGTTAAGGGTGATCTTTGTATTATGTTAAATCCTCAATTTATACCATAATCTCATGATTAGTGGTAATTGTGAGATTGGGGTGTAACAACTTGGTATCACAGTTTAGACTGAGTTGTCAAGGAACAATAAGTTAGTTAGTTAGTTAGTTAGTTAGTTAGTTAGAGTCATAAGTGTGGCAGAGAGGAGATGTTATGATGTTAGCTCTGGGGATTTGAGTATTTGGATATCCTGGCCCGATATTTGAGTACTTGGATCAACCAGTATCAAGCTACTCTGTCTATTCTTTCATGTATACCCTGGCCAAGTATATAGTGGAAGGATGGGCTTGAGAGGAACCCTAGAAATATTAGGGTTAGAAATAAGATAAGTAACATGAATTAAGAGCATAAATATAAAATGAGATAGAACTTTCATTTCATATTGTTGTTTTATTTGAGATGAATAGAAAAGCTTTATATGTTTGAATTTAGATATTCAATATTTTGAAATATATATGGGTCTTTAAGATTTTTGTACACTATGCAGTTGTAGCATTTATTGATTACATTCTTTGTATCAAGTAGACTAAAAATGATCTTTGAATGAGCTTTCCTAAGTGGCTATTCTTTCCACATGTTTGAGATTAATAGGAGTTAGTTAATCTTGAGCAGCTCTTGGCTTCAGGACTGCAGGTTTGGCCTGGTCCGGATGGCAGGGTGCGTTACTAGGATCTAATGACTCCTATTGAAAATATAATAAGAGTAGACTCTAGATAAATAAGACCCACATCCTAGTGAGAATGTACATATAATAAGATGTTGAAACATATGGGAAATATTAGAATAGCTAAGAATCAATTGGAACTGATATTTGAGATCCAACTTTGAGGCCTCATATGAGAAACCCTTAATTGGGAATAAAGGAACATGACATAAGGTTCTAATTAAGTTTCATCATTAGTATTATATGAACTCTAAATATTAAAATGGAAAGGATATGAGAAAAGTATGTAAGGGCCAAGATAGTAAGAATCAATCATGAGGAATGGATTATATAATCGAGTATAATGCTTTTATGTACTCCGAAGCAAAGGGAAAATAGAATAAAAGAGTTAAGTATTCGATAAGTACATAGAAGTGAAGAGTCTTCATAAGAGTTAAAGTGAAGAGAACTAGACGAGCATGTAAATCATAAGACTAGGATAAGAAACTAAGTTAAAACAAAGATAAATGTTGGAAATGATGAGCTTGATAAAGAAATGAGGGTTATGATATAATTGAAAGCATGGAATGTATACCTTTATTAATATGTTTAATACATTCATCCTTACTACCTTTGGATTCCAAGTGTCTATAGAACAACAAACTAGTTTCTAAAAAAAAGTGCAACTTAACAAAATTAATAAGTTATACAAAGGTAGACTATACTCAGGAAGGAAAAACTTGATATAAGAGAAACTATGTTTCACCCATTCATGAACCATTTGATTTAAAATGATGGATATGTAATGTAATTAAACATGAGTTGAAAATAGTAGAGAGATTATTGATTTAGAATTTCAACTTCACATTAGTAGAAGAATAAAAAGAAATATGTGCAACATAGTATACATGATCATACACATGAATAAGAAATATGATCATAAGAGAAAAGTAGAAGTTAAAGATAACAGGTGGAAGAGTAGTAAATGGTAAGAGGATTATGGAAAGTAAGGAAGGGTTTGAAACATGGTGGAGTAATATATATTATAAAAGAAAGAGGTTAGGAGATTCAATCAAGTGCTAATTAGTCAAGTATACTTGTTGATAACTAATTAAACCTACATATGAGAAATGTATTAATGAATGTTTGAAGATAAGAATTCTAAGTCTCAGAATCATCTTCTCTTTCATATCTTCCTTAATTAGAGCAATGTGGGAATGAAGTGATAAGAAAATGAATCATATATGATGCATAACCACCATGGTAGAGGCATCTAGTGAATGTAATAATGGCATACAATATGATGATGAAACCCTAGCAGGGTAAATTGAGAATGTAATCTATCTAAATGGCCAAGTAAGAGAAAGGAAATTCAATTGATAAGATAAGGAAGACTTTAGTAAAACTTGTGAGATCCAAAGTTTGACTTTCAAATTAAGGGAGCAAAGTCACACACAATAACGTCATGCTACTGATAAGGACCAAACCCTAGAATGTTTAGAGTTGTAGTAGTTCAAGGGTTGTCACTAGTGATTTGACCTTGAATACTAGCATCTCCATAAAACAAGATCATGCGATTTTCACTATGAGAAGTAAACTAGCACTGATAGTAATCCTAGCTAATCTGAAAGGTTGATGAACAATATGAAAATGATTCGGAGCAAAGAGTAAGATATAAATTTGAAATGTAACAAGTGTGTTTTGAACAAAAGGAGAAATATAATATGAGTGAAGTGTGATATGAAATAAATTCTTGTAGTGATAGAAAGAATAATGAATAATCTATTCATACCTTGTATGTTTCAATTTTAGGGATGTTTAATCTACATGATTACAATGAGAAGGATAAGTAGCAAAAAGTAAGTAGAATGAATGAGAAGAGAGATAAGAGAAAACAATGGCTTTTAGTAATATGTGAATTTGTTTTTAGAAGTATAATTTGTTGAAGGTATACTAAGGGATGTAAATTTGTTTTACATATGCTTTCAGTTGTACATGTGCAAGCAATATGTTAATTAAAGGTGTTTGATAGTTTAAGTCATTCATACCAGTAATCCATCTTAGTATTGTACATTTGTGGTATGGTGATATGGGTTGAATAATCATGGAACAAATGAAGGGTTACCCCTAAATAAGGTAGTCTTACCTATTAACTCATATGAATAGAAGGGATGATAACCAATTTGTATTGATATGTAATCCTAATGAGGTATAGCTTGTTATACCTAGCTTTAATATAACTAAGTGATGGTAATTGGGTATGAATAGTCCTTTAATGACTAATACAATCATGGAATACTTTGTTACTATTGTTGAAACCCTAGTATGCTATAACCCGATGGTTACACCTTGAATTATGTGTGGGTTCATACTTGAGAATAATATGGAATGTGATGGTAATGCTTCACCATATCCATCCATGATGCAATGGGAATGTCGTGAGTAGTATTGTACAATTGTTGTTGAATCTAGTCTTTCAACTCAAGACTGTTTTGCTATTTGAGTAGCACAATAGTAAAAATTCAAAACAACATGGTGAACTCTCTTTTGTGACTTAGAGGTAATGCATAACAATAGTACATATTGAGTCGTATGAATTGAGATAGTTGGGTCAGATTATCAATGTTGAGGTAACACCTCAAGAGAATGAAAATATTGAAATGGTTGTTTCTCTCTCTATCCTATGATTGATTGTGGCATAGATAATTTGTTGGATATCATTGGGAATTGTTTCAGACATGTTGTGATTATAAAAGATATAAAGGACTTAATGTTGAAAAGTGCATTCAAGTATGAAATACAAGAATGTAATGGCATGTAAGATTTCAAAAGCATAAAATAAACTTTGAATATACTTTGTTTGTGTATTTATGATTCGGAGACGAAACTTTTTAAGGGGGTGAGAATTGTAATGACCACATTTGTGCTTAATTGGTAAACTAGGGTTTACCTGAATGATTACATGCTTGATTAGATTGAACATTGTTTAGACTTGATTAATGATAGTATATCAACTGTGATGTTTCAAACCTAAGAAGAAACTCTAACTATGATTTTAGTTTGAAGAATTAAGGTTTGAGAAATGTAAACCCTAATCGGCAAAAATTAGGGTTTACTTGGATGATTGTATGCTTAATTAAGTTGATCATTGTTTGAACCTTGATTAATGATGGTAGTAAAGTTTTTATGTTTTAAATAAAACAAGAAGGTTTAATCATACTTTGATCCACATAATTAGGGTTAACATTTGAAAACCCTAATAGGCCCAAAATAGGGTTTTGATAGTACATAAATATGGAATGTGGTCAGGATAGCAGTGTGGTAGATGATTTTTCATATTTTCTACAAAGTTTGTATTTAATTTAATTTTGTATATGATATGGATAAATAATTATGAATATTGGAGAAAAAATTCAGAATTTTTTAGTGTTCTTTGAATGTGGTTCTCCATCTAACTATACTTTGACCAAAATGCTGACAGAATGCTTTTCAGCAGCATAATGTTTTATTTTTAATTATTTATTGGTAACTATAAATGATTTGAAATTTTAATTGAAGATATGAAACTCAATAATAAACAACATGTAAAATTTTCATAATTTTTTTATTCTTTTAGACCTTATCAGTAGATGAATTATAGTAATATTTTTATGACAGAAAATTCAGCTAAAATAAGAGAAAGTATAGTGAGGGGTCAATGTGCAATTGACCCAAGAAGCTCAATTGCTCTATATGGTCAACATAACACACAAGTATCTATCATAATTCATGATTCAAATCAGAGAAACTAAATCCTAGAGAGAGGGAGAGTTAGGGTTTGAGAGGAGAAATTGATGGAGATGTTGACCTAGGGTTTTACGGTCCGAGGAATGATGAAATCATGTAAGTTTAGCTTCTTTGCATAGAATTTAATGGTGAATCTTATCTCACATGTAAAAATTCCATCCCTCCTTTGATTTGATCAGAAATGGTATCAAAACTTCCCCTTTTCTCACTCTTTCTTCATAAACCCTCATTTCTAGGGTTTCTGAATTGAAAGGAAGAAGAATCAGGTGAATTGCTAGGGATTTGATATGGATTCAAGATTTTTAGATATGGGATATATTTTAAAGGTGTTTTCACACCTTAGGGTGAGTGGGAACTTCCATTAAACAGTATATTGCACGAAAATTGATTAAATCATTCATAATCTTTAATTGCTTAGAATGCAACTACAAACCCTGAATTGCCTATTTGTTCTAAGTTGTTGCAAAATGATATAAATGGATTCTTCCTCTATTTGGATGAATTTCAGATGATAAAATCATATTAGAAATGTATACAATACATCCTAATGAGAATTCCCAAAGTATTTGCAGAGGTTATAAGAATAAACTAAAATATAGGGAATTTGTCTATGACTGAAATTTGATGTATAAGTAAATAGAGAAATTTTCTTATCTAGATCCCCTTGGTTATGAATGATTTTTTTATCTAAATTCATAGTACATATATGTCAGATACTATATTGATTCGTTTAAAGTGAATAGTATTTGTTTGATATCTCAGTAAAGAGGGTGAAACCCTAGATGTGAGGAAAGTTGGATATTTGTGAATAGATATCGTGAAATCCATTTGAAGGGATTTTCTTGACCAGATAGACTTTATTTATTTAATTTTATTCTTGATTCATGATGTCTCAGTGAATGGCATGGAAACCCAAATTCAGCTCACTTCCAGGGTTTCATACATATATTGATTATATATGATTTGTTGAAAGTAGTCTTTATTCAGTGAATGTTTATGTTGCATGAAATCCTTATGAGATCCATGTGATAAGTGAATGAGGTAAATGAAACCCTAAGGATAGGGCGTTCAATGAATCAAGTATTGTGATATCAATGTTCTCAGTATGAGATGTGTGATGCTTAACAATTCAGTTGTGGTAAATGTTATCAGATGGTCTGTGAAATGAATGGTTTACAGAGCTAAACTAAGATATGTAATGTGATGATTGAATTGTGAATCTAAAGTGTTAATTAGACATGTAGGTGCCCTAAACATCGTAGAATCCCTATTAGAGGTATGCGCCTTAGGGATGAAATGACCTAACCCTGGCGGTGCGTCCAGTATATGGGGGTCGGAACGTACCAACAGGTGGTACAGGGGATGAAACCCTAGTGGAAGTCTCCTTAAATATAGCATGTAGTGTCCAACATCAACCAAAGATCCTTGTGGCACTAGAGTATAGAAAAAGCCAAGATGTGGTTTGACTCTCCGCCTGTGTGCTCGGGTTAGAGGAGTCCAATTTAGGCCAGAGAGTCATTTCCCTATTGCAGACTAGGAGAGTAGTCAGACTTAGCATTTCCCGAGTGTGTCCACTAAGTCTTGTATGGTGTGATCGTAGTGCACTACGAGTCTTCATATGTAGAGTACACTGCATATGATCAGGGCATAATAAAATAAATGAGAGGTCAAACAAGTGTGTACAGTTATTCAATTATTCTTTATATGTTTCTGAATTATTAGTTCTCTTTATGATCAATCAAGCATTTCATATATTTATTCACTCTTATAGATATTTAGAGTATCCTGCCATATTTATGATTTTCAATTATTAGACTCTTTAAAGCTTACTGCTGTTATAATTGATATTAATTGCTCAAAAGTAATTCTGTAATTATATCAGTGCTTTAGACTATTTCTTTGAAGTACTCATTCACTGAGCGAGTAGGCTCACCCCTCTACTCAAAAATTTTAGGGAAATCACATGGATTTGAAGAAGATATCATTGCATCAGAGTAGATCTGCCACAAGAGTTAAGTCTGAGCATAGTCAAGTTCATTCGGTCCCTATCACTCTCGGTCCTTGTATAGATGTGAGAGAGTTGTAAATGATGTTTTGTATGTTTGTTTCCTTAATAAGAGAGAATGCAAATGATTGTCATGTTGTATGTACATGAAAGTGTGAGAAACATAATGAATGTATGGATGTGCAGCATCAATGCAGAGATTACATTACAGAAATAAAAGTTTAATTCTCTTATAAAGTTAGTTTATGTGGTTCAATGTGAGAAAATAAAGAGTTTGAAAAAGAAGAAAAAGTTAAGGGTGATCTTTATATTACGTTAAATTCTCAATTTATACCCTAATCTCATGATTAGTGGTAATTGCGAGATCGGGGTGTAACACTGATACGACGGCAACCCGACGCGAGCGTGTCACATAGGATCCCTGGCCGCTGCAGCTCTCTACCCAATATGGAGCCTTACTCATTACGGTTCGCCACCCAACGAGGTCGATTACATGATATGGCTACCCCTCGGTGCGGCAACCCACCAAACTCCCAACCCGACACAGCTGTATGTGATGCACTTGTTGCTCGACACATTGGTGGCCCAACACGTGTGTCGGGCGATAGCCGTATTGGCCCCTCCTGAAGCCATGAGAAAAGATCCACGGACGAAGGACACATGGCCCATTAAAAACCATAACTCGCATCAACTCGCTACCTATAAATAGCAGCTACAAGCCTACGATTAGATGGGTCGGACCCTATGAGAGCTAACTCCCAGAAGTAAAGGGCTAGTGCATCGAGTTTCAAAGCGCCTGTCAGGCGATACTAGGTGAGCACACCCCCATCCTGAGAGGGACGGAAGGAGTTCACTTAGAAACCATTCTGGTAGCAGCAAGTGGCATGATATGATCCTCAAGGCCACTTCAACAGTATTGGGTTCCTATCTGGGCTTCAACCCGAGACGGACTGCCCACCTATACCCGACACGAAGAATCTGAGAGCCTTAAGATAATGTTTACCCAATATGTATCCTAACTCGACACAGTACCCAACCCGATGTGGTCTATAGCCGTCATGGTTGTAGCCCGGCACGGCCAGCATCCCGACACAACCATATCAGGCGAAGGCCTTATCCCGATATGCCCTTACCCGTTACGATTCATGACCTGACATGACTAAAAACCTGACACGGTCATATCCCGATATGGCCCTTACCCAGTACTGGGTCAGCATTATCTTAGGTGTCCGCTGCTATGTACTTCGATCTCCTAAATCAAGGAGACCGATACCTATCTTCCCTTTACAGCATTTACTTCCATTTAATTACAGCATTGTAACTAAATCTTTTTGTTTCTTTATGACTATTGGAATCTGTGGAACTTGTCTCATATCATTATATGCATGGCTTCATTTCATTGGATGATATCTTTATGACATCTGAGTTCTAGTCTCTTCTTTCTGATTCACGCTTTTGACTAGCTATCGAATCGTGTTTCTTGTTTTGACTCCTTTGAGAGAAGGATGTCATAAACTCTAGAGCTTGGCCTGATTTGGGCGTATGAGAGTACCCGAAACCAGAGCTGCACTTGGTTTACCTTCCGCGTGATACCACATCTGGTACCTTCGAGAGGGGGAACTTAGTGCATGGCTAGTTGGAGTCTTCTTTGAGAGAAGAAGGCACTAGATGTAGGCTGCTACCGCTTGTCGTGATTGAGTTTTCTTCCTTCGTGCTATGCTTCGAAGATAGATTTATCTCCTCGGTTTCCTATATACGAAAACCATCATAAAAATTACTAAAACCCAAAATACCCAAAGCTTTAATACTTCTGGTAACTCCCTTTGGAGATAGATTTTCGTTTAATTCTTTGTGATTCTTTTTCTACAACAAACCTTATCCTTCAACTTTTTGACGTGCTTAAACAAGTAAAACTTGGGTTCCAAAGCGCTATTCTTCTAAGTCCTTGTGTTCGACCCCAAACTACTTCAACCTTGTACTAGTTGCAGGAGTCTTAAACATTCGGGTATTATAAATTACTAAAGTCTGATGACCTAGACATGTCTCCATTTTTGAACCCGCATTTAAGGCCTGACAGTAGTACGACTAGAATGGAAGCTCGATAGAAAGAGGAGTAGCACTACCGAAATGTGACTCGGTAGGAGAAAGAGGAAAAAGGGGAAAATGATAGCTTAAGAAAGAAGGACAAAATTATAGAACAAGTCTAAAAATTATAAATAAAGATAAGAAATTATGAAACAAGATAAAATTATGGAATAAAAATTAAGATGGATAGACTAAAATTATGGAAGAATGAAAAATCATAAAACTAAAATAAACTTATAAATAAAAAATAAAGAAGAAATCCTAAATACGGCAATGATGCCAAATTTGATGTGTGTCATTTGCATACCAAATCACTAGGAAAAGTCCTAGAGTTTAACCTTCTAAAAAGGCACTCAACTCTTTGCAAACAATGAGTCAACTTTTTAGTAGTAAGGTATCGATCCAAGGGATGGAACAAGGGAGTTGAAATCTAAAACCAATCATGGGAACAAGAAGGAAAAATTCAGTTTGTTGAGAGTTTGATTATTTTAAGAATAGAAAGTAAGAGTGTAGAAATAAACTATTTAAGATGAGTTCATAGAAGAAATTGGGGTATGGAGGATCACCACCAAAAACCACAATCCTACATTAACTGATCTGACTCCTTATATAAATCATCGAATCATGATTATGTAGATTTGTGTCCCATGGGAGCACAAATCACACAAAAGACAGACTTCTCTAAAACCCAAGGTCATCGTCCAACCATCCAACATAAATCTATTAGGTGATCGTGTCAAGAATATGTTATTCCTATTCTGATGTTCAAACCCATGGATCAGGTGATCGTGTCACCATAGGTTATAACAGACAAAATACTAGGTAAAAAGATCATACTCTCAATTATATGATCGCGTCAAAAGATTATGCATTCATTCTCATTGGGATTTGAGGCCTCAGTACCCCCACAAGAACAATTTCTTTCTACTAGAAAACAAGTGCGAGACTAGATGGGTGATAAGATGATAATCGTGAGTAGGGATTAAGGGTTCATTCTTGTGGGGATCTGAGATCTCATCACCCCATAAGTGTAACATACCAAAATCTAGGATCATATCATACTCCCTGACTTAAAGGTTAGTAAGCTTGGTTCCTTAGATTTGACAAAACAAGGATAAGTTAAGCCTTAATGTATATTGTTAATGCATATAAAATATTAAGTGGCATAAGATTCTATATCAACATCCCATATTAACATAATAACTTAATTATGTACCAACATGTAAGTAAATTTATTAAATGTCACATATGTTTCTTTTGCTAACTAGTATTCAAATAATGGGTGAGATATGTTTAATAAGTGGCACACTGTACTTATCATATGAACTAGAATAACATTTGGTGTTTCATGTCCACAAATTTGAAACATATACCATTATCTAAATAAGTATCAACTTAATGGACTTAATATGAGAAATAAGAAAACATAGAAATTCATGCATAATAATGTAAGGAAAATCTTTTGGTAACAATGTGAAGATGATAAACTATAAATAATAAATAATGATGGTAATTATGTAATATTATAATAATATCATGGTGATGAAAAACTCTAGTTGCATTAAAACTCATAAAAGGAATCTTCAAAACCCAAATATAATGGTTAAAATATTTTTGTTCGGTCCTCATTGACTTGGGTGCTAAGTTTTAACTTGTTTGAACAATCATAATCATCCTAAATTCATTAAGAAAAGAACATATAAGATAAGGACAAAAATATTAAAATGTTTATTTAAAAACATCTAATATATTAAATAAAGAGTATAAACCAACTTGTATGTTTAGGTAAATTTCTAATAAATAAAATTGTGGTATAACATATAGGGAAACAATGTTGTACATGTGTCACGGCCTCCTTTCTAATATTGATACAACCATAGAGGGAGCATAATTCACATAGGAGATCAAGACAAAATGTGACATGATATCATTGAATAAGAAAATTCCATAGAAAGAAAGTAAATGGCCACAAAGTTCTTATTACATGATATAAATTAGGACAACATAACGAGAGTTTAACATGGAAACTCCTACATAACATGAATTAAAAGAAATGTGACGACTATCTAAAATGACACCCCACCGAGTAGGATCATGTGATTGTCCTTGAGATAAAGTTTGTGGCTCTTCTTCTTCTCCTTCTCCTCTCCTACAGACATCTCATCTCCAACTATGCATTCAAAAATGATAATCAATAAGTGGCATGAGTATTCTAACATATATGAAATAACTAGAATAAAAAAACTTTACATCATATACATCCCGAACCTAACATGGGAGTCCTTGAGATAGCCTAAGTCGTGGAAGCAGTGCTCCATGTTGTGGAGCCAGGCCTCTACCTTCCCCACTATGTTCAACTCCTCCTCACTTGCGAAGGATTATGGCTTGATCTTGAGGAAGTCAACCATAGTCACTTCATGCCTTCTTGGGTGGGCATCACCCCTTCCTCCAATAGCATCGGTAAACACCCTAACCAACACATCATATGGAACTAAGGGGGTAACCCTAGTAGGACTCTCCACATTCTCCTCCTCACTGGAAGAGAATCTTTACTCATTAGAATCTAGATGAGCTTTTCCCTTGTTAGAATGAGCCTTAGGGGCCATCTAAAAGGGAAGAAAGATGTTTATAAGAATGCATCTCAAAGATATGATCCTACTAAGTGGACGTTCTAGGATTTTCTATGATACCATTTTGTCACGACCTCCTTTCTAATATTAATAAAACCATATAGGAAGATTATTCACATAGGAGATCAAGAAAAAAAAGTGACATGATAGTGAATAAGCAAAATCCATAGAATGAAAGTAAATGGCCACAAAGGCCTTATTACATGCTATAAATAAGGACAATAAAAGTTCAACATAATGATAGTTTAACATGGAAATTCCTACAAATGAACAGAAATGTGATGACTATCTAGAATGGCACCCCACCGAGTAGGATCATGTGATTATCCTTGAGTGAAGTTATGGCGCTACTTCTTCTCCTTCTCCTCAATTGCCGACATGTCATCCTAGTCATGCATTAGAAAAACAATACTAGTAAGTGGTGTGAGTATTCTAACATTTATGAATTAACTAGAATGAGAAAAGATTGTAGATTATTCTTAAACAATATTTAAAATCTATAGAAAACTTGCAAACATATAATATTTCTTTATGCTTAATTCTTATCTTTTTACGTAAATTATATTGAAGACATATACTCTAGTACATGGGTCATCTTATCTGAGTTACCCACACTAAGGCATGGGTCATGTCTTTTAGTTTACTTGCACTAAGGTCTGCGTCTAACATAATCCAATTTCATATTAATTCTTATCTTAACTTGAAATCTTAATGTATGAATCTTGATATGATCTTGTTTTGCAATCTTAATCTTGAATCTTAATGAAAAATGATATATAAATCTTCTCATGAACTCTTGAATATAAAACTTTATAGCGTGAATTCTTAGAGCATAAGAGGATATAAATCATGAATACCTTACTTCGACAATAATGAACATGTAAAGATACTAAAAAAATAAATACTACATACTCATGGGCATGGACCACTTACCTAATCAGTAGAGGAAATTCCCCAGAAGGTTTGTTGGTCTTTGATGACTTAATAAACCTAAAATGCCAAAAGAATCCTAATTATTAACTTATAAACTCTAATTAATTGTAAGTATAAAATATATTGAAACCCCATTAGAACAAGATACTAAAACCAACTCCATTAGATAGATCTTGAAAAGCAGATCAAAATACATATATGGATCATTCCCATATGGCCTCTAGATCACTTTACATTAATTTCTAAAGTTTTGGCCTATATCGGTCAATCACATACAAGATAAAAAGCCCAGACTATTTACTAAAATTTTTATTGAAACAATACTACTCTTGTCAAATGACATGTCCTTTCATGTCATGCACCACATTAGGAACATTAGAAAAATACTGAAACAATTCTTTGGCCTATTGATCGTGAACGCTAGGAATGACTGGTTTACCCTTGCCATTCATTTTTTTTGACTTTATTGCAACATGGGATTGACATTGTAAAATTGACTATTCAATTCTTCTCCATATCAGCTCGTGCCATGGTTGTCGTTGGAGGAAAATCATGATGGTTAAGAGGGACTAGGCTTCACCATTTCTCCTCGTACTCATGCCAATGACTTCGGTAAGATTAGACGAACCTGGCAAGCTCCAACTCACGACACACGATGATTGGAGTAGCTCTTTCTGCTTGTTGTGGAACAGCCATACAAAGGTTGGAGATGAAACACCATCGAAGCAACCTTAACGAGGGAAAACAACATCTCAGGTAGACTTACGGTGTTGAGGGGTGAAGCTATACTAATGATCAGAGCATGAGAGTGACACAAAATTGAAACTTGACATTGATGGCCATGAAGGATGTAATAATGGTTTCTTTAGTTTACCCTCCCTCTTGTTAAATTAAGGGATCTTATAGTTTCTCGACAATCCCCGGAGCACTTCTAGCTCATTTTCTCTTTGGGAGTGGTGATGGTTCTCATCGTTGTTGGAGTTCCTTGGGCTTCAGGCAACTCGGGCTCGAGGAGGGTTCTCACTGGTCTGTGTAGTTAGGTGGCACTTGTAGAGGATTCATAGAGCCCTGAGAATGCTCCTTGATGACCCAATTTGTTTGGGATGGCCCTTGTGCTAAGCACATTTCCAACGAGCATGAGGGATAGGGTGATTGTGGTTTCAACTACTGGGCTAAGGGAGAAAAAATAGAGTGGGAGGGGAAGTCTAAGGGACCTCGATGATGCTTTCTTGGGCATTGGTTGCCAGTGAAAATGTGCTAAGGTGTGTTTGAGAGTGGCTTCACTGAAAATGGGACTAGTGGAGTTAGGTGTTCCTAGTATATGAAGTCTTAGGATTTTATCTTGGTGTCAATGAACTCAAGATGGCCTCCCGAAGCCTCTCGTGGAGAAAAAATAGGGAATCATTGCGAGTAGAGGGAGAGAGAGCGGTTGAGATATGTAGGGTATTGTTTGTGTTGTTACACGCTCTCACCACAGAAATAGTGGGATGTAGGAGATGAGGTCTCCACCTCTAGATTGTGATCTAATGGTCCTACTAGAACCTAGACTAAGAACTTAGTGTGTGACATGCTATCTTGTTTCAATTATTCATGCTTAGTTATATCCAGGCGAATCAATTGTATAATTAAATATCTAGGCCAATTATTGCATAAATGGATACCCTTTCTACCACATACTAATTGAAATGGCTTTGATTGCTCATTTCTAGTAAAATCTAGAAAACTTTCTAAATTGAACCTGAGGATTCCAAATATCAACTGAGTCTTACACTTGAGCTAAGAAAATATGTGTTTCATGTGATTAAGCATTTAGAGTAACTTGTGTGCTACTAATTATTAAAAATGAATTAAATTTGTAACTTAGCATTATTGATCATTTTTATTCTATGTTGAAAATTAGGGGTGTTACAATTCTACCCACCTTATAAAATTTCATCCTTGAAATTTGTATGCACTAACATGGTACTTATCAACTTTGTATTTCACATGTATGTATACTATTACATAAATCTTATCATAATATTTCATAAGTCTACACTAACATATTCATGATATGGCATTCACATAAACATGTGTTGTATCTAACATGAGTAGTAAAATTATGAGTGCATAGGTCACTAATTGAACTTGAAACTAAACCATGGCAAAGATCCTAGCTAGCCTTTTCTATGCCTAAGCTAGATCAAGGTCCTCCTTCACCTTATCCTTCTTGTTATGCATGAGCTTGGGGCATTTTAGCTTGATGTGTCCCTCTTCATGGCAATAGTATTCTACCCATCTTGAATACACCATCATGGGTCTTTTTGCACTTGGGACACTTGGCACAATGGGGGCATCATCTTCATGAGCCTATCTTTTCTTCAAATTGTTGTTTGAGTGGTGGTGGTTGTCACCTCCCCTCTTCCATGTCCTCCATGGGTGGTCCTCAAGCTCTAGAGCAGCATCAAGGGCTTCCTGCATTTTCCTATGGCCTCATTCAATGAGGGCATATATAAGATTACCCTTGAGACCATAAATGAACTTCTTGGTGAGGCATAGCTCAATAAGCACATGCTTGTATTACTGAAGGATACAAAAATGCATGGCAAATTGCATCACACACATGTCTCCACGCTGACGAAGATCGAGCCACTCCTCCTCTTTCTTGTCGACCATGGCCTCTGAAATGTAGCGATCCCTGAAGGTGACTAAAAACTCACCCCATGTTAGGTGATTACCACCTAGGTATTTGGAACCATGGAAATTCTCCCACCAGTCACGTGCAGTTCCATGTATCATATGTGTCTCAAACCTAACATGGGAGTCCTTGGGGAAGCCTAAGTTGTGGAAGCATTGCTCCATGTTACAGAGCCAGGTCTCTACCTTCCCCACCACTTCCAACTCCCCTTGCCAGTAAAGGTTTCTTCTTGATCTTGAGGAAGTCAACTAGAGTCACTTTTCATGCCTTCTTCAGTGGGCATCACCCCTTCCTCCAACAACATCGATCAACGCCTTGACCAACACATCATATGGAATTGAGAGGGTAACCCTAGGAGGACTGTCTACATGCTCCTCCTTATTGGCAAAGAATCTTTCCTCATCAAAATCTAGATGGGATTTGCCCTTGTTATGACAAGCCTTAGGGGCCATCTGAAAGGAAAGAAATATCTTCATAAGCATGCATCTTAAAAGATAGGATCCTACTAGGTGGCCATTCTAGGATTTTCTCTGATACCACTTTTGTAACAGCCTCCTTTCTAATATTAATACAACCATAGAGGAAGCATTATTCACATAGGGGGTCAAGAAAAAAAAAGTGGCATGATATCAGTGAATAAGCAAAATCCATAGAATGAAAGTAAATGGCCATAAAGTCCTTATTACATGTTATAAATGTGTACAACAAAATTCCAACATAATGAGAGTTTAACATGGAAACTACTCGATAACATGATTGAAAAGAATTATGATGACTATCTAGAATGGCACCCCATCAAGTAGGATCATGTGACTATCCTTGAGTGAATTCTATGGCTCTACTTCTTCTCCTTCTCCTCACCTGTGAACATCTCATTCCATGTCATGCATGATAACACCAATTTTTGTGATATTTTAGACTATTTTTCTGTTATCAAAACTGCCATTTTTAGCTATTTTCCTCTCTTTTGTATGCACTTTCACAATAATTGGCCAAGCAATGCTCTTAATCCTATATTTCCATCTTTTGCAGGGTTTTTCCTCATTTTGGTGCAATAAGGTCGTTCCGGCCCACAAAATAAGTCCAAGTCTGTTTCGGCCTTCCTGACGCCCGATACAACCTCCACCCGACAGGGTGGAGTGACACAATGACGCACAATAAAAGGATGTCGTGCAAGAAGGAGCAGATGGACGACACGCCTTCTACCCGACAGGGAGCCCAGCTCGCCCCGACAACCCAGCTTATCGGGCGACATAGCCACCCACCGGCAGGCGCGTCGTCCATCACGTGACCAATAGTCGACACTCCTGAGCTGAGCGATACCAGTATCGGCCGTCCACCGACCCGCAAATAAGGAGGACACGTGGCGCTTCGAGCACCATAACTTCCTCCAACTGCTGCCTATAAATAGCAGCTACAGGAAGCCGAAAAGATAGTTTGGATACTTCGGATTTTGGATAGTTGGGAGCTTTGAGCGATCTTCGGAGGAAACTGCGAGAGCAGGAGTATCATGCCCCAGTGCTCGTGCCGAGTGATACTAGGTGAGCTCTTCCTCATCCCGAGAGGTAGGGGATAGTTCACTTAGAACAGTCCCGGGCAACACTGCGGGCCGATATCGGCCAACGATGACGAGCGACACAAGTGCCCGACAGTAGGACGTGTCGCTCCATGCCCAATACGATATCGAACCCGATATGCTTCGCCCATCATGCGTGCCGCCCGAGAGGGTGTGTCGCCTGACTTGAGCATATCGGCCAGGTCCTTGAATGATACATTCAGCCGTCGCGGTGTGCCGCTTGAGAGAGTGTGTCACCCGACACCGCTGTATCGGGCTAGGCCCCTATCCGGTATCGGGCGGGAGAGCCGCTGTAGTCTGTCGCCCCTTCTACATTAAGAAGGTGACATCTATCTTTAATTCCATTATTTAATTCCTTTCTTACGCAATGTATTAATACCCTTAATGTGTATGGAAATAGAAAAGCTTAATTACTTGCTGCTCTATGCTTGGTGTGATATATTGGATGATTGCTATGTTTGATATCTGAACTCTAGCTTGTATGTTTGGATCACGTTTCGCTTAGCTACCAAATTGTGTTTTCCCGTCGCAAGAGCTTCGAGAGTCGTGTTGTGTCTCTAGTGTTTGGTCCGATTCTGGAGTACGAGAGTGCCTGGAATGGAGTTGTTCCCGTAACATTCCACTCTAACTTAAGCCCGACAACTTCGAGAGGGGTGTTGATGCTTGGTTAGAAGTACCCGCTCTGAGAGGAGGGGTGTAGGGTGTTACTGCTGCCGCTTGTTTTGTCGTAGTCTTATCCTTCGCATCTTTCCCTAGCTCTAGTATTATCTTTATGTTTCTGTGGCATGAAAACCCCTAAAAACTGCTAAATGACTAAAACCTTAAATCTCTCTTGTAGCTCTAGTTGGAGATAGTTTTCTTTGTTTTATTTGTGACATCTTGTTGTTTCCCTTTTGGGAATTTATATCTCTTTATACCCACTGGAGTGTAGCGTGTCGATTCTGGGTTCTCAACACTACCCCCTTGTCCCTGTGTTCGACCCCGTATATCTACTTCGACCCCGTAAACAAAGTTGTGGGGGCCTAGAAGGATTCGGGTTTATAAATGTAAAAGCTCGACTACCTCAAATCTGCCTCCACTTTTGGACGCGCGATTTAGGCCGGTCAACTTTTTGGCGCCGTTGCCGGGGACAAGGCAAAAACGGTACTGTAGACGAATCTGAATCCACTAACTACACTCTTGTGCCTCAAGCTTAGAAATGAGTTTGATAGCACTCTTTTTCTTTTTCTTTTTCCTTACTATTATTCTTTTCTTAAAATTAATAATTCCATTTTCTAAACTTGATTTTTCATAATCTTTCAGGAACCCTGAAAGTTGTGACCTGTTCCACCGAGCTTTGATACCATGTCTCATTTGGAGCAGTCTCTTTCTGAGGGTGAATGTCAGGGCCGAGGCGAGAGGGCGAGCCAGCCTAACTTGGTTGGCCAGCTTTCCGCCTACATAAAAAGGCAGGACACCATCATCAGCAAACTGGTATAGAGCACGCTTCCTAGCCCTGGAGCTCTGAACTCCATGCAACGCCAGATGGCAAACTTGTAGATGCGCCAGCGTGAGGTCGATCAGCGGCTGACCCAGATGTCTGCTCTGATGAAGAATCCTGCAATAAAAGCACTCCCCTACCCGGAAACTGCCAGAAGGTAGTACTGAGGTCTGGAAGAACGCTGGAGCACCCTGATGAAGTCAGGTTTGAGCCCGAGCCAAGGCCTGAGGGTGCAACTCCAGCAGAGGAGGAAGAAAGACAGGAAGACGTTTGAGAATCTGCACAAGGGTACCCTGAAGAGCTACCTAGCGGAAGGAATGCTTATGCTCCTAGGATTCCGTTCCCGTATAAGCTGATAAAGGCGAAACTGAAGAAGCGTCATGAGAAGTTCATGGAGTCGATCAGGAAACTGCATCTCGAAGTGCCCTTCCTCGACGCTTTGGAGGAGATGCCTACATATGCCAAGTTCCTCAAGGACCTTATCACAAAGAAGAGAAGGGGAGGAAGGATTGAGACAGTGCACCTAGCTTCTGCCTCCTCTGCCTTCGTGAAGCCCGACATGCCGAATAAAAGAAGGGACCCCGGAGCTTTCACGATCCCATTCGCCATCGGGGACAATGCCGAGTGGAAGGGTCTAGTAGACTTGGGGGCAAGCATAAGCCTCATGCCCCTAAGTTTCGCGCAAAGGGTGGGCTTGATCGACATGATTCGAACCAACATGTGGATTGAATTGGCGGATCACACCTTTAAGAGACCCGTCGGCATTGTCGATGATGTATCGATCAGGGTCGGTGATTTCTTCATCACTTACGATATAGTCGTCATCGACACAGCTGAAGACCCCCGTTGCCCGATCATCTTTGGGCGCCCTTTCTTGGCAACAGGGAGAGCGTTGATTGATGTCTCTGAGGGGATGATCACTTTGAGGGTCGGAAATGACCATATGGACTTCAAGCTGAAAGAGATCATGTGAAGCCCATCCCTGTCTGAATCAGCATGTTTCGTAGATAGCTACAATAAATTCTGCAAGGAAATAGAGGAAGATATCCAGACAGTAGACCCCCTCTTGAGGGCAATAAACTGTCAAGATCCCGACCTCGAAGATCCTGAAGTCGTGAGGTATCTCGACCTCTTCAACCTTTCTGACGAAGAATTGCAAGAAGAGGATAAGGTGGTGGAGTCTGCAAAGTATGCCTCTCTCGAGGGGGAGCCTCAAGGGAAGGCACCCAGACCAAAGCCAGAGTTAAAAGTGTTGCCTAAAGGTCTGAAGTACGAGTTCTTGGATGAAGAACAGCAGAACCCTATCATCGTAAATGCTAGTCTTTCAATAAATCAGCTAGACCGACTCCTTGAGGAGTTAAGGCTCCACAGGGGGGCTATAGGATACTCAGTAGATGACATCAAAGGCCTTAGCCCCGCCCTGTGCATGCATCGCATCAACTTAGATGAATCTTCCAAGCCTCTGGCTCAACCCTAGAGGAAGCTGAACCAGATGCTCAAGGAGGTCGTCAAGAAAGAGGTAATAAAGCTTAGGGATGCGGGGATCATTTACCCAATCAGCGATAGCAATTGGGTAAGTCTGATCCACGTAGTACCCAAAAAGGGCAGAATGGCAGTGGTTAAGGGTGAGAAGGGCGGCGAGGTGGCGGTTAGGACCGTCACCGGATGGCGGATGTGCATTGATTATCGAAAGCTAAATCAGGCTACAAAGAAGGATCATTTTCCGTTACCTTTTATTGACCAAGTTCTTGAAAGGTTAGTGCATCACGATTTCTTTTATTTTCTTGATGGCTTTTCAGGTTTTTACCAGGTACCCATCTTGCCCGACGATCAAGATAAAACAACATTCACCTGCCTTTACGACACTTATGCCTTCCGAAGGATGCCCTTCGGACTCTGCAACGCCCCCGCCACCTTTCAAAGATGCATGATATCGATGTTCTCAAATTTTCTAGAAGACATCGTAGAAGTTTTCATGGACGACTTTTCGGTCTATGGGAAGGACTTCGATAGCTGTCTGAAGAATCTGTCATCAGTCCTTCAGAGGTGCGAGGAGAACAACCTGGTTTTAAACTTGGAAAAGTGCCACTTCATGGTGCGAGAGGGCATTGTTCTTGGCCATAAGATCTCAAGGTGTGGGATCGAGGTGGACACCAGCAAGGTCAAAGCCATATCCAAGCTTCCTCCACCCAGATCTGTGACGGGGGTGCGCAGCTTCCTCGGGCATGCCGGATATTACCAAAGATTTATCAAGGACTTTTCGAAGATTTCCAAACCGCTGTCCAGTCTTCTGGTAAAAGATGTTGAATTTGTTTTCTCTAACGATTGTCTCAGTGCTTTTTAGGCCCTGAAAAATGCTTTAATATCACCACCTATCCTTCAAGCGCCAGAATGGGGTTTACCTTTTGAGCTGATGTGCGACGCTAGCGACTACGCAGTTGGGGCAGTCTTGGGGCAAAAGAAAGACAAAAAGCACCATGTGATTTGCTACGCTAGTCGCACGTTGGACGAGGCTCAAGTAAACTACACAACAACAGAGAAGGAGATGCTCACGATTGTCTTCGCGTTTGATAAGTTCAGGTCGTATCTCGTAGGAGCTAAGGTCAAAGTATACACAGATCACGGGGCTATAAAATACTTAATGCAAAAGAAAGACGCAAAGCCCAGACGGTTGAGGTGGGCCTTATTGCTCCAAGAGTTCGACCACGAGATTATCGACAAGAAGGGAGCAGAGAATGTGGTCATGGACCACCTATCAGGGATCGTGGCTGAGAGACAGGGAGGGCCTCCAATCAACGATGACTACGCCGACGAGGCTCTGATGTTGGCAGAAGCTCAAGAAGAAAGTTTACCCTGGTTTGCAAACATCTGCAATTATCTTGTCTGCGGAGAACTGCCTCCTGACATCACGTACAATCAGAAAAAGAAGCTATTTGCGGATGTCAAAAACTACTACTGGGGTGATTGTCTCCTGTTCAGAAGATGTGCTGACAACTTATACAGGCGGTGCATCCTAGAGGAAGAAACCGCAGACATCCTGAAAGAATTCCATGCCTCCCCCTATGGTGGACACCTGGGTAGCGAGAGAATAGATGCAAAAGTGTTATAGTCAGGTTTCTACTGGCCCTCCTTGTTTAAAGACGTTGCACAATTTTTGAAGGTTTGCAAGGAGTGCCAGTTTACAGGAAACATAGGACGGAGAACTGAAATGCCAATGGCAAGCTGGATCGAAGTAGAAATATTTGACGTGTGGGGAAACGACTACATGGGACCGTTTCCCCCATCTCGGGGGTATCAACACATACTCATGGCAGTAGATTATGTATCGAAGTGGGTGGAAGCGGTAGCCACCCAAACCTACGACGCCAAGTCAGTTATCAAGCTCTTCGAGAAGACCATCTTCCCTCATTTCGATGTACCGCGCACTGTGATAATCGACGGAGGGTCGCACTTTGGAGAAAGACAGTTTGAAGCACTTCTGTGCAAGTACGGAGTGAGACACAAGATCGCTACACCCTACCACCCACAGACGTCAGGGCAGGTAGAGGTTTCCAACAGGCAAATCAAGCAGATCTTGGAGAAAACTGTCAACCGAACGAGGAAAGACTGGTCCATGAAGCTTGACGACGCGCTTTGGGCTTACCGTACTGCTTACAAAATGCCCATTGGAACCACCCCCTACCGTCTTATCTACAGAAAGTCCTGCCACCTGCCTCTAGAGTTGGAACACAATGCCCTTTGGGCAATCAAGTTCCTAAATATGGACCTCGATAAAGCTGGAGAAAAGAGGTTTTTGCAGCTTCAAGAGCTAGAAAAGCTGAGAATGAATGCCTACAAAAAAGCAAAAATCTACAAACAGAGGACAAAATTGTGGCACGATGCCCACCTCAGGAGAAAAGATGTAAGCGAAGGGGATAAGGTCTTGTTATTCAAGTCCTCTATTCATCTTTTCCCTGGGAAGTTACAAACGAGGTGGTTCGGACCGTTCATAGTGTCGAAAATATACCCATCAGGAATGATGGAGCTCTATGATAAAGACGATCTGACCAGGGTCTTTCAAGTAAATGGGCACAGGGTGAAAAGGTTCTATGAAGATGAAGCATTTGTCAGGAGAGCAGAGATCAGTCTACAAGATATGGGTACAGTCGAGAGCTAAATAAGATGATCCTACACCGTTCGAGCTGGCGACACAAACTTCAGCGCTCCTCGGGAGGCAACCCGAGTTTTTCTTTCTTTCCTAGAATAGGTTGCTTTTTCTTATTACTTGTAAAATCAAACTTTATGGACTGTAATAAGGCCCGAGTGGGAGTACGCGTCGAGCGTACCAACTCTTCAGTTTTATGGGTCATCACTGAATTTTGCAAAGCATTGAGGAGTAATTTTGTCTGAGGTTTGGGGCTCTACCCTAAACCGATGATGTTTTGCCCGTAAATTGCTTTTTCCTCCTTGTTTCAGGTGCCTTCTTTTATGACGTGTCGGGCAGCATCTCAGCTGGCACGCAATCACGCCTGTATCGGGCCGCAGCTTCTTGGGCACCGCAAGAGCCACGACAGATGGAATTCCCGAGCAACAGTCGTATCGTGCATGAGAATAAATGCCCTTGATTTGACCGATGGGACTGTCATCTCGGGAACGGCATGACTCAATCGACCGATTTACCCCCAGCTGAGTTTGCTATAAATAGCAAGAAGGGGCCTAACGTGCCGGGCTGCCTCACTTCCCTTTTCAGCCACCTGTAACACATGTAGTGATCCACCTTTGCTCGCGTGTCGGCCAGCTTGCCTTCACCCTTATATCGGGCGATGGCTCCTATGAGCAAAGGTATCGCCTGACATGCTTATCACCTGACACGATTTTTCATATCACACTGCTTATCGGGTTTTACGAGCCTAGTCGATTTTGTATCGCCCAACGCAGTCAAGCACGAAAATAACGCCCGATAGTGTTGCCTGATATGCCTTATCAGGCGACACATTTTTTTGTGATGTCCTGACGGGCATTTGGTCTTTGGCGACCTTATCGCCCGATACGTCCAACCCTGTATCGCCTTGAGCTTCCTTTTGATGGACGATACCTGGATTTTGAAATAATTCTTATCGTGATTCTTGTCTTTACCGACCTAACATTTAGATGATCGTTGGACTTGATAACAGGGACGGGTCATACAGGGCAAACCTCCAGTCGAGCGGAAGCAACAACTGTCGGGCAGAAACGTAAAAACCCCAAGGCAGCTAGTCGTCGACTACCGTAGATAGAGAGCGGGAGAATTTTTCTTGATATGGTAGCTTCAGAGGAAGATCACTTTCTTATAATAGTCTGTCTTCTGCGATGGTGTAGGACCATCTACAGAGACAGCACGAGTCTTTTGTCGGTGGCCTCTGGGTGGAATCTGGGTATTCCGGTTCCATCTTCTTAAGGAGGAAGCGCCCACAAGTGTTTTCAAAAGCTCTCGAGCTTCCATCTTGAGAGCTTTGCACTTGTTCTGGCTGTTTCCAAATGAGAAAATAAGGAGGTTGCAGCAAAGAAGCATATTGCAGCTTCTCCAAAGCACAAGCGAACCCGCTAGATAACCTTCACTGGGCTAACATGAACTCACCCTGTTTTCTTCGCTACTCTGGGACAAAGTGCGGAGTAAGTTTGGGGGGGTACCCATGTGTCAGTGAAGGAGGTATAAAAATTCTCTTGTGCCATTTTGTTCTCCTCCAATATCACGTATTTGTACCTTTGCTCATATAAAAATTTTGAAAATTTTTTGCTTATTTTGTTCCCATGCTTATGTACAAAGTCGCTATATTAGTAAAAACCTGATGCAACTGCTTGCAAAGTTAGTTTTCTTTGTGCTTAATGAGATACAAGTTCCGTTATATCTTTCTGATAATGCTGCTTCAAACAAATAGAAGATTACGTTTCTCCACGCCAAAAATTTCGAAAAATATAATAATCTCACAAACAGCTAAGAGACGAGTATGGAGAAGGAAAAAGCTGCCCAAACAGCAGAAATCTCTTTGTTTCCCCTTTACCCAACGAAAATCCCAAAAAGAGAGAGAAGCCTTATGAGTGTGAATAAAAGCATGAGAGTTGTGCCCAATGAAAGAAAAGGAATATATATATATATATATATATATACCCGCTTGTTTTCCGAAAGTACCCATCTTTAGGCATGGTAGATCCAAGGCAGTGGTATGTAGGATGTGAAATCACTGCTCTAAAGCCAATTGGCTTGGACTGTAGGGACCACTTGCCCGCTAACGGACCCTTACCTGGATGGACTGATGGAAAACAAGATGAAAATCCAAAAAAGCCTTAGCCTACCCTTTACACAACTTTCTTCCCTGAAAATAAAGCTATTTGGTGTGTAAGCTAACTTCGGAATCATACACTAAAGTCTCGCTGAAGCTGTAGAAAAAATTCTACTGAAATAATAAGGCAAGAAACGTAAGGTCTTTTGTTCGTAATGAAACAACATTATCTCTAAAGGCATTACTATACTTGCTTTACCTCTTGGCCTGAAAGTTGTACCAAACAAGAAGAAGCATGACAAAATAAAGTTTAAATATTGATTGAGGACAATCAAAATGCTAAGTTTGGGGGAGTTGATAACACCAATTTTTGTGATATTTTAGACTGTTTTTCTGTTATCAAAACTGCCATTTTTAGCTATTTTCCTCTCTTTTGTATGCACTTTCGAAATAATTGGCCAAGCAATGCTCTTAATCCTATATTTCCATCTTTTACAGGGTTTTTCCTCATTTTGGTGCAATAAGGCCGTTCCGGCCCACAAAATAAGTCCAAGTCTGTTTCGGCCTTCCTGATGCCCGATACAACCTCCACCCGATAGGGTGGAGCGACACAATGACGCATGACAAAAGGATGTCGCGCAAGAAGGAGCAGATGAACGACACGCCTTCTACCCGACAGGGAGCCCAGCTCGCCCTGACAACCTAGCTTATCGGGCGACATAGCCACCCACCGGCAGGCGCGCCGTCCATCACGTGACCAATAGCCAACACTCCTGAGCTGAGCGATACCGGTATCGGCCGTCCACCGACCCGCAAATAAGGAGGACACGTGGCGCTTCGAACACCATAACTTCATCCAACTGCTGCCTATAAATAGCAGCTACAGGAAGCTGAAAAGACAGTTTGGATACTTTGGATTTCAGACAGTTGGGAGCTTTGAGCGATCTTCGGAGGAAACTACGAGAGCAGGAGTATCGTGCCCCAGTGCTCGTGCCGGGCGACACTAGGTGAGCTCTTCCTCGTCCCGAGAGGGAGGGGATAGTTCACTTAGAACAGTCTCAGGCGACACTGCGGGTCGATATCGGCCAACGATGACGAGCGACACAAGTGCCCGACAATAGGACGTGTCGCTCCATGCCCGACACAATATCGAACCCGATATGCTTCGCCCGTCATGCGTGGCGCCCGAGAGGGTGTGTCGCCCGACTTGAGTGTATCGGCCAGGTCCTTGAACGATACAGTAGGTCGTCGCGGTGTGCCGCTCGAGAGAGTGTGTCACCCGACACTGCTGTATCGGGCTAGGCCCCTGTCCGGTATCGGGCCGGAGAGCCGCTGTAGTCTGTCGCCCCTTCTACATTAAGAATGCGACATCTATCTTTAATTCTGTTATTTAATTCCTTTCTTACGCAATGTATTAAGACCCTTAATGTGTATGGAAATAGAAAAGCTTAATTACTTGCTGCTCTATGCTTGGTGCGATATATTGGATAATTTCTATGTTTGATATCTGAACTCTAGCTTGCATGTTTGGATCGTGTTTCGCTTAGCTACCGAATCGTGTTTTCCCGTCGCAACAGCTACGAGAGTCGTGTTGTGGCTCTAGTGTTTGGTCCGATTCTGGAGTATGAGAGTGCCTGGAACGAAGTTGTTCCCGTAACATTCCACTCTAACTTAAGCCCGACAACTTCGAGAGGGGTGTTGACGCTTGGTTAAAAGTATCCGCTATGAGAGGAGGGGTGCAGGGTGTTTCTGTTGCCGCTTGTTTTGCCGTAGTCTTATCCTTCACATTTTTCCCTAGCTCTAGTATTATCTTTCTAATTCTGTGGCATGAAAACCCCTAAAAACTGCTAAATGACTAAAACCTTAAATCTCTCTTGTAGCTCTAGTTGGAGATAGTTTTCTTTGTTTTATTTGTGACATCTTGTTGTTTCCCTTTTGGGAATTTATATCTCTTTATACCCACCGGAGTGTAGCGTGTCGATTCTGGGTTCTCAACACTACCCCCCTTGTCCCTGTGTTCGACCCCGTATATCTACTTCGACCCTGTAAACAAAGTTGTGGGGGCCTAGAAGGATTCGGGTTTATAAATATAAAAGTTCGACTACCTCAAATCCGCCTCCATTTTTGGATGCGCGATTTAGGTCGGTCAATGCATTAGAAAAACAATAACTAGTAAGTGGCATGAGTATTCTAACATTTATGAAATAACTAGAATAATAAAAATATTGTACATTATTCGTAAACATTATGTATACAAAACTAACACCTAAAATCTATGGAAAACTTGCACATGAACATATAATATTTCTTTATTCTTAGTTCTTATCATTTTACATAACTTATATTGAAGACATCTACTCTAGTACCTGGGTCTCATGACCTATAGCCATACTTGTCTATGTGACTAGGAGGTCCTTCCCACCTAGGGGAAGCCTTGGGGGCCTAGGTGCCTAGGCGGGAGCCTAGGTGTTTCTAGGTGTTCTTCATATTTGTTTATATTTTACATATATAAAAATGATTAATTTGTATACATTTAGTTAGATTCAAATATATACATAACTATGCACATTTGTAATGGCTATCCCTAAGCTTAGTCAATCATAAATTCACCTAAATCACATCTAACATGGCGTAGTCTAGACTTATTCGACCTTAATTTGACCTAACATGATCTGATTTGGATCTAAATTAACTTAGTCTGCCCTAAGTTGGCCTAAGTCAGACCTATTTTGGCATAATATGATTGAATCAGACATAACTTCCCCTAGTTTGTCCTACATTGACATAAATGAGCCCTAATTTGGCAAAATCAGACCTTATTCCCAAAAATAAGACATGTTATCCGCCAAATTAGACCTATCTCCCCCAAATAAGACCTAGTTTAGATCTGATTTGACTTATATCATATCTATTTTTTTGATAAAATATAATTTTATCAAATGCAGACATAATAGATGCTAATTTGGTCTTTAGGTATATTAATTTGAGCCTAAAAGTCCTTAGGCATCCACTTCAGTTATCTGAAGCCTAGGTGCTCAGTTTAAGGTGACCGGTGTAGAGACTAGTGGGGCTATGTGCGCCTAGGTAGAGGCCATGTGGAGCCCAGGTGAGAGCCAAGATAACTATGCATGTAGGTGGTGCTTGGGTCATCTTATCTGGGTTGGCTACACTAAGGTCTGGGCATCATGACCAGCACTAAGTCTTGGGTCATATCTCCTAAGTTTACTTGCACTAAGGTCGGGGTCTAATTCCATAATATGATGTCATCTTAATTCTTATCTTAACTTGAAATCTTAATGTATAAATCTTAATATGATCTTATTTTGCAACCTTAATTTTGAATCTTACTAAAAAATGGTATGATAAATATTATCATGACTCTTGAATATTAAACTTTATAGCATGAGTTCTTAAATCATAAGAGGATAAAAATCATCAATATCTTACTTTAACAATAATGAACATGTAAATATGCTAAAAAATAAATACTACATACGTATGGGCATGGACCACTTACCTAATCAGTAGAGGAATTCCCCAAAAGGTTTTCTAGTCTTTGATGTCTTAATTAACCTGAAATACCCAAAGAATCCTAATTATTACCTTGGAAACCCTAATTAACCCTAAGTCTAAAATATTGTGAAAATCCATTAGAACTAGATATTGAAACCAACTTCATTAGATAAATATTGAAAAGCATATCAAAATCCATATATGGATCATCTTATCTGGGATCTGGATAATTTTATATTAATTTATAAAGTTTTGACTTATACTGGCCAATCGCAGACGGGATAAAATCCCAAAAATTATTTACTGAAAGTTTTATTGAAACAATACTACTCTTGTCAAATGGCATCCATGTCCTCGCATGTCACGTACCACATTAGGAACATTAGAAAAAGACATAGAAACAATTCTTTGGCCTATTGATCATGAATTCCAGAAATGAATGATTTACCTTGGTCATTCATTTTTTTACTTTATTGCAACATGGGATAAACATCGTAAAATCGGATGTTTAATTCTTCTCCATAGCAGCTCGTGCCATGGTTGTTATTGGAGGAAACTCACAACTGTCAAGTTGGGCTAGGCTTCACCACTGCTCCTCGGACTCGTGCCATTTACTTTGGCAGGATCAAATAAACATGGCAAGCTCCAACTCATGGTAGGCAGTGGCCAGAGCAGCTCATACTACTTGCCATGGAACAAACGTAGAAAAGTCAGAGATGAAACACCATCAAAATAGCCTCCATGAGGGAAAACAACATCTCAGGTAGACTTGTGACGTCGATAGGCAAAGCTATACTAATTATCAAAGCATGAGATCGACATGAAATCAAAACACGACATTTATGTCCATGAATGATGTAAAAATGGTTTCTTTGTTACCTTCCCTCTTGCATAATTGAGGGGTCTTATAGTTTCTCTGTGATCCCAGGAGCACTTCTAGCTCCTTTCCATGATGTGAGTGGCTTTAGTTCTCGACGTTGTCAGAGATCCTTGGGCTTCATGCAACTTGAGCTCGGGAAGGGCTCTCACTCATCTATGTTGTTAGGTGGCACTTGTGGAGGCTTCACAGGGCCCCGAGGATGCTCCTCGGTGACCCAATTTGTTTGGGATGGACCATGGGCTAAGCATAGTGTAACATACCCGAACAAGAACCCTACCTTAGTAGTTTTAGCCCTTTTGACTTAGCCAAACAAGGATAAGATAATACATGTAATTAAGCCAATAATGAAACCTAAAATGTGTCACAAGAATTGTAACATAACAAAACATGCTTAATAATCATATATGACACATATGGAGATAATAAGATTATAATTGGTCGAATAATGAACTAATGGGCCACTAATGGGCCATATGACATATCTCATAAAAAGAAGTTCCAAAAGTAAAATATAAGTTTAAAATCGTGTTCCTTGGGTCCCAATTGCCTTGGGAGTCAAGTTTCACTTTATTCACATAATAATAATTAATTTAATTCAAATTGGAAAAGAAGGTGTGTGTTTTTCCCAAAATATCAAATAAAATAATAAATGACTCCAAAAGAGGAAAATAATCTTAGATTCGTAATATACATAATAAATATAGCCTTTGGGTGAATTTTCATCCAATTCAGAGAAAGTTTGCTTAAAAGGTGAAATCAGGAGAGAGAAAGTGGTTAGAACCTTCAAAATATTAAATAAATATACAAACAACTCCAATATGTAAAATTGATGGTAAATTTATATCCAACACATTAAATATGACTTGTGGGTCAAGTTTCATAAAATTTGGATAATCTTAATGTCATTAATGAAGGAGGAAAGGGAAAATAAGATTTGATTTATTTGACACATTAAAAGTTCTCAAAAAGCAAATCTAATTACATATTCGGATTTCTATATCTAAAATAGGTTGGGTGTCAAATTTGACTTAATTTGGGATTTGTTTGTGCCCTCAAAAGAAGAAAGAGAAAAGGGAAAATTAAATGCAACATCACTTTAATCCTATTCATGTTTGGACTATGATTTTTGTATTTTAATTTGTCACACCTATTTTTATGCATGTGTGTATCTCAGACATCAGATTCCTGATCGGATGGTCAGCTTGTCGTCTCTCTTGCGAGTCAGAGTGCTATAGTGGCATCGTGGTGGGCTGACTTTTGTTTGTGATTTTCTCGATCGATTCACCACCAAATCACACGATTTCTTCACCATTGTATTCCTTTTTATTTTCTGCACACATCCACACCTAAAACTTGGCCTATGGTTGCTTATTCAAGAAATGCCCAAACCTTGGGCCCCAAGTTCTCATGGCCAAAGTGGTATTGCCCAAGAACTCAACCATATAAATAGGGGAGTAGATTCCTAGTTCCGCCGCACCTTACCCAACATGCCTCTTGCCTCAATTTGTCTGCTTACTCTTGCTTCTTTGCAGCTAGGGGTGAGCATCGGTCCAGAACTGGATCGGATCGGACCGGACCGGACCGAGGACCGATTTGTAAGAATATATGGACCGTAGATCGGACAATTTCGAGGTAGGACCAGACCAGAATCGGGCGGTTTTGAGGTAGGACCGGACCAGACTGTTTGGACCGTAATCAACCTTTTTACCTTTTTCACAACTTATTTAATTATAAAAAGTAGATAATATTAGTTACTTCTAACAATTATATAACATTAATAGAAAATATTTACGCTACTAGTGCTTATATGTGTACTTTATTTGTACTTGTTACATAATGTACCGATAAATATACGTGTATTTTACATAAAAGTCGGTCTACAATCCGGCCCAATGTTAGATCGATTTTAGACCAGACCGAACCAAAGACCGAATTTACCAAAATTTACAAACTGCGGACTGGACCGAACTCATTATAGACCAGACCGGACTGGACCGAACTGATCGGTCTGGTCTGATTTTATGGTCTGGACCATTATTTTCTCACCCCTATTTGCAACTGATTGAGTTTTTCTCTTTGGATTTACTACGCAATGTCGAGGAACTTGGATTCATCGTGGCCCAAATTGTTTTGATGGTAAGCTTCTCTAGATCTGTGGCAGTGTTTTTAGCTATTTGGTTTTTTGTGAGGATGCCTGGTTAGGTTTTCCCCAAACTCGGTCGTTGTTGCTGCTTCACACACTACAGCCATGGTGAGCACTGGAGCTAGAAGATGGTTTGGACTCGATTTCCTCTTCTACCCTTGATCGTCTTTTGTTTTCTATTTTTAAGCCAAGGATATTAGTGTCTTTTCTCCCTCTTACCTTTTCTTTAGAGCAAGTCAAATGAGCCCTTGACCCGCTAACTTGGCCGACATCCATTGGGCCAAGTCATGCGGGCTCGGCCTGCTTTTTTCTTTCTTTTCATGGATTTTCTCACCTACGTGGCTTTATCTAATTATCTGATTGGTCAGATTTCTAAATTGCATAACTAATTACCTGTTGGGCCAAAAATTACGAATAAATACTCGTTGGATTCAAAAAATGTAAGCTTTCTAATGGTATTAGTTTTTTTGCCTGGATCTCATGTTTTAAAGAGGTGAATTTAATGGATCTAATTAAATAAGTTAATAACTTGTATAATTCGTAATAAATATTTATAAGTCAGGAAAATATAATAAAATATGTTTTGAACTCAGAAAAATATAACCTAAAATGTGGCATGGTTTTAATAACCTAAATCACATCTATACTACTATAAAAAGAGTGAGTTCTCAAACCAGTTAAAATGAAACTGACCAAACTCATCTGTGACCAATCAAAGACCAGCATTTCCAGTATTTTGTCAGCATGTCAAAATGTTGCACTCTCCTTCACTCAATCTATTCTCACGTTTTTCTCAGTTTTTTTTACTTTTAAAAACGATTTTAATTCTGAAGTGCAACTACCGATCCACACTCCCTCCTCTCTGTCTCACATTTGAATTTGAATTTCGTACGGCAAGTCTTGAATTTGGTTTTCCTTTCTCACTCATTCACATTTTAATGTCTTCCCCACCCCCTCCTCTCTCACACACCTTTGAAATGCAAAATCATTTTTGAATTTCATACTCCTCCATTTCCTGGTCACCTTGACGGATAACCCAAAATAGATTATCGTCTTAATTATCTACAATAAAACAAAAATTGATAATCGTCTTAAACCCAAAATAGATAGTATTTATCTATTACACATATATCTAATTCAGTTACATAAAACCACATTCACAGGCACGTTCCACCACGTCTCCAAGAAGTGTGTGGTCTTCTCGCGTACTCCAACCCCATGCGGTCTTATCTCCTCTACATACCACTTTCTTCATTGTTTCTGCATTCCACTTTCTTCTTCATGTTCTTCAAAACTCATCCACTTTAGCTGGCACTTGGCGGAAGACTCCTCCTGAAGAAAAAGTACAGAAGGTTAGATCTTCTTGACGATCATAAACTAATGTGTTCAAACGTTGTGTTCATTCATACCTTAACATTTTTTACATGTGCCCCCATTGTTGCTGATCTTCTTGACGATCAATGCACAAGGGTTCGTGTGCTTTTTTGCTTCTCTTTCCCAGAAAAAATTCCTAGTAAAGAATGAAGCTTTGGATATTGCATTAAACATTGTTTGTGCTACATATAGTATTAAAAAAATTCAGATTCATGTGCAGATTGGTATGTGCAGATAAACTAATGTGCAGATTCGTATGTGTAGATTTATAAGTTGAAGAGGTTATTGCTTCACAATTCTAGCCCCTCGATACATTTCCAAGTAAAAAAATTCATATGTATATAGATTTTCCTATCATTCTTCGTACAACTAAAAAAAACTGATCAGAAATTTAATTCTCAAAAAAAATCCTAGTAAACAACCTATCACATGAACTGATGTGCAGATTCATATGTGCAGATTTATAAGTTGAAGAGGTTATTGTTCGATAGTCCTTAGGCCCCAATACTTCTCCAAGTAAACAAATTCATATATATATATATTATTTATTTATTTACTATATATATACTAGCATTCTTCTTGCATGTGAAAAAATCAACTGATTATAGAAATAAATGTGCAGACATAGTCAAGTGAATCGTAAGAGGTTATTGCTTCATTGTCCCCGACCCCTAATACATTTCCAGGTAAACATTCGTTGGAGTTTATTGCTTCATTGTTCTATCATATTCATAGAAATAAATGTGCAAATATTATTGTTTTTGCCCCATTATCCTCGCCCCAGTAGTTCTCCATGTATAACATTTATAAACTAATGATTTATATGTATTTAATATATTAGATCTAATAGTGTAGAAGCAACTATGCAAAAAAGAGACCCATTATCATTCAAGGATCTGGTAATAAACATATGAGTCATGTATTCAAGGAACTGATACTTAGATCAAATACATACAGACCGGACCTCATTCAAGCAACTGGTAATAGAACACCACATTTAGATCAAGTAGACATAGACTAGACCTAATTCAAATAGAAACAGAACTCATGTACCAGACCTCAGTCAAACAGAAACATAGACACGGATATAAAAAGAGCGAGTTCTCCAACTAGTTAAAATAAACTGACCAAACTCATCCGTGGCCACTCAGAAACCAGCATTTTGCCAGCATGTCAAAATGTTGTTCTCTCATTCACTCAATCTGTTCTCACATTTAATTAAAAAAATGATTTTAATTCTGATGTGCAACTACCGAACCCCACCTCCTCCTCTCTCACACATTTGAATTTGGATTTTATATGACAATTTTTGAATTTGGTTTTTCTTTCACACTCATTCACATTTTCCTGCCTTCCCCACCCCCTCCTCTCTCACACACATTTGAAATGCAATACTCTTTTTGAATTTTGTATGACATTTAGTTCTCATGTTTCATTATTTAAGGAGGTTTTTGCCTCATTGTCCCTGCCCCAGTGGTTCTCCATGTACAAACTAATGCTTTAATATACGTGTTTGATATATGAGATCTAATAGTGCAGAGGCAAACAGAAACAAATGGACACGGACTATACCTCAGTCAAAAAGAGAACAGAACACATGAGCTACATATTCAAGGGCCTAATATTTAGAGCAAATAGAAATTGACTGGACCTCAGTCAAGCAACTGGTATTAGAACACACTTAGATCTAATAGTGTAGAAACAAATAGGCAAAAAAGACACCCCATTATACATTCAAGCCTTTTTTAATTGAAAGGCCTGTAATATTCGTTCCAAAAAGAAATTAAAAAACAACAGATCAAATAAGTAGTAGATTATATAGCAAACTCAAAATACCAATGAATCAAATTAGCCAGATGAGATGGTTGAAATAGGACTTGTCTTTCTTCAAATAGAAACAAATAGACACAGAGTATACCTCAGTCAAATAGAAATAGAACACGTGAGCTACACATTCAAGGGCCTAATATTTAGAATATTTATAAAAATCGAGTGGACCTCATTCAAGAAACGGGTATAAGAACACATTTAGATCTAATAGTCTAGACACAAATAGGCAAAAAAGACACTCCCTTATTCATTAAATCCTTTTTAAATTGAAATTATATAGCAAACTCAAAATACCAATGAACCAAATTAGCCAGATGAGTTGGTTGAAATAGGACTTATCTTTTAAAAAAATTGGAGAATTCACCATTCTTGCATTTAGTACCACAGATATAAGCCACAGTTAACAAATGCAATAAGTATCATAGATAACTAATGCAATTAGTAACCACGTAAAAATTAAAACCTGAAAAAGTAAATACACCATATATACCTCAGTAAAACAGAAATAGAACATATGAGTCATATATTCAAGGACCTTCTATTTAGAGCAAATAGACACGGACTGGACCTCGGCCAAGCAACTGGTATTACAACAACACATTTAGATCAAGTAGACACGGACTAGACCTAAGTCAAATAGAAATTGAACACATGGACTGGACCTCAGTCAAACAGAAACCATTATCATAGACTATACCTCAGTCACACAGAAACTGAACACATGAGTTGCATATTCAATGACCTAATATTTAGAGAAAATAGAAATTGATTGGACCTCAATCAAGCAATTGGTATTAGAAAAACACATGTAGATCAAATAGACACAGAATACACCTAAGTCAAACAGAAATAGAACACATGGACTGGACCTTAGTCAAACAGAAACCTTTATCACAGTCTATACCTCAGTCACGGAAATAGAACACATGAGCTGCATATTCAAGGACCTAATATTTATAGCAAACAGAAATTGGATGGACCTCAGTCAAGCAACTGGTATTAGAACAACACATTTAGATCAAATAGACACAAACTACACCTAAGTCAAACAGAAACAGAACACATGGACTGGACCTAAGTCAAACAGAAACCTTTATCACGGACTATACCTCAGTCACAGAAATAGAACACATGAGTTGCATATTCAAGGGCCTAATATTTAAAGCAAATAGAAATTAAGTGGACCTCAGTCAAGCAACTGGTATTAGAACAACACATTTAGATGTAATTGTCTATGGGAAAATAAGCAAAAAAGACACCCCATTATTCATTCAAGCATTCAGTCAAGAAATACAACACATTTAGATCAAAATAGACATGGACTACACCTAGGTCAAATAGAAATAGAACACATGGACTGGACCTCAGTCAAATAGAAACCTTTATCACATACTATACTCAGTCACCGAAATAGAACACATGAGTTGCATATTCAAGGACCTAATATTTAGAGCAAATAGAAATTGAGTGGACCTCAATCAAGTAATTGGTATTAGAACAACACATCTAGATGTAATAGTCTATAGGAAATTACACAAAAAAGACACCCCATTGTTCATTCAAGAATCTGGTAGTATCTAATATACAAGATACCCCATTATTCATTTAAGCATCTAATAGTATCTAATATATGCATCTAGATCTGATATAGGGTCTATGAGGGTTGCATTAATATTCCACTAACATCCTTTTTAAATTGAAAGGGATATAATATTCATTCCAAAAAGAAATTAATATAAAACAGTAACGAGCAGATCAAATAAGTAGTTGATGATATAGCAAACTCAAAATACCAATAAACCAAATTAGCCAGATGAGTTGGTTGAAATAGGACTTATCTTTCTTTGCAAATTGGAGAATTCACCATTCTTGAAGAAAAAAACTAGTTGCCTTGCATGAAGGGACCTCTACCTGCAACAACGTATAGGCCACAATTAACAAATGTAATAAATAATCAAGTAAAAAATAAAACCTTAAAAAGTAAATACACCATATCAAGGACCCTTAAGGCCGAATCATACCTCATGCAATTTACCGATAGAGACGCAAAGGGCACTTGTGGTTATATATATGAAGGGACCCATACATGTATAAATAGGGAGTCCACATTAATCAGATGTAGACATTATGTATGTAAACACACCATGGAAAGGAAACCTAAGCAGAATCATACCTCATGGAATCTATCAATAGAGAACCAAAGGCCTTCAAATTGCCAATTTGTCACCTTCTTATATGCAACAAGATAGAGGCCACAAGTACCAAATGTAATCAACAACCAAGTAGAACCTAAACCTTGAAAAGTAAACACACCATGTAAAGGACCCCTAAGCAGAATCATACCTCATGGAATCTATCAATAGAGACCCAAAGGCCGCCCTGACGTTATATATATGAATGGACCCATTACCTACATTAATAGGGAGTCCACACTAATCAGATGTATACACTACTTATCTATATTAGAATGTGGTCATCTAAATTTTTATTAATGCCTTGAAATCACCAAGTTTGTTACCTATATAAATTTGTTGATATGCCAATAAGAACACAGTTGATAATCTGAGATCAAGTCATTGAAGCCAGATCTCACATAACATACATGTGCTTCCCTACATGAAGAGAGATGTACCAACAACAAGATTGGTAACCAAATAAACATTAAATCCTTAAAGGGTAAATACATAATATAAAGGATCGTAAAGGCCAAATCATACCTCATTTAGGGACCAATAGAGACCCTAAGGATGCCTTGTGATTATATATATCAAGGGAACCATACCTACATTAATAGGAAGTCCACACTAATCAAATTTATACTCTACTTATTAATCTTAGAAAGTGGTCATCTAAATTAATATTCATGCCTTGAAATCACAAATTTCTTACCTTAATAAATTTGTTGAGATGCCCATCAGAACACAGTTGATAAGCCGAGATCAAGTCATTGAAGCCAGATCTCACATAGCTTACATGTCTTGTCCTACATGAAGGGACCTGCAACAAGATAGAGGCCACAATAATTAGATGTATGCACTACTTATGTATCTTACAAAGTGGTCATCTAAATTATTATTAATGCCTTGAAATCACAAAGTTATTTACCATCATAAATTTTTTGATATGCCAATCAGAACACAGTTGATAATCTGAGATCAAGTCACTGAAGCCAGATCTCACATAACATGCATGTGCTGCCCTACATGAAGGGACAAGTACCTGCAACAAGACAGAGGCCACAAGTACCAAATGTAATCAATGACCAAGTAGAACCTAAACCTTGAAAAGTAAACACACCATGTAAAGGACCCCTAAGCAGAATCGTACCTCATGGAATCTATCAATAGAGACCCAAAGGCCACCCAGACATTATATATATGAATGGACCCATTACCTACATCAATAGGGAGTCCACACTAATCAAATGTATACACTACTTATCTATATTAGAATGCGGCCAAAGAAGGATCAGCACTGAAGATATCTTCAGACTCGCAAGCATCAGCCAACTGGAAAGGCAGACGGAGCCTTAGATACACAAGTATTATCCAACCAGAAGACCAAATAATTAGGGCTAGGTCAGGGAATGAGAAGGAGTGAGACACGGGTTGTGCATGCAGTAGATCTGGAGAGATCTGCTCTTGGAACCACAAATCCAGGCATATATAATTAGGGCATAGAAAAATTGGGCTAGGGTCGTGATGCATGTCTATCAAAAAGAGAAACCATGAAGAAATCAGTTGTCAGAAACACAAATCAAACCATAGGGAGGAAAGAGAGGCCTCTGCTCTCGGGTTAGGGCACTAGTGTAGTCCAAATTATCATTGTTGTGATTAAGGCATGAAGAGGCTTGGGGGTTGGTGATTGCTAAAATGAAGAAATCAGTTGTCGGAAACACAAATGGAACCGAAGGGAGGAAAGGGAGGACTCTGCTCTCGGGTTAGGGCACTGGAGCAGTCCAAATTGTCGTTGATGCGATTAGGACACGAAGAAGCTTAGGGTTGGGGAGTGTTAAAATGGCGAAATCGGTTGTCGTAAATGAAAAAGGAAGTAGAGGGAGGAAAGGGAGGACTCTGCTCTTGGGTTAGGGCACCAGAGCAGTCCAAATCTTCGTTGATGCGATTAGGGCACAAAGAAGCTTGGGGGTCGGGGAGTGCTAAGATGTTGTGATCAGTTGTCAGAAATAGGAAATGGAACTAGAGGGATGAAGCGTTGTCGAAAGGGAGAAATCTACTGTCGGGTTAGGGCATCGGAGCAGAAGGAATCGTCGTTGCTGCGATTAGGCACAAAGAAGAGAGGGGGTCAGGGAGTGAGGGGTCTGGGGGTCGGGGAGTGAGGAATGGGGGGTCTAGGGTCAGGGGTCGGGGAGTGAGAAATGGAGGTTTGAGGGACCCTTAATAAATGTACAAAATCCATATCTTCAAAGAACTTACAATGGGTCAGTTCTTAAGTGATAAATTAGAGGATAAAGTTATATAGATAAGTATCTTATAAATTCATAGACCTCTTAAGACAAAAGGACAAGACAATGACTCTAAGTCATTCGATCATTTGAGGTCACAACCAGATGATTTGGGCTTGTGTTTGAAGTAAAAATGTGCGTCTAGAAAAATAAAAAGATATGGTCTTTCAATCAAGGATGAATTGTTGTTTACATGTATATAGAGGAAAGGATCAGCTACGAATTTGCTGGGGAACCCTGCATCAGAAGTAGTAGTGTGGGTTACCACTGGGTTGGCTACTGACTAGGAAGAGCTTGCATTGCTCCAGACTCCAGCCTGCAACTGACTCGCAAGCCCACAATCTTCTATTACCGAGATCCAAGAGAATAAAAACAACATAGTAAACACAAGTAAAGGGTGGCTAAAATTAACTAGCTTACTGATTCGATGGGCTTCAAGTTGAAAGGTGAGTCACCATAGAAAACGTTGATTGACCAGGAGCCCTCGTCGTCAGGGCGCCAGCCACGAGGGAGGTGAGGGGACAGGGCGGCATATGAGTACGTGGAAGATAGCATGAGCCAGGAGTAGAAGGAGACTACCGATCTGAGTACGACAAGGCAGCCAAGGAGGTGCGGGAGCGTGATGGAAATTGGAGAAAGAGAGTGCCTCGTGTATAATTCCACCTGGCACAGACCGCAATTGTCCCTCTACTACCACTGTCCAATTTTGAATGGCAGTAGCAGAGACCGAGGGAGAGACTTTTTAAGATAAGAGTGTAGATTTTTTTACCTTTTACGACACGTCCAAGTTTGAAGTCAAAAGTGGAGATGGGAGGCCATTTCCTGGAAGGAGAAGGGTGGCAATCGAAACATGCACATATATTGTGATTAAGAATTAGGAACGTGATGGATTATAAGAAGATGGCAAAGTTTTCAGTATTGGTAACAAGTAAGATGATGGGAAACAGGTACCTGAGAGGTGAAGTTCCATTTTATAGTTGTACACATCTCTTTTGATGATATGTACACCTATGAAGGAAGATCTGGAGGTCGGCAATATCTCCTTTGATGATCTCGACATCTATCACCTCTATAAAGGTATATTGGTGGCATCCCTCAGTGTTGGCCATGTTAGATCCCGAACTTACTAGATGTGGTAGTAGACCTTCTAGGAGCAAACCTTCGACTCAGAGTCAGAGGATGTAAGATTAGGCTGGCCAGAGGTATATGGTAGGAGGATGTGCAGTAGACATCTTGCCATTGGAGAGTGAGAGAAGAATCGGCGTTGGAGTAGGAGGGGTTAGGCCGATCGTGCGTGTCAGACTGTCTGAAGCACACAATCGCCTCTGCCACTAGGCGTGGAAGGAAGTAGTGGTTGGAAAACAAAGAAGAGACTGAGAGGGCTTGTCAATGACCTAATATGTATAGGTTGGTATCGAATCCAACCGTCAATGAAACATGGATTGCATGGTCAAAATGCAATAATAGACTCGGTCCTTCCTTTGCATGCTCCTATGTAATATCTATTTTTTAAACTCCAAAGATGACATGTGATGCCTTGTCTCACTCCAGTTGGAGAAAGGTTATGAAAGATGAAATCACATTGTTATTGGAATGACATATGTAATGCCTGGGCCCACTGCCCTAGGCTCTAGTAGAGTTTTAGGAATCACGACTGGCCCCACAGACCACCACTAGCCATAATTGCACACTTTTTCCTCACTCACATGCAAGTTGGGGTCAACTTCCCGACTGGTCACCCATCCTAGTACTACTCCAAGCACGCTTAACTATGGAGTTCTTTAGTGATGGGCTTCCGAAAAAGGAGGTGCACCTTGGTGATATGGGTAGTCCAATCATTCCTTTTAAGATCATGTTATATGAGGCCTCAAATCCTGGGATGTTACAATCTCCCCCACTTAGACTCTTGATGTCCTCGTCAAGGCTCAACTATATGGCCTCATAATCTAACCACATTTTAGTGTAGACCTACAATGGCCCATGGACACGCAGTTCCCGATCACGGAATACCAGCACAGGAGTGGTTACGTCAACCATGGACAACCCTTTCCTACCTTCCTGGACCACACGGCTCAAGACTGACATGCCACATGCCAGTGTGGGCCCCACCTACTGGAGGGGTTATGGCTCTGATACCATTTGTAATGCTCAGGCCCACTGATCTAGGCTCTAGTAGAGTTTCAGGAATGACAAATGGCCCCACAGAGCACCACTAGTCATAATTGTGCACTTTTTCCTCACTCACGCGCAAGCCGGGGTCAACTTTCCGACTGGTCACCCATCCTAGTACTACTCCAAGTTGAGCACACTTAACTATGGAGTTCTTTAGTGATTGGCTCTCGGAAAAGGAGGTGCACCTTGGTGATATGGGTAGTCTAATCATTCCTTTTAAGATCATGTTATCTGAGGCCTCAAATCCTAGGATGTTACAGCATATGTGGTATGTCTTTTTATATTGTTTTATGTTTTTTTTCTTTTATTCAACGTTTATATTGCACAATTCTTTTAAATACATGGCTTATATTGCATGTGCCTTTAATTCTACTCAATGACATGGCCACATAGATATGGTGCTACAAGATATAACATAATAAATCATATACATTATATTATCCCATTTTTATTCTTAATGTCACTCTACCAATTTATTTTACACGTTTTAAAATCCACCACATAACACTCACACCCCCAACAATGAACATGTTTTCTTCGCCCAAATTTATTTTGTTCTTATTTTCAACTATAGCTTGTTAAATTAAATGATTTCCTAAACATTGTGATTTTCTCCTAAATTTTCCTTAATCCCATTCTCCTTTAATCTTATCATTTCTTCAAATAAATCCCCATATAATAGAAGTAATTAATGATTAGTAGAGTTGTCAACATTTTAGTTCATATGGATTCCGGGCCACAAAACGTTGACAAAATGTTCAACCTGTATGACTCGAACACATTCAAGTTTCTATTTTGTTCAGTCATACGAGACTTAAAACTACTAAAAATATTGTCTTTCATATAGATTATAGGAGTCATAGAACTGTATATAATAATATCTCTCATTCTTTGGAGTTTACTCAATATCATTTGAAGGATTCATGCAAACTATGGAGGAAATATGCCTATCTTCTAGCACTACATCTCAAAGTCACAACACGCTTGCACCGTGTTTTACTTCAATAGAGTCATGTACATCTCAACAAATTCAAATTTGTACTTTCCATAATGATTTGAGGTCCACCCAATGGATGCGGAGATACCATCGTCGAATGGTTATTAGAAGTAGACAAATGCATAGGTGTGTCATATCTGAAGGTGGTGGAGAACTTATTGTAACATATGCTGGAATTTACAATAGTTTTCCACCCTATATGAAGATAAGGATTAATATGCATCCATATTTTGACGGGGTCAGTGAAGTTATTCAAGTTCTTAATGAAGGCATACACTCAACACTTGGTCAAAGAGCATTGTTTCAGCCTGTTATCTCGAACGTCGACAACTTCCAACATCATGTGGATAATGTTGTCAGCAGAATTCATAAGTGAGCAAGGCAATGAAGATATTTGATCTTATTCATGAAACAATGTGCATCATAGTTGAACGATGTTGCAACAAATTCATTGGAACAACCGAGCACTTCATACCTTCCTCAGACTAATATTGTTCACAATGGAGATCATGTTGATATGCATGTTGACTCCAACCCTACAATTTATGATAGTGCCTTTGAGGAGTGTTATAATCCTTCTGAGGTAGATGATTTGATAGTCCCCATGTAGTGAAGGTAATGGTTACAAAACCTCATGCATTATTGTACAAGTTAACTTTCTTTTCTCATCTTGTGTTATAACAAAACAAATGCACGTATTGTGGAAGAGACAGATGATTTTTATATATCAAGCACGGACCCAAATGTAGTAGATCCTTCCAGTGATGACATCTCTAATCCCATTTTTGGCAATCTTCTCAACGAACCACATAAGTTATCCACATGTAGTTTGTGTAAATATTGCGGCACCAAAAGCTTCCAATTTGAACCGCCATCTTTTTGTTGCATGAAGGGGAAGGTACATTTAGTTACCAATCCCATTCCAACACAACTATATGATTTGTATACATTGCAGACACCATAATCTTTGGAGTTTCTCAGGTCCATTCGAAGTTACATAGTCACTTTGCATTCACATCACACGGTTTCCATTTGGATGAAAATTTGTGTAGTATGTGGAATGGCATATTTACTTTTTGATTGTAGGGTCGTGTATCATTTCATAAATATATTACTACCTGGGAGTGATGGACCGAAATACCTACAACTCTATTTTTATGACACTGAATGTGAGGTACATAACAGAATGAAGGCAACTCCTTCACTAAATAGTGAATTAGTTACTAAACTGATGCACATATTGTCAATAAATCCATATGACCAATTTTTTCAGAGCCTCGAGGATATTCCAATGTCAGATAACTTTAGTTTTGCCATCAATAAATATGAACATCTAGATGAGAGGACATATAATTCTCCAATTGCTTCACAAGTTGTGGGTATCTGGATTGAGGGCAATGATGTCAGTGGTGCACAACAACGAAGCATAGTTGTTTATGCCAATTCAAGTGAGCCATGTATTGTGCAGTCATATTTAGGATGTTATGATCCTCTATCATATCCCTTGCTGTTTCCTAATGATAAATTCGATTGGCATCCACACCTCCCCAAAGTTGGTGTGCCATGGGATTCCATGCTACATAACTCGTTACATTCTGTTGAACATGTGATGGGCTCGAATGTAGTAGGTTAGTAGAATATATATATATATATATATATATATATTCATAAATTAATAAATTATGTACCAATATGATACAAATTGTATTTAAAATCAATTTTCTTATGATTTTTAGATGGAAAAAGTAGGAATAAGATATCTGTGAGAGAATACTACTATCATAAGCTACAAATTCGTGTGCTTGACAAATCAATCTTATTACATGTGGGTCGTCTCCTTCAACAATATGTTGTCGACATGTACATCAAGTTTAGAATCAACACATTTAAACTATATCCCAAAGGAGCAAAAGCAAATATGTGCTGATTTGTATCAAGGAATCACTGAAAGCATTAGGTCAGGAGAAGTCCATAGTAGCATGGTAGGTAAAAGAATTGTGTTACCTTCATCCTTTATTAGAGGACCATGTGATATGCGCCGTAAATACATGGATGCAACCTGATATCTTTTTAACAATGACATGTAATCCAGATTGGAATGAGATAAAATTAGAGTTATTCCCTAGACAACTTGCTCAAAATAGACTTGATTTAACATCTAGGGTTTTCATAGCAAAATTGGAGGATCTAAATGATCAACTATTTAAGAAAAATGTATTTGGAATCATAGCGGCACGTGTTCATGTTATCAAATTTTAGAAAAAAGGACTTCTGCATGTACACATTCTTATCATAATGAAACGTGACTATAAGATCATCAATCCAAATCAGTATGATAGCATAGTTTGTGCTAAAATCCTAGATCCTGAATGTTATCCCATATTACACACATTGGTTGTCAAACACATGTCGCATGGACCATGTGGTGTCCTAAACCCTAAAAAAGCTTGCATGGTAAATAAGGAGTGTCACTTCCGATATCCAAGGAACTTTTGTTCCAATGCCATGTAAGGCAAAGATTCATATCCAATTTATAGGAGAAGAGACAATGGGGTTATTGTTGATGTAATAGGAGCCACACTAGATAATACGTGGGTGGCACCATATAATCCATATTTGTTACAGAGATATAGGTTTCATATCAACACATAGGTATGTTCAAGCATCAAAGCAGTGAAATACCTCTTCAAGTATATATATAAGGGCCATGATAAGGCTTCAGTCAACATAGCTCCAGATTCTACATACCAGATGGTCACTGAGGTGAATCAATTTTGAGATGATCGGTGGATATCTCCACTAGAGGCAATGTGGAGGATATTTGAGTTCAAACTTAGTGAGATCCAACCATCAGTAGTGTCCTTACAACTGCATCTACCTAACATGCATAGTATCACATTCTTAGAAGATGATAACTTGCGCAATGTTATCCAATGAGATGGTGTTTGTAGGACAATGCTCACTGAGTATTTTGCTACAAACTCGAATGATGAACAATCTCATCAATATCTATACAAACAATTCCCTGACATTATGTGTGGAATAACTCTGGTAAATTTTGGAAGAAAAGAAAGCAAAGATAGGTTATTGGTCGTATCATTACTATAAATCTTATTGAAGGTGAGAGGTATTATTTGAGGATATTACTAAATCATGTCAAAGGTTCAAATTCATTTGAGAGTTTGAGGACCGTTAATGGTGTTGTCCAACCAGCATTCAAACTTTCAACTGAACATCGAAGTCTCATTGAAAGTGATGATACAATTTTTGAATGTTTAAGTGAAGTAACACAGTTTGAATTCCCAATTTCATTGCGGATATTATTTGCTACAATATTAGTGTATTGTGAATCAACAAATGTAAGAGCATTGTGGGATGCAAACCTTAATGATATGGCAGAAGATTTTTGTGGGATTGGAACTACTGATGAGCATCAGTTGGAGCAGAGAGGGCTATATAGTATTAAATCAATTCTAGAGAGCATGGGGAAGAATATAGAGGATTATGACTTGCCAATGGTTGATGAAGATTTTTCAATAATTACTAGAGAAAATATGTCACATGAAATTGCTAAAGAGATGAATATACAAATAAGTGAAGAAGATGTATCATTTATTTCATCACTAAACAATGACCAAGAATATGCATTCAATGAGATATTTAGTTGTATAATGGGGAACCAGCCTGGAATATTCTTTGTTGATGATCCTGGTGGAACTGGAAAGACATTTCTATACAAGGCATTGTTAGCAAAAGTAAGGTCAATGGGTTTCATAGCCATTGCAACAGCAACATATGGTGTTGCAGCATAGATCTTACCTGGAGGGAGAACTGCTCATAGTAGATTCAAAATTCCTATCAAAGTTGAAAATAATTCAACTTGTAATGTAAGTAAATAGAGTAGTCTAGTAGAACTTCCTATATCATCAAAAGTAATTATATGGGACGAGGCATCCATGATAAGGAGACAAGCATTTGAAGCCTTATATCACACTTTGCAAGATATAATGGGATCAAGCCTACCATTCGGGGGGAAAGTGGTAGTTTTTTGTGGTGATTTTAGACAAGTTTTGCATGTTGTTCGACGTGCAACTAGAAGTGAGACAGTTGATGCAAGTCTAATAAAATCATTTCTTTGGCAAAAAATGCACAAATTGAAACTAAAGCAAAATATGAGAGCTTTTTGAGATTCATCCTTCTCAAACTTTCTACTACATATAGGACAAGGAACAGAACCAGTAACAGATGATGATTACTTTCACCTCCCGCACGAAATGGCTCTTGAGTACATAGATGACACGACCTCTAGGAAAAGACTCATACAACATGCCTTCCCATCTCTTCATGATAACACAATGTCGACTGACTACATGATGAGTCATGCAATATTATGCACAAAGAATGAGTATGTTAGTGAAATCAATAATGACCTCATACAACAGTTTCATGGGGAGGAGATCACCATTACAGTTTTGATAGTGTTGTTGATGATGAAAATCATAACTACCCTGAAGAATTCCTTAATTCACTAGTTCTAAATGGTTTGCCCCCTCATTTATTGAGGCTAAAGAAAAATTGTCCTATAATGTTGTTGTGAAATATTGACCCGGAAAAAGGGTTATGCAATGTTACACGACTGGTTTGTAAAGGGTTTCAGAAAAATGTAATTGATGCAGAGGTTACAGTTGGTCAAGTGAGGGGAAAAAGAGTTTTCATACCAAGAATACCTCTTATCATGCCTGACAATGATGGCCTTCCATTTGCTTTTAAAAGGAAACAATTTCCAGTGCATTTGAGTTTTGCAATGACAATAAATAAATCACAAGGTCAAACTATTCCCAATGTCGGAATTTATTTGCCCCATCTTGTATTCTCTCATGGACAGTTGTATGTAGCACTATCAAGAGGAACATCCCAAAATACAACGAAGGTCCTGGTTAAACTGGAAGAGAATAAGTTCAATGGTGGAACATTTACAAAAAATATTGTATATAAAGAAGTATTAACATTTATTGATGGCATCCTTCTATCTTTAGTATCTCATGTTGATTATTTGTAAATACTACTTTGCTACACTAACATTTTTACATGTGATAACAAGATGACAAAAGATAATTATGCCCCCTTTCGATATGTAAATTGATTCCAAAATAACTGGAAATTAAAGGTTTGCTTGGCCTTTAAATGGAAAGCACGTGAAATAACAAGGGGAAGAAAGAAGCAAAAATTGTTGTTTATTAATGAAGAGGTATATTAAATTACAATTGTTAATTTGTTCTTACTTCAAATACATTTATGTGTTCATGTGTTTGTGTGTTTATGTAATGTCTAAATATTGAGTTTTTATTCTAAGGGAGAGAGGATGGAAGCCAATTTAGTCGATGATGTAGTAAACCAATTCAGTAATACTTTTAAAGAAGGAAAGTGTTTTATATTGGATAATGTTTGTGTTGAACAATTCTACAATGACTATAGAAATGCAAAGAGGAATGAAGAGTGCATAATCAACAAAAAATGTGTGGTTGTTGAAACATCATAAGATTGTGACTAAATACCTATGTACTCATTCCAGTTTACTGAGTTTGATGAGTTTCAGAGTCTTCAAGATGAAGACATTTCTTATAGGTAATTCTACTTTATTTTCATTTTATATTATCATTTTATAATATTCATATTATTTTCTATGTTACTTGTAGATATCATTGGAATGATTACTAATGTTGACGAGATTTAAATCATTAAGAAGAAATCAGGTCAACAGGTCGCCAAGTGTGATATCACATTGCAAAACAAAATGTAATTAATACAGATAATTTTAATTACTCAATGAGTAAATGAAGTATTTATTTTCTAACACTTATATTTATCCTTGGTATTTAGGTGTACTATGGCTAAGTGTACATTATGGGGTGAAATAGCAGTCATGTCATATGATAATTTAAAAGAAAACTATAAAATGAGGAATATAGTTGTAATTACTGGATTGCAAGTTCGATGCTTCTAAGGTAAGATATTATTAATAATTTTATTTTTGTTTTCATAAAGTTATTTATTATTTTAATTATAGGTTTTTACCTTTCAAGCACTTACACAACAAGACTTATATTTAATCCCCCATTGCCATGAGCCAATGAAATGAAGACAAGGTAGTCATTTCCATACATCACACATTCAAACAATAGTTCATATATACTTTTTTCCAAACTGACATCTATAATTTTAATAGGTTGTCTGACAGTGGTGACAGTATGTCATCACCTGTGAATGTGTCTATGCATAAACAAAATATAGAGCCAATAAGGATCACTATTGCCATCTTGAATGAATCCTTAGAGAGTGGGATACTACACAAAGTAAGTAATGGTAGTTTGTAACTTATACAGATACTTAAATATATATTATCAGAATAACATGTTGAAATTTTTTAGGACCAAGTTTATGAAATTAAGGCAACAATTGTATAGATTGATTGGGATCGAACACTTTGGTACAATGCTTGTGTGAGGTGTAGGAAGAAAGTATATGATGAAAATGGTCAAGGCAAAGTCTGCACCAAATGTGGATCAAAAGATAGTATGCTCAGGCAATTTTACCTTCTTTTATTATCCAATACATCTATATTTTATAATTTTCTTGTAAGTTAATATTGCATTTTGTTGATTATAGGTACATTATGAAAGTTGAAGTCGTGGGCGTTTTTTATTCCATTTGATTAACATTATTTGACACGGCTGCACACCATCTCCTGGTTATACTAATGTAGAGTTAAACAATATCTACACACAGGTTCTTTATTCTTTTTAGAAATATATAAACAATTCATGGTCTTTATATTTACAATAAATAAAATTAAATTGGTCTTATAATATAGGAAAATGGTGAAGAAATGGTGGATGTCATACAATCTAAGGTGAAATGGAATCAGATGATTTTTCGTGTCAAAGCACAAGATGCCCAACCATTTGTACTTGAAGCACAAGGGACACCAACAACAATGAAGCAAATGGCTAAAGTCCTAGATGTAGTTCCTTTAGATATTAAGTAAGAAAGTATGATTCTTTTATTTGATATCGACAACAAAATTACTTTTTAATGTTTTTAATATATGTCCTAAATTCTAAATTGCTACTTTTGTCTTCCTTATAATTATATTCTTTGGTGTGTTTTATGATACCATCTTTTTATGATTGATATTTTTATATAATATAGAAAAAGTCATTCCAAAGCTTCATGTGGTAACATATACAAAATTATCAATAATTACTATTGAAACACATCATTTTGCCAAATTGATCACCAGAACCGTAAGTAATTTGACTCCAATAATGATTATATTATTAAAAATTTTGAATATTCACACTAATTATTTTTTGTATGTGAAAGGTTTGAAATCAAATTATAAAATATTTAGGATTAAACCACCAAAATGTGAGCATGTGCATTGATAAAAAGTGAGATATTATTGTATTTTACTTGTTCTTTATTTATTTCATAATTTTATTAAATTATTAAAGTGAAATTCTCTTCTTCAATCAGGTATCCACTCCACTTTGATACATCGTATGAGGATGAACTCATTAAACTTCAATATTGGATGGGAAAACAAATGTCTCACGTCATCTGCAAATTATTTTCAAATAATGAAATTTCAGTTATAAAATGAAAATGTATTTTCATTATTTTTAAAACAAAATGTCTACACATAACATACATTTATAAATTTAGTTTTCTTATTTAACAATATTAACATTATAATATTTTCCTATTGCAATTTCAACAAATTTTATATGTCATGTGCATGTACACGTGTGTGTTCACTAGTATAAAGAAAAATGTAACTTTTAGGGTTTTGAATCATTAATGGAAACCTAACCCTAATTCCACATATATGCATCATAGGTTCTTTGAAGGCCTAGGTTGGGACCTAGACTTGGCTTTAGATAGAATAGACTCTAAAGAGAGGTATGTTGTATCCCTTATTCCTCAATGTTGAGTAATTAACATGTCTTATCATTCTTTTGACTTTGGCCTACACATATGCCTATTTTCTTGATATCATGGTTCATGTGAACTATCTTGCTTGTTTTGGACTTGGATATTCTCTTAATATCTATCTTGTGCCTTGGTGCATGTTGGTTTTATATAATGATATGTGCCCACTTTGAAGTAGATGTTTATATGTTTGTGTTGTCCATTGTGTGATGGAAACATTGTATAATTCTGACCATACTTGTCTACTTTTTTTTATAACAAGGAACCCCTCCCGGGATCGGCCACTATTGGACCCCACCCAGCCAAGGGTAAACATGCTATGTGATTCAGTAGTACTAGATTAGTATAAATTACATTGGTTTTGGGGCAGTAATCCCCTATTGATTATTAAGGAGGGAGGCAGTATACCGTTCTCTGTAACCGAGTGTGGTAGTAATCCATACTCAAATTTATATATTGGGAAATTGGTAGTATTCCTTTCTCTATCAGGTTTCAAGTTTATACTTGGTTGTATTTGTGTTTATATTTTTCTAGGGCTATGATTATCTCACATGCATGCAGGTTATTGATGTTGATTGTGGTGTGTGTGCCCTACTTTATTTTTGTGCCAATATTGCACAATCTTTATTGTTTCATTTATGGCAAGTATCTTCTTTTATGATGGTGGTGTTTCTTATCTTTTATGCCCTCTTTTGGGGTATTCCTTATCTATTGCATGGGAAGCATGTATATTTGATGTCCTTATTACTTATATTGCTCAAAGTTTTCTTTAGTATACACATATCAGCTTTTTGCTGATGTTTTCTTTTCTTTGCTTCTTTTTTGGGGGTATGCTTCCAACCCTAGGTTAGATCAAGGAGAGGTGAATTTCGACATCAACCTTTATAGTTGAGCTATTGGTAGACTTGAGGAGGTGGTTAGATGGCCCTTGGTTTGATCTTTGGCTTATATGTTTATTTATCCTTTTTGGACACCCATGTGTGGGGAAGTGATGTATAATGTTATCAAGCTTTGTAAATTGTTAGATAATGATCTTATCCGCTGCTACTCATTGTGTTATGATACATAAATGTTGAATAAATTGGTCTCCGTCCCTTTGGTGAAAAATTTTATGTGGTGTTTGGTTCAAGGGATGTTGCCTTTTTATTTTTAGTAGGGAGTGGTTCCCCTCTGGGATCCCGCTCCTTATAGCATGGTTTCAGAGTCACTAGTAGTCAGCTGTCTAACTATTTCAAACTTGTCTCCCTTAGGATGTTTACCTTTATCTTAGGTTGCTTATACCTAGTACCTTGCCTTGTGTAGGCAAAACCCTTATGGCGGGAGATAACTCAACTGTTGACAACCAGTATGATTACGAGACACCCTAAAACCCTAGGTTTGGCTAGGGGACCTCAGCTTCCGCTGGTTTGGGTGTAGTCATCTCATCAGAGCAAGAGTTGGCTATGTATCGACAACTTTTTGCTACTTCCATGGCGGGGAAGATGAAAGACCCGAATGTACCTGAAAAGCTTACAGAGTTCTCGATCATGGAATACATGAAGATGCAACCACCTTCCTTCAAGGGTGAAGGTGAGATAGAGATGGTCGAAAAAGCTAATGATTGGGTGTTAGCCATTGAGAGGACTTTTGATGGTATGGCATGTCCTCCACACTAGAAGGTTAAGTTTGCTTCATATGTCTTAAAAGGACCAACAAGAGTTTGGTGGAATGGAATTGCAAGGACTAGAGACATCTCAACCATGTCTTGGGTGGAGTTTTTGGTTCTCTTCCGTGGAAAGTATATCGACACTGCTGCCCTAAACAAGAAAGAAGCAAAGTTTTATAGCTTGAAGTAAGGTCTTTATCTGTTTCTGTGTTTGCGCAAAAGTTTCTGCTGTTGGAACATTATGCAGTGGGTTTGGGTGAGGAGCGAAGAGCTGACCTATTCCTCCAGGGACTCAACTACAACATGGGTCATGCTCTTATCCCACAGCTACCTTTGACCTTTCAGTAGATGGTTGATAAAGCTTTGGTTGTGGAGTCTTACCCAGGGTTTCAACCTAGGGAGTTTGATAAGAAGAGGAAGTCCTCTGATGATGATCTAAAAAGAGACAGTTGTGCTAAGTGCAATAGACCCCATCCTCTAGCGAAGTTCCCTCATGTTAGAAATCAAGGCACACCAGTGGTATGTCACTATTGCAATGAACCTGGGCACATCTGACCTGATTGCCCTAAGCGTCGTAATGGACAAGCTCGAGTACAACACCAGCAAGCACCTCCTCAGTATCAGGGCAACAATAATGGTAACAATAATAGAGGAATACCTCTGGAAAGAAAAGCTGGAAGAGTTTTTGCTTTGGATGGTGAAGAAGTTAATGATGATGAACAAGAGCAAGTTAACCCATAGTTCCTTAGATTAGTCTTTACAAGTTATGTTTCCTTTTTGCATGTTGCTTATGTAGTTGGATGTAAGAAGTATAGTTTAACCTTTTGTATCTGAAGTTTAGTTTGATATAATAAGATGAACCCTTTTAAGGGGTGGTGGATAAGTTTGCTTATGGATGTTTTGATTTTGAGGATGAAATCCCTTTAAGGGGTGGTGGTGTGCTGTAACATACCAGAGCTAGAACCCTACCTTAGTAGTTTTACCCCTTTTGATTTAGCCAAACAAGGATAAGCTAATATGTGTAATTAATCCAATGAAATCTAAAATGTGTCACAAGAATTGTAACATAACAAAACATGCTTAATAATCATATATGACACATATGGAGATAATATGATTATAATTGGTCGAATAATGAACTAATGGGCCATATGACATATCTCATAAAAATAAGTTCCAAAAGTAAAATATAAGTTTAAAATCGAGTTCCTTGGGTCCCAATTGCATTGGGAGTCAAGTTTCACTTTATTCACATAATAATAATTAATTTAATTCAAATTGGAAAAAAAAGGTGTGTTTTTTCAAAAATATCAAATAAAATAATAAATGACTCCAAAAGAAGTAAATAATCTTAGATTCATAATCTACATAATAAATATAGCCTTTGGGTGAATTTTCATCCAATTTGGAGAAAGTTTGCTTAAAAGGTGAAATCAAGAGAGATAAAGTAGTTAGAACCTTCAAAATATTAAATAAATATACAAATAACTCTAATGTGTAAAATTGATGGTAAATTCGTATCCAACGCATTAAATATGACTTGTGGGTCAAGTTTCATAAAAATTGGATAATCTTAATATCATTAATGAAGGAGGAAAGAGAAAATATGATTTGATTTATTTGAGACATTAAAAGTTCTCAAAAGGCAAATCTTTTTTTTAGAGAAAAACGGAAGATTCATTACTCGATAGCCATACGGAATCTACAAGAGGGGATTGTAAATACATCATAACAATCATTAAATAAGATCGGGAGCACTAAACCACTACGGCTCATATCAGAATGAGATTGGGGATCTTCTGTATTGTTTCCTCTTCTCTGAGGCTGACACGGGCAGCTTTTCACGAGAAAATCCTTCAACTTGAGCATTGAGCAGTAGTAGAGAGACTAAACTTGATACATATCTCGTTGATGTATGATCTCCTCAGACACCACATAACCAGGTAACAAGATCAAACCGGTGCAAAATTGAGACTTAGCAAAGGCTAAAAATATCATCACTCTCCAAGAGAGGAACGCACGGAGCGGACTGAAACACACCGATAAACGGCGACTAAACAGGCAGATGAACTGCCACAAACAACAGACAACACAAACAACAATGGAAATAACAGAAAGCAGTAAAAAGGATGGTGAAATAGGGGGAAGATGAGCAGCGAACCACTTCAGAGAAAGGGAAACCCCGGATGCTTTCTTCGGTTCCTCAGTCACAGCGACCTCCGGAAACACCCGAAGGGGTTACCCAGACGACGACACCCCTTTGAAGCACCAGCAAAAACCGGATCTAAGATCCTGTTCCTAGCCGCCGCAGACAGGGCGTGTAGCGAGGAGAGGAGAGAACCACAGCGAAGCTAACCAAGGAGTCCCGATCCGGCTGGAGCAGCCGCTGAGGCAGCCCCCGGGGGAGCAGGGCGGCGAGCCTAGCCGTCGAGCCCCCTCCCCCAGGATCAGAGAGTCGTGCCCTAGTCGCCCTCTCTGTCGGTCAAAACGGGTCGAGCCTGCTGAACATAAAACACAACCCTCAAAAGGCAAATCTAATTGCATATTTAGATTCATCATATCTAAAATAGGTTGGGTGTCAAACTAAATTTGGTATTTGTTTGTGCCCTCAAAAGAAGAAAGAGAAAAGGGAAAATTAAATGCAACATCACTTTAATCCTATTCATGTTTGGACTATGATTTTCATATTTTAATTTGTCACGTCTATTTTTGTGCACGCATGTATCTCAGCCATCGTATTCCTGATCAGATGGTCATCTTGTCATCTCTCTTACGAGTCGGAGTGCTATAGTGGTGTCGTGGTGGGATGACTTTCGTTTGCAATTTTCTTGATCGATTCTCCACCAAATCACATGATTTCTTTGCCATTGTATTCCTTTTTATTTTCCACATACATCCATACCAAAAACCTGACCTATGGTTGCTTATTCAGGAAATGCCCAAACATTGGGCCCCAAGTTCTCACGGCCAAAGTGGTACTGCCCAAGAACTCAACCATATATATTGGGGAGTAGATTCCTAGTTCTGTCGCACCTTACCCAACGTGCCTCTCACCTCAATTTGTCTTCTTGCTCTTTCTTCTTTGCGACCGATCGAGTTTTGCTCTCTGGGTTTGCGGCACACCGCCGAGGAACTTGGATTCGTCATGGCCCAAATTGTTTTGATGGTAAGCTTCTCTGGATTTGTGGCAGTGTTTTCAGCTATTTGGTTTTTTGTGAGGATGCCTGGTCAGGTTTTCCCTAAACTTGACCATCGCAGCTACTTCACGCACTGCAGCCATGGCGAGCGCTGGAGCTAGAAGATGGTTTGGACTCGATTTCCTCTTCTACCCTTGATCATCCTTTGTTTTCGATTTTTAAGGCAAGGGTATTATTGTCTTTTTCCCTCTTATCTTTTGCTTTGGAGCAAGTCAAACGAGCCCTTGACTCGTTGACTTGGCCGGCGTCCATTGGGCCAAGTCATGTGGGCCCAAACTGCTTTTTCTTTCTTTTGTTGATTTTCTCGCCTACGTGGCTTATATGTTTAGTTGTCCTTTTTGGACACCCATGTGTGGGGAAGTGATGTATAATGTTATTAAGCTTTGTAAATTGTTAGATAATGATCTTATCTACTGCTACTCATTGTGTTATGATACATACATGTTGAATGAATTGGTCTCCATCCCTTTGGAAAAAACATTATATGGTGTTTGATTCAAGGGATGTTGCCTTTTTATTTTTAGTAGGGAGTGGTTCCCCTCTGGGATCCCACTCCTTACACATAGTTTCAACAATCATGAAGGAGAGGATGACTGTGGTCTCATCTATTGGGTTGAGGGAGCAAAATTAGAGTGGGAGGGGAAGTATAAGGGACCTCGACGGTGCTTTCTCGAGCACCGGTTGGCAATGTGAGAACGTGCCAAAGTGTGTCTGAGAGTGGCTATGCCAAAGAGGGACCGGTGCAGTTGGGTGATCCTGTTATATGAAATCTTAGGGTTTGATATAGGGCTCAATGAACTCGAGATGACCTGTTGAAGCCGCTCATAGAGGAAAACTAGGGAATCATTGAGAGTAGAGGGAGAGAGAGAGGTCAAGATATGTGAGGTATTTGTTGTGTTGCTACACACTCTCACTGTGAAAACAACATGAGGTTGGAAATGAGGTTTGCACCTCTACATTGTGATCTAACAGTCCTAATAGAACCCAAACTAAAAACTTAGTGTGTCACGTGCTAAATTGGTCACCCTTCGTACCACATATTAATTGACATGGCTTTGATTTCTCATTTCTAGTGAAATGTGGCAAACTTTCTAGATTGAACTTGAGGATTCCAAATATCAAATCAAATCTTGCATTTGAGCTAAGCAAATAGGAGTTTCACATGATTAGGCATTTAGGGTAACTTATGTGCTACTATTTATTGAAAATGGATTAAATTTGTAAACTAGCATTATTAATAATGTTTATTCTACACTAAAAATTATGGGTGTTACCATTTTACCCACCTTATAAAAAATTTGTCATCAAAATTTGTATGCACTAACATGGTACTACCCACCTTAGGATTTCACATATATGCACACTACTAAATAAATCTTATTATAATGTTTCATAAGTATGCACTAACATATTCACGATATGGCATTTACATAAACATGCAATGTATCTAAGTGAGTAGTAAAATTATGAGTGCAAGGTCACTAATTGGACATGAAACTAAATATACCTTCATCTTCCACCATGGCAAAAATTCTAGCTTGCCTTTTCTCTGCCTGAGCTGGATCAGGGTCATTTCACCTTATCCTTCTTGTTGTGCATGATCTTGGGGCAGTTTTGCTTGATGTGTCCCTCTTAATGGAAATAGTAGCAAGTAGTTCTACCCATCCTGCATATGCCACCATGGTTCTTGTAGCACTTGGGACACTTGGCACACTAGGGGGTATCATCCTCATGATCCTTTCTTTTCTTCTCATTGTTGTTTACATGATGATGGTGGTTGTCACTTGCCCTCTTGAATGTCCTCCATGGGTGGTCCTCGAGCTATAAAGAAACATAAAGGGCCTTTTGCACTATCCTAAGGACACACCTAGTGAGGGCATAGATAATATCATCCTTGAAATCATGGATGAACTTCTTGGCGAGGCGTATCTCATTAAGCCCAATCCCATATTTCTAAAGGATATACATGGTATGATGCATCACACACATGTCTCCACACAGAAGGAGATTGAGCCACTTGTCCTCTTTCTTGTCGACCATGGCTTCTAAAATGTAGTGGTTCCTGAAGGTGACTATAAACTCACCCCAAGCTAGGGGCTTACCACCTAGGTCTCTAGCACCATAAAAATTCTCCCACCGGTCATGTGCAGCTCCCTGTATCAAATGTGTCTTGAACCAGACATGAGAGTCCTTGGGGAAATATAAGTCTTGTAAGTTGATCTCCATGTTGCGGAGCCAGACCTCTGCCTTACCCATCACATCCAACTCCTCACCAACAAAGGGTTCTAGCTTTATCTTGAGGAACTCAAGAATTACTTCATGCCTTCTTGGGTGGGCATCACCCCTTCTTCCAACAACATTTGTCAATGACTTGACGAACATATCATATGGAACTGAGGGGTTAACCCTAGGAGGACTCTCCACATGCCCCTCCTTACTGACAGAGAAGCTTTCCTCGTCAGAATCTAGATGGGCTTTTCCCTTGTTAGGACAAACCTAATGGGCCATATAAAAGGGCAAAAAGATGTTCATAAGCATGAATATTAAAATATAGGATCTTACTAAGTGTCCATTATAGGATTTTCTATGCTACCACTTTTGGTACGACCTCCTTTTTAATATTAATACAACCATAGCATAAGCATTATTCACATAGGAGATCAAGAAAAAATGTGACATGATATCATTGAACAAGCAAAATCCATATAACGGAAGTAAATGGACACAAAAGTCTTATTACATGCTATAAATGAGGACAAAAAAGCCCAACATAATGAGAGTTTAACATGGAAACTCCTACATAACATGAATGAAAAGAAACATTATGACTATCTAGAATGGCACCCCAGCGAGTAGGATCCAGTGATTGTCCTTGAGCTAAAGTCTATGGTTCTACTTCTTCTCCTTCTCCTCACCTGTGGACATCTCTTACCCGATCATGCATTAGAAAAAGGATAATCAGTAAGTGGCATGAGCATTCTAAGGTATGTGAAATCACTAGAATAAGAAAACTATGTACATTATTCTTAAACATTATATATGCAAAACTAACACTTAAAATCTATGAAAAACTTGCACATGAAATATAATATTTCTTTATGCTTAGTTTTTATCTTTTTATGTAACTTATATTGAAGACATGTACCATGGTGCCTGGGTCTCATGAGCTGCACTTTGGTGCCTAGGTATCTTATCTGAGTCAGCCTACACTAAGGCTTGGGCCTCATGCTCTACACTATGGCATGTGTCATGTCTCTTGAGTTGGCCTACACTAAGGCCTGGGTCTAACTCCATAATTTGATGTCATCTTAATTCTTATCTTAACTTGAAATCTTAACACATGAATATTAATATGATCTTATTTTTCAATCTTAATCTTGAATCTTAATGAAAATGATATGATAAATCTTATCATGAACTCTTGAATATTAAACTTTATAGCATGAATTCTGAAAGCATAAGAGGATATAAATCATGAATATATTAATTTGACAATAATGAACATGAAAAGATGTTAAAAAAATAAATAGTACTACATACTCATGGGCATGGACCACTTAACTAATTGTAGAGGACATTCCCCAAAAGGTTTACTAGTCTTTGATGTCTTAATTAACCTGAAATACTCAAAGAATCCTAATTATTACCTTAGAAACCCTAATTAATGCTAACTATAAAATATTGTGAAAACCCATTATAAATAGATATTGAAACCAACTCCATTAGATAGAACTTGAAAAGCATATCAAAATACGTATATGGAACATCCCCATATGGGCTCTGGATCATTTTATACTAATTTCTAAAGTTATGACCTATATCGGCCAATCATAGACAAGACAAAATGCCCAAAAATAATTTACCAAAAATTTCACTAAAATCATACTACTCTTGCAAATTCCATCCTTATTCTCACGTGTCACACATCACATTTGGAACATTAGAAAAAGATAGAGAAATAGTTCTTTGGCCTATTGATCATGAAATCCAGAAATGATCGATTTACCCTAGCCATTCATTTTTTACTTTATTGCAACATGGGATTGACATCCTAGAATTGGTTGTTTGATTGTTCTCCATAGTATCTCATGTCATGGTTGTTGTTGGAGGAAACTCATGATTGTCAAGTGGGGTTAGTCTTTGCCATTGCTCCTCACACCCATGCCATTGACTTCAACATGACCAGACAAACTTAGCAAGCTCCAACTCACAGAAGACAGCGGTTGGAGCAGCTCCTACTGCTTGTCGTGGAACAGACACACAAAGGTCAGAGATGAAACACCATCAAAGCAACATCAGAGAGGGAAAGCATCGTCTAAGGTAGACTTGCGACATAGAGGGGCGAAGCTGTACTACTGATCAAAGCATGGGAGGGACATGAAACTAGAACTTCACATTTATGGCCATGAAGGATGTAAAAATGGTTTCTTTGGTTTGATTTACCTATTACGGAATTGAGGAATCTTATAGTTTCTCAGCAATCCTAAGAGCGCTTCTAGATCCTTTATGTGGTGTGAGTGGCTCTATTCTTTTCATCGTCAAATATCCTTGGGCTTCATAAAACTTGAGCCGGGGAGAATTCTCATTGGTCTATGACATTAGGTGGAACTTGCAGAGGCTTCACAGGGCCCCAAGGATGTTCCTTAAAGACCCAATATGTTTGAGATGGCCCCTATTGATGAATGCATATTCATCCCATTTTTATTTGCATTTTCAGGCTATTTTAGCATTCATTTAGCTTAGTTTTCATTAGAATAGACTTGTTTTGATTTACTTAGGTTTTTATGTTAATTTATAGGAATTTGATACTTTTCTTGACTCCCTTAGTAGGTTTTGAATTCTAACACTCAGCAGTGTCCTGGAAAAAACTAGATTTTGAACACTTTCAGAAGGCATATCGATACACAAATTTTGTGTCCAAGGACAATTTCAACCTATCGATCGACATGCCAATCGAAATTAAAATCGACGAACAACCAAGACATACAAGAGCTCGACAATCTTGTCGACCTCCCAACTCGACATAGAATCTCTCGGAAACCTTGTCGACCTCACTGGTCGACAGATCCATCGATCTCTCCTTTGACAACATGATCAGTTTGTTCAACTGACAAGAAATTGACTCGTCGACACAATCCTGTCGACACTCTCGTTGATAGCCACAACTTCAACTGACAGTCTTGTCGACCCACAAGGTCAACGGTCCCATTAAACTCCAAGAACCGATAATAGAAGTCCAAGCATCAGCATCATTAGTTGACATACCCGTCGACTGATGGACCCATCGATCAACACTAATGGAAAGTGGTCGACACCGATAGGGAAAGCAAGAGGTCAATAGCCTTAACCCTATAAATAGGCCCCCAGCGCAGCCTTACATCTCATCTTAGATTTTGTGGAGATAGAAATACCCAAATGTTGCCACTACAATTTGTGCAAGGAAGAGACCTATCCACCAAGCTAGTTCTATCAACCTAGCTAGACGACGCCTATCGACCTCAAACACAGATCGACAGACCTCCTTCATCCGCAACTCCAAAGCTATTGATCTCCTTCTTAGGTGATCGACCTCTTCCTCAAGCTACTATTCCTCTAACTACTTCTACTACAAGTCAGGGTTAATACCCAAAGGAGAAAGAAGGAAGGAAGTCCTCAGTCGCACACCACACCAAGCCGCTTCCGCCACCATCATGACCATGATGGTGTCCTCTTTCTCTTCTTTGATATTAATCTTTCCATGTCGAGGGAGTAGTCTTTTCACTCGGGTGTGGGGACTAGCCCCACTACCCATTTCTTGCAATTTCATTCATGTTCTAATTCTTGAATGAACTCATATAATTCATAGCCAATCATTTATCACATGACTTGTGGATTGATCACTCGCTTTACGTTATTTATTATAATCTTTTACCATAAGAACTTCAATGTTTAAGATTTGAATACTGATTAGCTTTGGTTGACACCTTGATAAGAACTTCTGATAAAAAGTCTCCAGAGTAGTGGATAGAGGATCCGTAAGTAACGGGACAACAAGCTTACAAGGATATCTACTCATGCAAGTTTTTGATGCCAAAAGGGGAAACTTGCATAACTTCAATTATATCTTCATACAAGTTTGGATTTGAATGATTGTGTAGATTTGAGTAGTGGCGGTGAACCCTAGTTCCACCCTAGTGTTTCCATCTATTGATAACTAGAACCTTAATTTAGCTTTTTTCGTTCTTGCATTTTTAAGATTAAACAAACCAATCTCAACTTTTGTGATAAATACTAGTTCTTGCTAAGTTACTTTGATTTGATAATTCTTAAACAAGTTGTCCCTTGGGATTTAATCCTTAACTATATTATGATAAGATCCATCCGCTTGCGGGTGGCATTATTGCACCTTGGTTTTGGTAAACTCTAGGAATTATATTCCTAGTGAATTTGCAGTGCGATAATATTCCATGTCACCTATGCTAATAACATTTCTGACAAGCACGAGGGAGAGGGTGATTGTGGTCTCTATTGGTATGTATGCCCCGAGAGCCAATCATATGATGATTGTGATTGCATATCATATAAAATATTTGATTAGTAATAATAAAGCAAAGCTTCCAATTCATTCTGTTTCACTTTTATGAGATAATGAGGAAACATAATGAATGTATAAAGAATGATATTACTCAATGACGTTTGTCTTCAAGTATGTGACTTGAACAATTAAATCATATGGATGCTAAGAGTATGTATGTTCTTATTATGTCCCTGATTAATTGTTATTTTGGAAGGCAGATAGACATCGGTAACACTTAAGACTAGAGTGTGTGTTGGTTGATGGCAGAATCTCATCAGTCGTGATATGTGATATCAAACCAAGCACATAGATACTTTTAGGGAACAATGTATCTGACAGACCTACCTTGGGAGTGACACATGGAAACCATAATTTGTGGTCATATTCATTTCTAATAGTGAAGGTGGTGATTGTGGTTCTTAGACTTGAAGTCACTACACTCATCACATGTCGTTCGGTATACTTTGAAATCATCCAACATAACCCTAAATAAGGATTTCCATGACGATAATGATTAGGTAGTTGTGACACATGGGGATTGACTGTGAGTGATGTAGATGGGAGTCCCTCCTACTGGAGTATGATATCCAGGCCACTTGATAAGTGAGATTGAGAAATACATGTGCATATACATGTAAATCAATATATGATATGGAGGTCACATATATCTCAAATAGTTTGCTCTAGTTCAAGGAACATAAATTGAACATTGAGAGGATGACAATTCCATGCCTCAAGTTTATTCTGGATATAAGAGACAAAGGAATTATAAAATCACTACAACACCTTACATAGATTGTAGGTTGAAGTTGTTCTCCAACTTTCCATTCACTTGGGTAGCACTGATGTGCAACTAGGTACCACTCTTTGCTTGTGATGTCATAAACTCGTTATGGACATTCACTGTCAATATGACATGAGACCTATAGGGTCACACACATAGGAATTCACCTAGAAGAGGAGTTTATCCATGAATGATGTTTAAGTTGATTACTATATATAATTAGGTATTCAGATAAACAACCAATTAATGAATGGACTCAGAATCGTCAATTTCAAGTGTTGGACTGACTGGTTAGGGTGTCACATTGATTTGAAATTGAATTGGCTAGATTCTACATGAGTCAAGACACTGACCGATCAGCTCACTAGGTGAACTGGTCTGCTCAAGGTTTGTGAAACGTATGGTTCACCTAGTGAACTAATCAGATCGGTCATCCCAACTGAAGCTTTTGGTGATTTTCACGATTCATGAGAACAGTTGATCATTTCACTTATTCAATTTGATTGGTACAAGGAATTTATGTTGGACATAAATTGGAAATGAATTATCAATACAAACTATGATTGGGAAACATATGAAACTTTCAGCTCACTGAGTGAACTGGTTGGTTCACTGTGACAGTCGACTGGTTCACCTGTCATAGGGCAATTAATTCATGGAAATTTTGGCCCCTTCCACTCCCATACAAATTGGGATCCCAGACCCTAACCCCTCCTATAAATAAAAGGATATTGTGGGATTTCCAGAACACAACTCAATTGCCTCTGATAATTGTTGTCCTCTCCAGTTGTGGTAACCAATAGAGAGCCCGAGCAAGTCCTACCCAATAAAGGGAGGGATAGAAAGAGAGAAACAATTGTGGGAGATCAATCTGGTGACTAGTACTCCTTCCTCTCATCTCTAGTTGAATGATATGAGTTCTAGTTGGTCCATGTGGACTTCTATAGAGGCAAGGTGGCCTTTGACCATCGCTAGAAGGACAACGTTAGTATGTAGTCTGTAGAGGAGCTAGTGCAGATGCTGTCAGAGTCTACTGTCTATGGTGGAGACTAGGAGCTGATGCAGATGAGTCCCAGTGCAACTAGGAGTGTTACACTACTGCAACAAGTTATAGTCGCTGGATTTTCTCCAGGACCAAGTATGAACTCGTTAAACCATCATTCTCATTACATAGTTGTTGATGCAGTCTTGTTTCTAGGGAATATGGATAGATAATTTTTTGTTTTCGCTGCCTACTTTGTGCCCATATTTCTATACAGTGGTATCAGAGCCATGTCAATTTACTATGTTTTGAGATAATCGATATGATTGGATTTTTGATTTTCTATCATGTGTTTATTGCATGTGATGCAAATGCTTAAACTGATTAATGTGCAAATCTAATCAATGACCACATATAATCCCAAACTAATATATATATATATATATATATATATATATATATATATATATATATATATATATACACACACATACATACATATATGTGTGTGTGATATATATAAAATTTACATGTATCACCCTAAAAGTGAGTTTTTATGGTGGATGTGTAGCATGGTTATGACCAATAACCCTAATTATCTAAGTGTGGTAGTTGTGTGTTTATTTCTTATTTTATCTCAGTTTGCATACTGAGCCTCTACCTTATTCCTCTCAATGTAAAAGTATCATTATTTCCTACCTTTGCTCCCCTCCAATGTAACTCAAGGTTTCTCTTTACAATGTAATTAGTTTAATAGCAATAGGATAGTTTCTTTTCTTGCAATGTTAAAGATGATGATCAGCATCAGGCGAGCTGACTGTTTCACATGACGAGTCGACAACCTGGAGGACCGAGGAAGGCAAATTGTTGGAGTGACGAACCGACCAGATGATGGCTCCAACCGATTGTCTGGAGGTTCCCACATATTGTTTATGAATCAACCCAGATTGGCAAGCACATATCTTCATCAACAACATGTTTCTGCATGAGATGTAGACCTAGGTTTTCATAATTCCTTGTGGCTCCAAGGAATTACATTATACTGGCCATAACCATCGTATTTTATTTTATATTGCATGTTTACGTTGTGGGATATAGCACGTATATGATACATACTATATATATGTGGTGATTGGATAAAGTATATGTATTTATAAATATATATATATATATATGAACTCCCTCAAATAAAATATTAAGTCGTAGATGTTTTTCATTAGCAGTACACATGAAAAGCTTGATTGATTAAGCATGGGCACCTCAAGGGTGGTGCATTGTCTATATCATCGAAGTGTGATGGTAATAGTGTAGGACTTCCAAGCGGGATGCATTATTATCATGTCAGCTTTTGGGTCAGGCTTACATGTGTGACCTTAATGAGGTTAAGTACCAGAGGCATACAAATGACTATGGAAGAGAGTTTTGCATATCCTCTATCCGAGAATTGCATAAAATGCAATTGACAAATGTTATCTACCTTAATGATTGACTATGGACACTGGCATTGGCTAGGTAATAGTTGAATTATTTTGGATCTTATCTCACTAGAAGATTGTACACTGCAATCTTACAAACTGATATGTGAGGGCTATCAATTTGAATAAAATAGTGAGAGTAATAGTTAATTAAAGACTTAATAAACACCGTCAGATTTTAATCAAATCAAATCAATAAAAATGAGTTTCTGACAAAATTGCAAATTCTTTTGTAAAATAAAATGGCAACAAACAACAATAACTTTTCAATGTGATCAGTCCTTGAAAAGGATAAGTTAAATGGGAATAATTTCCACAACCAGTTGAGTACGTTAAGAATTGTTCTCACACAGGAGCATAACATTTATGTCCTTGAGACACCAGAGCCAGATGAACCTCTTCCTACCACACTTAAGGCTGACAGGGATGCTTACAAGAAGCATACTAAGATGGCGTTGATGTCAAGTGTATGATGTTATGCTCCATGAACTATGAGTTGCAAAGGCAGCATGAGAACATGTACGTTATTGAGATGGTTACACATATGAAGAACATGTTCTAAGATCAGGAAAAATATGATATATATGATGTTTCCAAGGCATTGTTCAAATGTAACATGGTAGAAGGAGATCTAATAGGTCCTAACGTGCTCAAGCTCATTGAGTATGTGGAGAACCTTACTAGACTGGGATTCCCCTTGGGTCAAGAGTTGGCAACTAACGTGATTTTACAGTCTCTTCCAGAGTGATACAATTAGTTTGTCATGAACTACAACATGAATGACTTTGACAAGCCATTGATAGAGTTATTAGGCATGTTGAGAACAGCTGAGACACAAATGAAGAAAGACAAGCCCAAGTCTATGATGATGATCAGCAAGACAAAGGGGAAGTCTAAAGGTAAAGGCAAAGCTAAGAAGAGTTCTAAAGCTAGCCAGAAGCCCAAATCTTTAGATCTCAAGGCAAAGGGAGGAGTAAATAAAAGAGATGATTGTCACCATTGTCACCAATCTAGACATTGGAAAATGAATTTCCCTCTCTTTCTAGGGAATTAAAGAAGAAGAAGAAGTAATGGGTTGAGGCCTCTACTTCAGGTATAAACATTGTAAGATAAATTTGATTACTTCTTCATCTTGGTATATGATACCTGATGTTCACAAATCATATCATCTTTTGGATCATGTTTGGTTGCATATCCATGTTGTTTTGACTCAATTATCACTCTCATTCATGCTAGATTCTATATTTTTAACTATTCTTACTTGTCTCATGGTTTGGATTGTAGGTACTACATTTTGCAATGAAATGATGAGAAATATATCATATTATCACTTATTGGATCACTCCTCAAGATCTACATGTTTTGGGGTTCGAAAATATGAAAATACCACTTTCTATGGCATGTAAACTGACCTACACACCGTAAGTTATGAGCAGAATACACAGCAGCTCAGAATAGCTATTGACATGATGTGTCTTAATTAAGACACCGCATGTCTTAAAAAGACACGACGTGTCTTATTAAAGACACCCCGTGTCTCAGTCCAAAAATTGAATGCAGAACTCCAAATTTGCAGCAAAACATTGTGTTTTATTAAAGACACACTGTGTCTTATTAAAGACACATCATGTCTTATTAAAGACACACTGTGTAATCTCCCAGAACTCGATCCAAACTTTAGTTATTGCATAAGACACATCGTGTCTTATAAAAGACGCGTAGTGTGACCTGCAGATTTCACTCAAACATGATTTTAACTATCTCACACTTATATGTATGACCCCAACTCATCTTGGGACAGTTATGACGGCTTAGGACGGACTTTTTCGAGGACAACTCGACTGGAGGGAGTCCAGGAGAATTTGGAGGAGACCAAGGGAGATAGGAGGTGGTTACTCAAGAGAGAACCCTCTTCTTCTTCCTTCTTCTTCACTATTTGCAGCAAGGAACTTCTTCTTCCTCTTCTATCTGCTTAGGAGTGAAGAAATCTAGAGAAAGTGCAGCAAGCAAGGACGGAGCTTGACTTCTAGTCGGAGTTCTTCTTCGTTCTATAACTTCTCACGGACATACTAGTTCTTTCTACTCTTTTACTATGTCCTTTGTTGTTTTCTGTTGCTTGTACCTTCTTTCTCTAGCCATGGATGAGTAGAATCTGAATCTTAGACATGGGAGAGTAACTCCCATGTCATAGCTTGTATGAACATATGAATTTCATACTAAATGTTAGTTGTATCTAAAATGCTTGTTTGTGTGATCAGCCATCATACTTGCATGTTTTATGCTTTCTTTCATAATCTGAGAAGATGTGTTTGAGAGTATGGAGTTACTCTTTTTGCAACTTGTCCTTGACCGCGAGAGTGGCTGGGATTAAGTTGAGGAGCAAGGTTTGTGATTCAAAATGAAATACATACACGAGAGTGATGTATGGAGTTAGAATCATCACCACTTCATTGGGAGGTGAGTGATGACTACAAACCTCCTTTGCAAGTTGATTAACATGTTTAAATTCATATTTTAATATAAGCTATGATGTGATAGTGAAATCCCAAGTCTAGGATCCTCCTAAATCTGAATCTTAACCTTTCTTAAGGATAATTTATTGTTTTGTTTTAAATCTGTAATTTAGTTATTCTAATCTAATCATCTTGTGTACAACGATCTAGATTATTGAAAATCATAACTCTTGCGCCTAGCTAACCAACGCTCCTTGTATTCAACCTTGACTACAACTACTCTCATATACTTGTGGGAAATAGCTAGTTGAGTAAAAGATCATTCTTATGGTTGAAACTCATTCGTGTAACAAACCAACAAGTTTTTGGCGTTGTTGTCAGGGAGCATCGGTATTCCTGTTAGAGAAAGAGTTGTTGATAAGTAAATGAGACTAGATCACAACCGTCATATCCACCATCATATCCATAAATCATAATTCATCATGATCATCATAATTTGTTATATCTTCCATGTTTGTTTTTGTATCTCACTCACCTTGTTTATCTGTAGGAGCATATGGGGTGTTCATAAAAAGATCATTGAACCGTGCATATCTCTACATTCAGAATATGAACACATCATTTACAACCCTCATGGAGCAAGAAGGAGTGAAACCCAAAAATGTATGGAGGAATCACAACCCACACGGACATCATCCATGTCACCATCATCCAAATGACATTCATCCATGCTACCTTCATCCACATCACCTTCATATGCACCACCCTCATCCATGCATCCTTCATTCACACCACCATCATTCACACCTAATTCACCACCATCATATACACCACCAACACCCATACCACATTCTTCCACACCCTCATATCCACCACCTTCATTCATACCACAACGCCACCACCATCTACACCACATCCACCTAATCCTCTAGATCCACATGAAGAACTAGTCAAGGAGGATGACCTTCCTCTTAAGGACTACTTTGGTACAGCTGTAATTCACATGAGTGGGCCTATTAATATTTCAGAATTTGAGGCAGAGGATTTTTCTATCAGCCTAGTCATCATACAATTGCTACAGCTGAATGCATTTGGAGGGACACCAATGGAGGATCCAAACCTCCACATTGTTGAATTTCTGTAGTTGCTAAGCACCATAAAGATAAATGGCATTCCTACTGAAGGGATCTGCCTACTCCTTTTTCCGTTCTCCCTTAGAGATAGATCCAAGGCATGGCTCTATTCCTCGCCAAAGAAATCCATCAACACTTGGGAGGAGCTTCTAAAAGTCTTTTTGGCAAAATACTTTCCACCTAGAAGGACCACACAACTAAGGAGTCAACTCATCAATTATTCTTAAAGGGATAGAGAGAACTTGTATGATACATGGGAGAGGTTCAAAGATCTCTAACATCTTTATCCACATCATGGTCTAAGAAATTGGCTTCTATTGCAATCTTTCTATAATGGTTTGTGCTACATACAAGATTATCTATTGATGCAGCTGCAAACAGAGCTGTAATGAACAAATCTTATGGAGAATCTTATGCTATTATTGAAGATATGGCAGCAAACCATTACCAATGGAGCTCGGATACAAGCTACCATCCATCTTATTCAGCTACTACATCTGAGATACAAGTGGGGAGTCACATGGTTGATGCTATAGACATAATTGCAGTAAAGCTAGACACTTTATCACAAAGGTTTGAGAAGCTAAGCACACAACCATTTCAAGCAGGCAATATTATTTGTGATGCATGTGGGTTGCTTAGACACTCATCTTCTACATGTTATGCTTGTTCTATTTATTCTCCAATGGGATACACTCTACCGGGCTTCTATAACAATGCGAACCCAAATTTCATTCAACTACAACAACCACAAGTAACTTCTAGATTAGAGCCCATGCTTGCAACATTTATTTCAACTCAAATGCAGAAAAATGAGGAGTTCCATCAACAAAGAAAATCAATGAAGGGTGCCATTTTCCAACTCTCTTCTAAGGTGGATGATATTGCCACTCATGCACACATCTTGGAGAAATAAATTGCCCAGCAAGCTCTTTCTAGCAAAGAAGCATTTCCACCTTTCTTGCCTAGTCCACCAGAGATGAATCCTACATATTTTAGGCTGGTGACATTGAATAATGGTGTTGTCATAGAAGTATATCCTTCAAGGTATGATGATGTTGATACCTATGAGGATTATGAAGCTGCAAATCAATGGGAGAAAGCTACAACACAGGATCAACTTTTAGATTCTTTAAGCAAGCCACATGTCCTTCCTCCTAACACTCAAGATGACACATTTCTTTATGATGAAAACACTCTTCCCAACTCATATTTTGATGATGCTTCAAAGGAGAATGAAAAGACAAATAGTATTGGCGTACAAAAGACTATTCTTGCTGTAGCTCATAAGTGCTTTTGCTTGCCCCAAATCAAGGACATATTTGCAAGGAGGCATCAATCTTTAGCACAACAATTTCCAGTCTCAAATCAAAGCAATGGACCTCCATCTTCATCATTCACCATGACAGGTATCCGGTTGCAATCCTATTGAGTTTGTTATATGCAGTGAGGACACTACAAATTTCAAGCTTAGGGGGAGAGCAACTAGTCGGTAGTGTAGTTTTATTTCCCTTTTATTATCTTTTTCTTAGTTGTTGTTTTCAGTTCTGCTCTTCTGGTGAAAAATCTAGTATGATATGAGGTTTATCTTTTATATGTGGATAGAAATCCTATGCTTAACTGATTGTCCTCTTTTGATGAGAAATATCATTTGGAGAAATTGTAAAAAGCATGCATTAATCAAATTAAATATTTTGGCCATCAACATGTGCTTAACTCAGTTTTATGCTTCTAGCTTGAACATTCATCTTTCACATCCTTGATTTCTCAATACATGTAAGAGTCTCAAATTTTAGCAAATAAATCAACTTTACAACATCATTTGGAATACGGGATACCCTTGCCAAACTCTTAGTGCATTTTCAGCCACTCTTTCAAGAAAAATTTTCAAAACAAATGAATGAAATCTAGCTAATGTTGCAATTTAGTTGACTCTCCTATGTTTTGGGAAAAAAATAAAATTTCTTTAGGCTTATCTCATCTTTATACCCCATAAAAGATGGCTAAACTGCCCACATATAGCCTAGTGTAAGTTCGATCTGGCCAGATGGTTAGGTGGTATGTCTTAAAAGAGGGTAAAATACCCCAACCGACATTCCACGTGTGCATAAGCCTACATTAGTAGCCGAGTGTTGGAACCCATAATCCATTGTCATATCATTTTTGGGAAAGAAGGAGAGTACAACTAAAATTGTCAGTTTTAACTAAGATTGCATCATTTGTATCCTTAATAGTTGAGGGTTTGAGTTGCACATCCACTAATTGTTTGGCTTGGTCATCCAAATTCTACTTAGTGTTGTTTAATTGATTAATTCATTTAATTGTGACCACCCCTACTGAACTAAAAATCTCTTTCTTGGGTGTTTAAGTTGAATCGATGGCTATGAGTATAAACATGTTGATCATGGTTGGCTTAGTCTTATACACACCTTTCTTTTCGTTTGATCTATGCATGAACTTGACAATTCTTCATTTGTGTTTCTATGCTCTTTTTGCTTGAGGACAAGCAATGGTTTAAGCTTAGGGGAATTTGTTGTGCACAAATCATATCATCTTTTGGATCATGTTTGGTTGCATATCAATGTTGTTTTGACTCAATTATCACTCTCATTCATACTAAATTATATATTTTTAGCTATTCTTACTTGTCTCATGGTTTGGATTGTAGGTACTAAATTTTGCAATGAAATGATGAGGAATATATCATATTATCACTTATTGGATCACTCCTCAAGTATCTACATGTTTTGGGATTCAAAACCGCGCAAATACTACTTTTACGGCATGTAAAACTGACCTACACGTCATAAGTTATGAGCAGAATACACAGCAGCCCAGAACACCCATTGACACATTGTGTCTTAATTAAGACACCCTATGTCTTAAAAAGACACGACATGTCTTATTGAATACACCCCGTGTCTCAGTCCAAAAATTGAATGCAAAACTCTAGATTTGCAGCAAAATGTTGTGTTTTATTAAAGACATGTCGTGTCTTATTAAAGACACGTCATGTCTTATTAAATAACCTCCCAGAACTCGATCCAAACTTTATTTATTACATAAGACATGCCATGTATTATGAAAGACACATCGTGTGACCTACAAATTTCACTCAAACATGATTTTAACTATCTCACACTTATATATACAACCCCAACTCATCTTGGGACAGTTATGACGGCTTAGGACGGACTTTTTAGAGGGCAACTCGACTGGAGGGAGTCCAGGAGAAGTTGGAGGAGACTAAGGGAGATAGGAGGTGGTTACTCAAGAGAGAACCCTCTTCTTCTTCACTATTTGTAGCAAGGATCTTCTTCTTCCTCTTCTATCTGCTTGGAAGTGAAGAAATCTAGAGAAAGTGCAGCAAGCAAGGACGAAGCTTGACTTCTAGCTAGAGTTCTTCTTTGTTCTACTACTTCTCACGAACATACTAGTTCTTTCTACTCTTTTACTATGTCCTTTGTTGTTTTCAGCTGCTTGTACCTTCTTTCTCTAGCCATGGATGAGTAGAATCTGAATCTTGGACATGGGAGAGTAACTCCCATGTCATAGCTTGTATGAACATATGAATTTCATACTAAATGTTAGTTGTTTGCATGTTCCAAGAGTTGTTTCAGATCTGAAATGCTTATTTGTGTGACTGGCCATCATACTTGCATGTTTTATGCTTTCTTTCATAATACGAGAAGATGTGTTTGAGAGTATGGAGTTACTCTTTTGGAAACTTGCCCTTGACCGTGAGAGTGGCTGGGATTAAGTTGAGGAGCAAGGTTTGTGATTTGAAATGAAATACATACACGAGAGTGATGTATGGAGTTAGAATCGTCATCACTTCATCGGAGGTGAGTGATGACTACAAACCTCCTTTGTAAGTTAATTAACATGTTTAAATTCATATTTTAATATAAGCTATGATGTGATAGTAAAATCCCAAGTCTAGGATCCTCCTCAATTTGAATCTTAACCTTTCTTAAGTGATAATTTACTGTTTTGTTTTAAATCTGTAATTTAGTTATTCTAATCCAATCATCTTGTGTACAACGATCTAGATTATTGAAAATCATAATTCTTGCACTTAGCTAACCAACGCTCCTTGTGTTCTACCTCGACTACAATTACTCTTGTATACTTGTGGGAAATAGCTAGTTGAGTAAAAGATCATTCTTATGACTGAAACTCATTAGTGTAACAAACCAACAATACCGGATGTAGACCTGACATATGTTGATGTGCATGATCTGATAAGAAGTAAAGCCTTTATGAAAGGACAAAGATGGACTATGCAGAGCAAGAGTTGATGCAGCTTTACTCTACATTTTGAATTTATCTTAGCCCATTGGGCATGTAATAGAGTTAGTTGAACTGCTATTTCATTATGGCAAAATAGAAACATTTTATTTATGCATGTTGTATAACAAGGATGATAAATCAATAAAGAGTTGTTAATGCTTCTATTTTAAAGATGTGAACTTGTATGGCAATGCCCCAACATCTAGTAATCTTTATATGGAAGGATCTAAAGATGAATGTTGGTAACTTAAATACCAAATGGATTATATTTGATAACTCAAACAATATTTAGCATTGTCATCTTGGGCACATATATAAGAAATGCATATCTAGAATCCATGTTGATGTTTATCTAGACTCTTTTGGTTATTGAATCAATAAGAGACATGCAAGTCCTATTTATGAGCAAAATTACAAATCACCTCTCACTAGGTGTAGTGGAGAGAGCTATTAGACCCTATACATGTTGATGTATGAAGATCTTATGGAATAAATGCTAAAGATAGTTGTTTGTACTTCAATATATGCCCTGATGATATCAGTTGATATGGGGTTTGTATTTGGTGAAATGCAAACATGAATTTCTTGAAGTGTTCAAAGGAGATTATAAATGAAGTATAACTTTGATAGGACTATTAACAAAATTTGATATGATCAATGTTGAAATACTTTACATCAAAAAGGTTTGAGGACCTTCTGGAAGGATCATGATAATGCATCACAAGTCAAATCCATCTAAAAATGATGATGTGTCAGAAAGAAGGAGTTACATCCTCATGATGTGATTATCATTTAATCTAGTCTTCTAATATCCTCAAAGATACATGCTTTACACTAAAATAATGTACCGTATAAATTGGTTTGAAAGACATCATATGAGATATGATATGGGAATGTCCCAATATGTCTTAAGGATTGAAACCCATATAAAGAGAATAGTTTATGAGAAAGGGTTTATCTGAAAACCATAATTTGTTGAATTCTACCTATAATCCCAATCTGATAACAACAATATTTATTGCTAGGATAACTGAATTCCAAAAGAATCAGTGGGGGTAAAAGTAGAACTCAAAAGGTTCAAGGTCAACATGAAGGTACAACGAGAACAAGTGAGAATCATAGTTTTTTTTGTGGAATCTCAAGTTCCTCTGGTAACATAGAACCTCATTGATCTAGTAAAACACATCTGAGATTGAAAGATTGTGAATCCAACAACTCAGATAGGTTGGTCATAAGATGATGAGTTCACAAATCAACTAGAAGCTATTGAGAATCAAAATCTAAGAAAGGGCTTGATGGCCATTGAGGAATCCATGTAGACTAACAAGGTATGACCTTTCTAGTACCACCTAAAGGGGTAAAACCCATAGGGTGAATTTGGGTTTTCATTTGAAAGACCTACATGGATAACCTAAAAGGACAAATTAGTTATAAAGGTTTTCAAATTAGTTCAAATTGTTGAACATGAAGAAATTCCTTCACCAATTGCCATGCTTGTTGTTGCTGCTAGAATAGACTATGAGATTTGGCATATGGATCATAAAACCACATTCATTAAAAGGAATAAAGGAGAGGATGTGTATGTGACACAACCTAAAGGTTTCATAACTTCATTAATGCAAATAAAGTCTATAAGCTACAAAGTTCAATTTAGAGATTGAAACAAGCATCTCAGAGATGGGATATTTTGACTTTATAGTCAAAGAGTTTGACTTGAATCAAGATAAAAGATGTAAGGATTTCATGGGAGCACATATATGAATATTCCATATATTGATGAGGAATAACATCTCAATATTATAAGTATTAAGACCTAGCACGGAAATCTCCTTCAATAATGAATGATTAGGTGAAACATCCCATGTGGTAGGGATCAAGATCTATAGATATATTTCTTAAAAGTTTCATAACCTAAGTATGAGCACATATAATAGCATGATGTTGAAAGATTTCAGCATGAAGGATTTAATGTGAGGGAATTCGACCATTATTCATGTGATTCGTCTCTCAAGAAACCTACATTTTGATTATATGAAGAATGGAAAGAGATAACTAAGATGCCATATGCACTAGCAATTGGATCTATCATACATTCTATATCATGTACTCATCACATAGTCTTGTATGTATTGGACATGAAAAGATGATATGAGTTTCCAGTGACGGTCATTGGAATGTCATTTAAAGACATCCACTAATACTTGAGAAGCACTAACGGATAATTTGTAGGATTAGAACAACAAGGAAGAGTTGGTTGTAAAGGGTTGACTGATGCAAACTTTCTGAATGACAAAAATGATCGCAATATTAAAAGTTGTGTGTTAAATCTTATGAGAAGAATTTTAAGTTGGAATAATTTGAAACAACATGTAAATTCAATTCTACAATTGAAGTCATGTATCCTAATGTTGTGAACACATGATTAGATACTATATGGATCTAGAAGTTCATATGGATGAACTTAAATATGTTCCAACCATTGATGACACAATAGAAATACTATGACAAGAATGGAACTATTAGTTAGGCAAGGAATATCAGATAGCATATTACAAGGATTCCGTCTCATACGAGAAATTGTACATCGAAGAGATGTGAAACATGCGAAACATGCAATATACCGACTATAGAGAAATGTTGCTAACCCACTGGATTAGCACTTGCATAGAAAAAATAGGATGGACATGTTTAGATCACTAATAATATGATTCGTTGTTGATTGTTTATAAGTGCAAGTGGAAGTTTGTTGGTATGTATGCCCAGAGAGCCAATCATATGATGATTGTGATGGCATGTCATACGAAGGATTTGATTATTAATAATAGAGGCAAGCTTCAAATTCATTCTATTTCACTCAGTTATCAAATAATGAGGAAACATAATGAATGTCTAAAGAATGATATTACTCAATGCAGTATGTCTTCAAGTACCTGACTTAAATAATGAGATCATACATATGCTAAGAGTGTATACATTCCTATTATATCCTTGATCGGTTGATATTGTGGATGACAAATAGACACCAATAACACTTAATATAATGTGCGTTGCTTAATAACATAATCTCATCAGTCATGATATGTGATATCAAACCAAGCACACAGATACTTTCAGGGAATAGTGTATCTGAAAAACCCACTGTGAGACTGACACATGGAAACCATAATTGGTGGTCATAGTCATCTCTCATAGTGAAGGTGGTGATTATTGGACCTAAAGTCACTACACTTATCACATGTTGTTCAGTATACTTTGACATCATCCAACGTAACCCTGAATAAGGATTGCCATAATGGTGATTATTGGGCAGCTGTGACACATGGCGATTGACTATGGGTGATGTTGATGGGATTTGTCCCTCCTACTAGAGTATGATAACCACACCACTTGATAAATGAGACTGAAAAATGCATGTGCATGCACATGTAAATCAATATATGATATTTAGGTCACATATATCTCAGATAGTATGCTCTAGTTTAAGGAACATGGACTGAACATTGAGAGGATGATGATTTCATGCATCGAGTTTATTCCGAATATCAGAGGCAAAGGAATTATACAATCACTATAGCACCTTACACAAAGGTTGAAGTTGTTCTCCAACTTTCCATTCACTTGGGTAGCACTGATGTGTGACTAGGCACCACTCTTTGCTTGTGATGTCATAAACTGGTTATGGACATTCACTGCCAACATGACATGGGACCTATAGTGTCACACGCATAGGAATTCACCTAGAAGGGGAGTTTATCCATGAATGATGTTTAAGTTGATTAATAAAGATGTTTAGGTATTCAATTAAACAACCAATTAACTAAGTGGACCCTAAACCATAAAGTTCAAGTGGTTGATTGACTGGTTAGGGTGTCAAGTTGATTGGAAATTTAATTGGCTGAATTCTACATGAGTCAGGATACCAACCGATCGGCTCACTGGGTGAACCGGTCAACTCAAGGTTGGTGAGATGACCAGTTCACCTAGTGAACTGATCGGCTTGGTCATGTCAACTGAAGATTCTGGTGATTTTCCCGATTCATGAGAATAGTTGATTGTTTCGCTTGTTCAATTTGATTGATATAAGAAATTTATGTTGGACATTAATTGGAAATGAATTGCCAATTAAAATTGCAATTGGGAAACATGTGAAATGATTTGATCATTGAGTGAACTGATCGGCTCACTATGGCAGCCGATGGGTTCACCATTGCACCGACCGGTTCACCTGTCATAGGGCAATTAATTCATGGAAATTCTGGTCCCTTCCACTCCCACACAGATTGGGAACCCAGACCCTAACCCCTCCTATGAATACATGGATACTAGGGGATTCCCATAACACAACTCAATTGCCTCTGACAATTGTTGTTCGCTCTGGTTGTGGTAACCAATAGAAAGCCTCAGCAAGTCCTACTCAATAAAGGGTGGGATAGCAAGGGAGAAACAATTGTGGGAGAGCAAGTTGGTGACTATTACACCAATGAGAGGGACAACTCATTCCTGTCAGTTCTAGTTAAATGATATGAGGTTTAGTTGGTATGTGTAGACTTCAATAGAGGTAGGGTGCCCTTTTCCCGTCGCTAGGAGGGTAATGTCAGTCTGCAGTCCCTACAGAGTTGTTGTAGATGTCGTCTAAGTCTGTTGTCTATGTTGGAGACCAAGAGTTGCTATAGATGAGTCCCAATACAACTAGGAGTGTTGCACTACTACAATGAGTTATAGTTGTTGGACTTGCTCCGGGACTAGGTATGAACTCGTTAAACCATCCTTCCTATTCCATAGTTGTTGACACGATCTTGTTGTTCTGGGAAATATGGATAGATAAATTTTTGTTTCTTCTGCCTACTCAATGCCCATATTTCCCTATAGTCTCTGATACTGGGCTGAGGGAGAAAAATTAGAGTGGGAGGGGAAGTCTGAGGGACTCTGATGGTGCTTTCTCAGGAAATGGTTGCTAATGAGAATGTGCTAAGGTGCATCTAAGAGTGGATCTATCAAAAAGGGGACTAGTGGAGTTGTGTGTTCCTGGTATATGAAGTCTTAGGGTTTGATCTAGGGCTCGATGAACATGACATGTCCTCCTAAAGTCGCTCGTGGAACTATGGATTCATTGAGAGTATAGGGGGAGAGAGAGGCCAAGATATGTTGGGTATTGGTTGTGTTGTTACACGCTCACCACGGAAACAGTGGGAGATAGGAGACAAGATCTCCACCTCTAGATTGTGATCTAATGGTCCTACTAGAACCCAAACCAAAAACTTAGTGTGTGACACACTATCTTGGTTTTATTATTTGTGAGTTGGTTATATCCAAGCGAATCAATTGTATAATTTAATATCTAGGCCAATTATTGCATAATTGGTCACCCTTTTTACCACATATTAGTTGACATAGCTTTGATTGCTCATTTCTAGTGAAATTTGGTAAACTTGCTAAATTGAACATGAGGATTCCAAATATCAACTCAAATCTTACATTTGAGCTAGGAAACTGTGTGTTTCATGTGATTCGACATTTAGGGTAACTTATGTGCTACTAATTATTTAAAGTGAATTAAATTTGTAACTTAGTATTATTGATAATGTTTTTTCTACACTGAAAATTAGGAGTGTTACAACATGCATGATAAATATATTGAAAATTTATGAAGTTGGAAAATAATAAAATGGATTTATTTTCAAAATATAATTTGAGTTATATAAACATAAATTGAGATAATTACAACAATGTGAAATACACAAGATATTTTAGTAAACTAGAACAAACTTTAAAAAATTCTCTCTCCTTAATGTTTGAAAGGAATATAATGAAAACAATCGCATTAGCATAACATAAAGGAGACAAATATTTTAATTCAATTATATATCTGTTTGGAAATATATAAATGTTCCCAAATTTATATAATCAATTACTTTACCCAAATAAGAAATAATAATCATATTGACTGAATGATTTCTCTAGTAAACCTCTCTATTACCTCCTAAAATTGTTAACAATAAGGAAAAAAGGAAAATTCTTTGATGGATAATATTTTCACCCTTTGGATTTGAAATTCAAGTGTTTATAATAATTATTCTTGGATATATAAATGTATTAGCATCTATCTCCTCTGCAAATTAATGTAAACTAGCAATATATATGGTTACCTCAAATTTGGAGTTTTGGATCTAACATAATATCATTTAAATATATGTCTTTTGTTGAAATAAAACATATTTTAGATGACTCTAAAGTGAGAAGAGAAACATTTTGAGAAAGTTATATCGTAATGGGATGAATAAGTATATACAAGAGGTTCATAAATGAAAGGATAGAAAAGGAATTCAATATATATGTCCTACACAATTGTACATTAAATTATTACACTTGTTTACATTAAGCAAATAATTACACAATGATATATTTAGGAGTATCTTTATTGCAAATGTAGTAATCAATAATTCTATGACTAAGTTAATGAATAAAAAAGGGAAATATATTATAAAACATAGACATAAATAAATGGAAGGGAAATTACGTTTTTATATTTATGATGTCCTATTATGTGTTAACGGATGCTTAACTTTTCTCCTTTTACAATATACATTACATATTTTCCCTAGTAAACAAAAATAGATAAGTTTCTTGTTACCCAATTCTATACATATAGACCCCTTTCCATGGCCTTATTACACATAGAAATCACTTGATCAATGGGACATGACTCCTAACGTTCTCCCTTATCCTCCTATTCAAGTCCCTTTGATAATCTGTCAAAGCCTTGCAATCTCATAAAACAATTCTTATGGTGATCCTTTCTCAACCAACTGTGTTGCAAACCTTGGAACCCTGTCTTAGATCTAAGATTCATATTTTGATAAGGTAACTCACATCTACATGTATGTTGCATCCCCTATGAGTTATGTTGAGTAACTGATCTGATTTTTCTCTCTCTTACTATATGTTACATACCCTATGGGTAATATTGAGCAACTGATCTGACTTTTCTCTCTCTTACTATATGTTGCATCCCTATTTATCATATTGAGCAATCATCCACTTTTTATCTCTCTCTCTTATCCTATGGACAAATTATCCTCACAATTTCTCTCTCTTCTGAGAATGTATTTCATGTGAAAGATTCTACGTTGATTCTGATCTTGTGATCATCTTACTTTGTTGGCTAATCTTATTGACTCTAAATTACACTTTGATTCATGATGAAACCCTAACTTTGCCCACTTTTGTGGTGGATGTTTTATATTTTCTATTTACGTGATGGCAACCACATTAATTCTATTTATTTGACTAAATTTTTATTTGCTTCTACATTTTACATGCTTTGTGATTTACTAGCCCTAGAGCTATGTAAGTACTTTGGTTTTTATGGGTTTATGTGCCCCTTATTTTTGGGATGGAGGTTATGTACCCCATACCTAGGTTTTGTGTCCACTTTATATATACTTGGTAGTTTGGTTATGTGCCTTACTGTATCAAGTTTTAAGGTTATGAGCCTTAGCCTCCATTGTCCTTTATATTTCACTAATGCTATGTATATCTCACATGCATGCAGGTTGAATATTATTCTGATGGGTTTTGTGCCCGAAATTCTTTATATGTGCTTTTTTTTTGCACAACTCTTATATTTTGATAATGGGAAGTATTCTTCTTGATTATCATCTTATTGTAAGTATTATTCTCTTTACGTCCACTTGGGCATTACTTTCCTCTTCTATGGAAAGCCTTGTTACATTTGATATCCTTTTTCCCTTATATTGCATGTATCCTTGATTAATATGCTCATACCAGCTTTCATGTTGATAATATCCATCTTTTTCTTCTCTTATGGGGTATGCTTTCACCCCCTAGGTAGAGAGCAAGGAGGAGAACACCAAGGTTGACCAGGACAACTTCAAGAGTGGTTGAAACTTCTTGGGAGATAGATCTGATGTGGTTAGATAGTCTTGTGCTAATCATATGCTATAGTTTAGTTTTCATATGTATTACCTTATGTCGTGAAAGATGGTGATAATAGTAAATATTATAATAGTTAGATTTTTTTTATTTTTCATTGCTAAACATTTGGTCTTACATACCTCTATTTGAGAAATGAAAATTTCTATTTGTTCCAACATATATTTTTGGTGTGTTTGGATTAGATGAGTATTTTCCTCAAAGGAGTAGATCCCCTCTCGGATCCCACTCCTTAAAATATGGTATCAAAGCCATTAGTAGTTGGTTAACATAACTATTTCAATCTTATCTCCCTAAGGATGTTTACCCTAGGAAGATATGGCATGTACAAAAAGTTTAGCGGACCTACCCTCTTTACTCATCTAATATGTGGGAAGTTGTACTATGTGAATCTTTAGTTTTAAGATGTGAAGATTAGGTTTTCTAGGTTAGAATCATAAGGACTTAAAATCCAATCCTAGGTATATATGATATGCTAGTTGGATGCATGAACAACTTAAAAAGTGACCACAAGTAACCCTGATATCTATAACATTTTTTAGAGATTAAACCTTTTAAGGAGTGGAGAGTAGTTGTATAATAATATGGATGATTAGATCTGAGTAAGAAATCCTTTTAAGGGGAAGAGTGTCATAACATACTGAAATCTAGGATCATATCATATTCCCTAACTAGAAGATTAGTAAGTCTGGTTCCTTAGATTTGACAAAACAAGGATAAAGTTAAGCCTTAATGTATATTGTTAATGCATATATCATATTAAGTGGCATAAGGTTATATATCAACATCCCATATTAACATAATAACTTAATTATGTGCCAACATGTAAGTAAATTTATTAAATTCCACATATGTTTCCTTTTCTTAATAGTATTCTAAGACATGTTTGATAAGTGGCACAATTTGTTTATCATATGAACTAGAATAACAATTGGTGTTTCCATGTCCATAAATATGAACAATGTACCATTACCAAAATAAATGCGGACTTAATGGACTCAATATCATAAATAAGCAAAACATAGAAATTCATGCATAATAATATAAGGAAACTCTTTTTATAAGAATGTGAAGATAATGAGACTCTAAATAATAAATAATTATGGTAATGATGTGATGTTATGATTATGTAATGGTGGTGAGCCCAAAATTGTAATTGCATGAAAACTCATAAAAAGAATCTTCAAAACCCAAATATAATTATAAAAATGTGTTCCTTGGGTCCTAATTGACTTGGGGTGCCAAGTTTTACCTTATTTGAAAAACCATAACCATCCTATTTAATTAAGAAAATAACATGTCAGATGAGGCCAAAAATATTAAATTATTTATTTATAAAACACCTAATATACTAAATAGACAGTATAAACCAACTTGTATGGCTTATATTTATATATTTTATGTAAATTTGTAATAAATAAAATTGTGGTATAACATACAGGAAAACAATGATGTACATGCATAATCAATCTATTAAAAAATTATCTTGTTGGAAAAAATTAAAATGGATGTACTTTCCATATATAGTATGAGTTACATAAATATAAACCAAGATAATTGGAATAATGTGAAATACACAATATATTTTAATAAATTAGAACAAACTTTAAAGAAATAATTCTATCTCTCTAATGTTTGAAAGCAATAAATAAATGAAAATAATCACATCAACATAACATAGAGGGAAAAAATATTTTAATTCAATTATATATTTGTTTCAAAACACATAAGTGTTCCAAAATTAAATAATCAATGACTTATACAAATAAGAAACAAGAACTTGTTGAATAAATAATTTCTTTAGTAAACCTCTCTATTAGCTCCTTAAATTGTTAACAACAAGGAAAAAAGGAAAATGATTCGATAGATAATGTTTTCACCCTTTTGATTTGAAATTCAAGTGTCGATAAAAAAATATTCTTGGATGTATAAATTTATTATCACTTATATCCTCTGCAAATTAATGTAAACTAGTAATATATATGGTTGCCTCAAATTTGGAATTTTAGATCTAACACAATATTAATTAAATAGATGCCTTTTATTGAAATAAAATATGTTTTCAATGACTCTAAAGTGAGAAGAGAAACATTTGAGAAATTCATTTCATAATGGGATGAATAAATATAGATAAGAGGTTCATAAATGGAAGGATAGAAAGGAATTCAATATGTATATCCTATACAATTGTATATTAAATTATTATACATGTTTATATTGAGCAAATACTTACACAAGGAAATGTTTAGAAGTCTCATCAATATTTCTGTGACCAAGTTATTAAAGAAAAAGAGAAATATATTTAAAACATAGACATAAATAAATGAAAGGGAAATTACGTCTTATATTTATTTCCTATTATGTGTTAACAAATGCTTAACTTTTCTCCTTTTACAATATACATTACCTATTTTTTGTAGTAAAAAAAATAGATAAGTTTTTTACTATCCAATTATATATAGACCCCTCTCCATGGCCTTCTCACACATATAAATCACTTGACCGATAGGAAATGACTCCTAACCTTCTCTCTTATCCTCCTATTCAAGTCCCTTGGATGTGTCGTCAAAGCCTTGTAATCTCATAAAACAATTCATATTGTGATCCTTTCTCAACCAATAGTGTTCCAAACCTTAGAACCCTAGCTTGGATCTAAGATTCAGACTTTAATAAGTTGACTCACATCTAGAGGTATGTTGCATCCCTTGTGAGTTATCTTGAGCAACTGATCCAACTTTTCTCTCTCTCTTACTATATGTTGCATCCCCTATGAGTTATATTAAGCATTTGATCTGACTTTTCTCTCTCTTACTGTATGTTACATCCCTATTTATCATATTGCACAATCACCCACTTTTTATCTCTCCATTGGTCCTGTGGACAAATTAGCCTACACAATTTTTCTCTCTTCTGAGAATTAATTTCATGTGAAAGATTCTATGTTGATTTTAATATTGTGATCATCTTACTTTTTTGGATAATCTTATTGACTATAAATTATACTTTGCTTCATGATGAAACCCTAATTTTGCCCACTTTTGGGGTAGATGTTTGTTTTTTCCATTTATGTGATGGCAACAACATTGATTTTATTTATATAACTGAATTTTTACTTGTGTCTACAAGTTGCATGCTTTGTGATTTAGTAGCTCTATATTTGTGTAAGTACTTTGATTTTTATGGGGTTATGTGTCCTTTATTTTTGGGATGGAGGTTATGTGCCCCATACCTGGGTTTTGTGCCCACTTAATATATATCTGGGAGTTTGGTTATGTGTCTAACTCTATCATGTTTTAAGGTATGAGCCTTAGCCACCGTTGTTATTTATATTTCACTAATGTTATTTATATCTCACATGCATGTAGGTTAAATATTATTGTTATGGGTTTTGTGCCCTAGATTCTTTATATGTGCTTTTTTGGCACAACTCTTATATTTTAATAATGGTAAATATTCTTCTTTATTATCATCTTATTGCAATTCTTATTTTCTTTATGTGTACTTGGATATTACTTTCCTCTTCTATGGGAAGACTTGTTACATTTGATGCCCTTTTTCCCTTATATTGCTTGTATCCCCGATTAATATGCTCATACCATCTTTCATGTTGATAATTTCCATCTTTTTCTTTTCTTATGCGGTATGCTTTCAACCCCTAGGTAGAGAGCAAGAAGGATAACACCAAGGTTGACCAGGACAACTTCAAGAGTAGTTGAAACTTTTTAGGAGATAGATCTGAGATGGTTAGATAATCCTTTATTGATCTTATGATATAGTTTAATTTTCATATGTATCACCCTACGTCATGAAGGATGGTGATACTAGATAACAATGTAATAGTTATATATATTTTTTATTTTCCACTGATAAACATTTAATTTAATATACCTCTATTTGAGAAATGAAAATTTACATATGTTCCAACATATATTTTTGGTTTGTTTTTCTTAGATGAGTATTTTGTTCAAATTAAGTAAGGAGTGGATCCCCTCTCGAGTCTCACTCCTTACAATAAGAGTATATCAATCTAACCAACAATCAAAGCAAAAATAGTTTGGGAAACATCCTTTCACTAAAATATTGTATTCAATACAACTAATGTAGAGAACGGGCTATGGAGCTACTCTCCATGCCCCATAGGGGAACTACTCAAACATAGTGTAAAAGAACAATATTACAATATGAAAGAATGGATGCCTGAGGGAGATATATCCTAGAAAAAGAGAATATTTTTTCTTTGGGGTCCCCCCTTCTTCTATAGGGGGAAGGAGAGCCAAAACCCTAGAATGTAGTGTTGGAAGCAGCTGAAATGGTTGAATTTGTAGTGTCGGTCAATCGAATGGCCTTCCCATTCAGTCGACCGAGTTTGGCATGTTGTGGGTCTTCAAATTCTAGGGTCGACATGATTCAATTACTTTGTATCGATTGAATGGAGACCTAAATTGGCTTGGTGGTAGGTGTTGATTCGTTGAGTTGGGGCTTGGATTGATCAGTGGTGTTCCAAGTCAGTTTATTGGGTTTTGTGGATGCACAGACCTGGGCTTGAGTCAAAACTCTATAGGGGTAAATGGAGATGCAGACCTATCTAGGGATGATGTGAATGCTGGAATGATGCTTTAGCTTCAAGATATCCTAGTCGAACAGTTGGTGGATTGAGTCGACTGGTTCACTGAGAAAGCTTGCCTTCCTGGAGTGGAGTGAGTCGATCCATTGGTGAAGTGAGTCAGTCGACCGGATATCGGGTTGGGCTGGTTCCATTGTGTGAGTCGATCTACTAGGTAAAATGAGTCAGTCGACCAATGAGCCTAGAGGTTGAGAGTGTGGAGTAGGAAATTGAGTTTTTTTTTCTCAAGCTTTGAATGGATTTGATCATTTCCCTACAGAAGTTAGAAAAAACTAGTAAAAACTTCAAATAAAAGGGAGAAAAGCTAAACTAGACAAATTAACTTTAAAACTAAATAATAATAATGATTTTCTCCTAAAGTGAAATGTAAAATATGCAACTAAAGGTAATGATCTTGCACTCATCACATGCCTAGATGACAACTTGGACCCATCTTATGATATAGATTTATGGTATCCCTTTAACTAGTGCTAGATATAACTTCCTCCATTTTCTTGAGGCAAGCCTTGATTATAACATGGAGTTGTCTCAATCAAGATATTCTAACCCCCATGTAACATGGTAATTGGGTACCTTCACTCTTGAGTTATGTGTTTCTCATATGCTAGCTTCAGTTGAGGAATGTTGTAGGGTATCATTTAATAACCATTGGAATTGATCCCTCTCATCTATACATAAATATAGGGGTTGTAGACCCAAGTAGTTCCCTTATATCCTATAGGTAAGTGATAGGAGTAAAACATCAAGAATGGGAAACTCCTCTTCCTCATGGGGTGAGATGGTCATGTGACTTTTTAAATATCCCAATATGAGGTAATAAGTCATTATTTAGGCAGGTAGTGTTAGAGGAAACAACATATGATGCAGTATGCACCATATTACAATATTAGAGTACTTGACATCATGCGATAGGAGACCTTATACATCCCTCCTATCTTGTACGTTAGGGATGATGGGGGCATGCCCTATTAGATGCTCAGTAAAAATAAGGGACGATGGAGAAGTAAGTAAATATAATAATATGGTGAATATCCTTGACTTCGTTCTGACACTGATTTTAGCGTCATTTTCAATTTTGTGTCGTAAAGTTTCTATGTTAAAATTATCTACTATAACAATACATAAATACAAAAAAATATTTTCGGATTGTATCGATGCTTTCCATAACCAATTCACCAATTGGTGAAGTGTAAAATAGTAGAGAATCCCCATAGAGAAGGACCATATGACTGGTTAGATTAAACCCTTGCACCTTAGACATGGATGTAGGGAATGTTTATGAAGAAGTATTGGATACATAAGGTGTAGTTGAATTACTCTTGATGCTTCTTTAAGTGGTTAGTAATGTGATACGTTAATACTATTGAGGGGTGGAGATTTGTATCATTTTGATTGTATATGTGTGAATCAACTTTAGGGTTGATTAATTTAATGTGAATGCTTTATGTTTTGGTATGTTGACCTCTCCAACAAATACATAGGAAAAAATTGATGGTAATGTGTTATATCCTCATTGGTTATAAATTAAATGAAATGAATAATCTAACGCTAGTCAACAAAGTTATCCACATTAGAAATTTTGAACATAGTAAGGGTACACCATTAGCTCATATGTTATAAAAGAACCAAAGTGATAAGTGTCTAACTACACCCTATTCATATCATGACTCTTTTATACATTATTAAGAATTATAATAATAAATGAGACCCATGAAATATAATATAATTATTAGAATTCTCAATGTGGATAATAATAGGTAGTTTCTATATTAACCCTATACTTGAGTAAGAGCAATGATTCATGCATGTGGAAGTTTACTTTCAAAAACCTAATCATAGACATAAACAATATAACCCAACTCATGAATCATATAATAATTCATGACATATAATGTAACGTAAATTTTAATGTAATGAAAATCGTGCATGTATAAATGTCACACTCCCAACTAGTTCACATTCTAGATAATTGTAGGAAAGTAAAAAGACTCATGTTATTATTCTAATTAGGACAAATTCATAACTGGCGAGGCAAAATATTTTTCATTGTCCCATATAATATTATTGAGAAATTTTTTTTAACAAGAAGACTAAGAAAAATGTCAAAGTCTATGTGGCCTTTTAAACAACTCGTTTTGAAAGTTGTACCTACTCAAGTTGAGAAGCAGAAAATGTCCAGGTTAAGTGGACCTTAGTAACATGTTTACAAACTCTTAAATAGATGTATAAACTAATGTAAATAACTATATATATGGTAGACTACAACTATGTACTCCTCTAGACATGGGTACTTCTAGTAAGTGAGACACCATTAAAAAAGGGTTTCTGACTTTAAGTCACTCACTAATCTTACAAACAATTATTCAGAAGAGTTATGGATACATCATGTTAAGAGCATATAGTTTCATTTCAAAAAATGTAACTGAGGGTAATATTAGATGTAGTGAAATGCTTGATATTGGACATATAGATTTGAGGACGTAATCATCTTTAAGGGGTGTAGTGTTGTAACATACTAAAACTTGGAATCTTAATCTTAGAAATCCTAAATGTAGGAATGATATGTATAGTGGCTTAGTTCTCTATATCCACCAAATGAAGCACAACTTATAGTTAGATATGCCTCATTTGATATTGATGAATAAAGAATACCTAGAAGTGTGCAACTTAGTGTAAACCTTAACTCTCAATGTGTACGTCTTGAACACACTTTTTGCCTTTTTCCCATGAAGTGATGACTAACATTGATATCTTGAACATAAAACTTGGCTTGAAAGATATTATGTGTATTTCATGAACATTTATTATTAGAGATAAACCCTTATTTCTAGGCAACCAACCTAGAATGTACATAGTTGATTCAATGGTTAGTAAAGGGGATGGACTTGGATGTTAAAATACCCTGGCATAGAGTAATACACTCCTAAGTGGATCTAATACTCTCATGTGAATAATATGTAGAATGAGTTCAAAAATTGTATAATAAGAGTGACATACTTCTCAGATACACATATTTGGGTTTAATAGGGTTTGACATAAAATTTGGATAATTAAATATCACTGATAATTGTAAGCTGATATTAATAACTAATTTTGGGTTTTACTTCTGAATTAGAAAATATAAATAAAACATGGAATATCCTATATGTTAATAAGAGTGATAAATCCTAGTTTATTACAACTCCTAAATGTTAATATCAAAACACAAAAGGGCATAATTTATCCTACATGCTTCATTTGGGTGGGTGTCAGTGTTCAACTTATTCAGATAATGTTTAACGACTCATTTAATAGGACATGATAATACTTAATTGGCTAATAATATTATACTTAGGAATAATGTTTAGGGTTTTGGGATTTAAAACAGTGAATCATGACCTAAGTTTCGGTGTCACGCTTTGTAGGAGCGGCGACTTATGTGTCCTTCAATGCAGACTGTTGGATAGGGATCCTTGAAATCCCAATTATCTTCAACCTTGGTACATAGTCCCAATTTGTGTGAACACTATGCATAACCTTACTTCATGACTCCCTCTCTCGAGAATCCTCCTATGACTAGGATTTTGATCCCATTATCTTCTTCTCAATCTTCTAAGATGTTTGGTCCTTAAGGATTAGGTGAACGGAGAGTCTGAACGGGCTCTGTCTGCTTGATGTAGGGGTATTTTCTCCCAAGTATGTATCCCTCACCAACTTAGTTCTCTATATATATAATCCCCTCTATAATCCTCACGACGTCTACCTAAGTCAATCTAGCTCTCACATAATCATTTGATTGACCTCTCACCCAGCTTTTGACTCCGAAAGCCTATGCACAACTTCTGAAGTTTTTTAATGAAGCCTAGCGTCTAACATCTCTATGCAAAGGGTTAGTTTGGTTCTAAGAGCCTAAAGGAAGCTTCTCCTTATGTTGGTTTTGTCAATCCAAGTGTGATTCCTTTTCCTCTCCTTTTGATATATGAATGTTTGTATGAGAATAAATGTGGAGTTTTTGAGTCTCAATCGACTATGCTACTTATCTTCACACCTTCGATTTCATTGTAATGTGCCAAATCTTTCCATATTGCTAGTATTGCATGTGTTTACATGGTTCCCTCTCTTACTTGTGGAGCTTCACATTATGGCCATAGCGGGGATAGTTGTGGAAACTTCACCATTCACTGACCCTTTCTTTGGGTGATTTGGTTTTAGAAAGCCATAACAGATTGGTTCCCATGGTTACTTTGAGGTTTCCCAAATGGTTTCATTTAATTGATTTGAGATTGAGATCCCTAGTTATTCCGTGGGATGAAACAATGAGGAAGAAGAAGACCTGTGGTATTTTCCCCACAATGTCTCTCAATTCATTTGATTTTGCCATGATTACTATGCAAAAATTTGTCATGTTGCCTTAGATACAACTTATTATTATGCCTGAGTTAATGACTCATGATGCCTATGTCACACACCTAGCTTTTTTATGCAACGGTAGTGTGGTCATTCGAGCCAAGTTTTCTTTTTCTTTTTCCAGTAAATGAATTAAACTTTGAAAATTCTTAGAAATATGCATAGATCAGAAAAATAATCTAAAATATGTTTTGGTTTTCTAAAAACGAGACCTATCGACTAGCGTGGTTTATAGAGGGTGAATCAACCTTTTATAAAAGTCAACTTTTAGGGTTTCATCATTTATATAACTTAATTAATCCTAAAATCTACCCAATTGTTGTGACAGGTCTTTGAGACTCTAAAAAAACTCAGATTAGGTCTCTTGAGTGATAATTATGATCACCAATTAAGGTATATTTCTAACCCTAAATTAAATTTGGCATTTGTATTGTGATTGTAACCCTATATTCCCATTGATGAGGCTTAAATCTTAACACTTAACTTGTATTATTTGAATCTTCTTTGATGAAACTTATTTCTGAATTCTTAATTTTGACTTTGATAGTGCAAGTCTTTCATATTGATTTTGATTATATCTTCAATCACTATATTGATTGACCATGTTATCATTAATGCTTTAATCATCATTTAATTGAACTAAAAAATCTCACCTTCCTAATTTTTGAAGCATTTTAGATTTATTTGACTGGTTCTATCTAGTGTATTGGTACATTATGGGGTTGGATCCCATTGTACAACTTTTGTATATAGTTGATGATGCTCTCACCTAGCCCCACGGGCTCTCTCACCTATCTATACTCATTATGTAGAGGATTGAGGTGCTCTCACCTCCTTCCTAGGATCTGAATGTGGAAGTGTTCCAGCCATACACATAGGTAGACTGCTCATGAGAAACTCAACATGCAAACTTAATATTTGATATTGGTAATTGTCATTATTTAAGGCAAGAATTCTTGTTGGGTATATGATTTATTTTAAAGCCTCATCACTCTTGAACTTATACACCCTTGTGTATGACTTATCTACTACTTTCATCCCTCTTGGACGGGAACACATGTTCTATTTGATTCTAGTTATTATTACCAATGTTGGATTTTATAGCACATACCAGTTTGTGATGACACTATTATCTATTGCTCTCCCATTCTAGGTGTTGTTACCAAACCACCTAGGTGCATTTACTCTAGGAGAGGCAAGTCAAGAGGACATAGTTCCATACACATAGACTTTTGGAATTAGCTTAAAATGGTTAGGTTGGTCTCTGCAACTGGTCCTCATGGTTTAGTTGGACTTGTATCTTCCTTATTGTAATGACACCCATATGGGTGACAGGAAAACAATGATGCAATGAGAATAATTTTGTAATTATTTAATTCTGTTTCTATACATTTAAAAATGCTTTATGTATCATTCATTTGAGAAATTAAAATGCATGCCTTCATTCATACTTTTTGATGTATTTGAAGGGTAATGCATTTTTTTACTCAATAGTAATTAGTGGATCCCCTCTAGGTCCCACTAATTGCAATATTATTACAATCTATGTCCTTTTCAATCAAGATTTGTGTCAATCATCACGTGCAAGCTCTTCAAAGCACCTTAATGTTGGATCTATAATGTGCTCTAGAGGGGGATGAACAAAGTAAAATCACTTAAATAAAATTCATTAGACCTTCAACATATTATCAATATAATATTGCAAGTATGAAATTTAAGTGCAACTAAACAAACACAACAAGGAAGATAGAGATTGAACAAGCACAAAATAACACAAGTTATTCATAGTGGTTCCAACCGCCAAACTAGGAGATGTACATCCACTACCTGGAGGGGTCAATCTCTAGTATTTTCAACCATGACTCACTCCTTATATCCATTATTAGAGTTACAACATAAGACCACCCTTTTCTATGTCTAGGGATAAACTAGCATTCCTTTTTGGATCAAGGAGCCAATAACCATTATAAAGGATTTACCTATCCATAACCAAGAGTCTTCCACCTTACCAAGGACCTACCTACTCTTTTAATGAGTCTTTAGCCTTCCCCAAGGACTTACCTACTCTTTCAATGAGTCTTTTAGCCTTCCCCAAGGACTTACCCACTTCTGCAATAAGTATTCAGCCTTCAAGGACTTACCCACTCTTGTCTTGGATCTTCTGCCTTTGACTTCACCTTCCCCAAGGTGAAGATTTTCATCAAGGGACTCCCTTCTTCTTCTTCTTCTCCTCCTCCTCCTCCTCCTCGCTTAGACAAGATAGAGAATCTTGGTCTTCATGGTAGAAAGAAAGATTGGGAGGTAGAGGAAGTGAGAGCCCCATAAGATATACATCTAGCTATCTGTAAGGTTAGCTTTCATAACATCTATACAAACTATGTCTTCTCCACATATATGTCTTCTCATGTGTATATCTTTTCCTCTTTCCATAAGACATGTATTTTGCCCTTTTTCATATAAAAAAGTGGGGGTTTGAAGAGCTAAAACACAACATGTTTAGGAAGGAGAGTAGAAGAGCAAAAACAAAGGACTTGTCCAAGCAGTGATGTAAAGATAATCAAGACATGAATTTAAACAATGTAGTTCTAGAAAAATAATCAATGCAAGACTATGCAAGCACATAACTCAAACTAGTAGATAGGAAAATCAAGAAGAAACTTTGAGTATGTATAAAACAAGACACAAGCATAACATATATTTGGATGCCAATTGATGAAGCAAACTAGAACTGCATGTAGATGGACTACTAGTAGTTGATAGTACAAGTTAGGATGACTAGTAGGATGTAGGTCATAGCAAAAGATGCACAAGGTAAAAAGCAAGTTATAATTAGATGTAGACTAATATCCATATAATAGAATATGTAATTCAAGAAACATGGATGGATACTACTCACTAACAAGTATGCTTTACTACCAAAAGACAATTACCATTAAGAATTTAAAGGTTGCATGAAGACAAAATATTCAATTAGATAGATGTAGCAAGTTAGATCACAGCAAAAGCAATTTGAATCAGAACCAAGGAGATCCAAAGAGAACATCATCAAGATATGCATAACAACTTGAAACAAGAAATTGCAAGATATAGAGATACCAATTTAGAGCAATTTGAAAGTTAGAGTTGTATGCAAGATAGGTAATATAAATCATGGTAACATGCATGACAATGCCAAGGGGAGTGCCAATAGAATAAGGCTATTGGTTGAGAAAATCTATTTGAGAGAGAAATTCTAATCCAAAAAGCCATCTGAAAAATCAGTACACAATCTTTTCGATTGATTTTTTTGGTTGAACTTCTTAACTGACAACAACTGCTGACAAGACTCTATGGTTCTTATCAATCGAGTTATCCCCAAAAAAAAATTGACCGACAATAATAGCTGGAAAACACCAAAAATGCCTTTTGGTCAAGTTTCCTCAGGACAAACTTGGCTGATAGCAGTTGTCGTCCAAAAACATACATTTTTCATAAAAACATATCTAGAGGCATGATAAAAATATAAACAATATCCAAACATGTATAAGCGGGGTTTTAATGTACTATGAAAGCATCAAGGGCCGTTTTTGAGTTAAAGAGTGATGAGAATCACAATATACTAATTTTAACTAAAAAAATTATATGTAAAGTGCATACAAACATGGAAAACAGAAGCAATGATTGGATATGAGCAAGAATACCGCTACCTATGTTCTTACAATTTCTTTTATACTTGTTGCCAACCCATACACATCTCACCTTTCTTCTTTTATGTGGATTGAGAAACTAATTTGAAAATTCACAACTCATGTTAATCTATTAGCAAGTGACCTACAAGAAGAAAGATGAAATGGTCACCGGTCATATTTTTGGGTCTTAGGGGTTAACTTAGCCACCCAAGTTCTTATAGTTTGGGTGCTTTCCTAAAAAATCATGTAGAATAATGACCAATTTCATTGGAATGATTGCAAGTGCCATAACACAGGAGTTAGAGGATTTTCCATTGAAATTTGGATGTCCTTTTCCTTTACTGTTCACTTTGGCTATTTTCAAGTCCAATACCATCTCTATGAATTTGTTTAGTAGTATGGTCTAGAATTTATTTAAGATCATTTTACCATTTAAAATCTTAACAAATATGATATCGAACTATGATTATCATGCACAAGAGAAGTAGTAGTAAAAGATAATTTATTATATCATCTCTAGCATGCAAAAGATTGGTCACTAAGCAAAGAGATTTAGTCATGTAAGAATTTTTTTCAATATGAAGAGCAACCATATTATTTTCTCTACTAGTAGAACTAGAACAAGATCAAGGACATTGATTTTAGCAAGCAAGGAAGCATTTTATTTTTCAAGCTTAGTAATCTTAGAAAGATAAACACTATTATAAGATTATATTCCTTAAAAAATAAAGTCTTTGTACTCATTTTCAATTATAAGAACATCAATATCATGCATGAGAGAATTCACAATTTTCGCATGCTCTTCATTAGAAATAGGCATAAAAGGTTGAGATTCTAGAAACTTAATCTTATCAAGCAAGCTAGCATTCAGAATATTAAGATCATCTACTTGTCTAAGATAAGCATTCTTTTCTATCTCAAGGCTATTGAATTTCAATTCAAGTTCTAGATAAAACTTTTGAAGATTGTTAACATCATCTTTCTAGCAAATATTATCATGTTCAAGTTCATCTTTTTCTTCATGCAAGTTATCAACAATCTTACAAGATTTTTCTTTTTATTTTTAATGGATTTGAGAGAGGCACGAGTAGCATGAATAATTTCAATTAAATATTATTCATCTAAAGAGTTTAGATTTACCTCATTTGAATCTTCAGTTGAACTTTCCATAAGAGCAAAGTGGATTCTCAACTTTCGGTAGAGCTTGAGCAAGAGCTTTCACTATAATCTTTACTTGAACTTGAGTTGGAGGAGTCACTAGAGCTTTTATGCCTTTTCTCCTTCTTCTTGTGCTTCTCTTCCTTTCTCTTATGATGATGGGTCTTTTGACCATGTGGGTAATTCTCGTTGAAGTGACCCTTCTTTCCATATTTGAAGCACTAAGTGGAAGAAGAAGAATTGACTTTGTAGAATCTAACTTTGGAGTATATGGCATCATCTTCAACTTGAGAGGATTTTTGACTTGATGAAGTGTTGAAAGCAATCAAGTTCTCCTTCTTCTTTTGATTCTTTTCTTCAAGCTCTCCTTCTTCTAGTTGGTTGAGTCTAACTTCATGGGCTTGAAGATCTCCTTTGAGTTATTCAATCAGAATGTTAGAGAGAGACTTTATTTCTTATATGGTAGCCACCTTCATTTTCCAACAGAGAGGAAGAGTACGGAGGATCTTGGAGTTTACCTTTCCTTGATCCATGATGTGGCCTACGATTGCAAGACCATTTATAGTGGTTTTGAGCCTTGAGAACATTTAAGCCATACTCTCATCCTTTCCCATCTAAGAGTTTCAAGGAGACCATTGAGCATATAAACTCTACTTTCCTTCACTTGCTTCGTCCCCTCATAAGTGATACATAGCTTTCTCCACATATGATAGGCTGTGCCACAATAAAAAATCTAGTTGAACTCAACGAGAGAGAGGGAGGCACATAGGATGTTGACGGCTCTTGCATTCAATGTTTCTTTCTTTAAAGTAGCATCATCCCATTCTTTTAGCTTTGCCTCTGGTTGCTTGTATGGAAGATCCACCATTCTCCATAGCTCAAGACTTGATCCTTAAATGTGATATTTGCATTCTTCTCTTCGATAGAGGAAGTTGCTGCCATCAAAGATTGAAATGTTGAAGTAGTATCTCCCTCCTTGATTATAATCCATCTTCTCCTACTTGTGGAAGTATTGCTTGGAGAAGATCGTGCTCTAATACCAATTGTTTGATCTATAATGGTATCTATAATGGGGGTGAGTAGAGCTAAAACACTTTAACAAAATTCATTATACCTTCAACATATTTCCATGATAATATTGCAATTATTAAATTTAAGTGAAACTAAACAAATATAGTAAGGGAGAGAGATTGAACAAGCACCAAATAAAACAAGCTATTTATAGTGGTTCCAACCTCGAAACTAGGAGATGTACATCCACTACTTAGAGGGGTCAATATCTAGGATTTTCAACCATATCTCACTCCTTATATTCCATTATAAATAGTTACGATATAAGACCACCCTTTACAAGTCAAGGGATAAACTAACATTCCTTTTCAGATCAAGGAGCCAATAACCATTACAAAGGACTTACCTATCCATGCCCAAGAGTCTTCTGCCTTATCCATGAATTATCTAGTCTTACAACGAGTCTTTGACCTTCTCTAAGAACTTGCCCACTCTAATAACAAGTCTTCAACCTTTAAAAATTTACCCACTCTTGTCTTGGATATTTCGCCTTTGACTTCACCTTCACCAAGGAGAAGCTTTTTACCAAGGGACTCCTTCCCTTCTTCTTCTTCTTCTTCTTCTTCTTCTTCACCCCTGTTAGTTAAGAGAGAGAATCTTCATCTTTGTGGTAAAAAGAGAGATTGTGAGCTATAGGAAGTTAGATCCTCACAAGATATACATGTATGACTAAATCTATTACAGATTTCCTACTCACTCTTTTGGATGTAACAAGTTATTAAGCTCATGAGAGTGGATGGAGGCTCTTAGAGGAAAAATCCCTCTCAATTATAGTGTAGGGACCTTCATAGTGCTTGGTTAACCATGGGATGAAGTCCAAGGAGTCCTATTTATAGTTGAGGATGCCTCCTAGCTTTTAGAATCATTTATGAAGAATTCTAGCCGTTATTGAGGTGTCTAACATGTCTTTCTTCACCCCTCCAACGACTAGTTTTCATTGCAGAAAGTGGTTTCTACAATACTTTTAGTCGAGTCAACTTTTGGGAAACTCGACCAACATACCTTGCCGTTTGGGTTATATTTTGGTTAGTCAAGTTACCAATTTGACCGATAAAATATTCTAGAAATCCCCATGAACAATCTTGTTGACTGAGTTACCCCAGGGGCAATCTTCGCCAACTGCACGTGCTGTTTTGTGTATTCCAAAACCTCCCAAGTGCATTATAATACATTATAGTTAATTCTATTACATATATGAGCTTAATTATAAGTCATGCAACCATCGCAAGTGATTTACATCAAAGATCTAAGGAGAAAACTATGTATTCTTCAAATTGACCTTTATGCCTATATGGCTTGATTTCTCCAAATTAGGATGTACAAGTTTAGGCATTTGAGTGTGTCTATCTAATCTAAAATCACTCAAGTAGAAACAGTAGTCACAAATGAGTGGACTGGTTTAGCCATCATCAAAACAAGGTTTAGTCAATTTGGACCTTGAGTCAACACTTTATTACTACTATAATTTGCAACATTTGGTTTGAACACAGTCATATTTCACGACAATATGATTAACTCGTATTCTAATGATATCTCTAACATTTGTGCTACATGATCTTCTTAGGTTTCTTTTTTTTTGTAGGTGATGCTTCTTTGACTCTAGAGCTAAAAGGTCCTACCAAAGCCTTCTCTATCTTGACTGACAATGACAGTCTTGCTTAAGTGGGATTCTTGCCCTTTGCAAGTGATGATTCTGGTGGTGATGACGCCCCGTGCATGACCTGATGCTATTATTTATGTAACTCATACTAGTTGATATGGATTCCTAGTGAGTCTATTTATCCCTTATCTTAGTAGATGCTATAGGTTGTGCCTACCCCAATTCTTAGTAGTCTCTTAGCTCACTCATGACTGGTGTTTATATGTAATTTGTTCTAAAGGGACTCCACCCTTTCCTTGTGACATGACTTGACTCCATCTATCTAGATTTGTCCCAACCCACTATAGAAGCATCAACGATTGTTTGTGCACAAACTCAGTGAACTTTTCGTAATCCCAATAGATTATGCAATTGACTCTTTTTATTCATTATAAATATGATATGAATTATCACTAGAACGAAAAAATATAACTAGGAGGTGGCCTTCTTGCCCCAACAACTGCGCTATGTATAGATGTATAACTAGCCGGGTATAGGACAAAAGTTTTCAAATATCCATGGCTCAAACCCGAACATAGATTCATTTAACAATATGGATGTGACTATGGGGATGCCACAACTTGCTATGACCTAATTATCCCTTTAGTGAATGTTTGGAGTATAAGCCCTGACAACATGTTATATATGCATTTGTCATTCAGTACCTTCTGACTTATTACCATGTGTACCCATCACATCTCAAGAGCAATATCTTTTTAGCTTTTTTTTAGACAATATCATTACCAAAATATTCATTTATGCTGTTGATCACTGAAAACAAGTATTCATATTTAAGTTAGACGTTTCTCTTGAAACTGTATTATGAAATGACTCAAAAAATATAAATTGTTATGAAAACTTCATGTTCATAAATATTCAAGTCCCGGACATCCGTACTCATGTATTGAATAACTTGACGATTCATGTGGATCTAGGTAGACAATAGAGAAACTATGCCAAATAAAAACCAACTCAATTAAGATGTGTTCAAGTCTCGGTTGACGCAACAATACAACACAATGTAGGAAGAATGTGCACAAGTTTCATTGTGAGAGACAATAAGGGGGGATGTGAATAGCTCAAAAGCACATGGGAGGTGACCCCCTGGAGGGTGAACTATTTGCAATCTGGAGGGGCCTACGAGGGGTCAAAGACCTAATTGTGAGAGAGTACAAATTTGCAGTGATTCGCGACAAGCTGTGGATATGTTGGGAAATATGTCATCCTGTCTAAACAAATACCGACTTCTGATCAGTAGAATCAACAATGACACAAATTTTCGCTAGGAGTCCTGCATAATGAAGATCCTCAAAGAAACAAAAGGTCTTGTAGACAAATTGGGCAAATGTTTTCTCATAAAGCTTTCTGGGAGAAAAATCCTACTAAGCAAAATGCCCGAAAGAGATGAAGGAGTTCCTAGCTAGGGATGTAGAACATATATAACCTAAAGTAATCGTATATATTCTGATGTAGTCACTCAAAAAAATATTCAAGTCCATGCATCACACAATAGAAATGCCTATATATGTAAATATACAAAATATTATAATAATTGCATTTACCCTCTCCGTAATAAATATATCTATAATTATGATAATTAATTTTATAAATTGCATCCCTCCCCTTTTAGGCTCTTAGTATATAATATAGATGTGCAATTTCTTCGTATTTAGAGACCTGAAATTGCATGCGTAATATATTTTTCATATATATATTGGATAGTTTGATTATGTGAAAGTGTACATCAAACTTAAAATTCTAATATATATATATATATATATATATATATATATATATATATATATATATATATATATATATAGTCACGCTAGAATACACTCGAGTGTACGGATCGCACGAATACACTCAAGTGTGTTTGCATATCAAGACTATTTTTTGCAAAATATAAACCGTTGATCTTTACCGTCATACTATAACTAGGCTACATACAAATTTTGAGCCCATTTGGATGAGTGTAAGTCACTCATCCAAGGGCAACAAAATCGACGCGCGAAACTAATTTAAAATACATAATTTTTGCGGTCTTCATAACATGAGCTATACATATCCAAATGTGCTCAAATTTTGCATATGAGTTGTTCACAAGATGTTTAAGAAGATCAACAGATTTGATTTTCAAAAAAAATATTTCATCATGAAAAACTACTCGAGTGTATATATATATATATATATATATATATATATATATATATATATATATATCCGGAGCGGAATACACTCAAGTAGTTTTTCATGATGAAATATTTTTTTTGAAAATCAAATCTGTTGATCTTCTTAAACATCTTGTGAACAACTCATACACAAAATTTGAGCACATTTAGACATGTATAACTCATGTTATGAAGACCGCAAAAATTATGCATTTTAAATTAGTTTCGCGCGTCGATTTTGTTGCCCTTGGATGAGTGACTTACACTCATCCAAATGGGCTCAAAATTTGTATGTAGCCTAGTTATAGTATGACGGTGAAGATCAACGGTTTACATTTTGCAAAAAATGGTCTTGATATACAAACACACTTGAGTGTATTCGTACGATCCGTACACTCGAGCTCTCTCTCTCTCTCTCTATATATATATATATCTTGTAATTCCACTACACCCTACCAAACAGAATTTGGAGTATTTCATATGAGAAAACCTAAGTTCACGATGCAAACCACAAATGCACTCATTCCCGTTCCGGGCTTTTCTCCACTGCCGCAGTGCTCCTGACTTACCAAAGTAGTCGATAGCAGAAGGCCGAAGAGTTCGCGAGATCGTGCCGTAAACGCTGGCGAAGCTCTGCTAATGGGAAGCGTCGGTAAGGTTGCGGCCACTACGGCGAAGGCGGTGCTATCGGAGGCAGCCGCGAGGGGAAGCGGAGCTGGAGGCGTGGCCAATCAATACCCATGGAGGGAAAAGCTGGCAAGGTACAAGGACGAGCTAGCTAAGGGGGTTTGGGGTTACTGGGAACTCGGCGCCTGGAAGCCGCTAGCAATCAGCGCCAGGAACCGCGCTCGACTGCGCAAAGAGGTTCTTCTAGCTGGCGAGTATGACATTCTCTTTGGCCGACTGGTTCCGCTTCCCAAAGCTGCCTTTGCTGTTACCATCACTGGAGTTTGTTCTGAATCTTCGTTCACTTGTGGGTGAGCAGGGACTGGCCGTATGATGCTCCAAGGAAGGAGATGAGGAACGTGAGGAAGGGGCACAAGTGCGACCGCATATCGGCGGAGAAGTATGCACTTCTGGCTTTAGACGTTTGGCTTTTAGATTTTCAAAAGGCATCCTCATATTCATTCTTGATCATTGAGTCTGGGGACATCCTCATATTATACGGTGTCTCATCAATAGGATATGGACTAAGTTTTGACTTTTCTCCCTTTTCCCGTGTTTCTTTTGTTGCCTATAGGCGGGCGAACACCGTTGAACTGATGAAGAACATGCCACAGATGCTCCTCAAACACAAGGTCAACTTCTTGAACTCCAGAAATGTGAAAATATCGTGCTTGTAAACCTGCCTGTTTACTCATGTTCTACTCTACAGGAACAGTCATGCTTTCAACTCACGGCATGAATGATTAAGTATGATACACTAGGATAGTGGGTCGCGTTCTGATAGTTCTAGAAAATGGCTGGGAGTGTTAGGAGAATAGTTTATTAAATTGAGTAATGTTGATCTGTAAAAGTAGCATGCCAATTTCTAGGCTTGTGAGTTTATAAGATAATTGGAAATTAGTATCGTCAATGACCTGAAAGCTGTGGAGGGGGCATCGTTTTATCATAATATTTATCCAAAATTAAAATAAAGGGCTAAAAGAGTAAAACATTACAAAAGCATGAAAATAAGATCATATTAGATGCATAAAACATAACATATTGGATCATCATTGTCACCATCCTAGCTTCAGTCCCAACTACATTAGGGTTGGCTACTTATTCCCTTCTTTTTACCTTTGTGATATGCTTTGGGTCATACTCTCATTGTGATGTCATGCAGAGTAGATATCTTATAGAAGCTCTCTGTAAGTTTATTAGGAGTGGCACTTATCTATTAACTTTATCCATCTTAGCAACATCGCTCGTTTAAATAGGTGCAATTTTTGGTCTACAATGCATCTCCACTATTCAAGGCAATTTTTCTTCATGTTTGTAGATAGTCATATTTTGTTGGACGTCCTTTCATAATTGACTTTGTATGGTATGGTGCTACTAAAGTGCTGCTAATCTCTGACCCTCCCACTTTCTTTAATTTAATTTTTTGTAGTCGATACCATGTAGTGTCATATTGCTATCATGAAAAAATTCACCTCTAGAAAGCGAGAGAAAAGAATCTTCAATATGGGCCTAAGCTCAGTCGAAGTGTACTTGGACATAGAATCTGGGCAACTATGTTCAATTTAGACCCAACACACCAACAAGCATAAAAACAAACAAAAAAAGGAAATTAGTGAAACAACGGTCACAAGAAAGTGAACACAGAAGTGTACATGTCAAATGTGATAGATTCTTGAAAGGTATGAATTATGGTATATCAGTTTCAATATATACAGTTGTAATGCTTCACAAAGTAAAAAGAAACCCAAGCACACCTTTAGGCCTACTTCTTAGGTGACCATGCTCCTTATGCGCTTACTTGGCAGGTCCACATCAAATGACCCCCCCCCCCCCCAAAAAAAAAAAAAAAAAAAAAAAAACAACAACAACAAACAAAACTAAACACACACAATTCTTTGCTTGGTAGATTCATTTGGACTGCTTGATTAAAAACTTGGCCTGGATTGTTACAATGATGAAATAAATTCTTTATTACCTGTTTAGTATCTAATACAATGAACGTACATAGTACTTATGGTTGTATAATATCTGAATAACATATTAGTAAATATTTCAAATACATTGTGGGATGATTTTGATAGTGGGAGAGAAGTCAGGGCGAGAAACAAATCCCTTGAAAACATAATGCTCACCCAACATGTAGGCAAGGAACTAACACCAGTTATAGACAGAGAGCACCGTAGATGTCAGGGTAAATGTGGTGACAACAATGCTGCCCTCTCAACTGCAACAGTGGTTGAGCCGTTCATGGAAAATCTAGGCTCGACTGGCTTAGATGAAAACACAGTTGGAACTTGGAAGAAGACTTCCTCACGCACCCACAAGAGTATACTTCAGTTGGAAGAAGTCGTCATGCCATTGATGCTGAATATGTGGGAGCTCATAGATCCATTTGAGAAAGAACTAGTAAACTAGTATCATGTTTTATCCTGCTTGGTGCTTTAGACTGAGATAATATCTTTGATTGCACAAGGAAATGAATGCCTAGAATATGCTCACTTAAGCATCTTGACATTGGTTTTATTGAGCCTGCCATTTTGGATTTCAATCTTGACGTGGGCAACTTTCTTATGAGGCCACACTGCCTTAATAAATTCATTAGGTTGACCAAGGTGGATGAGCGCTTAGAATATGCCTCCTACGCATCTTGATGTTGGTTTTATCAAGCCTCCTAATTTGGTTTTAAATGATAAGTAGTAGCAGAATAATCCATATCACTTGACTGTAGTAAGAATGAGCTGCCGAGAGGTTCCCCAATCTCATATGATTGGGGATGAAGGGAACTCTAAAGAGGCAACACCTAACCACCGTATCAATACATCAAGTAGAGGTTGCTCTCATGCCTCGCCCCTCGCATTTTTTTAACTCTGGAAGAGCTGCGATTTGCAAACAAATTAACTACCATAGCCAACGTTGAAGATGCTACTGCTCCTATTCATTCTGCCCTAAATCAAAAGAAAGCCCTTTCAAATCTCCTCTTTAAAGGCACACTAGGAATTCAAATGGCAAGCAAAGGAGGCTGACCATGATACTTGCCCATGTTGGGTAACAAATTCATTTATCTTGTAATTGACAATGATACGTGCTAGCTCTCTACTGATGCCATCAAGACCTAGGCACTTCATTGTAATGGCTAACATAATCCTTGCCTCTTGAAACTTCTGTGGCGTTAGCCATACCAATCTTTGTCGGTGGGTGGGGGATATATACATGTAATGGCAAACTTAGTCTCTGTTAAAAGGCACACTAGGAATTTGAATGGCCAACAAAGGAGGCTGGTCATGACGCCTTCCCATGTTGGGTAACATATTCATTGATCTTGTAATTGACGATGATGCAGGCCAATTCTCTACTACCATCAAGACCTAGGCACTTCACTGTGATGGATAACATAATACTTGCCTCTTGAAATGTCTGTGGTATAAGCCGCACCAGTATTTGTCAGTGGATGGGCTATAGATACATATAATGACGAACCTAGTCATTCTTATTGAGACAACTCCAGACAAATCTCCACACAGAATGTATTGACAGTTTGAAGAATATAACCAAGAACCGAGGAACAAGGTATTCAGTACCAATGCTGTTTTGATAGCCTAAAATAGGTACTTTTGATATAGCTGACAAGAATTTTCCAGATGCAATCTGGGTCGTTTTAACACCAAAATGATTGAATTAAATCATGAAATTTTACAGGTGTAATCTTTACATCTAATTGCATCATTTTTTGCAATAAAATTGCAAATTGGATATCTTAGGCAATACACACTACAAATAAAATAAACAAACAAGTTTACATAGGCCATACTCATAACTAAACAAAAATAACTTGCATCAATTATAAGCATAGTCACAAATTCGGTATTCGGGATACGTACGACCAAGTTGAAAAATTCGGAAATCGGGAATTATGCAGAAAATTCGGATAAAAATCGGTCAACGTACGATAAAAGTTTAGTCAACTATTCGGAAAAAAGTCGGCAAAAAAGCGGAATATATATATATATATATATATATATATATACACACACACACACACACACACACACACACACACACACACACACAAACATATAATGATTGAAAATGACTAAATATCGAACTGATTACTCAATATTAGAAGAAGGGGAAGAAGTGGGAGCAACAAACAGCAGGCACAAATCAGGGAAGAAAGGGGGAGAATGGAGGAGAAAGATGGAGCGTACATGTAGAATGTCGAGGGTTACTACTCCTGGTGTGTCGGGGGATAGAGGAGGAAAGTTGGACGGTTTAGTGGAACCCTACTACAAGTTTAAAAGGATGTGGAAAAAATAAATGTGAAGCAAAAGTATAGAACTGTTTAAAACGGCAAAAAAAACATATTAAACGCGTTTAAAACGCAATATGCGAATAAAACACGAATTAAACACGTTTAAAATGTATTATTCGGTTTTGAGTTTAAAACGGCCGTCATATACGACACGTGAATAATACACGTTTTAAACGCGTTTTTTTTCTTCAAAAAAACGGAGTATATTGTGACTATGATTATAAGTAGAGTGTCGTGCCGATTCTCTCGTTTGTTCTCCTTCACCATAGTGTATGCGGTTGATATGCTTGACATACTGCTTTGAGGTCATGTAGGCTCTATACACTTGATTATATGACATCATGTGCTCCTTGTATACTTTTGAGATCACGAATCGCATCGTCCCAGTCGTAGGATAAAACTCTTGGAAAGATTTTTCTGTATCTTTAGAAAATGGCTTACACGATGGAGGAAGTAGAACTAGAATGGAGCAGGAGGTGACCATGCCTGGCCCTGGCCAACATTCCTTGCAGATGGGAGATTATGAGAAAGAGGTGTTGGGTTTTGTGGAGAAAACATGCGCGGCGGAAGCAACAAAAATTTCACACAACCCAAAATAGGATCTCGTCGACAACAGCGTATTTGGAAAGAGTGTTTGCTGGATATACCTTATCACGGAGCAAGTCCGGCGATGTCCCACTGCATGCTGGTGTGCAACGATGCTGGTCTACACGGACGAAACTTCTCTCCCGTTTGTTAAGTGCACTGCAGGAAGATCCGGCGGTGCTCCTTTTGTGCGGTGATGTACGCCGCTCGTAGCGCGTACGGATGGTCGTAGATGTCCTCTGAACGTAGGCGTCTCAGCGTCTGCGTCTCTACTTCGTCCACGCGGATGAACTGGAACTCCACGTCGTGCTTCCTAAGTCGGCGGGAAGGAGTCGTCTCTGTGCAGCGGCGTGCTAGCGTTGCGGTGCTCTCCTTTCTCTCCTGAGGACGGTGATGGCTAGGGTTTACGTACGTGAGCATAAACTGAAAAGTCTCTCTCAATATCTTATATAGATATCGGCCGTCAAGCTCCTTTAAATAGGAGACGAAGGGAAGTAGTGTTTCCTAAACCCATCGATAAACAGAAACACTGCGTTAATTAAAACGCTCGTGGATTAATTAGAATATTATGGAATTCATTAATTAATCAAATAATCGCATTAATTGATTAATTAATATCCGACTCCATGCAATCGCTTGGGATGGCTCTATGGGCATATGTACCAACAGACTCCCACTTGCACTTAGAGCCAGTCACTCCAATATTATTCTAATCGATTGCATAAACATTTTAGTAATCAATGTGATTCAGAGCAATTCCAATCAAATCCACAATTATACTCCTATTCCAACACATCCTATGCGTGTGTCCCGGTAGGCTCCAAATTACGTTGACAGTGATATCCATAATCATATTATGATTTCACAAGCAATGATTGGTATCTAGCAAGGCTTCATTACCACCCAAGTAATTGGAGAAGTTGGAGAACAACTTAACCTATCATTCATGACTGGTGTTACAGTGATTGTATAGTTCCTTTGTCGCTGATATCCAGATTGAACTCGAGTCGTGGAATTGTTATCCTCTTCAGTGTTCAATCCATGTTCCTTGAACTAGAGCAGATTGTCTGAGATATATGTAAGCTCAATATCACATATTGACTCACATCAATATGACCATGCATTTCTCAGTCTCGCTTATCAAGTGGTCGGAATAGCAAACTCCTGTAGGAAGGACAAATTCCATCTACATCACTCACAGTCATCCCCATGTGTCACAGTGCACCCAAGCACCATCTTTATGACAATCCTTATTCAGGACCACAGTGGATGATGTCAAAGTACACCGAACGACATGCGATAAGTGCAGTGACTTCAGGTCTAAGAACCACAATCACCACCATCATTTTGAGATGTGACTCTAACTACCAATCATGGTATCCATGTGTCACTCTCAAGGTGGGTCTATTCAATACAATGTTCTCTAACAAATATCTATGTATTTGGTTTGATATCTCCATATCATGGATAATGAGATTCTTCCATCAACCAACATACATCTTATCTTATGTGTTATTGATGTCTATGGATATATCCACAATAACAACCGATTAGGGACAAAACAAGAATACATACTCTTAGCATACATATGATCTCACTGTTCAGGTCATCAACCCGAAGACATATGTGATTGAGTATATTATTCTATAGACATCTATAAGTTTTATGGTCATCTCACAATATAAAACACAAACATATAGATTGGAAACTTGCGTTTATTGATATGATCAATGTAGTATTACAAATCGTTTACATAGTATCCCATTATAATTGAAGATGAAGAAACAACAGAGGAAAACCCTCGACTTAACGTTACTGTCGGGGTGCTTGTATTGTATAAACAAGAAGCTTTACATACTTTACACATAGCCCCCTGACCTTTCTTACAGTTACAAGTAGGTCCCTACATATACATATCAACACTCCCCCTCAAGTTGGAGCATATATATCATATGTGCCCAACTTGTTACATAAGTATCGGACTCGACAACCATTCAGGGACTTTGTAAATAAATCAGCTAACTGGTCTTCTGATCTGACCGGTGACAACTTAATCAACTTTTGTTGAATCTTTTCCCGCAGAAAATGACAATCAACTTCTATATGTTTGGTTCTCTCATGAAAGACAGGATTTTGGGCAATGTGGACAACAACCTGATTGTCACATTTTAAGTCCATGGGAACTTCCTGCATAAAGCCAAGCTCCTCTAACAAGTGGTGAATCCATAACAACTCACATGTTGCTAGGGCCATAGCTCTATACTCAGATTCTGCAGAGGACCTTGCGACTACAGTTTGCTTCTTGCTCTTCCAAGACACGAGATTTCCTCCCACAAACACACAATAACCAGAAATAGACCTTCTATCAATGCTAGATCCAGCCCAATCCGCATCTGAGAAACCTTGCACTTGCAGATGTCCATGATTTTGATAAAGAAGTCCCTTGCCAGGAGACCTCTTGAGATACCTCAAAATGTGCATAACAACCTCCATATGACCTGTACATGGCTTATCTATGAACTGACTAACAACACTAATCGCAAAGGCAATGTCGGGTCGAGTGACAGTCAAGTAAATTAACTTCCCAACAAGTCGCCTGAACCTCCAAGGGTCATCAAGTAACTCTCCTTGCTCTATGGATAATTTGACTTTAGGATCCATTGGAGTATCAGCAGGTTTAGCCCCAAGCATCCCTGTCTCAGTGAGAAGATCTAAGACATACTTCCTCTGTGAAATTGCAATTCCAAACTTAGACTTGGCAACTTCAATCCCCAAGAAATATTTAAGACTTCCCAAGTCCTTTGTCTGAAATTGACCCTGCAGAAAGAGTTTTAATTGTGCAATGCCATGCTTGTCATCCCCAGTAATCACAATATCATCAACATATACCACCAGAAAAATGCTCCCAGAACTCTGTCTCTTGTAAAAGACGGAATGATCCGTGGTACATCTATGGAGTCCAAACTCAAAAAGAGCACTACTGAATCTTCCAAACCAAGCACGAGGCGACTGCTTCAGACCATAGAGAGACTTGTGAAGACGACATACAAGATCTGACTCCCCCTGAGCAACAAATCCAGGCGGTTGCTCCATATAAATTTCCTCATCCAAATCGCCATGCAAGAATGCATTTTTAATATCAAGTTGGTGTAGAGGCCAAGAGTGAGAAGCAGCTAGAGACAAGAAAATGCGAACAGATGCCATTTTTGCCACAGGAGAGAAGGTCTCTGAATAATCCTCGCCATAAACTTGAGTGTAACCTTTGGCAACCAAACGTGCCTTGAGTCGATCAACACAACCATCTGCACCCACTTTGACAAGATATACCCAACGGCATCCAACAACAGACTTGTCATGTGGGCGTGAAACAAGAGACCATGTCTTGTTAAGGTGAAGAGCTGACATCTCTTCATCCATAGCATGGCGCCAACCTGGGTGATCAAGTGCAACTGAAACAGACGAAGGTATAGAGACAGAGGATATAGAAGAGATAAAGGCATAATATGAAGGTGAAAGATGGCTATATGAAACAAAGTTAGAAATGGAATGCTGAATATTTTTAAGAGTGCAAGATCTAACACCTTTTCTTAAAGCAATAGGAAGATCCTGATGTGGAGGTGGAGAAGGAACTGTCTCTACCTGACTTTCTGACAAGGAAGCATCTGGAGAAGGAGATGAACTGGCATGTGTCTCTACTCCTGCATTGGTACCTGAATCGGGTTGTCCACCTGCAGTTGTACGGCGAGTATAAACCTGAGTGATCGGTGGCCTAGTGGAACTGGTTGGAATAACATCATGCGGACAACCACTAGCATGAGACGAAGGAACAACAGACTGAACAACAACAGGAAGAGGCAAGACCTCCTCTACAACAACTGGTGTCATTGATGCATTGTCGCCAAAGAAGGGTGTGTCTTCAAAGAAGGTGACATCAGCAGACACAAAGAAGCGACGTAAGGTAGGACTAAAACACTTATACCCCTTTTGCACCCTAGAGTAACCTAAGAAGACACACTTGGTGGCTTTGGGACCCAACTTGTCCACTCCAGGACCAACGCAATGGGCAAAACAAACACAACCAAACACCTTGGGTGGAACATGGTACAATGGCTTCATAGGATGAAGAATCTGAACAGGTATGCGATGTTTGAGGACAGATGACGACATGCGATTAATGAGATAAGCAGCAGTAAGAATAGCATCACCCCAAAAATCCTTAGGTACATGCATGTGAAGAAGAAGAGTGCGGGCGGTCTCAACAATATGGCGAATTTTTCTTTCAGCCACTCCGTTCTGTTGTGGTGTATGTGGGCAAGATGACTGGTGGATGATGCCATTGGTGGTAGTAAAATGAGTGAAGTCATGGCTGAAATATTCTCTAGCATTATCCGATCGAAGGGTACACACTTTCTTCTTAAATTGAGTTTCCACTTCCACACAGAATGATTTGAATATAGACAAGAGTTCAGATCTCTCTTTCATCAAATAAAGCCATGTAGCACGTGAGTAGTCATCAACAAAGATAACAAAATACTTATAGCCGAGCTTGGAAATAACACGACTTGGTTCCCATATGTCTGAATGAATTAACTCAAAAGTAGACTTGGTTCTTTGACTCTCTTTGGACCTAAAGACGGACCTTGTATGTTTCCCTAACTGACATGGCTCACACTGCAAACTCTTCAGGTTGGACAGACCTGGAACCAAGACTTTGAGCTTATCTAAAGATGCATGACCAAGACGACTATGTACCACCAAAGGAGAAGTCGTGACACATGCTATAGGCGATCTTCATAAGTAATATAGACCGGCCAATTCATACCCTTCGCCAATAGTGTCCCCTGTCTTCAAGTCCTGTATCAGACAAGTATCTAGTAAGAACGTAACAGATGCTTGAAGAGAACGAGTTAATTTACTTATTGATAATAAATTGAAAGGAAAATTTGGAATGAAAAAAGTAGATGGAAGGGATATTTGTGGAGTTGGTGACACCATCCTAGTTCCCTTAACGGAGGCAACAAAGCCATCTGCAAGGGTGACACCGGGTAGATTAGGCTTTTGGGCATAGGTGGTGAACATCTCTAACGCCCCCGTGATGTGATCAGTTGCACCTGAATCAAGAACCCAATCAGACTTGGACATAGCTGCATTAGAAGCCTGAGAGGTACACGCTGAAGTAGTAACTCCGGGAATAAGAGAGGCAACTGAAGATGTAGACTGTTGTGAAGCTCGGATGCGCATCAACTGTGAGTACTCCTCTTCCGACAGTATCACCTGATATGTAACTTCTTTCTCCTTTGACATCATTCCGAATTAAAATATGAAAAATTGCACGTTTTAAGACCACTTGCACGTGGAGGGGTGCACTAGTATTAATATCTTGACTTTTATCTTGACTTTAGAAGCAATAATGAACTGGAAATGATGAAACCAGACCAAAACCCGCAGTGCTACAGTACTGTGCTACAGTAGTCCGCCGGGACAACTTGGTATACAAAGATCCACTGCGTCTTCCTTGAATTCCTTCCGCCCTTGACCTTCTAGGACAACGAAGTTAAGGTAGGGACGCCCCCTTTAGACCAAATTCAAGGGAGGAACCAACCCCTCGCACCGTCTTTATTGAAGCCGAAAACTGCTGCAATAAAACGCTGTTGACAGCAGCCTAATGCACGCTTGACATGGAGAAGAAACGGAGACGTAGTGGCTAGCCGCAAGCACCTTGCGGCAGCTAGGACCAAGAGGAATGACGCCCTAAAATGACAATATCCAATTCCAACCGGAGAGAGAGCAGCAACCACTTTTGTGGCCGTCGTGCTACAGTACGTGTACTGTAGCGCGGACGGAAAAGTGTTAGCTTCTGCCGCTTTAGATGTTTGTAAACTCCCAGATCGTGATGACCACTCACTAGCACTTCCTTGGAGAGATTGATAGCTCTCCTAAGGTTTTCCCTGCTCTGATACCATGAAGATGAAGAAACAACAGAGGAAAACCCTCGACTTAACGTTACTGTCGGGGTGCTTGTATTATATAAACAAGAAGCTTTACATACTTTACACATAGCCCCCTGACCTTTCTTACACTTACAAGTAGGTCCCTACATATACATATCAACAATAATCATCAAATGATAGTCTCTATAGGCATACATACCAACAGATTCCCACTTGCACTTATACCCAATCACTCATGAATCTCAATCCAAGTGATCAAACATGTCCGTCATGTTTCTGTTGTGAAAGTGCTTTTGTGAGCGGGTTAGCCACATTGCTTTCCGTAGGTACTCTGCAAATCTTCACATCTCAACCTGTGCAATTGTTCTGTTGTTGTCGCAAAACAACTCAATTGCATCACCAACGCTTGGAACCACTCCAAGTTCAGAAATGAACTTCTTGATCCATACAGCTTCCTTTGCAGCATTAGATGCGGCAATATATTCGGCCTCTGTTGTAGAAGCTGCAACCGTCTCTTGCTTGGAACTCTTTCAGCTCACAACTCCGTTGTTCAAGCAAAACACAAATTCAGATTGCGATATGTAGTCATCTTTGTCAGTTTGGAAGCTAGCATTGGTGTAACTCTTTACCACGAGCTCTTCCTCACCACCGTATACCAAGAATTAATCCTTAGTCCTTCTAAAGTACTTTAGGATGTTCTTTACGGCTGTCCAGTGACATTCACCTGGATCTGACTGATACTGGCTCGTCATACTCAAAGCATACGACACATCAGGACGAGTACATAACATCACGTACATGATAGATTCAATTGCTGATGCATATGGAATCTTATTCATGCGTGCCCGTTCATCACATGAACTAGGACATTGGGCTTTAGAGATCGGAACCCCATGGGACATGGGCAAGTTACCTCTCTTAGAACCCTCCATGCTAAACCTCTTTAGCACCTTGTCAATGTATGTGCTATAGCCTAGAAGCCTTCTAGATCTATCTCTATAGATCTTGATCCCTAGTATATAGGATGCTTCGCCTAAATCCTTCATATAGAAGGTCTTCCCTAGCCAACCTTTTACTGTCTGAAGAGTATGGATGTCATTTCCCATCAATAGTATGTCATCCACATACAATATGAGAAATACGATTGTGCTCCCACTAACCCTTTTGTAAACACAAGGTTCATCTTCATTTTGACTAAAGCTAAAATTTTTGACTACTTCGTCAAAACGTAGATTCCAGCTCCGAGATGCTTGCTTCAAACCTTTGTAGCTTACAAACTTTATTGGTTTCCTTTGGATCGATAAAACCCTCAGGTTGTGTCATTTACACATCCTTGAGCAAATTCCCATTAAGGAATGTTGTTTTAACATCCATCTGCCAAATCTCATAGTCATGATAATCTGCAATGGCAAGCATGATCCTAATGGAATCCTTTCACAACCAATCTACCTTTATAGGTTTGCAACTCTTGGATAGATGATCATGCACAACTCCTTGTCATGATGCATCTGTGTGCCTCTAGGTACATGATCCTATCAAGGTTCCCTAGTTAAGTCCAACCCATAAGCCAACACGATGAGTGTGCACCCTGCGGAGACAGACCCACACACCCACCATCACACTTCCATGAGATAAACAGTGTACCACGCGGAGGCGTGCCCACACATAGTCGATTAAGCTTTTCATGTGTGTTGCTTTATTGAAGGCAACTAAAACTTAATATTATTAATTGAGGGGTTTTATTAATACATATACATATCCAAACACCACATACTTATAATATGTATCATATACTACTATATTCACAACCACAAACGATAGACGTGCAATCACAAACACAAATACATCGGTTATGGCCATACTATTGTAATCCTTTGGAGCAAGGATTACGATCCACCTATGGTCTTATGCATCTCATGTAACACCTGTGAATCAACCTGTAAGCCTGTAAGAATCAGCATTACAATGAACAACTTCATGGATGCTTCATGAGGTTGGAACTTCAAATTGCTTCTTGGAATTGGATCTTCTTGTTGCTTCTCCATGGACGCTCCTTGGAGTTGGATCTTCAGGTTGCTTCTTGGAATTAGATCTTCATGGTGCTTCTCCATAGACACTCCTTGGAGTTGGATCTTCAAGTGGCCTCCTTACATCAAGTTTACGAAGACTAAAACTAATCCTATCTCTATTACATCATATGAGTACAAATATAAAGAGAAAGAATTAATTACACTTTGAAATAAGAGATGAGGCTCGGCATGCAAGCCGAATACTTTATACAAAGGATCCATATGCAACCATTATACATCCATAGCATTTACAAACAAACATATCCACAAGATTGACATCCACATTCATTCACAACATTCACAAAAGGGGATACTAGGCCATAACCGTGCATGCATTCACCACATAAAACAAAATTTTAATGACCACATGTATGTTATCATAGGTATATCTACATATACGTATATACATATTAAAATTGCAATACTTTTAATGCGGGACATTCCCCATTAAATAAATTTTTGACTCCAACGCAGACTATGCGGGGTTACACAGGGGCAGCGCCCCTGTGCGGGGATTCCGCTGCCCGGTCAGCGGGCGGGGGTCGAGGGGAGGCCGCCCTTTGTGGGGTCTCAGGGGCAGAGCCCTTGAAAGGTCTACGGAATTTTACTTCCGTGCACTTAGAAAAATCAATATTTTCCATAGTTGACCCCATCTGAAACGTCAAAAACAGAAGCCTGCGACGTATGTGGAATTAGGTTTAGATTTGCACATTAGCAGTTTTAATTCGCATCATATGCAACATAGAAAATAGTATACAGCGATTCAATCATATCGAAATGAATCCAAATACGTTGTAGATCGACGTTGCTCTGATACTACTGTTGGGTTTTGTGGAGAAAACATGCGCGGCGGAAGCAACAAAAATTCCACCCAACCCAAAATAGGATCTCGTCGACAACAACGTATTTGGAAAGAGTGTTTGCGAGATATACCTTATCGCAGAGCAAGTCCGACGATGTCCCACTGCACGATGGTGTGCAACGATGCTGGCCTACACGGACGGAACTTCTCTCCCGTTCGTTAAGTGCGTCGCAGGAAGATCCGGCGGTACTCCTTTCGTGCGGTGATGTACGCCGCTCGTAGCGCGTATGGATGGTCGTAGATGTCCTCTGAGCGCAGGCGTCTCAACGTCTGCGTCTCTACTTCGTCCACGCGGATGGACTGGAACTCCACATCGCGCTTCCTAAGCTGGCGGGAAGGAGTCGTTTCTGTGCGGCGGCGTGCTAGCGTCCCAGTGCTCTCCTTTCTCTCCTGAGGACAGTGACGACTAGGGTTTACGTACGTGAGCGTAAACTGAAAAACCTTTTTTAATATCTTATATAGATATCGGCCGTCAAGCTCCTTTAAATAGGAGACGAAGGGAAGTAAGGTTTCCTAAACCCATCGATAAACAGAAACACTGCGTTAATTAAAACGCTCGTGGATTAATTAGAATATTTTGGAATTCATTAATTAACCAAATAATTGCATTAATTGATTAATTAATATCCGACTCCATGCAATTGCTTGGGATGGCTCTATGGGCATATATACCAACAAGAGGAGTCACCACCACTTGGCCACCACCCCTGTTCTCCCTCCATCACGAGAGTGCATTTGTGAACTAAAATTCTAAGCTCCAATGGGGTCATAAGTCATCGATGCCTACACTATGTGTATGTCCCACATGATGTGCATGATGTAGGGTCTCACTTTGCGGTTACGGGGCTTTTAATTGTCGGGTTGTTTCATATGAATTGTATCCATGATATGCATGACCATATAAATGTGGTTGTGGTTGTGCTGATTGTATGAAGAATTGATCACCCAGAGAACGTTGAGATTGCATATTAGAAATAGACATGACCTCTGTTGAATCAACAAGATCAATTTGATAATCACTATAATGTTGTTGAGCATAAGATGTTGTCTCCAACACAAAGGAATGAGGTATTGAGACTGATGCCGTTCCGACAACTTGGAAATAGGTAATTACTGGTAGACCGAATTTTTTTTGACAGATGCAATTTTGGCCGTTTCGACGCCAAAATGAACACATATTAAATCATGAAAAATACACGTATAATCTGTACACCTACTCATTTCATACAATTCTGTAATGGATATGTGGGGGGGGTTCCATCATGTGAGAGGTATGGAATTGTCATGTTTCCTGGGGATTTCGATGACAAAAAGTTGGAATTAAGATTTGGAATTTTACTAACACAGCCCATAAACATAAAAACACACACTTTGCAATAATATCCAATTTACAACACATGAATAGCATAGTAACTTACTAACACATCAGTTGTATGTTGAGTTAAGCGCTGCCGTACAATATTGAATTGATATGGTTGACATATTGCTCCAATGACATGTACATTATGTAAGGTTGGTTGTATGAAGTTACATGTTGCTTATACACGTCGTGTACAATACTATATAAGTGTATAATACTCTTTGTATGATGTAATCAAACATGATGTATTTTAGATTGAAAATAAATAAATTTCTAAATCAAAATCTAGAAACTAAGAAGAGGTTATTTAATTATTAGAACGCATTTGAAAGATCACCAAACAATGACTTTAACTTACACAACATAACCAGACATAAACATTTAGAAAATTAAATAATTGGAAATTTAATTGATTTTCATCAACTTTATTACTTTTAAAAACAATATATATATATTTCTACTCTATTTCTTTTATATATGTTGACATTACTCTTTAGTAGAACGTCTTCTACTAAATATATATAACTAACTAATTACAATAATACTAATTGTAATAGTACTTGTAATTAGATAAATTACATGATCATAGTAATTAATAGTGTTATGATTAGGTAGATCTAGTGATAAAGTTTTCAGTCTACATAATATACTTAACTATGTATGTATAATAATCATCAAATATATCAATTTTGCAGTGATACTATGTTATGGTGGTAGAAGATCTTTTTAGGGGAAAGTGGAAGAAAATAGTAGGAAAAAGAGACGGAGAGGCTGCAAATGGTAGAAGATGGAAGAAATTAGTTAAACCTACCTTGATTTGTTTTGATTTGAACTCCAATCGCCAAAAATCATCCAAATGCACCTTTTCTCCTCTCAAGTGGTAACAACAGTCATTCTCGTAAAAAAGTATACCCGTCGGTATACCGCCGGTTAAGGTCGGGATAGTGAAGTAAGCAGTGTATTTTGCACCGAAACCACTAAACATGACGGCATCGGTGGTATACCCGTCGATATACCGATATTTGTGAGCCTATTAGTATGCGTGCTTGTTTCCATATCCGATGGCATCGATATCGGTATTTTGGTCGAAATATCGCCGATGTCGACGATATCTTCTTCCTTGCTCTAGCAGTGCACCACTATAGTCTTTGCCACCCTGGGCTTTACTTTTGCTGGAAAGTTTTCTCAATGAATGGATATGCTATCTTGTGGAAGAACCTCTGCATCATTAGAAACATAAGGACAAGCATCATGCTCAAATCTATAGCTAGAAGATAATCTGGAGAGCGCTCACCACCTCCATTATCATCATTTCCACCACCATTAGACTTAGATTTGGACCCTAATAGTTTTTGAAAAAGAATCACATGTGCTAGACAACTCTTCTTGCATTTCTATATTAATTTTCATACCATTGTATACATGCTTTGGCTCGAGTTCAAGTCTTTCAAGTGGGGTTTGATTTCTTAATTTTTCATCAAGGTTAACATGAGAAGCTTCTTCAAATTGCTCTTCTACATATGGATCTAAACGGTGCTAAAGATTATTAAGAACAAAACGACTTATCTAATTCATCCGTTCCTGTAATGGATCTTTTTGAATCATGAATTTCTACGCCCATCTTGTTTGAATGGGTTGAATGTGTATGCATCGTCAGTATGATTATGGACTGCAACAAAATCCATTTTTTTGTAGTTGCCATCTTGTATGGCTCTAGCTCTCAACCACATGTTGTAGTGGACTTAGACCAGATCTCTATGTTTTCCCGCAAATGTTCCTTCTTTTTGAGTGTATCAAATTAAACATGCTCTAATTTCTCTCACCCCCTGCATATGTTTGAAAAAGGATCCAAACAACCACTTCCCTTAGATGTTGGGGACATGTTCCATTCCACATCACCACTTAGAAGGATCGACCTCATCACGATCCACAACTTCATTTAGATGACCAAAACATTCAGTGACTGAACTCTTGCAAATATAAAACATATATAAAAATATTCAGATAATGAAACAATAATCTGCCACTCAAATTTAAACATCTATAAATGTTCAGATTCACCTCATCCAATACTACCATGCACTCTCTACCATGCACTCTTCTGTGGAGGTAATCAATTTATTAACTATATCTCTCACAGACTCGCACCAATTGTTAGAGTCACAGCTAAGCCCATTTTTTGTGAGTAATATATAAGATTTAAAATCCGGCGCTATTGCTGACTTTGAAGTTAGAAATTGGAGGGAAATATTGATAGACTATGATATATATATATATATATATATATATATATATATATATATGTAGACAGAGAGAGAGAGAGAGAGAGAGGCTAGAATACACTCGAGTGTACAGATCGCACGAATACACTCAAGTGTGTTTGCATACCAAAACAATTTTTTGCAAAATGTAAACCATTGATCTTCACCGTCATACCATAACTAGGCTACATACAAATTTTGAGCCCATTTGGATGAGTCTAAGTCACTCATCCAAGGGCAACGAAATCGACTCGTGAAACTAATTTGAAATGCATAATTTTTGTGGTTTTTATAACATGACCTATAAATGTCCAAATGTGATCAAATTTTGCGTATGAGCTATTCACAACATGTTTAAGAAGATCAACGGATTAGATTTTTGAAAAAAATATTGCATCATGAAAAACTACTTGAGTGTATTCTACTCCGAATACACTTGAGTGTATTCTAGCCTGACTCTCTCTCTCTCTATATATATATATATCCCAAAAATATATATTCGTTCAATGATTTTCTATGTTTGCCAAGTGTTGTGCATTGGACTTGGGAGTCATTTCATTGATATTGTCCACCATTGATTGCATTGCATCATACAACCAAGGGCATGGTTGCAACTTTATTACATCTACTAGCTTCAATACTTTAAGGACGAGATCCATTATTCGAATCACCCTGGTAACCTTATCCCACAAAGCCTGCTAGACAATCAGTTTCTCAATTCTGTTACCAATTGGGGTGTTGTGCTCCTTCATGGAGGTCCACTCTATGCTATTGAAAAGCCTACTAAGTCCACCACTTTTGAACTTTAGTGAGTGTAAGACCAAGTAGTTTTTGACAATCTAGTTACCCATGGTCGGACTAGAATGTCCCCACAATGCAGTACTTAGGTCGTCTCATTGCATTCAACAAAAAAGGAATGGTTGTATAGAAACTCTTGATCAATCTACTATCACTTGTCATAGAAATGATTTAATCGATTGTACCCATGTCGTTTACAATCAAATATATACAGTGGGAGGCACATGGTGTCCAGTAGACCAGATATCTCTTCATTATGCTTTCCTCAACCTTCTTGAGGTTACTCTGTGAAAACTAGAATAGAAAGTGGGAGAATCCCTCAACCCATTCTCGCATTTGGGGTGCTTCTATATTTACATACAAGAGACTGTACACATAGGTCCCTGACTTTTATCACACTTACAAGTATGTCCCTATACACACATATTAACACTCCCCCTCAAGCTGGAGCATATATATCATATGTACCCAGCTTGTTACATGAGTATTGAACCCGACAACCATTTAGGGACCTTGTAAACAAATCAATTGGTATTCTGATCTAACTAGTGACAATAGAATCAAATTTTGTTGAATCTTTTCTCACATAAAATGACAATCACTGTATTGAAAAACATTCTGAGCGGCCGCTTAATCGGTCAAGAGCTCCAACTGTTTAATTTTTTTGCCGAGCGCCCGCTTAGCTATTCTACAAGCTAGTAAGGTATCCATGATAAGTATATTGTTTATTGTTTAGCTATGTCAACATGTGATGTTTGTTGTATCATGTTTGTAGGGTGTTATATAAATGACAAGTCTATTGTTTACTATATTATAGCTATAATCATTGTTTTATAGTTGTGTTATAAACTATTTGTGTTTTTTATATTGTTGGGTAGAATGTTTAGAAATATATAAAGTTCCAAAAAGTATAGTATATATATATATATATATATATGTAATTTTATATAAATTTATATAGAAAACTCAAACTCATTTTTTTAAAAATCGCCCGCTTACCGCTTAACCAGTTACAAGGTGCTGTCCGCACGCTTACTGCTTAACGTTTTTTAAAACATTGATGACAATCAACTTCAATATGTTTGGTTCTCTCATGAAAGACAAGATTTTCGGCAGTGTGGACAACACCTTGGTTGTCATACTTCAAGTCAATGGGAGTTTTCTGAATAAAGCCAAGCTCCTCTAGTAAGTGACGAACCCATAGCAACTCACATATTGCTAGGGCCATGGCTCTATACTCTGATTCCACACTAGATCTTGCAAGTTGCAACTACAATATGCTTTTTGCTTCTCCATGACACCAAGTTTCCTCTTACAAATACGCAATAGCCAGAAATAGACCTTCTGTCAATACTAGATCCAGCCCAATCAGCATCTGAGAACCTGTAGATGTCCATAATTTTCATATAGAAGCCCTTTGCTAGGAGACTTCTTGAGAAACCTCATAATGCGTATCACAACCTCCATATGACATGTGCATGGCTTATCTATGAACTGACTAACAACACTAGTAGCAAAGGCAATGTCAGGCCGAGTGACAATCAAATAAATCAACTTCTCTAAATCTCCATGGTTCATCAAGTAACCCCCCTGCTCCATGGACAATTTGACTTTAGGATCCATTAGACTACCAACAAGTTTGGTACCCAGCAACCCTGTCTCAGTGAGAAGATCTAAAACATATTTTCTCTGTGAGATAACTATCCCAAACTTGGACTTGGCAACTTCAATCCCCAGAAAATATTTGAGACTACCCAAGTCCTTTGTCTGAAATTGGCCTTGTAAAAATGTCTTTAACTGTGCAATGCCATGCCTGTCATCACCAATAATCACAATATCAACATATACCCCTAAAAAAATGCTCTCAGAGTTATGTCGTTTGTAGAAGACTAAATGATCCATAGTACATCTCTGGAAACCAAACTCTGAAAGAACACTACTGAATCTGCCAAACTTGGCACGAGGTGACTGCTTTAGACCATAAAGGGACTTTAAAGACGACATACTAGATTTGACTCTCCCTGAGCAACAAACCCAGGTGGTTGCTTCATATAAATCTCCTCATCTAGCTCACCATGAAGGAATGTATTTTTAATATCAAGTTGATGTAGAGGCCAAGAGTGAATTGCAGCCAGAGACAAGAAAATGCGAATATATATCATCTTTGCCACAGGAGAGGTCTCTGAGTAATCCTTACCGTAGATCTAAGTGTAGCCCTTGGCTACCAAATGCGCCTTGAGTCGATCAACACAACCATATGCACCCACTCTGACAGTGTAAACCCAACGATATCCAACAACGGACTTGCCATGCGGGCGTGAAACAAGAGACCATGTCTTTTTCTGGTTAAGAGCTGACATCTCCTCATCTATAGCATGACACCAACCTGGGTGATCAAGTGCAACTAAAACAGACGAAGGTATAGAGACAGATGACATAGAAGAAATAAAAGCATGATATGAAGGTGAGATGTGGCTATATGAAACAAAGTTAGAAATAGGATGTTGAATATTTTTAAGTGTGCATGATTTGACGCCTTTACTCAGGGCAATAGGAAGATTCTCTTGAAAAGATGGAGGAATTATTTCTACCCGACCTTCTAACAAGGAAGCATTTGGAGAAGGAGTTAAACTGGTAGGAGTAGTATACCACATGCATTGGTGCCAGAACCAGACTGCCCAGCTGTACTTGTACGACGAGTGTAAACCTGAGTGACTGGTGGTCTAGCTGGGATGGGTGGAATTACATCACGAGGACCATCATTGCTAGGGGACTAAAAAATAGGGGACTCGACAATGATGGCAAGAGGCAAGAGTTCCTCCATAAATACGGGTGTCACTGAGGAACTATCATCAAAGTAGGATGTGTCTTCAAAGAAGTTGACATTTGCAAATACAAAGAAGCAATGTAAGGTAGGTCTTTAGCACTTGTACCCCTTTTGAACTCGAGAGTCATCATCATCATCAACAACAACTAAGCCTCAATCCCAACTATGTTGGGGTCGGCAACATGGATCCTTCTTTTCCATTCAGCTCTATCATGGGTCATATTCTGGTTGAGATGTAGAGATTCAAAATCTCTCTTTATAAGCTCTTCCCATGTTAATTTAGGCCTTCCTCTTCTTCTATTAATTGTGCTTGCCTCAATAGTATTGTTTCGTATAGGCGCATTAGTCGGTCTGCGTTGCATATGTCCATACTATCTGAGTTGGTCCTCGCGCAACTTGTCCCCAATGTTCGCCACCCCCACTTTATTCCTGATATAGTCATTTCTCAAGCGATCTTTTCTTGTCTTCCCACACATCAATCTCAACATACACATTTCAGCCACATTCATCTTGTTGAGTCCTTGTTTCTTCACCGCCCAACATTCACTCCCATAGAGCATGGCTGGCCGTATAGCAGCTTTATAAAACTTGCTTTTTAGTCTGAGAGGGATCTTCTGATCACATAATACTCCAGTTGCACTCCATTTCAACCATCCTGCAGTGATCCTATGACAAACGTCATTTTGGACATCGCCATCTGTTTGAATGATAGAGCCAAGTAACGAAATTTATCACATTTTGGTATATCTACTCCGTCCAACTTGGCTCCACCATTCACACTGTGAGATTGGCTGAAATTGCAAAGCATATACTTAGTTTTGCTCCTAATTATCAATCCATTTGATTCTAGTGCCTTTCTCCAAAGTTCAACTTTATCATTCAAAGCATCTTTAGTTTCGTCAATCAATACAATATCATTATAAAACAACATACACCAAGGAACATCATCTTGAACATTCTTTGTCAACTCATCCATAACAAGAATGAACAGATATGGGCAAGTGTGGATCCTTGGTGTACCCCAACTGTGATGGAAAATGTTGGTGTCTCACCTCCAATAGTCTTCGCACTTGCAGTAGAGCTACCATACATGTCTTTAATCAAGTCAATGTATTGGATTGGCACACCCTTTTTCCTCAAAACCATCCACAACACTTCTCTGGGTACTCAATCATAAGCCCTTTTCCAAATCGATAAAAACCATGTGAAGATCTCTTTTTCTTTCCCTATACTTCTCCATAAGCCTCATTATCAGAAAAATAACATATGTTGTTGATCTACCAGACATGAAACCAAATTGGTTGTTTGATATCTGCGTTATAGATCTTAGCCTCTGCTCAATAATCCTCTCCCAAAGCTTCGTTGTGTGACTCATCAACATGATACCTCTATAGTTTGTGCAACTCTGAAAATCACCTTTGTTCTTGTAGATGGGGACTATAGTACTATTTCTCCATTCATCCGACATCTTCTTTGTCTTCATGATCTTGTTAAATAAATTTGTTAACCACATAACTCCATCCCCCATACTCTTCCATACATCAATGGGAATACCATCTGGTCTGCATGCCTTTCTCATTTTCATCTTTTTCAAGGCATTCTTGACCTCAAAATGTGAAACTCGTCGTGTGTAAATGATATCTCTTATATCCCTATCACACGAGTCTCTAACATTATTTACAGTATCTCCATTGAAAAGCTTATGGAAGTAATTTCTCCATTGGTTTTTGATATCATCGTCCTTTACCAACACTCTACCATCTTCGTTCTTGATGCATATTACTTGACTCAAGTCGCTTCCTTTCCTTTCTCTTATACGAGCCATTTTATATATATCTTTTTCCCCTTTTGTAGTGTCCAACTTCTTATAAATATCATCGAAGTATCTAGACCTTGCCTCCTGAACAACCTTTTTCGCTTCTTTCTTTGCTTGCTTGTATCTCTGGAACGTTGCATCATCTCGAGATTTGGGCAAGCTCTTATAGATCTCCCTTTTCAGTTTTATAGATCTCCCTTTTCAGTTTAATAGCCTTCTGTACTTCATCATTCCACCACCAAGTCTCTTTTTGTGGAGGCCCACAACCTTTGGACTCCCCCAAAACCTCTCCGGCAATTTTTGTTATGCAGGAGCTCATGTTATGTCACATAGTGTTGACATCAGACTAAAGTTCCAAGTTCCTTCCTTGATGAGTTTATCATGAAAGGTCAATTTCTTTTCTTCTTTAAGATTCCACCACTTGATCCTGCTATCTTGATTTTTGTTATGCTTGCCTTTATTGATCTTCATGTTAATATCAAAAACCACCAACCTATGTTGGGTCGTGAGTTCTTCACCAGGAATCACTTTACAGTGCTTGCATACTTTACGATCCTCCCGCCTTGTAAGGAGGTAATCAATTTGGCTACAATTGTGCCCACTCTTGAAAGTAATCTTATGAGATTCTCTTTTCTTGAAATGGGTGTTTGCCAAAATCATATCATACATATGCAACTGCAAAATCTAATATCCTCTCTCCTTCTCCGTTTCTGCTGCCATATCCAAAACCACCATGAACTCTCTCATATCCGTCATTACTACTCCCCACATAGCCATTTAAATCACTCCCAATAATGATCTTCTCCTCTGCCGGTATTCCTTGCATCAATTCATCCATTTTATCCCAAAAATCCTTCTTAGCCTCCTCGCTAAGGCCAACTTGGGGGGCATAAGTGCTAATAATGTTAAAAATCTTTCCCCCAAGAACGACCTTTATAGCTATGATTCGATCACCCATCCTAGTGATCTTGACAACATCATCCTTCAACATCTTATCAACAATAATACCTACACCATTTCTATGTTTATCAATGTCTGTATACCATATTTTGTATCATGTGTCTCCAATCTATGTATAACGTTCCCCTGTCCTTAGTTTCCTGTAAGCAAGCCATATTGACTTTTCTTCTCATCATGGTATCTACTATCTCCAAAGATTTTCCTGTAAAAGAGCCAATATCCTAGTGATCCTGAAGAATGGATGATGGCATACGGTTGATGAGGTAGGTGGTAATGAGGACAACATCCCCCCACAATTCTCTAAGAACATGCATATGAAGGAGAAGAGTGCGAACAGTCTCAACAATATGACGAATTTTTCTCTTAGCTACGCTGTTCTATTGTAGTGTATGTGGGTAAGATGATTGGTGAATGATGCCATGGGTGGAGGTGAAATGGATGAACTCATGACTGAAATATTCTCTGGCATTGTCAGAACGAAGTGTACAATTTTTCTTTTTAAATTGGGTTTCCACTTTTGCAGTAAAGGATTTAAATATGGACAAAAGTTCAGATCATTCGTTCATCAGATAAAGCCATGTAGCATGAGAATAATCATCGACAAATTAACAAAATATCTAAACCCAAGCTTTAGATGTAACACGACATGGACCCCATATATCAGATGGTACCAACTCAAGCACAAATTTGGTTCTTTGACTCTCCCTAGACCTAAAGACAGACCTCGTGTGTTTTCCCAATTGACATGATTCACATTGCAAACTCTCCAAGTTGGACAAATCTGGAACCAAAAAGTTGAGCTTTTCTATAGATGCATGACCAAGACGACTATGCACTATCACAGGAGATGCAACTACACATGCTGAGGAAAGCTATTGCAAGTAGTAGAGTCCAACCACTTCATATCCTTCACCAATTGTCTTTGCCGTCTTCAAGTCCTGTACAAGACAAGTATCTGGTAAGAAAGTAACAGAGGCTTGAAGAGAACGTGTTAATTTGCTAATTGATAACAAAGTAAAAGGAAATTGGGGAATGAACAATGTAGATGGAAGGGATAAACGTAGGGTTGGTGACATTGTCCCAATTCCCTTAACAGAAGCAACAAAGTTGTCTGCAAGGGTGACACCGGGTAGGTTGGGCTTATGGGTGTAGGTGGTGAACATCTCTAGTACCCCGGTGATTTGATCAGTTGCACTAGAATCAAGAACCCAGTCTGACTTCCACCATGTAAAAGGCATGCTGACAAATCAAACCTTTGTGCAATGGATATTGAAGTCATTGCTTGTTTTGAAGCTCCTAAGATGCATCAAATGAGCATATTCTTCTTTAGACAAAGACTTCTGACATGTAGCTTCCTCCCGAGTTATCATTAATAGTTGACATGTTAGTGGACCTCACAGGGAATCCATATAACTCATTATGGATTGTCGCACAAGATTAGTGAATGACAAACTCCTTATCAGCCATGTTGACCACAAAAGCACCCACTGAATGAGATATTAATTCAATCAACACAAAATGGACCAGTGACAGAAAAGCAAACTTTATAGCAAAGATTCAAACTTTTCTTCCAAAAATCAGACTTGTTCTTCTAGAAATGAGACTTGTTCCTCAAGAAATCAGACCAATGGACAATAGAAGACCTTAAATCCGACTTTTGCACACTTTGTAGAAGCTGAGGACCTTGAAATAAGACTGTTTGGCCTTGAAAATAGAACTTTGCAAAGTCTGTAGCAGTCGTGCTACAGTATTCCGCGGCTATAGTACCTAAGGGAGAATGACCAAAATTCCCTCCTCGGATGACCAATGCCTGTGACCTTCTAGGGCAAGGTAATGGGATCAAGGACGCCCCTTATAGACCAAATTTGAATGAGGAAAACAACCCTTAAATCCTTTTGTTAAAGCCAAACTTATTGCTGCGACAGAAGGCTATTGACAACAGCCCAATACAAGCTGATTTGGAGAAGCACGTAGGGGAGTAGCAGCCAGCTACGGCCATCATGGAGCAGCTAAGACCAAGGGGATACAACACCTAAAAGGACTGATCCGAAATCCAAGCAAAGGAGCAACAACCACTCCAAGGGCCGTCGTGCTACAGTGCACTACTGTAGCGACATTATTGAAGCGAGCGGAAAAGCTTGGAATGTTGCTGATTCGGGTGACTGAAGACCTTAAGTTGGGGATGAGAACTTCCTTGGAAAGATTGACTACTCTCCTAGGGTTTTCCCTGTTGCTCTGATACCATGTGAAAAATAGAGAAGAAAGTGGGAGAATCCCTCAACCTATTCTCACGGTTGGGGTGCTTCTATGTTTACATACAAGAGACTTTACACATAGGTCCCTGACTTTTATCACACTTACAAGTATGTCCCTATACACGTATTAACAACTACTATTATGACTCATGATCCGAACCATATTTCTAAGCCCAATTTGCATGATAAATGTTTTTGTCTTCTTTTGATGTATACTTAATCTTAATAAACATCAACATAGTTAGTAAAAAATTCAAACCACGACATGTGTGCTAGAAAGTTAATTGTTTGCTTGTTTTCCACTGGTCCAACCATCACTCACGAGTGTAAGACCATGAGACCACAAGTGGTTCTAGTTGTCAATCCATCCTTATAGTTCTTTCTTTTGTTTGGGGTGATTCTTTTTCATTAATTTATATGATGTAGGGACTTTGATGCCCCTACCAGACTCTCCTAATACATCTACCATATGCTGCTGATAGGGTTCAGTTGCAACATGTATTGGTAATATCGTGAGCAAAAAACTTACCCACTGAAGTTCTAGTTGCCCTCATGAACATTGTTTTTAGGTTTTTTGCCTAGCATCAAGCTTCCCAACCCTTGGCTTGTCAATGTTCTTCAATCTTGCGCTAGCAATATGGGAAACTACATTAACAGTGCATTTCTTCCTTTTATACCGAGCGTGTTGATCTTACTCATCGTCTAGGTTAACAACAAGAATATGTGCAATCTACCACCTCCACCTACACCAGATGGCCCATATCTCGTCATCGTTTGAGTTGCCTCCTCCCTATGCCACTCACTTTTGTGTGAGTCTCTGTAAGCCTGCCTATACATACTGAGAGAATACAGTGTCTCACACCCTAGAGGATGTGCCATATCATCACCATACTCGACAAAAGAGCCTATGGGCCTTACATTGAAGAGTATGTATGTCTAAATATATTCAACCTCCTTCAATATTCTTTTGTTTGTCTTTCTTTGCACCCATCAACTTTTTGAAATTATCCCTAACACTTTGATGGCACTTATGGCTCATTTCAACATATTTGTCACCACATGTAATTGGACGCTTGAATCTAGTGATTCTCCCAATAGTGGCACACCACCTTTCCCCTAGTCCTAGGAACATATGCACAATGATTCCATGAAAAATCAACAATAATTTTAACTTATATAACATTCACACAATCATTTATATTTTTTCAAAATATTTAATTAAATTTCAGCAGCTTTATAAATCATATATATATATATACCAATGTTTTAAAAAATGTTAAGTGGTAAGCGTGCGGACAACACCTTGTAAATGGTTAAGCGGTAAACGGGCGATTTTTGAAAAAAATGGGTTTAAGTTTTCTATATAAATTTATACAAAATTACACATATATGTATATAAATACTATACTTTTTGAAACTTTATAGATATCTAAGCACTCTACTCAACAATATAAAACATCCAAATAGTTTATAACACAACTATAAAACAATGATTATAGCTATAATATAGTAAACAATAGACTTGTCATGGATAAAAAACCCTCTGTACATGATACAACAAAAATTGCAGCATATATTGATATAGCTAACAGTAAACAATATACTTATCGTTGATACCTTACTATCTTTTTTTCATATTTGCTTATCATCAATTAGTCCTTTGTTGCAGCAGTACATGTAATAAAATACATTCTAAATTTTAGATTATAGTTACATTTAATTTACTTGTATACATTACAGCAGTACCTTATTATCACAACTTACATACAAATTATGCATTCTAAGTTAGAACTACGGCTTATTGTAGAACATTTAATGTATATAAGTTTAATAAATTATAGTTAATAATACTTGGACTATATAATTTACTTCATGTTAGAGGTTTATAACAATATTTTAAAAAAAGGGGTAAAAAGCGGGCAAAAAAGGGGCAAAAAGCGGGAAAAAGGGGGTTAAGCGGCTAAAAAGTGGCCTTTTTGTAGATATGCTAAGCGGGCGCTCAACAACAAAATTAAACGGCTGGAGGTCTTGACTGATTAAGCGGCCGCTCAGAATGTTTTCCAGTACAATGATATATACTTTATTTTCGTTTATGTATGTTCATATTACTCTTTCATAGAACCTATTCTACATAATCTAAATTAAATAACTAGTTATAATAGTACTGATTGTAGATTATTAGTAATTGTGAGAGGATTTGGGTCAAAGCGATACCTGGTTAGGGTGTGCTCTCCTTTATTATATAGACAAAGACTATTTACATAGTAGACCCAACAGAAATAGGAAATAGTAAAGAGATACATAAAATAGGAAAACTATTTTCTAACACTCCCCCTCAAGCTGGAGCATACACATCATGCATGCCCAACTTGGAAGTCATATGCTCGAAAGCTGAAGATGAAAGTGGCTTGGTGAAGTTATTTGCCACTTGTTGATCAGTCCTAACATGAGGAGTCTGAATCGTCTTGAAGAACACTAAATCACGAACAAAATGGCAGTCCACTCCTATGTGCTTGGTCCTCTCATGAAACACCAGATTGCTAGCAATATGAATGGCTGCCTGGTTATCACACATGAGAGAAATAGGGGTCTCAACAGACACACCCATTTCTGACAAAACAAACACAACCCACTGTAGCTCACAACAAGCATGTGCCATGGCTCGATATTCGGCTTTTGTGTTGGATCGTGCTACCCCATTCTGTTTCTTGCTCTTCCAAGTCACCAAATATGACCTAATAAACACACAATATCCAAAAGTAGATCGTGAATCTCCAACATCACCAGACCAATCAACATTAGTGAACCCGGTGAGTTTTAAAGATGTATGTTTGAAGTTCTGCCCCGTAAAGTAAGCAAGGCCTTCCCTGGAGATCCTTTGATAATACCGAAGAATCCAGGTGACTGCTATCCAATGCGACATCTTAGGCGCACTCATAAACTGACTAACCACTCCAACAACATAAGAAATATCAGACCGAGTAACTGTCAAGTAGATTAGTTTCCCTACAATCCTTCTATACTTTACTGGATCAGAAAACTCACTGTCATCAGAAATTAAAGTCTTGGTATGATAGTCCATAGGCGTGGAGACAGGTTTACACTGTGCCATGCCCGTCTCTGCAAGCAGGTCAAGGACATATTTTCACTGAGAGAGATTTGTTCCTTTCTTGGAGCGTAGAACTTCTATGCCAAGGAAATATCGAAGATTACCTAAATCTTTCGTCTGAAATTGTGTTTGCAGCCATGTCTTGAGTTGTAGAATGGCAGTAGAGTTATCACCGATGATGATAATATCATCTATATAAACAACTAGAATAATGGTGCCACTCAAAGACTATGCACAAAGAGTGAGTGATCAGTAGAAGGCCGGGTGAACTCAAACTGTATAATTGCATCACTGAATTTATCAAACCATGCCCGAGGTGATTGCTTCAGACCATACAAAGATTTCTTGAGCTTGCATACCTTCTGACACTCCCCCTTAGCAACATACCTAGGAGGTTGCGCCATGTACACCTCAAGAAGATCACCATGAAGAAAGGCATTCTTGACATCCAACTGAAGAAGAGGCCAGGAAAAATGAGTAGCAACAGAAACAATAATTTGCACAGAATTTAGCCGAGCCACTAGAGAAAAAGTCTCAAAGAAGTCAACACCATGTGTCTGGGTGTACCCCTTTGCCACCAGACGCGCCTTCAAGCGATCAATAGACCCATTAGGTTTCTGTTTGACAGTGTAAACCTAGTGGCAGCCTACAATAGACTTGCCAGGAGGAAGATCCACCAAGTCTCAGGTAGAGTTCTCATGAAGTGCTGCCATCTCACTGTCCATAGCGCAGACCCAACCATCATGGCGGGCTGCTTCCTTATAAGAACGAGGAACAACCGTAGAGTCCAGTTGAAGAGTAAACGTGCGAGCTGCAGTCGACAAATGAGACAAGCAACACACATTTGCCAAAGGATGACGGATAGTGCAGGACCAAACACCTTTTTGAGCTGCAACTGAAAGGTGTAAATATGAAACTGAAGCATCAAGAGAACTCTCAGTAGAAACAGGTACCTCAGGAGTAGTAGACGATGAGGAGGCATGTTGCTAGACTGATGACGCTACATCCTCTTGGCGACACCCTGCTCGACTGGTGTAAACTAGGGGAAAGGATGGAGGCAGTGGTGGAGGTGGTGGCGGCAGTGGTGATGATGGGGTGATATCAATATCACTCATCACACGACACAGGAAGAGGTGACTCTCTTTCACGCTCAAAGATGTAGTCACTTATGATTGTGCTCCCCCTCACTCTGGACAGAGTCACTAAAGAACAGAGTAGACTTATGAACGGTAACGTCAGCCGACACAAAAAGACACCGAATACGAGGACAATAACACCTGTATCCCTTCTGTGTGGGAGAATATCCCAGAAAAACGGTGCAAACTGTGCGAGGAGACAACTTGTCAGCTCGTGGATCAAACACGTGAAACAAACGCAGTACATCCAAACACACAAAGAGGAACAGGAAAGGGTTGCTTGTCACGTTGTAAAACAGAAAAGGGAGTAGCCCTTTGTAATACAGAAGATGGCTGGCGATTAATCAAGAAACAAGCAGTGAGAAGAGCATTAGACCAATATCTCTTAGGCACAAACATTTGAAACAACAGAGTATGGACGACATCAAGTAAGTGACGATTTTTGCGCTCAACAACCCCATTTTGTTGGGGTGTACGAGGACAAGTCATTTGGTGAATCATGCCAACAGAATTATAGAACGTAGAAACAACTTTTTGAAAATATTCAAGAGCATTATCAGTACGAAGTGTCTTAATATGAGCATCAAACTAAATTTTTATTAACTGATGGAAAGTTTGAATAACAGTCAGGACTTCATCACGAGACTTAAGTAAATAAACCCAAGTCATGCGGGAGAAATCATCACTGAAAGACATAAAATATCGAAAGCCATTATAACTTGGCTCTTTAATAGGACCTCAGACATCACTATGAATAAGATCAAAAGGACGCTTAGAGCGTTTCACAATGCGACTCGGAAAAGAAAGGCAATGGTGCTTGCCTAACTGGTATGACTGACACTCTAACGACTTAATAGAGGCTAAGCCTGGGACAAGCTTTTGAAGACTCTATAGGGATGGATGTCCATAGCGACAATGCCATTGCAAAGGAGAGCAGCCAAAAACGGTGGATGAGGTGGAAGGTATTTGGCGAGCTGGGCGATCACCTTCAAAGAAGTAGAGATCACCTTTCCTAGACCCCCCACCAATCGTCTTCCAACTCCTGGGATCCTGTAACACAAAGAAAGAGTCTCCAAAGATTACCAAGCATTTCAAAGAATCAACCAGCTTAGCAACTGACATTAAATGATTAAATTAAATGGAAAGTCTGGAACATAATGAACAAATTGTAAAGTCAAATTAGCTGACGCTTGTACGGTGCCACATGTTTGGACGCTTCTGACAGAACCATCAATCAACTAGTGTCACAGAGGAATGTGGGATATATGAGTGAGGAAAGAAGCATATAGCGTATACCCGTCATATGCTGGGAGGCCCCGAAATCCACTACCCATGTAGAGGATGGATGAAAGGCAACAAGTGAAGTCCCCGGGTTACATGCATCTGAAGCTACATTGACAGAGGCACCAAGGGAAGCCTGTTGAGTAGCTTGTAGAAGACAGTCATACTCCTCCTTGGAGATTGTGACATCTAATTGCACCTGTTTAGAGCCCCCGGCTGCAGATGCTCCAGATGAATTGGCAGTATAATGCGCAACTCCAGTTGGAGGTCGACCGTGCTTAGAATAGCATTTTTCTTCTACATGTCCAAGCATCTAACAGACAATACATTTTGGACGATTGCCTCCAACACCTCGTCTCCGACCAACACCTCGTCCCCGACCAATGGTAGCAGCAGCAAGAGACGTCCGAGTCTCAGTGTGGTGGTCTACTGGAGCGACAAAGAAGAATTCAAAAGATGATTGTTGAATTCGTACAAAGGCTTCTTCAAGACTTGGTAATTTGTCCGTAGCTAGAATAACACTCCTTGCTGAAGCATACACAGGATTTAAGCCGGACAGAAACCTTGCTGCCACTAGATCATCTTGGTCCTTCATCTGTTCATCAGTCTTTAGTGGCTGGAAAAAGCTGAGTTCTTGAGAAATAGACTGGATAGTACCAAAATAATCCTCAAGAGAGCGACTATTTTGTTTCTCTGCAAAGAGGCGGTCTTAAACTGTATATAGACGAAGAGCATTCTTCTCATGAGAAAAATGTTTCTTTGCAGCTTCCCAGATTTGTTTGACTGTAGAATGGAACATGAATCTAGACACAATCTGAGGCTCCATGACTTCACCAGCCCGTTGCTTTTCCGCCAAGTAGGGTAGTCTTTGTTGCCTTCCTCAGGAGGCTCCGACTCAATAATGTCCAGTCCACCTTCTCACGAGATTCAAGCACAATGTAGATAACATTCATTTAAAGAAGATAGTTTTGTGAGTTAAGCTTCACAAAAGTGATCTGAGATTGGTCGTTGTAGACGAATGTAGTGGAAGCAGCAGGCTTGGCATCTACAATATTGAAGAATCAAGAAGACAATAGCAGACAAAGTGAATGACACGCCGTGTCTGATTTGTCACACGCCGTGTGAGTGGCCAGAGACCTCTAACAGAATTTTCACACGTCATGTTGCTAGGGGACACGCCATGTCCAGTTTTAGAGGTGTAACTTTCACCAGCTAGGACACGTCGTGTCAGGGATGGGACACATCGTGTCTTCTGTAATCAGCACCGTCAGAACAGAAGTCTGCGATGGCAACATGTCGTGTTGCCTGGGATACACGCCGTGTTTGGCGGTAGTAGACGTATACGTTGACGGGAATTGGTTCCGTCAAACAGTGAGGAACAACTCTGGGAAGACGCTCTGGAGAGAGGATGGCCCCGAGAAGACGCGCCGGGGAGATGTGACGGGAATTAGCACCGTCACAAATCATTTGATGATGCAAAACTAACGCATCAGCAACCCCGAGAGATGTGTGCACTCATCCACGTACGAGGACTACGTGGAGAGGAAAGAGGGTGAGAAGAAAAGTGCTCCTTCCTTCTCTTGGATGGAACGAGGGGTTCTCCTCTCCTTCAAGCAACCACGTGTCTTGACGGATCAGAGGACGACTAGCCGCCGCCCGGTGAGGAGAGCCTTCGCAGGTTGTCCTGCTTCGCAGCCGACGACGGATGCTATTGGAGAAGAAGGAAGGAGACAGACGAAGGAGGGGGAAGAGGCGGCGGCTAGGGTTGCAGCAGCCGGATATGCTCTGATACCATGTGAGAGAATTTGGGTCAAAGCGATACTCGGTTAGGGTGTGCTCTCCTTTATTATATAGGCAAAGACTATTTACATAGTACACCCAACAGGAATAGGAAATAGTAAAGAGATACATAAAATAGGAAAACTATTTTCTAATAGTAGTAATATAAATGACATGATAATATTAGTTATTGGTGTAGCAGTTAGGTAGATATATTGATAATAGTGTATATCTATATCATATACTTGTATATCTATGTATTAATAGCTTTAAAAATATCAATTTTGGAGTAAATTTAGATTTTGAGGGTATTTGGTGTATTTACAATCATTCGAGATGGCAAGATTAGAAATGGCGGGAAATGACATAAATTATATAAACATACTTGATTTGGGCTGATTTGAGCTCCAATCTCAAAAATTTCCCGAGATCTACTTTCTCCCTCCAAATAGTAGCAACCAGACAACTCACACGTTTGTCGGTAAATTGGGTGGTATACTGCTGTAGTGGCCTTGTATTGTTAGGTAAGCGGTGCAGTTTTGCCCCAAAACACCTGAAACATGGCAGTATTGGTGAAAACCCTATTAAAATATGAAAAATGGCAACTAACGGTTTGCTCACTTAATATCATAGTTGACCCCATGGAAAATGTTATTTTGGTCAAAACACTGCCGATACCGTCAAAATCTTTTTTCTTGCTAGATACTAGTTGGCTACCAAACCATTGCCACTTACCACCTGGGTTTGATTTTAATCTTGTGAGAATAATATGCAAGTGCCGAAAATCTTTGAAACAACCCTGCTTTTGTCCACTGTATATTTATGGCAATAGCTGTTGCATTGTATCGGTAGTTGTTTATGGTGAAAGATGACATCCGCCCTTTTTTTAGTATTGTGAGAGGATTATGTATAATCTTATTGTATAAAAAGCCGTGGATGCTAGTAGTTTACCTAGTAGGTTACTTTTAAACTTATGTGAAAGGCATTTGAGATGCGAAGAAGGGCTGAACCATTTGTCAAAATGATGTATACTTTCCAATATCATTTTTTTTCTACCCAATTGCTAGAAATTGGTGGTAAGGGGCCCTTTATCACTTGGGACAACATGAATGAAGGTGGGGTTCATACTTTGTCTCGACTCTTGAACAGGCAGAGATGCCTTGCAAATATGATTTGATGGATACCTATCCTTGCTTGTGTGTTGAACATATCTCCATGCAGGTGTTGACCATCACATCATATTGATCAAGGTTATATAAGAAGTAGAAAGAAGTGTCATCCATATCTATTATTAATGCATGGTCCAACAACGAGGACTTTCCAGACGTTGTTGCTAAGACATGTGGTTGTTCAAAGACTTAGAGAAATAGAGGAGACATTAATAAAATGGTTTGAGGAGAAGGTTGGTTACCTTGCTTAAAACACAAGAAACAAAGAATCTGATGCCCTTCATGCACCAGATGGCTGGTGCGCATCCATGGAATGATACCTTGCAATCTATTTTGCACAAAAAATGAAAGATGGCTTTAGCTGTCCCAAAGGTAGAGAGGAATCCTTATTTGCTTTGAAAGGAATGATTGACTCAAAAATAATAAGCCATGTTCACATGTGTACAAGATCTCATTCATACCTAAAGATGTATCTAAATCCTTTGCCATGAGGAGGTGCCAGGACCCCACTGCATGCAATGGCAGCAGTGCACCTCCTCATACACCTCTCATCACCAATGACGAGTGGGGAGCATGTAGGCAATGGAATGGTCCTTCTTGGGACTGCCACACTCCCCTATATCTGCCTTGGGGATTTCATGAGCAACAACAACTCGTAGGAGCAAGATTGCTTGCGACCAAGGGAGTATCCTGTAATTTTCTAGTAACGGTAGCATAGTAGGGGCTTTTGCCCCAAAATCCAATTTTGTGCCCCTAAATCCAATTTCATGGTGCCTTCTTCCCCACACATCATTCATGATTCGAGTCTTTACACCAGCATCTTTAGATTTTGGGGTACCACATTCGTCGACAAAATAGGCGCGATACAGACTCGCATTTCAAAATATCAGAATTTTACCAAACTAGACTGGCTTGCATCATGGCGCTTAATGAAGTCTTCCAAGTCAAGATGGTTGAGCTCGATGCTTGTTTTGTGGTGCAGAATGCAAAAATCACAAAATCAAAGATATGACCACCAATTTAACCGTGTATATGGAGCACTGTCTACAATAGGACAAGCAACACAATCATAGTCTACAAGGCAACAGATGACCACCTATGTCAATTTCCACGCTCAGTGTACAACCTCAACTTGATCGATCAATCAAGATCAATCCTCCAAACTTTGACGACATTAGCTACAAGTTTTATGACTGGTTGTACAACATCACAACTTTTATCAACTGGCACCAGTTGATAGGGGAATGCTGGTGCTATATCTTGAGGCAAAGTTGTGAGGTAATGCTCTTGCATGATGGAAGCGGTTGCACACCATTCACTATTTAACACATAGATTAATATGAAAGTCATGAAGCGGTTGCACGCCAGTCACTATTTAACACCTAGATCAATATGAAGGTGGATTTGGATTCCTTCTTCATTTTGGTCAACTACAAGCAACAACCATGCCTAAATTTATCTAATTTGAAACATGGTGCACTTTCCGTAGATGAGTACACACAAATCCTACAAGTTTGTCCACAAACAAGAGGTCTAATGGGATGACACTACAATGATCACTATGATCCATCGTGGTCTCTCTGCTTCATTGCTGCTGCCTTAACTACCTCATCTCGAGTAGGAATGATGCTATACATGTCGCGGCTCAGATAGAGAGAACGATTAGAGGCATCAAAATCATGTCAGAGCGCCCGCGCCACAATGTTAAACTGCATCCACATTGACTACATGTGCTACATTTGTAAATGCCAATCATTCTTGCATCCTCATTAAAGACTATATCAATACCTACCAAGGTGCGAAGCTTTCTGTGTCATGCTAGGGCTGCAAACACTGATCTAGCTACTATTGTGGTCGCATGATGCCCGTGACTTCTGATGCTAAGAAAGAGGATGACAAAGAGTATGAGGATGTCCATTCATGCAGTGAGCCCAATGTATCCTAGCTATTTGCACATCTGAGTTTCCAATTTGTACAGTCTGACCCCAGTCACACATACCTTTTCTACTATGAGGTTGAGAGTGCTGGACATGTGTGTGTGATCCCGTTGACAATGGTAGTGCCATGGAAGTAGTACCTACAACTTCTGTATATTTCTAGGGTTGTGTCCTAAACCTCATATGTCAATATCACTTATGCTATATCCACACACCAATGAACGCATCGCACAACTATGCTACATCAACTTCTAACATCATGGCGTCTACATCGACACTGTATTGTGTGATGTACCTTGCAGCATGACACATACCATTTTGGGTCGACCGTGCTAGTATGATTGCACAACAAAATATCATGGCCACACCGACACCTAGACCTAGATTCATGGTGGTCTCTTCCGCTGACATATTCACATCTGGTCAGAGCTCGCAATGCACATTACATTACATAGCCCTTCTGACAACTTGGACTGTTGTTCATGAGTTGCGGTTTGGCTTGCTAGAGGCTCATCTTTTGTAGTTGCACATTTTTTTATTTAACACTAGTCATTCTCTTTTGTTGTACAGTCTTATTAATTTGGTTAATTAGTTGTTGGGTTTATTTCTATATGGGTCCAAGTGTGTCTTAGCGCATTAGGGTTGTGTCCGAGTCTGTACGCTTTCCCCTTCTCCTATATATAGGGGAGGAGCTTCTCTTATCAAATTTAATGATTAGTTGTCTTTTATTATCATATGGTACCAGAGCAGTGATCCAACCCTAAGCCTAGAGGAGAGAATTTTTTTGTTCCGCCTGTGAACGACAACCTCCCTTATTGACTTGGCCACTTGCCGGGCATCTATGCAACCTCCATGGCTACCTCTTGACCTTTCTTTACCCCTTCTGACTCCCCTTTGTATCATACAGTAGCCGCCATCTTTAGACCACCGTACAGTACCACTCTCCCTCCCAGCCGTCAACACTGTCACTGCCCATCGCTAACCCCTACTTCCGCAAACACCCTCCTTTGTCGCTGCCATAACCCCCTATAACCATCTTCCACTTGCTGCAAAACTTAAAACTCAAACCCCAAATCCCACCCCACCCAACCATCAATACCTCACCTGCTGCAATACCCATCTCCCGTAATCCCACCTGCCACCGCAAGCCCACCCTTGCTACTGCCAATACCATCACTTGCAGCCACGACGTACATCCCTTCCCTCGCCTGCCATCTCTTCTTCTTCAAGTCACCTTTGACCCCTCAATTGTTGTAGAAAACTCGTCCATCCCTCACCCCTACTCGATTTGCTTCCCTACAAACACAACATGGTCGTCAGAGTTTGAGGGTGTCCCGGCCTCGGTGAATAGATCCGTGAATCCTGAAAGAGATGGGGAGCACGCACCAACTCTTCTGATCAATCACCCGACCGAGCATGCTTCCAGGAGTGTGACATTAGCAACTCCCTACACCTCGGGGCATTGCAAGCAGTGTGTTAGCATCGGGAGTTTTGTGCATAGCTGATCCAACCCTCCACTTGCATCAGTTACAGAAATCCTCAAGCACCTGATTATTGCGGGATTTTATCGGTCATGAAGGGTATTAATTTCTTGGAGATTTGTGGAATAACCTTTGCTTCACTTATAGGATTAGGCCCGGGTTGAAGCTAATGAAACGGCAAGTCCAAAAATTTAGTCCGAAATCACTTAGTGGTGCAGGTGTTATGTAGCTTGACAGAAGAGAGGGCAATACCTAAAATTTAGTAGCAACTTTGGCTAGTTGCTGCCACAGGCTTTCATCACCAACCATATGGAGAATTGAGGGAGAACTTTTAGTGCCGGCGTTCTGGAGAGTGCTATCGCAGTGATGCATGGAGAATTGAGGGAGAAATTTTAGTACATGCATCAATCTCGTCATTTTGATATGTCATTGAATTTCATGTAAAACCATGATTGCACTATTGCACGTTTAACATGAACCTGATTGCATCATACCTGTAATCACCTGCATCAAAGCATCAGAGTGCATTAAGAAGTGTATCTGGGTTCTTTTGTGTCCTAGTTACTAATTAATGATCTCTATTCGTGTTAGGCGCATCATGCTGAATTGGACAAAAAATAGGTAGGAAAAGGGTAGTGATGTCCAGCAATGCTGAACTGGAGGTAAAGTATTGTGGCAGATGGTGAAGTGGGGGTAAATCAGACAAGAATAAACTGAAACCTCCATCTTGAATCAGCCTGATTGTCAAGTGGTGGATACCGATTACTGTGCTAGTTTCTGATGTGAAATAGAACAATCTGATATGTGATCTTGTTAATGATCACAATTATTCATTGCAATGCTGGTGATTGGTTTTCTTCACGTAATCTTGTATACCTTCCTGCTCTTTTGGTTGTACTGTATACATCTGTGCTATAAAGGATCTACTTTCTGATTGATTTCATTGCTTGTACGGGATTTATCTGTTCTAAAAATGATTTACTTTATGCAGAAGCAACGGTGGGAGAAGAAAATGAAGGATGAAGAAAGTAGATGGGAGAGAAAACTTAAAGAAGAAGAAAGGGCCAAAAAATGATGGCGATTTAGTGTGGTCTTTCTACCCGTTGAAGCTTGGCTATTGATGACCAAGATGGAGTATCTGTATTTTTTCCTTGTGCGCATGTACTAGAATTTTAATGTTGCGTTCCTTTTGGCGTTATAAAATCCTTGGGTAAGCTGAATCAGCAGTCAGCCTGTATCGGTGTGTCTGTACATCTGAGAATCTCTCTAAACTTGGGACGAACACCTTTACTGTGTTCGATTAGTTAGAAAATAATAGTAGATCTCGCAGTTGAAAATAAATTTGGATTTAGGTTTTGGATGTTTATCGAAATATATCCGAGAAAACATTTTTGCTGCGTTAATTTGGCACTATGTTTTCTGTTGTCTGTATACAAAGACACATACACATGTATTCTAGGACTTGCTTTGTTACGTGTAGGCAGATAGCTAAGTGTGACTTTGTAATTTTATAATACAAAGGCACACTTTACAGCCTCGCTGCACACAGCAAACGTGACCCTTCCTAGTGAACCAACGGGTAATCCAATAGGAACAAGTACAGGCTAGCATGTATCTGCATGGCTTGAAGAGATGCATTTATGTAGAAGCGTTGGTTTTATCACTTTGTGTGCGCGTCACTACGGAAGTATACCCTCTTATGGGCTACACCGTCTGAGTACACTAATGTCTCGCCTTTTAAAGTAGACTCCCTCATACATTTAAGCTATATAAACGTCTCTTCGTTATGCGCTTCTTCATGCCTACCGAAGGCTTACACTAGAGACAATCATCAATCACCACTAAAAAGAATTGAACGTTAAGGGATATACCATGTTCCTCCAGCTTGCAGAAACCATGTGCGTAACTAGTATGAAGAACATATACCGGTCCTCACGGCTTTACTACCGCAAGTCCAACCGGCTGTAATGAATCAGTGCTCCCTCTTTAGGCGCCGTTTAGGAAGTGCCACACCTGGCCCACCATAGTTGGCTTGTGTTAACATGGAAAATGGTAGACTTGTTGAACTGGGTCAAAATCTATTGACATCCATGAGCTGTTCCAAATCGATTTGGAGGGAAATCACGTAAAACTATATTCAATAAGTTTTGAGGGCGACCCACGGACCCGGTAACCTAGTTAGCTATGTTACAATGTATATAATATGTGTATACCTACTAATATAAGTTGTCAGCCAGCAAAATTTAATGTTTACACATAGTTACACAATTATATATTTTTTTAAGCTTGTGTCTGTGTGGTAGACAATCTAGGGAATATCTAATATCAAATGAAAAAGAATCAAGTGCTAGCGTTTGTGATATTTTGTTTATCGGAGTCATATTATTTTCATCCGTTTAACATGTAGTATCCAGTAGTTGTCTTTTTTCCCTTTCAACTTCTTGTAAAAATAAGTCATTAACTAATCCATTGTGTTTGACAAGTCAGTAACCAATCAATCATGCTCGACTTCAGAAAAATAGTTGGCTACTTTCTTTGTACTATATTTGACATAGTATCGATTTGTTTTCATTTATGATTTTCATCATTGAAACAATAGATTAACAACTATTATTTTGTTGAATATACTTTACATGGGCACCTACGGGTCGAACAACAACCACTAAGTCATTTGTGTATGCATTTGTTCCGCACATGTATAATTGGGACTTTTTGGCCTATACCTGCGAAGTCCGCCCGCGCAATGACCTCAACCCAAACCCAACCACCCACATGTTTGATAGGTATAGTCAATGGCCTTGGGTAGTCCAACATCTACACTTGGGAGCTAACCTCTCATTAAGAAAACATGATTCTCTCTTCTGTAGACATGATTTTTGTTGTTAGCTTCCAAGCAAGTTAAGGTGCAGACCCACATAAGTTAGATCTTTACACACTAACCCAGTCCACGTACCCTAGATTCGTAGGTCTGGGCCGGATGGGTTCAGCTATGAGGACAAGTTGATTTTGGGCACTCAAGAAGCTAAAGGCACCCTCGTGAGTAGTTGTCTAGATCAACTCATTGTTCTCAGTTGGCCCCTATTTGTTATAGGATCGGGATCTTCAGAGTCCGATTTGAGTTGGTCAGGGACTGGGACTGGGACTAGTTAGTGTGGGTTAAACTCAAGTTCTATATGCAAACACAATCAATTCTAGTTGAATATGAGTTAGAACTGTAGGGTTCGTTCAGGGTTTAGTGTGTTTCTAGTCTTATTCTATTTGGATAACCGTTAGAATTACATGGATGAGTATAAGGTTAAGTGTATATGTAGTTGATTATGTTTGGATGTCATATTGAAATGTAAAGTTTAATACGAATGCAAATGTGAACACATTTTGATTGGATGCCAACCTCGGTCTGGATGTAGTATAAATTAGGAAATGTCTTGTTTGGATGTATACTACCATACATGGTTAATTTTGGGTCCACTTGATTAGGTTATGGTCATATTTGGGGTGCATTGTGCAACATATCCTAATCTAGGTACCCGACCTAATATCCCTCTTTTCTTATGCCTTTCTTGATTATTTTATTATTATTTCCTTCTCTCGAATTTAGATTAAATTAGGGTACTTGTGAGTCAAAAATATGCTTTTTAAACAAAACTCCTTTTTTATGAAGTTTTAGGATAAATTAATTAATTACTAACTCGTGGGGTTAATTATAAAAATTCACAAATAAATTAGTTTTAACATATCTAGACTATTAATAAGATTGGTGGATAAAGGAAAATAGATAAACATAATTTATTAAATTAAATTGATTTGAAAAGGGAAATAAATATATTGAATACATACTTATCACCCTCTTAAAGAACCATCATACTAAACATTTTACTAATGAGGAATAATCTTTGAAATCAGAATTTTACACCTTAGTTAGGATACCCATGAATTTCTAGGTCAGAGGGACATCGTTTGGTATCTCATTTAAATGGGAAAGCAATGATGTTAATTTATTTAGTTAAGAACATCGATTCATATAGTTTTTTGTTTATTTTCAATGTTATAACCGTCCATCCTAAATAAAATAGATGTTCAATCTCTCTCTTTGATGTGATGGAGAGACACCATTGCCTTCTATAACTTTCGCTATCCTTCTCCACTTCCCCAAATCCTTCTCTTCCATTTCCTCCTTCCTTCATCTTGTTCTTTCTCCTCTTCTCAGTTTTCTCCCCTCTTTCCAGGCGGTCAGAGTCGCCGAGGGAGAATCCCTCCATGACTAGAATATCCAGTTAGTCCCAGAAAAGAGCGGAGGTCGCTATACTCTAAGCCCTAGTCACCAACATATCATTTTCTTACGACTTCTGTATTGTATGCCACCACCTCAGACCACTCTAGAAAGACCACAAGAGACCCCAACGTCCTTTAAGCCCAACCACTATCACAATCACCTACAATTGCACACAAGTCATCAACCTATCACATAAGATACTAGTTCCACATATACAAGCCAAAAACCTTTATCAATTACATGACCACAAAACATCTCAAAAACACCCCAAGGACCTGAGTGTACAAGGAAGACTCTAGGACTCTAACACCAAAAGACTAGAAACACATCCAACCTTATCAGCTACTGCTCTTGCTGTTCTTCGTCAACTACACAACCTCTACCTCTTCGTGCACGGTCACCTAAAAGATGTGGAAACCCACACGGTGAGACCAAACATCCCAACGAGAGATATAACTCTCCGCCAACGCTATTAAAGCACATATTATCTAAATACGTAAAACAACATATTAACATGATGAGCATATTTAGCTAAATGATAATTATATAACTGGGAAAGTAGATTAAATGAGATTAGGCAGACTGAAGAATATGTATAACAGTTGACTTCTCTTACCATCTTATAATTCAAGAAATCAGCGCGCGCGCGCGCACGCACACACACACACACACACACACACACACACACACACACACACACACACACACACACACACACACACACACATATATATATATATATATATATATATATATATATATATATATATATGCCGACAAGGAGTGGCTCAAGTGGTCAAGCACAGTGTCTCCTCATGAAGGGACCCGGGTTTGAATCCCAGTTGCCGCCTTGATTTACCACCCTCATGGGCATTTGGCCTTCGCCACGGGCATGTGAGAGGGGGGAATCTTTCTCTCTTAATCCCATATATATATATATATATATATATATATATATATATATATATATATATATATATATATATATATATATATATATATATATATATATATATATATATATATATATATATATTCTTCTCCGAATACACTCGAGTGTATTCTAGCCTGACTCTATACCTTCGAGTGTACAGATCACACGAATACACTCAAGTGTGTTTTCATATCAAGACTATTTTTTTGTACAATGTAAACCATTGATCTTCACTGTCATACTATAACTAGGCTACATACAAATTTTGAGCCCATTTGGATGAGTGTAAGTCACTCATCTGAGGGCAACAAAATCAACGTGTGAAACTAATTTAAAATGCATAATTTTTGCAGTCTTTATAACATGACCTATAAATGTCCAAATATGCTCAAATTTTGTATATGAGTTATTCACATGATGTTTAAGAAGATCAAAAAATTAGATTTTTGAAAAAAATATTGCATCCTGAAAAGCTACTTGAGTGTATTCTGCTCCGAATACACTCGAGTGTATTCTAGCCTGACTCTCTCTCTCTCTCTCTATACACACACACACGACTGTGTTACATCTTTTATTATTATGCCCTGAGGATTTGAGTCGTACCACCCAAATCCAATTGACCATTGCTAAGTCAAAATAAGTGCCATACAAGGCCCATAGAAGGGTCGGAATCGACAACCTCTCCAATACCTCTTAGTCAGCTCTAGAGAACACCACAGAGACATATCAGTCAACTACAAAAGAGTGACATATAGTCAAAAAAAGGATCGAATCACACATGGCCGTCCATATATATATATATATATATATTTATATATATATATATATATATATATATATATATATATATATATAAACACCTAGCCCACCTTGATACATGTAACGACGCTAGAAGAATAGGCTCACACATGGTCATTATTACAAGAAGTAGTGGCTCACTCATGGCCATCCATATCACAAGGAGACCGGCTCACGCATGGCCGTCTCACATAACCTATAATTAAGGAAGAAAGGAGATACTCAACTTGCACCCCACATATTAAAAAATATGCACTCTGAGTTAGACTCATTTCACCATTACAACAAATAAAGATGACACTGGAATGGATCTATGGCACAGGGAAACTACATGATTAAGTTTCACTTGATTAGTTAGCCAATTAGGTGACTTTTAGCATCAATCAAGTTATAACGCATAAAGCTAAAACAAACTCTACAAGAATAAAGGTGTGTTGCAACTCAAAGGATATAAAACATATAAGGTGTGATATTGTCATACAACCACCACATGGTACTCAATGTTTTGCCATCCACAAGGCAATCATCAATGTCACATATCACCATGGAATCTTAATCCCTTAATCACATCACTTGAGGATATCACCTCTCAGTAGGCATCAAGCCATCACCAGGTCATCGGACCCATCACATTTTTCCCTGCACATTATGCCTCATCGATGTGCATAAGCACCACCCTGTATTACATAATCACCACCACTACATACACAAGCCATGTCATACATATCACCTGCAAGGTTAGGGCTTATAAACAACAGAGAGAGAAAACATTCTACACGATGAACATCTCATGAGAGAGAAAACAAACACAATTCATCATTAGGGTTAGGGTTCCAAGCTTTAGCCGATTAGGGTTTGGAGATACATACAAGTACTAAACCCTAGATATAGCATCTTCCACATTATTGGAACATCTTAGGGTTGAGGAACATGATGAGGGGTGATCAAACATTATCCAAACAACACTCTACATCACTGGCTCTCTTACTATGTCTAGTGAAAGGAGTCTTGGTCATCTTGGGCACATAAAAGAGAAGTGCATATCTAGACTCTTTTAATTTTAAATCATTAAAGACATGTGAGGCTTATATATTAGTTTAGATGACCAAGACTCCTTTCACTAGACATAGTAAGAGAGCCAGTGATCTGCTAGGGCTCATACATACTGATGTATGTGGATGTTTTAGATAAAATGCTAGAGGAGGCTATCAATACTTCATTACCTTCACTGATGACCTCAGTAGGTATGGCTATGAAACACAAGTCATAAACTCTTGAAATGTTCAAGAATTTCATGAATGAAGTAGAGAAGCAACTTTGTAAGAGTATTGAAGTACTCCGATCAGATCGATGTGGTGAATACTTAAGCCAAGAGTTTGAGGACCTTCTGAGAGACCGTGGTATTGTATCATAATGGACTCCACATGCTACACCACAACATATGTGAGAAACAAGTAATCATACATAATTAGATATGGTATGATCAATGATGAGTTCAGACGAACTTCCAATATCATTCTGGGGATATGCTCTTGAAACCGCAGTTTACACTTAACCGTGTACCTTCTAAATCGGTTCAAAAGACACCATATGAGATATGGAATGGGAATCATCCCAATTTGTCTATGTTAAAGATTTGGGGATGTGAAGCTTATGTTAGGAAACAATTTCATGAAAAGTTTGGACCCAAATCTGACAAATGTTATTTTCTTGGATACCCCAAGGAAACTCGGGGATATTCCTTTTACACACCAACTGACAACAAAGTGTTTGTTGCTAGGACTACTGTATTTCTTGAAAAGAAATTTATTTTCAAAGGAATATGTGGGAGGAATGTAGAGCTCGAAGAAGTTCAAGATCAATAAGAAAGCAGAGAACCTGAGGAGGTACATAAGAAACATGAAGACTCACAAACTGTTGTGGAATCTCAAGTTCCAAATGTAACATAAGAACCTTGTAGGTCTAGTAGGACACAAATTGAGCTTGAGAGATTTGGATTTCTTGTGACTCAAGACAGTGATGAATTGGGCATAGAAGATGGGCCAACTTCTTATCTAGAAGCTACTAAGGGACCAGAATATGAGAAATGGCTCGAATCCATGAGATCTGAGATGGAATCCATGTACACCAACAAGGTATGGACCTTAGTGGATCCACCCGAAGGGGCAAAACCCATAGGGTGCAAGTGGGTCTTCAAGAAGAAGACCGACATGGATGGAAATGTTCAAACCTATAAAGGTAGTTTGGTTGTTAAAGGATTCCATCACATTCAAGGTGTTGATTGTGACAAGACCTTCTCACCAGTTGCCATGGTTAAATCCCTCATGATCATGCTTGACATTGCAGCTTATCATGAATATGAGATTTGGCAGATGGATGTTAAAACAACATTCCTTAACAGGAATTTACTCGAGGATGTGTACATGACACAACTTGAGGGTTTTATCAATCTGAAGGAAGCCAATAAAGTCTATAAGATAGAAAAGTCAATATATGGATTGAAGCAAGCATCTCAGAGCTAGAATCTACGTTTTGATGAAGTAGTCAAAAAGTTTGGCTTTAGTCAAGATGAAGATGAACCTTGTGTTTACAAAAAGGTTAGTGGGAGCACAATCATATTTCTCATATTGTATGTGGATGACATACTATTGGTGGGAAATGACATCCATACTCTTTGGAAAGTAAAAGCTTGGCTGGGGAAGACCTTCTCTATAAAGGATTTAGGCAAATCATCCTATATACTAGGAATCAAGATCTATAGAAATAGATCTAGAAGGCTTCTAGGCCTTAGACAGAGCACATACATTGACAAGGTGCTAAAGAGGTTTAGCATGGAGGGTTCTGAGAGAGGTAACTTGCCCATGCCCCATGGGGTTATGATCTCTAAAGCCCAATGTCCTACTTCATGTGATGAATGAACGTGCATGAGTAAGATTCCATATGCATCAACAATTGGATCTATCATGTACACGATGTTATGTACTCGTACTGATGTGTCGTATGCTTTGAGCATGATGAGCCATTATCAGGCAGATATAGGTGAATGTCACTAGACAACTATAAAGAACATCCTAAAGTACTCGAGAAGGACTAAAGATCAATTCTTGGTATACAATAGTGAGGAAGAGCTCATGGTAAAGGGTTACACCAATGCTAACTTCCAAACTGACAAAGATGACTATAGATCACAATCTAGATTTGTGTTTTACCTGAACAACGGAGCTGTGACCTGGAAGAGTTTCAAGAAAGAGACAGTTGTAGATTCTACAACAAAGACCAAACATATTGCTGCATCTAATACTGCAAAGGAAGCTGTGTGGATCATAAAGTTCATTTAAGAACTTGGAGTGCTTCCAAGCACTAGTGATGCAATTGAGTTGTTTTGCAACAACAACGGAGCACTTGCACAGGCTAAAGAAAAAAGATCACACCAACATTGCAAACATATTCTATGGTGGTTCCATCTCACATGAGAGATCATACAATGAGGAGATGTGAAAATTTTTAGAGTATCTACAAAAAGTAATGTGGCTGACCCACTCACAAAAGCACTTTCACAGCAGAAACATGACAGTCATGTTCGATCACTTGGATTGAGATTCATGAGTGATTGGGTATAAGTGCAAGTGGAATTCTATTGGTATGTATGCCCATAGATACTATCATTTGATGATTATAATGGGATACTATGTAAATAATTTATAATACTATATTGATCATATCAATAAAGGCAAGTTTCCAATCTATATGTTTGTGTTTTATATTGTGAGATGACCGCAAAACTTATAGATCTCTACAGAATAATATACTCAATGACATATGTCTTCAGGTTGTTGACCTGAATAGTGAGATCATATGTATGATAAGAGTATGTATTCTTGTTTTGTCCCTAATCGGTTGTTGTGGTAGAAATATCTATAGACATCAATAACACATAAGATTAGAATGTATGTTGGTTGATGGAAGAATCTCATTAGCCATGATATGGAGATATCAAACCAAATACATAGACACTTGTTAGAGAATAGTGTATTAGATAGACCCACCTTGAGAGTGACACATGGATACCATGATTGGTACTTAGAGCCACATCTCATAGTGATGGTGGTGATTGTGGTTCTTAGACCTGAAGTCACTACACTTATCACATGTCGTTCGATGTACTTTGACATCATCCACCGTGGTCCTGAATAAGGATTGCCATAAAGATGGTGCTTGGGTGCATTGTGACACATAGGGATGACTGTGATTGATGTATATGGAACTTGTCCTTCCTACAGAAGTTTGATATTCGGAGCACTTGATAAGAGAGACTGAAATATGCATGGCCATGCTGATGTGAGTCAATATGTGATATTGAGCTTACATATATCTCAGACAGTCTTCTCTAGTTCAAGGAACATGGATTAAACATTGAAGAGGATTACGGTTCCATGGCTCGAGTTCAATCCAGATATCAGCGACAAAGGAACTATACAATCACTGTAACACCAATCATGAATGATAGGTTAAATTATTCTCCAACTTCTCCAATTACTTGGGTGGAAATGAAGTCTTGCTAGATACCAATCATTGCTTGTGAAATTATAATATGATTATGGATATCACTTCCAATGTAATTTGGAGCCTACTGAGTCACACACATAGGGTGTGTTGGAATAGGAGTATAATTGTGGATTTGATTGGAATTTTTCCAAATCACATTGAATACTAAAATGTTTATGTAATCCATTAAAATAAGATCAAAATATGTTAAAATGTTTGAGCCAATTAATTGGAGTGACTAGTTCTAAGTGCAAGTGGGAGTTTGTTGGTATGTATGCTTATAGAGCCATCCCGATCGATTGCATGAAGTCTGATATTAATTAATCAATTAATACGATGAATTGGTTAATTAATTAATTCCATAATATTCTAATTAATCCACAAGCATTTTAATTAACATAGCCTTTCTATTTACTGAAGGGTTTAGGAAACCATGCTTCCTTTTGTCTCCTATTTAAAGGGTCTCGACGATCGTTTTCCTTACCAGATATTAAGAGAGGCTTTTCAGTGTATGCTCACATATGTAAACCCTAGACATCACCGTCCTCAAGAGAGAAAGGAGAGCACCGCTACCCTAGCATGTCATTGCACAGAGGCTACTCCTTCCTACCGGCTTAGAAAGCACGGTGTGGAGTTCTAGTCCATCTACATGGACAAAGTAGAGACGCAGACGCTAAGATGCTTGCATTCGAAGGATGTCAATGACCGTCCATACACGCTTCGAGCAGTGTACATCACCACACGAAAGGAGCACCACCAAATCTTTCTGCGTCGCATTCGGAGGATGGGAGAGAAGTAACGTCAGTGTAATACAGGAGCATTGCATGCCATCGTGCAGTGGGATGTCGGCGTACTTGCTCAATGACAATGTATATCCCGCGAACACTCTTTCTGAATATGCTATTGTCGACGAGATCCTATCGTGGGTTGCATGAAAATATATTTTATTTTGTTGCTTCCTCTGTGCATGTTTCCTCCACAAAACCCAACACTAAGGTCTACGAACATCCATTAGCATGTTAAGGAAACATTTAGAGAAAGAACATAGTAACATGCAAGCATAAAGAGTGCATAATATAGGATGTTAAGAGTTACATAACCCACCTTAAGGAAGATCACTCCAAGGAGGGAAAACTCCAAGCACACGATCACCAAGGAAGGTCAAGCTCTGCCAAAATGCCACTTTTGGCCACAAGATCACCTCAAGAAAGAGGAAACATCAAGGTCAAAGGATGGCTCAAGAAAGAGGGAAAGGAGTTTGGGTGTCATCCTTCTCAACATAGACACATGGAACACTGGGTGCAACTTAGGTGGCAGCTCCAACATATAGGCCACCTTCTCAACATGTGCCACCACAGGATAAGGTCCCATATACCTAGGAGCCAGCTTAACCTTCTTTCCAAACCTCAAAACACCTTTCAAATGAGATACTTTGAGATACACCATGTCCCCCACTTAAAACTCCAAGGGTCTTTGACGGTTATCAACATATGACTTTTGTCTGTCCTGGGAAGCTTTTAACTAGTGTTGAATCACTTTGATCTTCTCTATTGTCTACTATACTAGCTCATAACCATGAAGTTGATATTCACATGTGTCATACCAACATAATGAAGGCCTACAATGCCTCCCATACAATGCCTCGTATGGTGCCGTGTCGATGATCCTCTGATAACTGTTATTATATCAAACTCTATCAGACTGAGATGAATGTACCAAATCCCCAAAAACTACAACACACAAGCTCTCAACAGGTCCTCCAAGGTCTGTATGGTCCTCTCAGACTGACCATCCATCTGTGGGTGGAAAGCAGTGCTGAACCTCAACTGCGTACCTAAAGCTACGTGCAAACGCTCCTAAAAGTGGATCGTAAACTAAGGACCTCTATATGACACAATAGTAGCTAGGACACCATGCAAACATACTATCTTATACATGTATATCTAAGTGAGCTTCTCTACTAGATACATTGTCTTCACTGGAAGGAAGTATGATGACTTTGTCAACTGGTAAACTATCACCCAAATGGAATCATGTCCTTTGTTTATCCTATACAATCCAACCACAAAGTCCATTATGACATGATCCCACTTCCACTACGGTATGGGTAATGGCTATAACATCCCTGCAGGCCTCTGATGTGCTGCCTTGACTTGTTGACACACCGCACACTTGGCCACGAACTCAACCACATCCTGCTTCAAGCCAGGCCACCAATACAGATCTTTAAGGTTATGATGCATCTTGGTGCTACCTGGGTGCATAACATACATCGAAGAATGACCCTCTTACAGAACCATCTTCCTCAGTTTACCAGCATCGGGGACCAAACTATGCTGTGGTAACAGACTATCTCATCTTCTGCCTCATGGAAACAATCACGCTTCTCACTACCGAACCCTGATCATATATGCTATATCATAGTATTCACATGCTGTGCCTCTTTGATCTACCGTCTCAACATGGACTTCACCTACAATTGTGCCAACATCCCTACTAGCATGGACACCTATAGTTTCACATTCATCTGATGCAAGGAGACCAACATGTCTCTCTTATGACATACCAAGGAGTTCAACAGTGCACTGACCACTGATGACATTGAAGAAGTCTTTTTGCTTAGCGCATCTACCACGACATTCACCTTTCTTGGGTGGTAATCAATGGTACAATCATAGTCCTTGATTAATTCCACCGAATGCCTCTATCACATGTTTAACTCCTATTGTGAAAAAATATACTTCAAGTTCTTGTGATCTGTGAAGATCTGACACTTTTCACCATACAAGTAGTGTCTCCAGGTGTTCAAAGCATGAACCACTACGACCAACTCCAGATCATGGGTAGGATATAGTTCTCCCTGTGATTCTTAAACTATCGTGATGCAAAAGATATCCCATTCTTATATGCATTAACACACATCCCAAACCATTCCACGACGCATCATAGAAAACTATGTAACCTTTTCCTTGCTCAGAAAGCACTAGCACTGGTGCACTCGTCAAATTTTCCTTCAACAACTGAAAGGCACATTGGCATTTGTCATCCCAGACAAAAGGTACATCCTTCCTCATCATATTGGTTAGGGGAAATGCCATAGAGCTGAAGTTCTTAATGAACCTCGTGTAGTAACCTACCAAACCCAAAAATATGCGCACTTCCGTTGGCGTCTTTAGTTGCTCCCACTCCAGCATGGATTCAACCTTCTTGGGATCCACACAAACACCATGAGAAGATATCATATATCCCAGGAAAGAAACCTCCTTCAGCCAAAACTTGCACATGCTGAACTTGGCATACAACTGATGTTGCCTCAACACTATCAACGCCTGATGGAGATGCTATTTGTGCTGCTAGCTATCCCAACTGTATATTAGGATGTCATTTATGAAGACCACCACAAACTGATTGAGAAATGGACAAAACACTCTGTTCATCAAATCCATGGATGCTGCCGGTGCATTGGTTAGCCCAAATAGAATAATTATGAACTCGTAATGACCATACCTAGTCCTAAAAGCCGACTTAGGTATGTCATCTGCCTTGATCCACAACTGGTGATACCCCGGCCTAAGTCTATCTTGGATGAAATTGCAACACCTCGTAACTGATCAAACAAGTCATCTATCCGCGGTAAGGGATACTTGTTCTTTATCGTCACCTTGTTCAACTGTCTGTAGTCTATACACAACCTCATGGATCCGTCTTTCTTCTTCACGAACAACACAAGAGCACGCTAAGGGTGACATACTCGGTCTAATGAAACCTTTCTCAAGTAGCTCTTGCAACTATTTCTTAAACTTTGCCATCTCTGCTGGCGCCATGCTATATGGTGTCTGCGCTATCGACTGCGTGCCCATGACTAGATTGATCCCAAAATCAATCTCACTGATAGGGGAACACGTGGGAACTCATTTGAGAACACATCCTCAAACTCTCTAACAACTGACACCTCCTGGATACTCAGACTCCTCACTGTGGTATCCACTACATGCACTAAGAATGCATCATAGTCCAGTCTCATCAACTTATCAACCACCATCACTGACACCAAATAGGTAGGAAGAATCTTCCTATCACCATGTAAGATCCACTTCATGCCACCATCTACAAATGTCTCCACCTTGAAACTACAATCCAAGACAACCTCATACTTTTCCAAAGTATCCATTATAAGGATCACATCAAATCCATGAATGTCAAGTGGTAAGAGGTCCAAATGAATGCTATATCCTAAGAAAGAAAGGACGTAGGAAGGGCACACATCCCGTAACTACATGGGACCAAATAACGGGTTTTCTAAATGAAGACTACCCCATCTATGGCTAATAGGCAAGGAACTAGCATCAAACTTCTCGAGTGACAAAAGAGTGCGTCGCACCTGGGTCAACCAAAATAGATATAAAGTAAGAAGAAGACAAATCAGAATGAAATAACTCCATCTGACCTGTCACTACTTGTGGGTTGTCCAGTCCTTCAGACTGACTCATAGCGTAGAATCTAGCCATCACATGTTGTCACCCTCTTCCTCTGTTGGCCCATCCTGAAGAACCAACTTGAGACACTTGTCCACATCCCCTTCCGCTGCCACTGAATTGCTGTCTTTGTGAGCCCTACTGGCTCTGCCGTGGTTGCTGGGTGACTTCTTCATCCTTCATAGGGAAGAACAACTTCATATGTCCAATTTGTCCACACTTATAGGAGGTCTAGCTCTCATACCATGTCCGAGAAAGCCCTATAACCGAAGCTGATGCCACACATTGAGATCTCGCTGGTGGAAAACTACATCCTCTTCCCTTACCGAGCGACCACTGGGTCGGTGCACTAGACCTCCGCTGTGTTGGCAGTGAAGAAAACCTAGGATTATTAAAGCCTCATGACGACTGCCCTTGAGACTACGTCGACCTCTTCTTGACACTCCTCTCTCACTTCTCAACCATAGACTGTTCAATCCTCCTGATAGACTCACATTGCAAACTTCTCACAATTCTCGAGCACTTCCAGCGTTGTTGTAAGCTCACCGTTCATACCCTTCTCAAAATGTCTGATTCTTTCCTCATCTATGGATGCCATGTGAGTACATAACCTCAACAAATCTCCATAAACTTCACTTCATATTCATTGATCGACATGGATCCCTACTGGATCTGCTCAAACAATCTAATCTTCTCATCAGATAGGTACATGGAAAGTACATGCTGACAAATTCTCGTATGAACCCCCCCAACTGATATCAACACTTGGTCATTTCTACTCTTCAATGGCCCACCAATGGCCAACACTCCCATTCAGAAGGTACACTGCATGCTTCACCTTATCAGCCTCGGGGATATTAAAGATCTTAAAAGCCTTTTCCAACTCCATCAACCAAAGATCATCATCTGCTGGATCATCCATACCAACATACTCCACAACACCAACATGTCTCATCCTCTCAAAGGTCTTCCCAACTCCTGGATATTTGACACCGGGGACAACTACCCTAGGCTGAGGGGCAGACATTATGTCCGTCATGTGCGCCACCATTGCCATGAACTACCCAAACAGAGAGTGGAAGGTAGGGTTCTCCACCACAACCAGATCAAATTGGGGCTTATCATGCACTTGATCTTCTCTTGCCTGAGCCCTTGCACCACCACCGGGTGCAACAACACTGCTCTCTGCGGTTTGTTCTGCATGTTCTCTAGCCATCTTTCTACTCTTCTTCTTCTTCTTCTGCATAAGTAGAAGTCATTATAAGACATACTGGAGTGCACTAGAACAGACACAAATCCTAGTCCTAGGTCCCTATAGATTCACCAAACCTAAAGATCTGATACCAACCCAACTGTGGTGCCCCATTGTGCCACTAAGCGAGATTACACAAAACTAAAAACAGAAACAACACTGAGCGAGCAGATTACCAGCAAACATAGGTAATTAAAATTGATTTCATTAAAGCACCATAAGCCAAAAACCTATTACATATGAGTCCATAAAGCTTGCGTTATGTGGTGCTTACATGATTGTAGGTCAACATTCCTGTCATCAAGGTGTCACATAAGATACCGGTTCCACATATAGACAAGCCAAAACCTCATATCGATTATATCACCACAAAACATCACAAAAACACCCCAAGGACCTGAGTGTACATGGAAGACTCTAGGACTCTAACACCAAAAGACTAGCAACACATTCCAACCTTCTCAGCTGCTGCTCTTGCTGTGACTCTTCCTCAGCTACACAACCTCTACCTCTTCATGCACGGTCACCTAAAAGATGTGGAAAGACATGGGGTGAGACTAAACATCCCAATGAGAGATATTTCTATCTTCCAACGCTATTAAAGCACATATAATCTAAACATGTAATATTAACAGGATGAGAAGATTCAGCTAAATGATATGTATATAACCAAGAAATTAGATTAAACAAGATTAGGCAGCCACCACTGAATAGTAGATCAAGTTATATTCTAAAAAGGAATATGAAGAAATATAACAATTGACTTCTCTTACCGTCTCATAATTCAAGAAATCAGTAAAAAGACAAGGCAAAGGCTCAACCAATGTGAGACATATGTCATCTAAACACACACACACACACAATATATATAGTATACATATATACATATACATATATATACATATACATATACATATATACATACATACATACATACATACATACATACATACATACATACATACATACACATATATACATACATACATACATACATACATACATACACACACACACACACACACACACACACACACACACACACATATATATATATATATATATACACTACATGACTATGTTACATCTTTTATTATTCTATCCCGAGGATTTGAGTCGTACCACCCAAATCCAAATAACCACTGCTAAGTCAAAATCAATGCCATATAAGGTCCATGAAAGAGCCAAAATCTATGACCTCTCCTCTTTGTCAACTCAAGAGAACACTATAGAGACATATCAATCAACTACAAAAGAGTGACATATAGTCGACACAAGGATTAACTCACGCATGTCCGTCCATATATATAAACATCTAGCCCACATGGTACATGTAACAATGCTAGAAGAACAGGCTCACACATGGACGTTCTTACAAGGAGTGGCTCACTCATGGCCATCCATATCATAAGGAGATCGGCTTACACCTGGACGTCTCACACAACCTGTAATTAAGGACGCAAGGAGATACTCAACTTGCACCACACATATTAAAAAATATGCACTCTGAGTTACACTCATTTCACCAATCCAACAAATAAAGATGACACTGGAATGGATGTATGGCACATGGAAACTACATGACTAGGTTTCACTTTATTAGTTAGCCAATCAGGTGACTTTTAGCATCAATCAAGTTACAACATATAAAGCTAAAACAAACCCTACAAGAATAAAGGTGTGCTGCAACTCTAAAAGATATAAAACGTACAAGGTGTGATCTTGTCACACAACCACCACATGGTACTCAAAGTTTTTCCATCCAAAAGGAAATCATCAATGTCACATATCACCATGCGATCTTAATCCCTTAATCACATCACTTGAGGATATCACCTCTTAGTAGGCATCAAACCATCACCATGTCATAGGACCCATCACATTAAGCCCTGTACATTACACCACATCGATGTGCATAAGCACCACCATGTATCACATAATCACCACCACAACATACACAAGCCATGGCATACATATCACCTACAAGGTTAGGGCTTATAAACAAAAGAGAGAGAAAACATTCTACTTGATGACCATCTCATGAGAGAGAAACAAACACATAATTCAGAATAAGGGTTAGGGTTCCAAGCTTTAGCCAATTAGGGTTTGGAGGTACATACAAGTACTAAACCCTAGATATATCATCTTCCATATTCTTGGAACATCTTAGGGTTGAGGAACATGATTAGGGGTGATTAGACATTATCCAAACAACACTCTGCATGGCTTATACATTGCTCATGGAAGTATATCAACTATGTGATCAAGCATGCCTGTCAACCACCCATCATACATATGCCACAACCACTCATGCAACCAGGTCACGACCACCCCAATAAGCACTTGTCACGACCCCAAGAAGAAGGGTTGTTGTGACCACCAACCCTATGCATGTTGCGACCGCGACAAGGACAAGGGTCATCTTCAACAAATGAGCAAGTATTCACCAAAAATAGAATTAAGGTCCTACCAAGATAAGGTAGGAGAGAATGACACACAACTAGGGCATCCCAACCAAAATAGCTCGTGGGTCGCTACCAACCAAGATGTTGCAACCACGACACCCAAATAGAAGGCCCATCTTGACCCCAAAGCCAAAATGTGGTGTCACGACCACGACCAAAACCAGGGAAAACACGGTGTTACGACCACGACCAAACCAGGGCAAATGTGGCGTTACGATCGCGACAAAAACCACAGAAAACACGATGTTTTGACCGTAACCCAAACTAGGGAAAACACGACATTACGACCGTGACCGAAACCTCAAGCCAAAGAGATGTTGTGACTCAAGACAAATCAGGGCATGCCGACCACTAAGGGTCAAGCCACCACCAAGAAACAAGAACCACAATCAAACCAAGGTCAAAACAGAGATAAATCTGTGACTAAAATAGGTGATCCAACAAGGGAAACTCATCATAACAATAGAGGAAAAACCTCAAAGAAAAGAGAGTTTATATAGAAAAGGAGGAGAGAGGTAGGGTAAGGGATGAGGTGTCAACAAAAGAAGGTCCCAAAGGGACACTTGTCCACCCAAGAAACTAACATGCAACCACATAAAGCCCACATGCAAGAGGTGGTGATACACTCTAGGTTGGATATTGACCACCTAGGGCACCCAAACATCATGTCATGATCGCAACACACTGAGGGAACCACCCATGGTTGCGACACACCACCAAGGACCACTAGGTCGTGACACAAGGTCACAAAAAACCCTAGGTCGAGACACTCTACACAAGAGCACCCATCTCGACCCAAGACACCCAATATCATCTCATTCGTGACATCCATACATAGGGGAGGTGTCTCGACTACAACACCCTCTACCCAGGCCCTAGGTTATGACCCAGGTCGAAACAACCAACAAGGGTCACATGATTAAGGTACACCAAACCCTAGAAAACCTAATCACCACTAAGGGTGATACCACTCAACTAAGCGTCCACCAAGGTGACCCAAAGCACCAAAACCTCCCTCATGAAGCCAAAAGAGAGAAGGAACACTCTAGAGGTGGAAAATTACAAGAATACCCCTTCTACAAGGTAATATGCAATTGCATCAAAACTAGCACAGAAAGCACAAACAACATCCAAACAAGCTCAAACTGGAGACTTAAGCTCTCCACATGCTCTAAGATCATGCTAAAGGTTTAGAGAAAGGTTCTAAGCACAACATCAATCCTAAACAAATAGGGTTAACCCAAAACATAGGTCAGGGGTCTTACAATAATTACTTGAGTTTGTTTTTTTCCTCTTTTTCTATGGTCTGAACTTGACTGCATTCTCAGATCTTTGATCTGCCATTGTCTTTGGTTAGGGGTTCTTTAGCCTTATGCGGTATTTTTGAAGTCTTGGATTGCTCTTTGAATGACTGCTTCACAACTCTGGATCCATGCTTCCATCGAGGGACTACTAGACATGTAATCCTTTAATGGATGTCCTAACATCTCTGGCTGTGGATTCTGGAACACCAAACAATGTACTTGTTTGCAGCCATTGTCACATAGATAAAGATTCACATCACCAATATGAAACTCCACACCCATTTTGTAGGATATATGGGTAGAGTTTCAAAAAATTCCATGGGAGGATGTGAGTGAATGGGAGCTTACTCTATACTATACAGATGGTATGGATTTGAATACCCATTCGACCCTTTGGCTCTTCTATTTTGTCACACACAATAGGGGACAATTTGGTCGTTTAGCCACAAATTTTATGTTTTACCCATGCTGTAAATAGATGATGATACCCTTATCATTCACAATGGTTATATGGGTGACACAAAGGTATAAAAGTCCTTTAGAAGAGTATTTTTTATATAATCAAGTAAAACATTCTTATCTTACTAAATCCATAACTAAATATTTGTAAGTTTGAAAATTAAGTATTTTTTTTGGAATTAGAGTAATGAGACTTGTCGGTTGGTGATTTTTATGGATCTAAATGGATACAAAACAAAAGTCAACTTTTAGGGTTTTCATATTTAATGGAATATTAATCTTAATATGTTGTGAACTCACTATTAGATGTTGCGGTGCTTTGTTGTGGACCTAGGGTTGAACCCTCATTTTTAGGATTGATTTCAAGGTATGTGCATTTTCTCGATTTTATTTGGACTTATAATGTCTGGAACCTAATTTTTATCCATGAGGCAAATTTTTAATTATACTCCTCTTTTTGAATCTCTTGAATCGTTTGGAATCTCAATTATAATTCACACATATATATTCATTAATGATTATTTGAAATCCTAATTCTCATGTACATGGGTCCTTTACGTTGGATGTTCTCATCCCTTTCGTACTCAAATTTATTTTATTTTCCTTATGATCTTGCCTACTCTAATATGCATGTGTAGTTTTGACTAGTCATATCTAGAAGTAGATACATCATATTTTTACACATTGAGTTTTTAGTCCTACCACGAAACTAGAATATTAGTCCTGCCATATACTGGGGTTTTAATTCGCCTTCCATATGTAATATATTTAGGCACTGATGTTTTAGTCCTTGTGACAAGCACTAAGGTTTTCTTCATCCTGTCACTCCACATTTATTTGACACCAAGGTTGTAATCCTTTCGCCCTTGGTTTGATGTTTTTGGGTTCTATCCATGATTTTAAATTTGTGCTAGTCTTTGTTGAAATAAACTTACATTTTTTGTGTGTAACTGTTCAAAATACCAGCGAGGTAGTAGCTTGCCTGGTGAAGGCCCATGCTCCCTAATGAAGGGTCACAGGTTCAAAATCCCAATTATGTGCCTCAAAAACAAATTATTCGGCATGCAAGCTGACACACTGTGTGTTTTAAATGTCCACTCTAGTATGCGTGTATACATGGGGAAAGGATTTACATTGCCATGGTGCATCACCAAAGTGTCTCTTCCTCAGGGTGGTTCCCACGTCATCCAAAAAAAGGCATTACTCAAATGGGAATAAGCTTAGTTTAATTTTTCACATAATAAGAATGACTAATTTTCTTGTTTAGTTTTTATTGAATTTATCTACATGAAGATAGTTGTAACGAACTGAAATCCATGTATAATCTTAGTTTAGCCTTTTCCTCAGCTTTTCCTTTCATTTATGTACTTGATGTTGAATTAGTGGAAATTATAAAGGTTTGATGTACATTGTTCCCAATATTTTACATTATAAGGAGTTGAGAAAAAATACCTTAGTAAAAGATTACTAATGGGTTTAGTTTGCAAAATGTCCACTTAAGAGGGATAAAGATAAAATAAAATCCATCTAGAAGTTTCTATGGCTTTTTTTAATGAGCAAAAGAAGAGAAAATTTTTAAAACTAAGATAATGTGAAATTAAATGAATTAATTTTCCATTAAGTGAAAATAAGAGTAAATTACCTAAAAATCATAAAAGGGGAACTCAAAAGAATATTCTAAGTCCAAATTCGTTTTTTTAGTACAAGTTTGCTTGAGTGATAAGTTTCACAACTTTTGGAAAATTAGTAAGAGTATAATTGTGTTAATTGGATGGAATATAGGAGATAACTCAAATATATGAAATGAAGTCATTAATGACTCATAAGGTTATAGTTGATGCCAAATTTGTAATCTTCACATTAAAATATGCCTTTGGGAGAATTTTCACTCAATTTGGAGAATATTTGATTAAAAGGTGAAATTAGGAGAGAGAGTGTGTAGAACCTTTTAAAATATTAAATAAAATGAACCAAAAATCCAACATGTAAAATTGATGTCAAATTCATATCCAAGGCACTTAATATGACTCGTGGGTGAAGTTTCATCAAATTTGGAGAATCTTATAACCATTAATGTGGAGGAAAGAGAAAATAATATATGATTTATTTAACACATAAAAGTTCTCAAAAGGCAAATCTAATTACATATTCACATTTTTCATATAAAAAACAGGCTTGGTATCAATTTTCATTTAATTTGGAGCATGCTTGCCCCTCAAATGAGGAGAGAGAAAAAGGGAAATTAATGCATATATACACTATATTCTAATATGATTGGGATTTTGATTTAATTGTCACACATTGACTTTGACCCACATGATCACAACCGTTGGATCCATGAACCAACGATTCACAGATCTTCATCTAGATCCCACCAATCGGGAAACAAGAGCTGAGTTATGTGGAATTGTTTTCTTGAATTCTCACTCGTTTCTCAACCAATTCACACGAAATCTTCACCAAACTATTTAAAATAAGAAACCACACCTAATGATCCCTTATTTTCATATTTTCAAGGAGAAATCAAGAAATCCCCAAACCTTGCTCTCCAAGCAAGTTTGGGCCACTTCCTTCTCGCTTTATTTCTCAACATTGCTTATAAATACCGGTACATGAGTCTTCCCTAGACCTATTGCAACTCTTCTCACCCTCAAATTGCTTGTATTCTTGCATCCTTACTTGCCAGTGTTCAAATTTTGATCTAGGTCTTGCTGCGGACCATGCTCGTGCTCCTCAACACCTTGGTTCCTCAGGTTCTTCTTTCCCTCATCTTTCTTTCTATTATTTTGGTTTCTCAAATTGTCTTGTCTTGTGAATCACCCAAAAGATAGCTTGAAGAAACTTTGCTACTTGCACGCATGGCACCCGAGCAAGGGGATGAATCCTCTAGGTGAAATTACGCCTTTACCCCGTTTCATTCTTTCTTTTCTTTCTGTTCTGCCACGAGGGTAGTGAGGTCTTTTCGCCGCCACCTTCTTTGCTTGAGAGAGTCAAAGCCACACGTTTCATCCTTGACATGGCTGACTCTGATTGGGCCAAGTTAGCGAAGCGGGTCCCTTTCTTCTATTTTCTCATGAACTTCATTGCTTTAATGTAATTTTCTAATTTTTTGATTGGTCCATATGGGAAAAATCATATCTTTTTATGCCTTTGTCCAAAAATTAAAAATAAAATATGTTTTGGAATCAGAAAAATGTAATATTTATAATAAAAATAATTTCAAGGCTTGGTTTTGAATTTTTTTGAAAGGTGTTTACTAAAAATGAATTTAATACATAAAAATAATAAAAAATGCACTTTAATCCTCATAACTCCAAAATAGACAAAATTATATGTTTTCTTAATCAGGAGAACCTAATAAGATCAATGGTGATAATTTCAGAGTCTAAATTGAGGTTTTGTTAAAAAATTCCAAAAGTTAGGGTTTTTTTACTTTAATACATGTGTAAAATCCTAATACATGATTATACATTTGAAATAGGAAAAGTAGGCTTTTGATTCAACTAAAGTAGTGAAAGAGAAGTAATTGGATTTCATTAAGAGAGGTATATGCTTTCCTTATACCTAAGTTGGGAATAATTGCAAACCCTAACCTAGTTTCCCTAATGAGGCTTTTATGAAATCCTAATTCCTCTTTTATTATTCCCATTGCTATATTTGCCTCAAAAATTAGTTTTTCTACTTATTTCTTGGGTCTTGTACCCCACTACCATGTTTCTATTACTTGATGCTTATACTTGCCATAGTTCTTAGCATGTTGATTCTATTAGACTATTTAACTAGTGTAGTGGTACTTTTGTACAACCACCCATAGATAGGGCATGTGTAAATTTGCCCAGGGGAATGTTTTACTCTCCCCAATATAAAATATTTTTAGGTCATTGGAATGTGTTACTCTCCTTCACCTATTAGTTGAGGTTAGGTAGGTACCTCAACCCTATATAGTTTAGGTAGTCAATATTAATCATGCGTGCAAACTTTTACTATTTTTTTATGGCAATCATATTTTTATTTATGCCTCATACTTTTGACCATCTTCATCTTACGATGAAATCTTAGCCTTTATTCCCTTGTTATTTATTATCTTTTGTCCTTGTTCATTATCTTTGACACATACCTTATTTTCTTTCCCTTTTGCTGGGTGCTTCCCAACCACCTAGGGTTAGATCAAGGTGTTGAACAAGGCCAAGGTGACCAAGTTCATGAGTAGATTCAAGTTTAGCAATCAAGAATGACTAGGTTGCTTATTACTATATCCTGTAGTTTCTTTTCAATTTTTCCTTTTCAAAGAAACTCATGTAGTGAACTGAGTTAAAAAAGCAATGTAATCACATAGTTTCTTTTTTTTGCTGCTATTGATATTTTACATGTATATGAAACATGCTTATTTACTTGGATTATTATACATGCATTCCACAATGTCTATTATTTTTGGAAAAATGTGAATGTTTTGTATTTCCTTTAAATTTTAGTAAGGGGGTGATCTCACCTCTTTAAATGATGGTATCAGAGCCTGTTGGGCAAATACTAGGACATTAGTTGAAAGCAAGGGTGTCTAGAAAGGATCAGGGTCTAGGGGCTTGCAAAATTTTCCTCTGTTCCACTAGCTTAGTTTACGAGGACTCCCAGATCCATATGATACCTTCTTGGCCTGTGTTGATACTGACTGCCTAAAATAGTATGCCCATAGGAAATAGTAGCCTTAGATATCCTTGTTGTCTACTCCTAGTTATCTTATGTTATACCCTTATCTTTCAAGAAGGGAAATTTGTTTGGAAACATGAACAACTCTCTTCAGGAGCCACCTTTGACAACACCGACAACTGGGATACTCCGATGACTCCCTCCAACACTGGGACAATCCCTAATGCCCTTGTTGGTGCACCTCTTTTAACCCTTGAGCAAGAGCTGACCATGTTGCGCCATATGCTCTCGACTACCTTGATGGGACAACTTTCCAATGCTACATCTAAACTGACAGAGTTCATCCTTACGAACTTCATCAAGATGCAACCACCGTACTTCAAGGGTGAGAGTGAGCCAAACATGGTGGATAAAGCTGACAAATGGGTTTTGGCTATGGATCGTACCTTCAAGGGCATGACATGTCCTCCTCACCAGAAGGTTTGCTTTGCAACGTATGTGCTAGATGGGTGAACATGGGTCTGGTGGATGGGTATGTCTCATACCTACGATACTTCGAGCATGACCTGGGAAGAGTTCCTCAAACTTTTCTATGAGAAGTATATCTATCTCGCCTATCTGAAGAGGAAGGAAGTAGATTTCTAAGGACTGAGACAAGGAAGCATGAGCATCTCTGAGTACGTGCAACCTTTCCTCTTACTAGAGCACTATGCTGTGAACCTTGAAAGTGAAAGAAGATCAACCATGTTCCTTGAGGGTTTAAGTTATAATGTTGAACGAAACCTTGTTCCCCAGCTACAGTTGACTTTCCAAAAAATGGTGGACAAGGCTTTGGTGATAGAGTCTTACCTAAGGTTATAGTATTTTGGGCACAACAACAAAAAAAACAAAAGGAATACCGCTGGTGGAAACCAAGGGCACGATAGGTGCAACCGTTGCTCCCATTCTCACCCACCAGGAAGATGCCCCATCAACAATGGTCAACCTCGTAGAGATGATTGACCTACACCCATCTGCCATGAGTGCGGTCAAGCTGGACACATCTGACCTAACTACCCCAAGCTTGGGCGGGGACCAGCTCCAACTCAACATCCTACTCAGCAGCCTGCCTAGCAGTCGCAACAGTGATAAAATTTGCCTCTGAGAAACAACAACAATCAGAATCAGCACAGCCGACAACCACCTATGGAGAGGCGGAATGGTATACTATTTGCCCATAATGTTGAGTAAGCTAAAGAAGATAATGAAGTCATCAAAGGTACTTTGCATCTTAATATGCATATGGTTAAAGCACTCTTCAATTCTGGTTCACCAAATACATTCATATCAACTCAGTTTGCTGCTATGTTAGAGATAGAATTAGAATATATGTATCATATTTTAGATGTTAAAACCCCTAGTGGTAGGATCTGCTCTTCTTATCTCAAACTCCCAACCATGGACCTCTGTATCTCTAGAAGGATGTTTCCCTCAGATTTCATCTTGCTTGACATGACCACCTTTGATGTCATCCTAGGGATGGATTGGTTGAAAAATTATAAAGTCATTTTATTTTGTGAAGTATCAAAGGTTAGTTTGTTACATCCTGTTGAGGGAAGGATGTGTGTCAAGGGTAGGAAGCAATATGATCAACAATTTATCATCTTGGCAATAAAAGCCAAAAATCTTGTCTCATAAGGGTGTAGAGCTTTTTTAGCCTCTATCGTCCTTGATGATTCACCTCCTACTCTTGATCACATAGAAGTTTTGAAGGACTTCCTTGATGTATTTCTTGAGGAGTTTCCTGGATTGCCCCCAACTCATGAGGTAGACTTTTCCATCGAGCTCATGTCGGGAACTTCTCCTATCTTGAAGCCACCTTACTGCTTAGCACCTACAGAACTCACCGAGCTTAAGAAGCAGCTTCAGGAGCTTATCGATACGGGCTTTGTGCACCCTAGTGTTTCACCATGGGGAGTACCTGTCTTGTTTGTGACAAAGAAGGATGGTTCGTTGCGTATGTGCATGGATTATCATATGGTTAATCAAGTGATGATAAAGAACCGCTAACCCTTGCCACACATCGATGACCTGTTCGACCAGCTGAAGTCAGTCACTGTGTTCTTAAAGATGGATCTACAAAGAGGCTACTACCATATGCGAGTGAAATATTAAGATGTATTGAAGACAACTTTCAGAACACATTATGGGCATTAGGAGTTTCTGTTCATGCCTTTCAGCTTGACTAATGCTCCTACTTTCATGGAATTGATGAATCGAGTTTTTCATCCTTACCTCGATCATTTCGTTGTGGTGTTCATCGATGATATTTTGGTCTACTCTGAGTCTTAAGAACAACATTGTGAACATATGCAAATCATGCTGAACACACTGAGTGAAAATCAACTATATGCTAAATTATCAAAGTATGAGTTCTAGATCAAGGAAGTGATGTTTTTAGGTCATGTGATTTCTGCCGGACATATTGCTGTTGATCCTGTAAAGGTAGAAGCTGTGACCAAGTGGAAATCTCTGAAGACTCAGTATGAGGTCGTAGTTACCTTGATTTAGTAGGTTACTACCGGAAGTTTATCAATAGTTTTTTTGAGTTAGCTCTTCCTTTGACAAAGATGACAAGAAAAGATGTCAAGTTTGTGTGGACACCAGAATGTGAGGACAGTTTTCAGATACTAAAGAGATGTTTAACATCTTCTCCAGTTCTTGCTTTATATGTTGAAGGAAAATCCTACAACATTTTCACAGATGGTTCTAAGCAAGGATTAGGGTGTGTCTTGATGTAAGAATATTGAGTGATCACCTATGATTCATGCCAGTTGAAACTTAATAAAGAGAACTGGCCTACACATGATTTAGATCTAGAATCTATCGTGCATGATTTAAAGACATGGCGATACTATCTGTATGGTGTGAAGTTTGAAGTTTTCTTAGATCACAAAAGCTTGATATATATTTTTACACAGAAGGATCTAAATATGAGGCATCGAAGATGGATGGAGTATCTCAAAGACTACGACTTTACCATCACCTATCATCCTGGTAAAGCGAACATAGTTGCTGATTCTTTGAGTAGGAAGAAAGATGCTATCTGTGTTACTATGAACATGGAGTATGTTTTCTATTGGTGACCATAGCTTGATGATAAAGAAGATGCTGAGAAGTTGTGTGTTCACATGGCTAGTTTGTCCATTACACCTTCTTAGATCTCGGAAGTTGTTGCTGCACAACTTGAAAGTTCTGAGCTTGAAGAGATGAAAGCCTTATCTGAGAAGCCACAATCTAACTTTTTCATTGGATTGGATGGTTCTGTTCATTTTTGACAAAGGTTATGGATACCCAAAGTTGGTAAACTATGACAAAAGGTTTTGAGTGAAGCCCATGGGTCTAAGTACACTATACACCATGGTACTACCAAGATGTACAAGGACCTACAATGAAGTTTTTGGTGGAACAATATGAAGAAGGAGATCACTCTATTTGCTATAAAATGTTTGACCTGTCAGCAAGTCAAAATCGAGCATCAACGACCTAGTGGTCTTATGCATCTGGTTGATATTCCGGAATGGAAAAGGGAGATTATTACTATGGACTTCATCATTGGATTCCCTAAGACTAGGAATGGTTTTGATGCTGTGTGGGTAGAGATTTATCGACTTACCAAGTCTTCCCACTTATAGATGATGATAGAGAAGGTTTAGTTGATCAAGAAGTGGATGAAAGTTACACAAGATCGACAAAAAATGTATACAGACAAGAAAAGGTCTGATGTGAGTTTCCTAATAGGTGACTATGGCTTCTTGAAGATCAAGCCTATACATTCTATTGCAAGATCTAAAGTTAATGGCAAGCTCAATCCCTACTATGTTGGACCATTTGAGATCTTGGATAAGGTTTGAGACTATGCATACCGCGTAGCTCTTCCTCTTATCTATGATAAGATCCATCATGTGTTTCATGTCTCTATGCTGAGAAAGTATGTGAAGGAACCTTCTCATGTACTCACAATCGAGCTTTTGGAAATTCAAGAGAATCTGACTTATGAAGAGCTACCTGTGAATATTCTTGACTCCCAAGTTAAGAAATTGAAGAACAAAGAGATTGAGTTGGTGAAAGCCTTACGACAGTATCATGGTTTGGAAGAAACCACTTGGGAGCTTAGAGATGAGATGTTGTGTACTCACCCTTCTCTTTTTGCATGAGATTTAGGGGAAGAAATCCTTTTTAATGGGTGGAGTGCTGTAATGAACTTAAGTCCATGTATAATCTTAGTTTAGCCTTTTCCTAAGCTTTTCCTTTCATTTCTATCCTTGATGTTGAATTAGTGGAAATTATAAAGGTTTGGTGTACATTGTTCCCAATATTTTACATTATAAGGAGAAGCACAAATACCTTAGTGAAAGATTACTAATGGGTTTATTTGGCAAAAGGTCCACTTAAGAGGAATAAGGATAAACTAAATTCCATCTCGAAGTTTCTATGACTTTTGTATGACAAAAAGAAGAGAAAATCTTAAAACTAAGATAATGTGACATTAAATGAATTACTTTTCCCATTAAGTGAAAATAAGAGTAAATTGCCTAAAAATAATAAAAGGGGAACTCAAAAGATAATTTTTCTTTGAGCACAAGTTTGCTTGAGTAATAAGTTTCACAACTTTAGGAAAATTAGTAAGTATAATTGTGTTAATTGGATGGAAAATAGGAGGTAACTCAATAATAAAAAATAAAGTCATTGGTGACACCAAAGGCAATAATTGATGCCAAATTCATGATCTACACTATAAAATATGCCTTTGGGAGAATTTTCACTCAATTTGGAGAATATTTGATTAAAAGGTGAAATCAAGAGAGAGAAAGTGTGTAGAACCTTCAAAATATTAAATAAATGAATAAATAACTCCAAAATGTAAAATTGATGCTAAATTCGTATCCAAGGCACTTAATATGACTTGTGGGTGAGTTTCATCAAATTTGGAGAATCTTATAGCCATTAATGATGGAGGAAAGGGAAAATAAGATTTGATTTATTTAACACATAAAAAGTTCTCAAAAAGCAAATCTAATTATATATTCAGATTCCTCATATCAGAAATAGGCTTGGTGAAAATTTTCATTTAATTTGGAGCACGTTTCCCCCCTCAAATGAGGAGAGAGAAAAATGTATATAAAATATATTTTAATATGGTTGGGATTTTGATTTAATTGTCACATATTGACTTTGACCCACATGATTACAATTGTTGGATCCGTGATCCAACAGATCGCAGATCGTCATCTAGATCCCACCGATCAGGAAACAGGCGCCGAGTTACGTGGATTATATTTCTTGAATTCTTGCTCATTTCTTGATCAATTCGCACGAAATCTTCTCCAAACGATTCCAAAAAGAAGAAGCACCTAATGATCCCTTATTTTTGTGTTTTCATGGAGAAATTAGGAAATCCCCAAACATTTCTCTCCAAGCAAGTTTGGGCCACTTCCTTCTCACTTTGTTTCTCAACATTGCCTATAAATACTGGTACCCAAGTCTTCCCTAGCCCTCTTGCAACTCTTCTCACCCTCCAATCGCTCGTGTTCTTGCATACTTTCTTTCCAATGTTCAAATCTCAATCTAGGGCTTGCAGCGGACCATGCTCATGCTCCTCGACACCCCAGTTCAAATTGCTTGGTTCCCCAAGTTCGTCTTTCCCTCATGTTTCTTTTTGTTGTTTTGGTTTCTCGAATTGACTTATCTCGTGAAATCGCCCAAAAGCTAGCTTGAAGCAACTTTGCTGCTTGCACACATGGTGCCCGAGCAAGGGGATGAATCCCCTAGGTGCAACTATGCCTTTACCTTATTTCTTTCTCTCTTTTCTTTCTTTTCTTCTATGAGGGTAGTGTGGTCTTTTTGCCACCACGTTCTTTGCTTGAGTGAGTCAAAGACGCATGTTTGACCCCAGACTTGGCCGACTCTGATTGGGCCAAGTCAGTGAGGCAAGCCCTGTTCTTATCTTTTCTCACGAATTCATCGCTTTAATGTAATTTTCTAATTTTCCGATTGGTCCATATGGGAAAAATCATATCTTTTTATTCCTTTTCTTGAAAATTTTAAAAAAAGTTTTGGAATCGGAAAAAGGTAAGATTTCTAATAAAAATACTTTCGAGGCTTGGTTTTGAGTTTTGTCAAAAGGTGTTTTCTAAAAATGGATTTAATACATAAAAATCATAAAAAATGCACTTTAATCCTCATAACTCCAAAATAGACAAAATTAATTTGAGATTTTGTTAAAAAAGTACAAATGTTTGGGTTTCTTTACTTTAATACATGTATAAAACCCTAATACATGATTATACATTCAAAATAGGAAAAGTGGGCTTTGGACTCAATTAAAGTAGTAAAAGAGAAGTAATTGGATTTTATTAAGAGAGGTATGTGCTTTCCTTACACCTAAGTTGGGAATAATTGCAAACCCTAACCTAGTTTCCCTAATGAGGTTTTAATGAGACCCTAATTCCTCTTTTGTTATTCCCTTTGCTATATTTGCCTCAAAACTCAGTTTTGCTACTTATTTTTTAGGTCTTGTACCCCACTGCCATGTTTCTATTACTTGATTCTTATACTTTCCATAGTTCTTAGCATGTTGATTTTATTAGACTATTTAACTAATATAGTGGTAATTTTGTACAACCACCCATAGATAGGGCATGTGTAAATTCACCCAGGGGAATGTGTTACTCTCCCCAATGTAAAATATTTGTAGGTGATTGGATTGTGTTACTCTCCCTCACCTATTGGTTGAGTTTAGGTAGGTGCCTCAACCCTACATAGTTTAAGTAGTCAATATTAATCATGCATGCAAACTTTTACTATTTTTGTTATGGGAAGCATCTTTTTATTTATGCCTCATACTTTTGATCATCTTCATCTTATGATGAAATCTTATCCTTTATTTCCATGTTGTTTCTTATATTTTTTCCTTGTTCATTATTTATGACACATACATTGTCTTCTTTCCTTTTTGTTGGGTGCTTCCCAACCACCCAGGGTTAGATCAAGGTGTTGAACAAGGCCAAGGTGACCAAGTTCAGGAGTAGATTCAAGTTTTGCAATCAAGGATTACTAGGTTGCTTATTGCTAGATCCTATAGTTTCTTTTCAGTTTTTCCTTTTCAAAGAAACTCATGTAGTGAACTGAGTTCAAAAAGCAATGAAATAACTTAGTTTCTTATCCGCTGCTATTGACATTTTACATGTATCTAAAACATGGTTATTTACTTGGATTATTATACATGCATTCCACAATGTCTATTATTCTTGGAAAAATGTGGATGTTTTGTATTTCCTTTAAATTTTAGTAAGAAGATGATATCACCTCTCTACAATTGCCCTCTCTTACATGGGGACCCCCCTTTTGTACTTAACTACCTTGTAATGCCCAAATATTTTATTATTCAAATACTTAGTTGTTACTGACGCATACCTTTTTACCACCCAAATGTAGGTGTTGTAGAGACTAATGATTCAGGAGGACCTTGATCCATGGCTATGGACTTCAAATGATAGCTTGGGATGGCTAGGTTGCCCTTTGCACTAGTCAATTGTAATATTTAAATGTACCCTTATATTTTGTAATGCCATCATTGAGGTGAGGAACGATGTTATGAGAACAATACTAAAATTGATACCTTTAATGCTGCCATTGGCAGCCCACCACGCTAAATGAGATTACACAAAACCAAAATGCCGATCAATCACTAACTAATCACATTACAAAAAAGGTACACTATTAAAAATGAATAAAATTCCAACGTTCCAGAAGAAACATATGCACAAATGTCCAACTGCATTATATATCCATACCAGGTGTCTATACATAAAATCTATGGCCTCAGCCAAAAGCTATATATAAAAGATGGTGTCCACATAATTACATCATTTATATTGCTAAAAACATACTTAGAAAAATCTTTAGTCAATATACATGATATACAAAACTCCCTGCCCGAACCTGAGAGTACATGGATGACTCTAGAACTCAATATTAACAATTGACCTACTGCATCTACTAATATTCAAACTCCTCCTCCTCATCATTCTGCCTCTGGCAAGACTGCTGGTCACCTAAAAAGATGTGGTGAGCCACGAGGTGAGACCCATGTCCCATCGAGAGATATAACTCTGAAATCATTGCTTGCTTACAGAGTTAGATACTTTAAGTAGTTTAAGTAGATAGTATTACAAAATTGAAAGATTATATAACTTGTATTAAGATCAAGCATAGCTAGAATCATAAGTACAATTGATTTCTCTTACCGCATTATGAATTATCTATAACTCAAAAGAAACATAGCAAGGGTTATCATCCAATGTGATTCCTCAAGGAAATATATCAAATATGCTACATAGATGGATTACACATTTTATTGAGCCCTGGGTAGTTTGAGGCGTTCCACTAAAACTAATAACTAACCACTATGAAGTTGAAATCAGCCTCGTATACGATCTAGGATGACCAAAATCCTATAATCTCTTCCTCTCATCTAGTCTAAGAACAACCATAGTGGCACATCAACCAAACTACTATAACAACCTAGTACACCCTGGGCACACATGGCACAATAATACAAACCAGGCTATACAACCCTCAAATCCAAGATACGACTGTAGTCACTCTCAATTACTTCCACATCTAAGATATGACCTCGACCACTGTCCAAAACTTTGGGATCAAGATGAAAAGGATATACCGTCCCTACTCCCACATATACTCAACAATATATACCCTTGAGTTCCTTTTGGATTACTCATTTTACTATCCAATAAGATCTAGGACTGTAATATATCTAGGGATTTAGGTACCTACTTGTTTAGGGTTACACTTGATTACTTAAATCATTTAGTTATATTTTGACTGCATCAATCAAGTTATATATAAACTCTAAAAATATTATTAGAAAGATCATTGAGGTTTAAAATCTCTAAAGATATAAAATGTATTTAACTATTTCATGTCACTATAGACATAATGTCCATACACTCAAACTCATAAATAAAGAGTCACCTTAAACACTAGGGTTTCGTCCAACCATTATTACAACATCACCACATAAATTTCAGTTCTCATTATTGTATAAGAATGTTCATCAAATTGTACATCAAACTGTATGGCATAGTATGTAGATAAGATTTCTTTACCTATTTGGTACCAAGACATCACATACATGGTATTTTAGGAGTTTAAGCACTTATATTTCAAGATTTCAATCTTTCATATTCATGGAAGGTGATTAAGGACTAAGTATAGTTTAAAGATTTGTATCATCATCATTTGTGATATGAAACAATACTAAAAAGACCATCTTTATACTATTATAAGAGTTATAAAGTAAGATCAACAACATGAATGTATAAGGTAGGCATGAAATGCACTCAAAGTTACATGACTCGCCTAGTACAAAGAAGAAATCCAAAATCTAAGGTACATACTCCCAAAATCACCACTCAAACATAAATATAAACTCAACAAAGCTCCAAGAACGTCTTCCCTTTCCATGAATAGGGAACTAGAGCAAGAAAGAAGAAAAAGAGAGTAATCAACCCTCATGCATAGGGTTCTAGCAATGAAACACCAAGAAAATGCATGGAACTTGACCGCATAAAAAGAGAGCATAAAAAAGAGGGTGAAGAATAACAAGAAAACAAGTAGAAGAGCAATAATCTTACATGAAGGAAGCATGAAAAATGATCAACGAGCCTAGATTAGACAAGGAATCTTGATTCTCATATATGCATCCATGAAAAGTCTGAGATAGTCATCCTTGATGAATCATCATTAACCTCTGCTCTTCTAGGATTATTTTTGGGCACCTATGATCTCTACTAAAAGTCCATTAAATGAAATGAAGGGTAAGGGATAGAGAGGGGTATTTATAGGACTGGAATAGAACCCTCATCGATTAGAACACCTATTTGACCAAAACTCCATCAGGATCTGAAATTCTATCATCCACTGGAAACTTATCGACCACTAAAATTTCATCGACAATCCTCATACAAACACTCATCGATCTTGTCAGTTAATGGAATGGTGTTGATCCAAAACTTGTCAATCTAGATCTCATCACTCAACACATCATAAAATCCATCAATCAATACCCTAAATCCCATCTGCTCAAGATTCCCTCAGGGAACCAAAAACAATGTTGGGAACTAGGAAACTCATCGACTGTCGAGAAAGAAGAGGTCACAAAAAAGCAAACAATATAGAAGAAACCATCAACCACTGAGAAACAAAAAGGGTCATAAGATTTTGTTGGTCGATGAAACACATCACCATCACCTCACCTAACTTATGTAAACTTCATCAAAGCAAAATTAAAAAGCATCCAAAGGAGAAGTAGAATTATAAATGCTTATATTTATCATGAAGCAACTCAATAAAGTGTTATTATTATATTCATATCACCTGAAAATGGTTATATACATAAAAGTCTCCAAATCACAAGAATTGTATATTTTGAGCAAAAAAAGTATGTTTAGATCCAAATTATAAACATAGTTTCATCATTTACTTGTAACAAGAGTTAACTTTAAAGAATAAGTATCAAATCAATATAATTATAACAAAAAAATTATGTTTAAAGGTTAAGTAGGGTTAGGGGCCTTACAATCATAACCCCCTAATAGGAATTTTGCCCCCAAAATTATAAGAAAACAAGGACGAATATTATCTACACATCTCATCCTCTAATTCCCATGTGGTTTCCTCCACACCATGATTATGCCAAAACACCTTAACTAAGGCTATACCCTTATTCCTAAGCTTATGGAGACACATATATAAGAGCAACACTAGATCCTCAACATAGGTAACATCCTCCTCCAACTCAATATCTATGGGATATAATGTCTGCTCTATATCAGGATGACACTTCCTTAACATCGAAGCATGAAACACACTATGTAATCAGTGCAACTCTAGTGGCAAATCCAACATATATGCCACCTTCCCAAATCATGCTATGATAGGGTAAGGTCCCATAAACCTAGGATCCAATTTATGCTTCTTACCAAACCTCAACACACCCTTCAAAGGGTATACCTTTAGGTATACACACTCTCCAACATGGAAATATAGAGGTCTATGGTAGTTGTCAGCATATTACTTTTGTCTATCCTGTGTCACCTTCAACTATTTCCGCATCACTTTGATTTTCTCTATAGTATTTTGGACTAGCTTAGGGTCCATTAGCTGATACTCACCTGCTTAATGCCAACAAAGAGGTACCTACATCGCCTGCCATATAAAGCCTCATACATTGCCATGTCTATGCTTCTTTGATAACTTTTATTGTAGGAAAACTCCATTAAACTCAAGTGAAAATACCAACATACCAAAAACTGAAGTACACATGCTCTCAACAGATCCTATAGCGTTTATCTGGCCCTTTCCGACTAGATATCTGTCTATGGGTAGAAAGTTGTACTAAACCTCAATTGTGTCCCGATGCACATATACGTTCCCAAAACCTGCTTGTAAATTTAGGACCTCTGTCAGATACTATAGTAACTAGGATGCCATGCAAATGAACTATCTCATCAACATAGATATGTGCCAAATTCTCTACTGTATAGGTGGTCTTAACCGGAAAAAAGTGACCTAACTTTGTCAATCAATCAATGATCACCCAAATGGAATCATGACCCTTAGACATCCTATGAAGACCAACCACAAAGTCATGGTTATATGATCCTATTTCCATAGGGGAATTGACAAAGGTTGTAATGTCCGTGCAGGCTTCTGATGCTCTACATTAATCTACTGACAAAGTGGACACTTGGCATCAGATTCTATCACATCACGCTTAAGATTTGACCACCAATAAAATTCATTGAGGTTTTGGTATATCTTTGTACTATGAGGATGCATCATGTACATTGAGGAATGTGATTCCTCAAGTAGCATCTGCGTCAGACCGTCAATGTCAGGAACTAAAGTTCTGTTGTGGAAACATACTATCCCCTCTCCCGTCTCATGAAACCCATCATTTTTTCCATTGCCAAACTCTAAAATAATGTTCTATATCGAAATATCATCTTTCTGTACATCTCTAATTTACTATATCGACATCATCTTAACTTGTACATGTTCCAACAACCCTGCCTACAAATATATTTGTAGTTGTACATTCATCCGTCGAAGCGACACCAACATGTCCCGCTTGTGACACCCCATGGAGTGTAACCATGCTTTATCAAAATAGGAAGATGAGTATGACTTCCTACCCAAAGAATAAACCACTAAATTCACCTTTTCTGGATGATAATCTATCATATAGTCGTATTTCTTGATCAACTCCATCCATATTCTTTGCCTCATGTTCATCTCCAACTTTGAAAAGATGTATTGAAGATTCTTATGATACATGAATATTTTACACTTCTCTCCATATAAATAATGTCTTCACATATTCAAGGAAAGAACCACAAATTCTAACTCTAGATCATGAGTGGGTTAGTTCTCCTCGTATTTCTTAAGCCGTCAGGAAGCAAAAGAAATCACATTGATATCCTACATCAACACACATCCCAACCCATTCTTTGAAGCATCACAAAAAACAATGTTGCCTTTTCCAGGCTCTGGCAACATCAATACTGGAGCACTCGTCAAATTCTCCTTCAAAAAATGGAAATAAAATTGACACTTGTCTTCCAAAAAAAAGGAACACCATTCCTAGTTAGCTAGGTCTAAGACAGGGCTACTGTATTGAAGTTCTTGATGAACCTTCTATAGTAAGCAACTAAACCTAAGAAGCTTCAAACCTCAGTCAGTGTCTTGGGTTGTTCCCACCCCAACATTGAATCCACCTTATTAGGATCTACACAAACACCTTTTGCAGAGATGATGTGACCAAGAAAGGATACCTCGGTCAGCCAAAAACTCACATTTACTAAACTTGGCATAAAGCCTGTGCTGTGTTAACAACTCCAAATGCCTGACAAAGATATTTTTCATGTTGCTGACTGTCCTTGGAATATATCAAGATGTCATCCATGAACACCACAAAAAACTGATCAAGATACAGTCTAAGCACTCCGTTCATCAGGTTCATAAAGGTTGTCAACACATTGGTTTGCCCAAACAGCATAACCACAAACTCATAATGACCATACCTAGTCCTAAAAGCAGTCTTATGCATGTCATCTACCTTGATCTTCAGTTGGTGATATCCTGACCTTAGATATATTTTGGAAAACACTAAATATTATATTAACTGGTCAAACTGATTATCTACACTTGGTAATGGGTACTTGTTCTTCAATGTAACCTTGTTTAACTACCGACAGTCTATGGAAAGCCTCATAGAGCCATCCTTCTTCTTCATGAACAATACTGGATCACCCCAAGGTGAAGTGCTTGATCGTATGAAGCCCTTCTCCAACAACTCATACAACTATTTCTTTAGCTCCTTCATCTTAGCTAGAGCCATCCTATAGGGTCTTGTGCTATGGATTGCATACCATGAAACTAGATTAATTTCAAAATCAATCTCCCTCATGGGTGGAACATATGGAAAGTCATCATGGAAAACATCCTCAAACTCCCTCACTATAAGTGCATCCTGGATACTAGGAATACTCACCTTAGTATCCACCACATGAGCTAAGAAATCTTCAATCCTTGTCTCATCATCTTCTATGCTATCACAATTGACACCAGAAAGGTAGATATTATATTCCTATTGATGCAGTCATTTTTTAGGACTCCATCTTGTGTATTATTGCACTTTAATCACATCTATACCTATTATATTATATGTTATTTCCCTCAATATGGGTATTTATATCAAATTTACTTATGGATGTTCTTTATGTATTTTTTAGGTACTTGAACCACACTTGGATGGATGGGAGAGAAGGTGGGTGATTCTAGCATTCCTCCACCATTGGAGGGTCCAAGGAAGGTCCAAGAGCTTCCCCAACCTACCCTAGTGGCCAAGACTCAAGTGAAGAAAAGATGACCATTCAAATCCAAATTTGAAGCTCAAAGTGCAATTGAAGACCGCAACACAACCGTGGTGCCAAGGAATGACTGTGTCAATTAAGTTGAAAATCACAGTAGAAGCTCAGTTCAAGAAGTGAAGACCAAGCTCAACACCATAGTCGTGCTAAGAAGACCACAACACAACCATGGAATCCATAAAGACCATGTTGTTTAGAGTCAGAATGATCGTGCTCCACTGAATGACCAACTCATTCCCAGCCGACCACGACTGTGTGACACACCATGACTGTGTAGCCACCTAGCAACCACAGTCGTGGTGATAACCACCACAGCGCCACCAGCCAATTCAAAACCTAGAATTTTACTATAACTTTCACCATTTCTCACCTTGATCGTTCCACTCTGACACCTCCATTCTACTCACTAGCCACCACAATCAGGCTGCCCAACACAACCGTGCTACTTGAAAATATACCCAATTTTCTACACTGCATTTCCCATATTTCCCCCACTTGACCAAGTGCTTCCCAACCACATATATATACATGGGTGGCAGATGGAGCATGAGGTTAGCTACCTTCTACCACCTTTTATCTCCCCATTTTCACCCCTTGGCCATTCCATCACTTCCCCACCTCATTTCCACTCCATTTCACCATTTCCATCATCAAAACCCTAGTTTTCTAGTGTTTTGACCACTTCCCACCATAATTCCATGCCATTCCACCTTGAAGGAGGGAGGAGCACACCCTTGCAGATGCTGGAGAGGATGATTTCTTCACTACATACAACTCCATGTCTACTTCTACCTCTTTCTCCTCTCTTTTTGTATTTTCTTGTTCTATGAGTAGCTAGGCCCCTTAGGTGGCCTGTTTAGGGTCAAAAATATTACTTTAATACCATGTTGGGGGAAAAATGATATGTAAACATTATAATTTCCTTCTCTAATGATTATGTTCTATTTCTATCTCATTTTCCATAATTTGCTTTATGGTTTGTGCCTGAAATCACCTAGATTCTAGGGAATTGCTTATATGTGATTCATTTTGATGATTGTCCTAGGTCCAATTAGTGGATCCCTAGTTAGCTATTCACCTTTATACATGTAATTAATTCTCCTATAAGGTGAGAGATCTAAGTATCTAGTATAAAAGCATTTAGTGTAATTAGCTTGGATCCTTTTCAAGGCTAGAATGTAGGTGATGTAAGGTCTAAAACCTCATTTCCACCTTCCATTACTACCCTCGACCCCTAATTACCCTATGAGTTCCTATCCTATAAACCTAGTCTTGACTAGATCCTAATTGAATTACACCTACACCCTAGTCCAAGTGATCCTTGCAAGGGTGAGTACGAGGTGATAGGGACTATTTCCCCTATATACACTTACCTTATCGATGGCCGATTAGTAGTTTAAGGCAATTCATTAATATCTAATGTGTTGTTCGGCTTGGTAATCTAAATTAAAGTATAATGTTTATATGTTATCACCCCAACCCAATTGATAAGTGCATTCCCCCAAAACTCACACTTGCCTTCATTGCATTAAAAATCTAATTGCCTTCTTGCTTAGCTAGTGTTAGCTTGTTTAGTTCTTTGCTTAATTAGTTCATTGCCCTGTTCTTGATTTTTTCTTACTAATTTATGTCTTTAATTGCTCTTTTGCCTAGTTTGCTAGCTTAGTGTAGTGTAGATTTCTTCTTCCTTTCCTTTATTGCATTTGCTTCTTTTCTTACTTAGCTTGTCATTTCTTGCTCATTAGAATTATTTTTCTATGGTAGTTTAGATTATGATTCTTGTTCTTCTTGAATTGCTTGTTCAACCGTTAGTGTAATAAAAAAAATCAACATAAAACCCTTCAAACCTAGACTCCATAGTAGGAGCCTAGCCAAAACTAACCTATCTCTGCCCCCTTTTATCGACCCTATTCTTTCCACTTGCCTATACTATAACATGATCCCATGCGCTTGTGGGTTAGTGTTTTAGTTTAAGTGGGTGTGTTAGTGTAAACCCCTTTATAAATTAGAAAGATCCCTATTGTTTGTTTGAGCCCTTGAGGTGTGCACATCTAGTCAAAATTCAATTAATTTAGGTGTCAATACCTCGAGGTTATGAAAGAGGCACGACCTATCTCCTTGGAAAGTCTAAGAGACATCACCATCACAAAACATCATGAATTTGGAAGCACAATCCAAACAACCTTATACTTCTCCAAGGTATCCATCCCTAGGATCATATCAAACCTTTGCATTCAAATGGCATGAGATCGACCTGAATGCTGCATCCCGAGAAAGAAAAAACGCAATATGGACACACCTCTCCCAACACCATGGAGCCAACTAAAGGGGTTTATAACAATAGGCTATCATCTCTACTACATACAAACATGTTACAAATATTTATCACCTCTCTAATGATAAATGGGTGTGTCACAACCGGGTCAACTGAAACATATACAATATAGGAAGAAGATAAGTCAGAATGAAAAACATTCCATCTTACCTATTATGACCTGTGGATTGACCACTCCTTCTAACTAAGTCATAGCATAGCATCTAGGTGTCGCCTACTATTGTCATCGACCTTTACCACCTGGTCCAAAAGACCCTACATATGATGTCTGACCACAACCTCTACTACTTCCACCACCACTATACTACTACTCATATTGCTGTAAGCCCTGTTAGCTCTGCCTTTTTTGCTACATAACCTCTTATTTCTTCATATAGAATACCATATCACATGCCCTACCTGACCACACTTGCAACACATCCTTATATCATACGCCGACCTAGACAACCCTACTACAAACAATGAACCTGAATTGTTCACCCTAGTTGGCGGAAAGCCATGTCGTCTCCCCTTTCTAGGGGACCACTACATTGTACAAAAGTCCTTGGTCTAGATTTTTTTTCCTTGACTAAGACTATTGGTACTGCGGCGAAGAAAACCTTAGTTACTTGAAACTTCTAAATGGTGTTCCCTGGAACTGAACATAACTTTTCTTGGCATTGGCCTCTTGCTTCTCCATAGTTGTCCTGTATCCTCCTCACAGACTCCACAAACATGGAAAACTTCTCTTAGATCTCCAAAGCATATGCTGTCCTTGCCATCTTGACATTCAAACCCTTCTCAAACCTTCTGATCCCCTCCTTCTCCATGGTCTCCATGTGGTGCCAGAACCTCAACAACTCCATAAACTTCACCTCATAGTCATTAACATACCATGATCCCTAGCACAACTGTTCAAATTGAGCCATCTTCTCCTCTAGATATGTCTTCGAGAAGTATCAACTAACAAATTCCCACCAAAAGTCCTCCCAACTGATTGCCTCTCCCATTCTCTTCTCTTCCTTAATGGCCCACCAATGGCCAACACTACCGTTCATAAGGTAGATTACATGCTTCACCTTATCTTCCTCAGAGATATTCAAAATCCTGAACGCCTTCTCCAACTATGTCAACCACCTATCTACAACAGTTGGGTCTGCTATGTCCTCTTACTTAGTGGCTCCCACTTGCTTTAGACTCTCAAAGGTCTTCCCCAGACCCTAAGATTCAACATTTGGGACATGTGCCCTAGGTTGAGGTGTGGGCGTCTTGTCTGCCAAATGCATGATCATCGCCACCAACTGTCCAAAAACACTCTAGAACACTGGATCAACTATGGTCAAAGGGTTAAATGGAGGTAGAATGAGATGTTCTATCCATGTATCAAGTATTCCTCCATTAGGTTCTCACCTTCTACTGCCACCTCCAAGTGCCACAAAACTACTGTACACATGCTCTTCATGTTCTCTAAACATACATGCATAACCATAAACCATGGTCAGATGTGTTGGATTACGTGAGAACAAACACAACAAACTAAGTCCTATGCCCCTATAGACTCAGTGAACGTAAGGCTCTAATACCACCAAATGTGGCAACCCGCCATGCTAAACAAGATTACTCAAAAGCATAACACCAATCAAGCACTAATTAATCACATTACCAAAAAGGTATAGAATTAAAACTGAATAAAATTCCACCACTACACAAGAAACATATGCCAAAGGTCCAACTACATTATATATCCATACCATGTGTCTATACATAAGATCCATGGCCTCAACCAAAACATGTATACAAAAGATGTCGTCTACATAATTACATCATTTACATTGCTAAAGACATACTTAGCAAAATCTTGAGTCGATATATAAGATATATAAAACTCCATGACTGGACCTGGGAGTACAAGGATGACTCTAGAACTCTACACTAACAATTGACCTGCTATAGATCTTCAAACTGCACAAGCTCGTCACTCTGCGTGTGACGGTGTTGCCTTTCACCTAAAAGATGTGGTGCCCCAAGATGTGAGACCCATGTCCCGACGAGAGATATTACTCCAAAAGAATATGTTACTTACTAAGGTTATATACTTTAAGTAGTTAAGAAGATAGTATTACAGAGTTGGAAGATTGTATAACTTGTATCAAGATCAGACATAGTTAGAATTTGTAAATGCAGTTGATTTCTCTTACAACATTATAAATTACCTATAACTCAAAAGAAACATAACAAGGGTTAATCATCCAATGTGATTTTCATGTAAGTCTATCAGATTTCTACATGACTGAACTACATATTCTATTAAGACCTAGGAAGTTTGAGGCATACCACTCAAACTACTAGTTGATCATTGTGAAGTCAAAATCAGTCATGTATATGATCTAGGATCTAACCGAAATCCTATGATCCATTCCTCTCAATTAGTACGAGAACAACCGTATTGGCACATCGGTCCAACTACTAAAACAATCTAGTCCGCCCTAGGTACACATGCCATGATATTAGAAACCAGGGTATGCAGACCTTAAATCTGAGTTATGACCACAATCACTCTCAATTACTTCCACATTTGAGAGACGACCTCAACCACTCTCCCAAAATTTAGGATCAAGATGACACGGATATATCCTCCCTACATTCGCATATATTCAACAATATACGACTCCACTTTCGAATTACTTGTTTCACTATCCAACAAGTTCTGACATTGGAATAGCTCTACAGACTCAGGGTACTACTTGTTTAGGGTTACACTTGATTACTTAAGTCAATTAGTTACATTTTAACTGCATCAATCAAGTTATGTATAAATTCTTACAATGATCATTGGGGTTTACAACCTTAGAATATATGAAACATATTAATCTATTTCATGTCTCTATAGCCATAACTATCCATACCCTCAAACTCATAAATAAAGAGTTCTTTCAACACTAGGGTTTCATTCAACCATTAATACAAAACCATAAATGAAATTCCATCTCTCATTATTGCATCAAAAAGTTCATCAAACCATATGACATAGTATGTGGATAAGAGTACTTCACCTATTTGGTACCAAGACATCACATACATGGTATTTTGGGAGTTAAAACACTTATACTTCGAGATTTACCTTACATACTCAAGGAAGGTTCATAATACCACAAGAAAAAGTCCATGAGGACTAAGTGTAGCTTAATGATTTGTATTATCCTCATTTGTGATATAAAATAATACTGAAAAGACTATACTTATACCATTTTAATAGTTCTAAATTAAGATCAATGACATGAATGTAGAAGGTAGGCATGATATGCACTCAAAATTATATAACTCATTTGGTAGATAGAATAAATCCAAAATATAAAGTAGAAACTCCCAAAATCAACACTCAAATGTCAAGATTAACTCAACAAAGCTCTGAGAACATTTCCCCTTTTGACAAACAAGGTGGAACTAGAGCAAGAAAGAAGAAAAAGAGAGTACTTAATCTTCATGCATATGGTTCCAACAAAGAAACACCAAGAAAACTCATGGAATTCATCACATAAGGGAAGGGAGAGAAGAACAACAAGAAAAAAAGTAGAAGAGAAAGAATCTTATACAAAGGAAGTGGGAAAAATGATCAACTAGCCTAGATCAGACCAAGGAACCTAGATTCTCATACATGCATCCATGAAAAGTATGAGATCGTCGTCCTTGATTAATCTTCGAAGACCTCTTCTCTCTTACGAATCTCCCCGAGCACCTCTAATCTCTACTAAAACTTCATTAAACAAAATGAAGGGTAAGGAGAGAGAGGGGTATTTATGGGACTGGAATAGAACCCTTATCGATTAGAACACCCGTTCGACTAACACTGCATCGGGCGTCCAAATACGTCGACCACTGGAAGCCCCTCGAACACCAAAATTTTGTCAAGAATCCTCACTCACACTCATCAATCTTGTCAGTTATTAGAATACTATTGATCCAAAACCCATTGATTTATATCTTCTCAGTCAACACACCATTGATACAAAACCCATTAATTTAGATCTCCTCAATCAACATGTCATAAAATCCATCGATGAATACCCTAAAGCCCATCAGCTCAGGACTCCTTCCAATGCCAGTAAAATCATTGGGCACTGGGAAAACTCATCGACTGATGAGAAACAAGCAAAAAAAAAGAAGAGAAAATGGTCACATAAGAAACCATCGACCGTCGAGAAACAACAAGGATCACAGTATTTCGACGGTCGATGAAACACAGTACTACCATCTCATCTAACTTATGTAAACTTCATGAAATCAAGGTTCAAAACCATTTAAAAGAGAATTGGAAGTATAAAATTCTTATATTCATCATGAAACAACTCAAGCAAGTATCACTATTATGTGCATATCAGCATAAAAATGTTATCTACATAAAACTCCCCAAATTATAAGAGTTGTTTATTTTGAACAAACAAAGTCTAATATGATCCAAATTATAAATATATAGTTTCATCATTCATTTGTAACAAGAGTTAAATTTTAAAGACTAAACATCAAATTAATCCAATTATGACAACAAAATTATGTTTAATGGCTAAGTAGGGTTAAGGGACTTACACCTAACTTGATATATCATACTTGAGAAATAGAATATTAATCTTGTCCATCGTAGATATCACCGTGTTAAAATTGAATGCATTTATTTCTCAATTGAGTAAGTAATATACCCCTTTCAGGTCTTACACCTTATAGAATGGTATCTGAGCTTGATTATTTGATTCCTTTGATTATTTTGAGTTGTCCTCTATCAGGAAATTATATTATACTATATAGGATGTTGATGTATCTATTCCTAAGTCGTGCAATACCAATTAGGGCTTCTATCTCGATCTAGTTTGGTCACTAGCGCTTTCCAAAATACATTCTTGGATGCTACTCAATTTTTGGGTACCCTTATGATAAACCAAATTTATTAAATACTACTATGTATTTCACCTTGATTTTTGTACTTTTATTAGCCATGATATGTCTTTAATTGTTTAATTCTTAGTATTTTCATAATTTTTCTTTTTTTAAATACACATGCTTAACAAATCTATTTTTTGGCTTGCAGGCACCATAACATAAATTTGTTTGTATCCATCAAATTATATTCCTGTCAAGGTGGTCGTAGTGGTTAGAAGAAACTACCAACAACTTTACATTGTTTGGAAAGTTTGGAAACTCATTAATATACTTGACTGCAATGAAAAGTGCAAAGAGAGAAGGATGAGAAGTTATGATAATTGAGTAAACTATGGGGCAATAAAGTAGTTGCTGAATAGAAATGGCAATGACATCAATTCTGGATTTGCTATTTAATACAATACTAGTTTGGGCTGATGACCAGAAAAGGAAAATATCAACCACCAAAGAATAAAGAAAAGCAACGGAATTATTCAAAGTCATTGAAGTAGATTTCTAACTTAGTCAAGGTAGAACCTGAATGTAAGGTTATAACCACTCATTAATTTCTATCCTATCGAGGCTTTGACAAGATGCATCGAGACCGAAAACCATGAAATAAAGTACCGGAAAGACTTGCTATTCGTGGTTGCTTTCGCATGCAATTATTTCTTCAAGTCAAGACATGAAATCTTTGTGCTTGTGGTTGAATGAATAACAAACAACACAGTTATTTGAGCAATACCAACCTTGCCAATACAAGCGTGGGGAGCGCCAGGAAGCTAGAGGGAGAAAGCTCCAACTTCTCTCTAGGATTCTCCCAGGGGTCCGTCGTCTCCCAGGTCGGTCGCTCCCTCTCAGGTGAACTCCTCCCGTCACTTGCTTCTCCACCTTAGTGATGGGGATTCGCTTCATCGACAAGATCGGGTCTCATCTCCATCGAGACTCCGCTTCTCTCTTCTTTCTTGAAGTAACGGCAGAAAGTTCCTTCATCATCTCTTCGGAAACCACCTCATCCCTTACAGGGTCACTAGAATCCTTTTTTTCCTTAGGTATCTTTCCCCCAGATCTCCTTCCTATCTTTGCAGGCTAAGGATTCCACCTCATCAGTCAACTTCAGGGCTACGATACAAAATAAGTTATATTTTTGCAAACATTTGCATTTTACAGCCTCATCATTTCCAGTCCCTTCAGTTACAGCTCCCAAAGTTTTTGCTGGATAAAACCTCATCTTACGGCCTAAGGAACATGCAAGAAAAAACTCATTGATTACCCATCTTCATTCTCTCTGTCAGATATATTTCTCTTTCTCTAGATTTTGTGGGATTTGAAGTTCACATCAGCTTAACTCTGGCACAGAAGAGCCACTATTAAAGCCCGACCTAACGATCGATATTCAATATGAGAACTGGGGGCGCCCTCATCCTCGCCTCATGCATAAAAGTGCAATGCATGCAACACTCGGGCAAGATCAAATCTTTCCTCCGTGCTCTTCATAAACATAAAACCCTAAAGTCCAACAACATCACAAAAAACCCATCTTCCTCACCCAACATGAACTCGCGCTTCCCCTTCCTGGAGATCCATCTTTCTGATCCAAACTTCTTAACAACTATCCCGCTGCCTAGAGCTTGGATATATCACAAACATGACATCTCTCCAGGAATCTGTATGATAAATATTGGTCACCGATCATTCCAGGTTACGATTTCATGGTCTACCCCATCAGAATCAACCTGGGGTAAAAAAGCCCCCTTCCTCCTCATCTCGGAAGGTTGGAAAGAGATGCGCATGGATCTAAATCTTCAACCAGAATGGTCTATGTTCCTTCAACCCTATGAAGACCGCACCTTTCATGCGTGGGTTCGCGATTTCATACATGAAACTCCACCAGCTCTCACCTATCTCTACAAAAGACATGATCAAGACAGTACTTCATTCACAAACTCTGCGGACCAACTCTTCGTCAGGGCAGAACACCAACCCCCAATGAGTGCAAAATCATGGCCCATCTCCATCTCCTCAGGATTAGAAGACGAAGAAGACGAGGTCACATCTCCCATGGTTCAACAACAGAGCTCCATCGTAGAAAGGTATAAACTTTTCCCTCCCCATCTATTAAAGACAATGATTACAGACCAAAACTCTCGTCCTTATACAAAACCCTCTGTCCAAATTCCTCCCTGCTAGAGGAAATCATCCCTAAGGACAATTATCTCTTAAATCTTGCCTTTCCTGTTCTGGGACAAGCTAAATCTTCCATTCTCATAAACGACACTCTAGAAAAAAATCCCACCTCCCAAAAATGGAAAACGGTCCCCCCAAAAAAACCTTTTCGAGCCCTTTTCTGCTCCCTCTGCCACAGTAACAACCACTCTACTTCCAGGTGCTTCTCACAACGCACTTGCTTCAACTGTGGTTGCCTAGGGCACATAAAAAGGTTCTGTTTGGCCCGACCTCATCACAACAGGATTTTACAACAACAAAATCTTCACCTTTCTCACATGCACTCTCGCTCGAGGTGAAACTCCCCTTTCCAAAGTTATTCAGTGGTCCCAAAACACTCTTCTGCTGTCTTCTGACCAAAAGTTGTACCCTCCCTTAATCATTTCCATTCAAAAAATTCCTTTGCATGTCTAGCAAATCTCCCGCCCGAACATGCAAAAACAACAAACCCTCGTCTCGCAAACTCAAACTCAAGGACATCTCCTATATCAAAACCCTATCGCTCGCCAAGAGTCCCTTCCAAAAACCACACTCAACAAATTATCTCTCCATCAAAAACCCCTTCTGTCAAAGCCCATAGTATCAACCTTCCTCCCTCCGTTCCAACCATGAAGACACCTGACCACCTTGAATATGCGATAGCCATGGATCTCCCTGCTAACTCCATGAGATTACTCAAGGTTTTCTCCCTCAGAAGCATACTTGTTACAATAGAAAACAACCTGGATAATAATCCTATCAATGTTCTTGATATTACTAGAGCCTTAGCTCTTCTTCTCCCAGGTCTAACCATCCTCAAACCAAAAATTTTCTCGCCCACCCAGCTCATTTACACTGTTCCGGAAGGAACAAAGATTAATCATATCTTCAACCAAGTGCTTACTATACCTTGTGGCTCCAACTTTATCATGGCGTGTCTTTCCAAATGGTCTGCTGATTCAGGCTCCTTCCCAGCTCCTACTGGTGGCTCCGATTGGGTAGCCATCTCAAATCTTCCTCCACATCTATGGGAACTTGAGATTTTCAGGGGTATTGCCCATTCAATTGGGGCTACACTTCAATACAATAGCCCTGAAATGCTCCATCCCACCCAATACATCAAAGCATATTGCCTTTTCTCCGTCAAAGCTACTATCTCCCTTCCACCTTCTATCAACATCAGGATTGGAGAATCTATCTACCATCTTAAGCTTGTTGCTGAACACCCCACTATTAACAACACTGCTTTCTCTGAGCTTTCCTCACACCCCCCTTCCTGGTTCAGCCCGAACAAAGGAAAAAACCCTATCTCATATACCAGAGTTCCTCCTGCTAGAAACCCAGTCTCGATTAGGAAACAAACAAATCTTTCTGAAAGCACCTATCCTCTTCAAAACAAAAAAAGAAATAGATCTCCTGACCCCCCTCCCCGCTACCAATACCAAACTAAGCAACAAACCTTGCCCTTCTCCTTCATCTACCAAGGAAAGTTGGCATTCCCCAAACAAGAACAATCAAAACACTATTTTTCAAGACTCAACTTTACAGAATAAGGAAACCTCGCTGCAGAGTTCGGAGCAGGAGAGCCCTCTGCAAAAGACAAGCTCAAGCTACTTGCAAAAGATCCTACAGCCAGACCAAGCCAACAACAAAGGTTCCAACATCATTAATAGGTCAAAGAGAGGTAACACCCCACCTTGCTCAATCAGTTATGTTTCCTCTGCGTCAACTCTTTCTACATCTCTATCACATAAAAAAAATAATAAGTATGCCACTATAGATGATGTAGCTTCTTGGTCCAGTACTAAAAGTTTCACATCTTTTGCTAACAAGATAGGCTTTAATTTTGAAAAGAAGAATGACGCACAGTTTATGCTTAATAACCTAGAATCCTTCATGGGTTGGTCTAAGAAAAGTGGTTAGTAGGAAAATTAGTTATTCTGTTTTTCAAAATTTCTTCTTCATGAAAATTTCTACTTGGAATATTTGTGGTGCAGCTAACCTACAAAGACGAAAAAAATACAATCTCATATTTATAAAAACAAAATTGATTTAATCTCCATCCAAGAAACAAAGTCCTTTCTCACCCCTTCACCCTCAAAACCATTGGTGGAAATAGAATCACAAACTGGATTCAGCTTCCTCCCAAGGGTTTTAAAGGGGGTATCATTGTGGGATATAATAATCAGGTACTCACTTTGCTAAACTCCTCTATTCAAAATTTTTCGATTACAATTGACTTTAAAAATCTTGCAGATGACTACCTTTGGTCTTTCTCTGGCATCTATGGGGAACCAGGATATGACAAAACCACCTTCCTTGAGGAGCTACTCAGTCTATTCACAAATTACTATCAGTCATCCTGGGTCCTTGGTGGAGATTTTAACCTTGTTACCCAGATCTCTGATCGGTGCAACACAAATCCATATCCCTCTCCTATGACAGCTGCAGACAAAAAATTTAAACAGATGCTTTCAAACCATTCACTCATCGACCTTGTCCCCACAAATGCCTTATTTACGTGGTCTAGAAATCAGTCTTTTGCCCGACTAGATCATTTCATCTGTTCAAACCTTTGGGAAGACAAACACCCACTCTCTTCTGTTTATATCTCCCATAGAATGATTTCTGATCACTTTCCTTTAATACTCGAAACCGCCTCTAGCTCTTGGGGTTCTCGACCCTTTAGATTTGAAAACAACTAGCTTCACATCGAAATTTTTTCCAGATCTTGTCTTGAAACCTGGTCTCTTGCTAACCCGCAAATAACAAACATAGGTCTTCACATCTTAAACAACATAAAACACATCAAAAATCATATAAAAAATGGATATTCTAAACCCCTCAACCTTATCTGAAACTCAAAAAAACCTCGAAGACCAACTTCTCCATGTTGAAAAAGACCCATCAGCTGATCCTTCCTTGATCCTTTCCATTAAAGCTGACCTTGAACATATTAATAATAGAATCGAGACTAAATGGAGACAAAGGGCCAAGATCTCATGGGCTAAAGAAGGTGACAAAAATACTAAATTCTTTCATAAAATCTGCAATCAAAATTTTAGAAACAATGCTATAATGCACCTCATGATAAATGGAAGACTCACATCTCACAAACAATCCATCATAATCCATATAAAAACCACTTTAATAAAATCTTCAACAATAAACACAACCCATCTGGTCTAAATAACCTTCATTGGAATTCAATTTGCCAAAATAAAATAAAAAACCCACACAATCTCATTAAACCATTCACTCTGGAGGAATTACAATCTGCTATCTCTGACCTAGGAAAAAATAAATCTCCTGGACCAGATGGCCTAAATGCGGAATTCTATTTGGCAAATTGGAACCATTACAAACATGACTTCCTTGCCTTTCTTTCCGCCTTACATGCCAGCTCAAACCCTCATAACATCATCAAATACATCAATAAAACCTTCATCTCTCTGATAAAAAAAAATAGCAAACCAGAACTAATTTCACACTTTCGTCCTACCAGTCTCATAAACACCTCCTACAAAATCATTGCAAAAACATTAGCAAATAGGATCAAACCGATTATGGACGATATCATTCCTCTAAACCAATCCACCTTTCTTAAAAATAGAGGCATCCAAGATGCTTATTTAATGGTAAATTAAACTATCCATTTATGTCACAAAAAAATCCCTCTCCTTGCCATTAAACTGGACTTCGAAAAAGCTTTTGACTTTGTCAACTGGAACTGTCTGCTGCAGACTCTCAATGGTTTTGCTTTTCCTGACAAATGGATCTCTTGGATCCATGCATGTATATCTACAAATCACTTCTCCACAATCATAAATGGTGTTCCTTTTGGCTATTTCCAAAATACCAATGGACTTAGACAAGGGGACCCACTTTCCCCATACCTTTTCATCATTTTAACCACCATTCTCTCTCGCATGTTCCACATGGGTAAACAAAATGGTCTCATTTCGGTTCCTGATGTCTGCCAGGAAAATATTATCCAATTTGCTGATGATACAATCATTTTCTCCTCTCCAGATTTATCCTCTATTCAGAATATCTTCAGGATCATAGGTATATTCTCTTATATCTCTGGACTCAAAGTAAACATTCAAAAATCCTCCATTTTTGGGGTAAATATTCAACAATCCTCATTGGAGAATCTAAAAGACTTCCTAAAGTGCAGAACAGAAGACTTTCCGATCAAATATCTGGGTCTCCCCATCACCCCATATAACATTTCAAATGCTATTTGGAAACCCATAATTTCAAAAATAAACACAAAACTCTCCAGCTGGGAAAACAACTTCCTAAATCTCTCGGGAAGGCTCACCCTGCTAAACAGTGTCATCACTCCTATAACAACCCACTTCTTAAGCTGTATTCCCTTGCCCTCAAAAACAAAATCCACACTAGACAAAATCCGGAGGCATTTCCTTTGGAATAATGTACAAAAGCAAGATAAACCAGGAAAACACTATCATCTAGTTAATTGGAAAACCATTACAACACCAATAGATCAAGGTGGCTGGGGAATTATAGACATTGAAACACACTCTCTCTTCCTCATCACCAAAATCATTGATTGTCTTATCCAAAATAAAAAGAAAATCTGGACAAATCTTATCACAAATAAATACTATCATCACTCACCTCCTTGGCATCATATCCAGTAAAAATCTGCTTCCCCACTCTGGAAATTCATAAATAAAAATATAAACACGATTTCACAAATCATAATCACTCCTCCACATTCTCACAAAAACATTTCCTTTTGGTCTGACCCATGGTATGAAAAAACTCCATTGTAAACCTTAAAACATCTTGGTCAATTCCAAAAAAACTTCTCAACTTAAAAATTGATAAAGCCCTTTCTCTCATGACAAGTAACAGACCAAACTCATTAAAAAGATGTATCCTTCCCCAGGTTAGTCAAAATGAATTCAGAAATCTTGCTAGTACTTTGGAAAATAACACCTCAAATAACATCAACTGGAAATGGGGGAAAGAATATTCGGTCAAACTTGCATACAATTTTCTCAGTTTCAGAGGTATCTCACCATCATCATCAAAGCTTTGGAAACAAAAATGGCCTCAAAAATACAAAAAATTCTTATGGCTTCTTCTAAACAATAAACTTCTTATAGGTGAAAACATCTCAAGAAAGGGTTTTAATGGACCTTTCAGATGCGTCCTCTGTGAAAAAAATAGCGATTCAGTCAGTCACATCTTCTTTAAATGCTCTTTCTCACAAAATATTTTTTCACACTTCATGCGAAAATGTATTCCCAATCTCCAGGAAGACATTTTCCCCATCCAAATAACTCCTTTAAGACACTACAAAAATTTCAAAAGCAATGATATCTTCATCACAATTTGGTGGAACCTTTGGAAAGAAAGGAACAATAGAACTTTCAACAACGTCAAAAAATTGGCAAAAATTATTATATCTCAAATAGATGCAGAGCTTCACATTCTTACAAATATGCAGGAAAAATAACAGATGGAAGAACGGTTGAATCGGAAGAAGGCGAATCTGAAGCAACATTTCTCCGTGATCTGAAAGCTATGGTAGATGACGAGGCTGGGGTCAGCTTAGTGCAGCAACTTCTGTGACTTTCAATCATATTCAAAGTCATTTCAAATCAGGAATATCACTAGAATGCAAAAACATATATTTTGAGAGGAGGTTGATCTTAAGGGGTGCCTCCCCCCTGCTAGCTAAACTTTGCCTCGTTACGCTTTTGTTTTCTGTCCTTTTCTATTTTTTTTCTTACTTTTCAGCTGCTCTCTTTTTCAAAACAAACTTCATGTTGGCTCTCCACATAAGCAGGTCTTCGCTTGCTTGATGTGTTTTTTATTATATAACATTACCTTTCCTTAAAAAAAAAACCAACCTTGCCAATACGTAGAGCAAGATCCAACTAGCGGATGAACTCCCTCCGAGACAAGATTGTTCACTTTGCCTCCGGAGGACGATCGACCTTTATACACACCTCGACGTCTTCCGCCTAGAATTCAGCATCAACAACAATCAATTGACCACAAAAATTTGGAAACAGAAATGTTGCATCCACATGCAGCTTAGTCAAGACGAAATCAGAAACCTAAAATTCTCCTTGGAAAACAATACCTCAAACATCATAACTTGGAAATGGGGCAGCACTTACTCGGTTAAACAAGTCTACTCCTACCTGTCCTACAGAGGTTCTGCCCCATCCACCACAAAAATTTGGAAACAGAAATGACCTCAACAATATAAAACATTCCTTTGGCTTTTACTGCATAACAAGTTGCTCATAGGTGAAAACCTTACAAAAAGGAGTTTCATTGGTCCTTTCAGATACTCACTATGCGAAAAAATCCTTGACTCGGTTGATCACATCTTCTTTAAGTGCACCTTTTCACAAAACATCCTCTCACACTACACATGAAACTGTTTTCCTGATCTCCAGGAAGCATCTTTTCCTTCAAAAATCACACCAAAAAGACACTACAAAAACTTCAAGAGTGGTGATATTTTCACCACCATCAGTTGGAATCTCTGGAAAGAAAGAAACAACAGAATTTTCGACAAAAAAAAAATTGAGACAAAAATTATATCACAAATAGACGCAGATCTTCATATTCTAACAAAATGCAGGTAACCAAATTGAAGGAGGACCTACTGAATCTGATGAAGGTGAATCTGAAGCAAAGTTTCTGTGTGATCTCAAAGCTATGGTTGATGATGAAACAAGTGTCAGCATAGTCCAACAACAACTTTGATCACACTTTCAGAAAGATACTTATTCAACTTACTTGGGTCTATCCTCTTATTTTCTTCTAGAGGCTTGTTAAGGGGTGCCTCCCCCACTTCATCAGAACTTTGTTTTATCTCCGCTAGGCTCAAACGTTAAATTTTTCGTTTAGTTTACATTTTTTCTCAATATCTTGTAAGAAACTCACATAAGCAGGTGTTTGCTTGCTTCGATGTGTTATTTAATATATGCGATGACTTTTCCTTAAAAAAAAATCAATTGACTAATAGCGGTCGATCATGTCATTCACCAACATTGCCAGCCAGGTCGATAACAAATGCCACTTGATAGGCCACAATAGCACCTATCGACCATCAATCATTGATTACCCAACCATCAAGCTACTTTCTTCAGACCTGCCCTTCGACCCCAAGGTCGATAGTCCCAATCCAACAAACCATCAAGCTACCTAGGCATCAGACTGGTTTCTCAAAACACCCATCAACGTCCAAGGTCCACGGTCTTCAAATACAATTATCAAGCTATAGGTTCGACATATCACCAATCACCGACCTCATATGCACATGCATATATCGACCACTGCCTCAATAGATATGATATCAACCTCCGAAGGTGCATCAACCTCCCAAGGCATATCAATCTCCGGACATTACCAAGCCATCAACCTCGCTACTCGATAAATCAAATACGGACTGGGTCCTATCTGCATTAATTCAATAACTTTACAATTTTTTTGTCATTTATTTCATGGATTTCCAAATCTCAAGAGACCAAATCAAAGATTTTTCGTCTATTTTTATAATATCAAACAGCCGCCACCAGATATAGGACATCTCAAATTTTGGAAGATGAACAAGTTGAAAAGCTATATTAGAGATCAAGGGCAAAGTCTAGAGACCATCGAACTGGCTAGTGCCATTGACTTAGTGAGACCATCAACCTATAAACTTAGCATCCAACTACTTCCATCGACAGGTTACTTAACTTCTTATTCCAGTTCCCCCATGAGAAAGAGTGGAAACTATCGACCCCTTTTCTAAGCATTCGACCTCCTTGTCAGATTCAACTGAAAGATAGATAGATAGATAGATAGATAGATCATTCGATCTACCCTTGTATTGACTTCTTCCTTCCTTCTGTCTTATTATGAATACTTCAAGTTGTATATTTTATTTCAGTACCATGAGTGGCTAGACTTCGTAACTTGGGTTGGGAGTAGCCGTCAATTCCTCCCAACCATGTAATCTTTCCTTCTTCTATTTAATACATGCGTTCTTATATTTTTTTCTATGCTCTAATTTTAACTCGTCGCTTGTTTGATTAGATACCTTCTTGTAAAGTTTGATCTGAATTTATTTGAGAGAATAATTTTAGTAAGACCTGGAATATGGATTAGTAACAAGACACGAGAGTGAGGAATTACTATGACAAAGGTCGTACTTTTATTCTTTATTTATTGATTGTCATATCTCAAGAAATACTGTAACATCCCAAATTTTCTAGACTAATTTAAGCATAAAATGTGGTTTTCTTTAAATGATTGTAGTGGAGGGTCTTAATGAAAAAAGAACACAAAATAAAATTTCTTTAAAAATAATAAAGTAAGAAGAATTAAATGGGACTCAATTTCTCTTTCAAAAGTACATTTTATGATTTAATTAACTCAAATTGATGAATTTTGGTTCCCCTTCATTTTTCTCTCTCCTCCAAGAAAATATCAAAGCATAAAAAGGGACCTTGAGAATGATACTAACTAAACATCTCATTTTTGAAGTCGAAGGGAACAAATATGAAAAGATGTTATTATTATTTTAATGTTTATGTACATAATTCAAGATAATACCTTTTAATTTATTAATAGACATACAATGGACAAAATGTAAATCTAAGTATGTAGAAAGAATAGACACCTTGTTGGACATGTGATCCAAATTTGGTAGTATTTTGACTTTATTTGACCCTCCAATTTAAATAGGAAAGGTTTCATATGGTTTGAATTGGATTATGATTAAATGTCCATTTAATACAATGAATAAGAACTATGTTTGGTTATTTTTTTATGTTACACGTTACTGGCCTTTAAATTGTGCCATCCGATGACTTGCATTAATCACCTAAGATCTAGTGGTTTAAAAGTCATCCCCTTCCTCCGTTTATTTCGTGAGTCAGGCACCTATTTCACAGGCGTTTGTCCCTCAGTCTCTCTCTCTCACTTGTTTCTCAATCTTATTTAAAGGTATTTTATTATTTAAATCTATGATATTCCACTGATTCTAGCGAGCCATCACTCGCCCTTTCTCTCGCCTTGTGATAGAAACACCCAATCTAGGGCATTATCCTCTCTTGCCTATCCGAGTTCCAGGGGACACAATAGTGCCTCCCCCACCTATTTAAGGACCCCAAAATCATCACCGTCCCTCATTTTATCCTTCTCCTCAGTCAATTGTGCCTCTGGTGCCTCTAAGCTCCACGACCTACTCACTATGATCTTCCGTCAACCTCAACTATGCCCCGACGTCCAACACTTCTTTTGGCTCAATTGAGCATGGGATAAGCATCCTTGCCTCCCATACTTCCTTTCTGCATTGCTGGTTTACTCTGAGCATCCCCAGTCACATGGTCCTATAGGCCGCTGCAAGGCCCTCACCGACGTGCATCGTTTTGGCCACCCCGGTGCTTCTCTGATCACACAAACTCCTCTTTTGGTCTTGCCTTGCCCCTGCGAGTGTCATCGAGATCTTGGTTAATGTTTTTGGCCCACTTTTAGTGGTTTATTTCCCCGCTCCTCCTCCTCTATTCTGGCCATGGCTGGAGCATTTATTTGGCTCATGTGGACTTCCCTGCCACAGACATGGGTCTTTGATTTCGTCTTGGTGCGAGGAGGCTGATGATCCCATCATTTTCTCAAGAAGCAGTTGGGATCCTCACACAAGATGAGGACCTGAGAGCCCCGATTAGCTACTCTTGCCATGGATGGGGGTGAAATAAACCAAGTCAAAGAATGACCTTAGCACCCTTGCAAGATCAATCACATTATCATTGTCATAAGGGTATTCTGGGGATTTCACGTGCATTTTAATTAACTAGTCATGAATCATTTGTTATGGTTATGTGATTCTTTTGCCTCCGTTTATTTGATTCAGATGTCAGCCACACATAGGTTTTTAGTATTTTCACACGTCATTTACATCAAATTCATTTTTGATTTAAATGATTGTCACACTAAGGTTTTCTTGAATTTTGATTGGTCCACGATGCATAATTCATAACTTTTACATATGACCTCATAAAAATATAAATAAAAATGTTTTGGAAATTTGTTTTAATTCCCTATCTATTTTCCCTAGCTCCAAATGCTGGTTTACACATTCAATCTATTCAATAATTCAATGAAAACTAGTAGGGTTTAAGGTGATGAATGAAATACAAAATGATATGTCCAATGCTATGAACATGCTATCTAGGGTTTAATGAACTCCATGAATGTGACCAGGGTTTCTTCAACCTATGAAGAGCAAATGGGTCTTCTCTAAGTGAAATGTAAGTGGTTGATGCCTATGAGTATTTATGTTTATCAACCCTAGTACATTTATATGCTTCTCAATTGAGACTTGTGTGTTCAATATTCTGAGTCAAGATATGCAACCAAGGTTTTATGTTCTTTATTATTGTGGAATTTCATATGTTCAATACCTTAAGTGGTGATAAGTTATGGAATGAATAAAGTTCATGAATCAAGTTCATAATAAGGATAAAATAATATATTCCTAGCCGAGGACTACATGATAAGAAATTAAATGTAAGACTGCATGTTTCCATGGTTATGTATTATGATTTTAAGTACAAATATGTTATTAGGATCTCCCATATATATATTTATTTCAAGTAGAAACATGCTAATAAGATTCCCCTCATTTTATAGGCATAACCATGTACTTAGATTTCAAGTGGGAACATGTTATCAAGATTTCTTATATATGTTGAGATCTAAGAACTAGTAAGTTATTTGGATTCCTTAGGATTATTAATGTCTAAAATCTAAGCACAATGTGAGAATATGAGTTTTGAATATCAAGACATGGCCCAGTTTTTAAGATAAAGGTACTTTTGGGATCAGAATATATTGTCACTTGGGTTTATGATAATATTACAAGATCATGGTGCATTAAGTTAAGATTAAATTACAAGATGAGGCTTGAAAAGATTCATGTCTCAATATTTTAGATTTAAGATCATATGAATGCATTAAGATCATACCTAATGATATTTTATAGAAATTGAGTCACCTTGTTAGAAATCACATTCTTTTAGATATTTGATACTTGAGAACTCTCATATACTTGGTATTCCCACATTCAATTCAAATCCTTTTCCTAACCCTCTAGGCTTAGTTGTCATATATATCTTGAATTAAATCACTCTACCAAATTAGAGTATTATATTAAGGTCTATCCAGATAATAAGAATATCAATTTAGATTCATACTTAGATTACACATTATGTGTGTAGCCAGGTATTAGATAAAGATACATGGTAAGTGTTTTAGACCCAATATCAATTACATTGTAATTGAAATTCATATTCATATTTAGGTGTAGATTCAACTCAAAATTTTAGATAAAAGATTCAGATTCAGATTCAGAAATAGATTCAATTTAGAGCTAAAGAATAATAGAACGAAGTTAGAGGAAATAGTTTAATATTAGAGTTAAGAAACTAAGAAAAAAGTAAGATATACTAGATTAAGACTCAGAGATAAGAATAGTGTAGAGAAATATGACATCAGATAGGCAATGGAAACAAAAATTTTACTAAAATATTTCCTATTAACCAACAGATTGCATCAATAACTATGCAATAGAAAGAATGATTTCACAAAGATATACCCAGTCTTGGAGCAAGTCTAGCAAAAATCCTTGTTGAGGTAGATGTGCACTCTATCTTGGATGGTGTCTATGCAACTCCTGATTGCATTGGAACTCGTTTGACTACTTTTCCATCGATAGTAGACTCAGACGTCATCTTCTATAGCAACTCCTCTCATCATGAACTGCTGGCAGTCCTCCTCCTCCTTAGTGACGGGTAAAGGCCACCTCGCCTCTAGAGAAGTCCACACGGACCAACTAGAACTCTTATCGTCATTCTAGAACAGACAGGAAGGAGTTATCTCTCCTATTAGTGTACTAGTCACCAACCTACTCTCCCACAAGAATGATCCTTAGTTGTTCTCTCTTGTAGCTATCCCTCCCTAGTCAGGTAGGATTTGCTTGGGCTCTCTTGGTTACCACAACCAAAGAAGACAATAATTGTTAGAGCAACTAATTCTTAATTGCATGTGTTATGATATGAGAAGCCCCCAATACCCCTCTATTTATAGGCAAGGATAGGGCCAAGGTTCCCAATTTGTACAGAAATGGAACGGAATAGAAGAGCTCGAATTTTTACAACAATTCTGGAAACTTCTTAGCATGCGATAGCCAAAATGTCTGTCTCGTAACTGAGACGGTCATCTCACACACAAGATAGTCATTTCCTAATGTTTCCCAATCACATGATGTTTCCTAATCACACATGAATTTCCAATTCAAATCCAATAAATGCCCAACATGACATCAACACTAATCCTTGATGTAATCAAATTTCTCCATGAACCAGTCATCTCGCTCTCGCGAGATGGTCGTCTCATGACCACGATACAATTGTCTCATAAATTTGAAATAGTCATCTTGACCATGAGAATATCGTCTCACATAAGTGAAATCGTCGTCTCGCTTACTAGTAGGAAGAACTTGTCCAATTTTGTTCTAATCAACTTGACACTCCAAACAACAATCTCAACATTTGAATTGATCGTTTGGCAAACTAGTCACCTGATTTGTTGCGAAAATCAAGTACCTAAACATCATTTAAGATCATCATCATTTAAGATCAAACTCCTCTTCTAGATGAGTTCATTTGTATGTGACCCTATAGGTCCCAAATTAAGTTGGCAGTGAATGTCCATAACAACTTATGACACCACAAACAATGAGCAGTGTGTCACACATGATTGCTTCCCAAGTAAATGGAAAGTTGGAGAACAACTTCAACCTACAATCTATGTATGGTGTTATAGTATTTGTATAGTTACTTTTTCATTGATATCCAGATTGAACTCGAGTCATGGATCTGTTATCCTCTTAAACATTCAATCTATGTTTCTTTCTATAGCAGTCTGTATGATATATGTGTAAGCTCAATATCATATATTTACTCACACATACATGGACATGTATTTCTCAGTCTCACTAACTCAAGTGGCCTTAGATATCATACTCTCATAGGAGGGACAAATCCCATTTCTATTACTCACAGTTAGTCCCCATCTGTCACAATCACCCAATCATCACCTTTATAACAACCCATTTTTCAGGATTGCATTTGATGAAAAGTGTACCGAACGATATGTGATGAGTGCAGTGATTTTAGGTCTAAGAACCACAAACACCACCATCACTATACGATGTGATTCTGACTTAAGGTTTCCATGTATCGCTCTTATGGTGGGTCTGTATGATACACTGTTCTATGACATGTATCTCTGTGCTTGATTTGATATCACCATATCATGACTAATGAGATTCTGTCATCAACCAACTCACACTTTGATCTTATGTGTTATTGCTATCTATTTACCTTCCACAATAACAACCTATCAGGGACATAACAAGAACGCATATACTCTTATCATTCGTATGATCTAATTCTTTAGGTCCACAACACTGAAGACATACGTCATTGAGTAATATCGTTCTCTAGACATTTATTATGTTATTTCATTATCTCAAAACTAAAAAAATAGAATAAATTAGAAGTTGCCTTTATTAATAATCAAATCAATTACAAGTTATGCCATTACAATCATCATATGATTGGCTCTCTGGCATACATACCAACAAATAGATTTAGAGATAAGAGAATAGAGATAGAAAACAAAATCAAAACATTAATACATTATAGAATAAGTCCTCATCGGAGAGTCCCAAGATGATTCAGAGGGCACAATGTGCCACACACTACGAGTGTCATAGAGGGCACATTGTGCCAACAGAGGGTGCGTTGCACCATATAGGACACTTCAGTGTAAACAGAGGGCACATTATGCCAATAGAGGGTGCGTTGTACCATAGAGGGCACTTTAATGTCGATAGAGGGCATGTAGTGCCAATAGAGGATGTATTGCACCATAGAGGACACTTCAGTGTCAACATAGGAGAACTTATCATATAATGGTGGCCACAATCAGATAAATTTTTAGATAAAAGATACCTTAGTATAAAGCATGTTTATAATCTCATTTATGAGCATGATGACAAAGGTTCAGATAAGATATTTACAACCCAAGCACTTTGGTGTAGGTCATGAGACCCATAGTATAAGTTTCCAAAAAAAAGATAAAGTAGAAAGATAAGAGTTAAAGAAATAAGAGATAATACATTTTTAGGTTTTACTCAGAGTTTGATGTCAGTTTTATATTTATAATGTCAAGAATCTTTTGCAACATTTTAGTTCCTTAGTAATGTATATTTTAGAATACTCATGTCACTTACTCTAACAATTGTATTTCCCAATGCATGGATGGGGACGCGATGTCTGTATGTTTGGAGCATCTGATGATCAAAATAGAAAGCAAAGGACTAGGAGATTTCTCAAGAAGAGCTTGGTAGGGTGCCATTTACTAAGACGATCCAGAGTTTATACATCTTTTCTGTATACTTAGTTACATTACCAAATAGATTAGATTTTTGAGATGAATAGGATGTAGTTTTCTTTTGACAAGAACTATGTATGAATTAGTTCTTAATCGATGCAAAGTGTTTCATTTACTTTAATTCCAAAGAATATCATTTTTTGACATCCCTCAATGATATTCATGTGATATGAAAAATATGGGTGTTACATTATGGTAACAGAGCAATTTGGAAAATGGCCACTAGGCAGACATGATTCTCACAGTCACCTTAGAATGAATTAGGATTTAGCAATGGATTCCCAAGTAAGGATATCGTGACCTAGAATGATTAGAGTTTTCACCTAAGAAGAGATTGAGATGTTAGAAATTGATGATTACCTAGTTTAGATCTAAAGTATCAAAATAACCCTAGCTAATGAGATAGCCTCTCCAGTCTCAATGGTTATGACCAGCTAATTGACAGTTGAAGAGGAATGTCACAAGCGTGAGACCTTTTATGCATTTCTCCTTTCTTACTAGTGCATGTGGTATGGGAAATGTGTATTAGTAGGTTTGTGAGAGGTAGCATGATAGGATTCCACATCTCTGGGTATGTTCCTGATGAACACATATCTAAGAATGTGGTAGGTACCTAAAAACCTAAGGGTAGTTAGTCACCTATGCCTAATGATAGCAAGTCATGACAAGGTTGAGCTAGATGACCTAAATATAGTTATGAGTTGGTTTGATAAACCCTAAGTATATTTTGAGAAGAAGACCAAGGTAACAATTAACTCACATTCACATAAATATTTTATGAAATCTAGATTCCATATATATATATTGATGCAAAAATGTTGAACATGGATGAACCTAGAAATGATAATGTAAATCTTTGAGAAACCCTAAGGTGGGTAGCACCCTAGAAAAATTTGAGGATGAAATTTATTTAAGGTGGGTAGAATTGTAACATCCTAAATTTTCTAGACTAATTTAAGCCTAAAATGTGGTTTTTCTTAAATGATTATAGTTGAGGGTCTTAATGCAAAAAGAGCTCGAAATGAAATTTCTTTAAAAATAATAAAGTGAGAAGAATCAAATGAGACTTAATTGTATGATTATATTAACTCAAATTGATTAATAGTGGTTTCCCTTCCTTTCTCTCTCTCATCCAAGATAGTATTAAAGCAAAAAAGGGACCTTGAGAAGGATACTAACTAATCATCTCATTTTTGTAGTCAAAGGGAACAAATATGAAAAGATGTTATCATTATTTTGATGTTTACGTACGTAATTCAAGATAATTACTTTTAATTTATTAATGGACATGCAATGGATAAAATGTAAATCTAAGTGTACATGAAGAGTCTAGATGCCTTTTTGGATATGTGATCCAAATTTGGTAGCATTTTGACTTGTTTGACCCTCCAATTTAAACAGGAAAGATTTCATATGCTTTAAATGTGATTATGATTAAATGTCCATTTAAGACCTATGTTTGGTTATTTTTATCTGTCACGCATTAATGGCCTTTAAATTGCCCCATCTGACGACATGCATTTAATCACCTAAGATCCAACGGTTTAAAACTCATACCCTTCCTATGTTTATTCAAGCACCTATTTCACATGCGTTCATCCCTTAACCTCTCTCTCACGTTTCTCAATATTCTTCAAAGGTCTCTTCTCCTTTGAATCCTCGATGTTCCACTGATTCTAGCAATCCATTACTCACTGGTTCTCTCACTCTGTGATAGAAATGCCAAATATAGGGCATTAGCTGCTCTCGCCTCTAGAAGTTGTAAGGGATACAACAATGCCTCCCCCACCTATTTAAGGACCCAAAATCACCACCGCCCCTTGTTTTATCCTCCTCCTCAGTCAATAGTTCCTCTAGTGCCTCGAAGCTCCATGATCTACTCACTATGGTTTTTCGGTGACCTCGACTTCGCCCTCACATCCAACGATTCTTTTGGATAAATTAAGCAGGGGGTAAGAATCTTGACCACCCATACTTCCTTTCTACATTGCTGGTTTACTCCGAGCATCCCCCAGTCACGTGGTCCTATAGGCTGCTGTGAGGCCCTCGCCAACATGCATCATTTTAGCCACCCTAATGCTCTCCGATTACACATACTCCTCTTTTGATCTTGCCTTGCCCCCACGAGCGTCGTCGAGATCTTGGTTAATGTTTTTCATCCCGATTTCAGTGGTTTGTTTCCCCATTCCTCCTCCTCTATTCTGGCCATGGTTGGAGAATTTCTTGGGCTCATGTGGGCCTCCCTACTACAAATAATGGTATTTGATTTCAGCTTGGTGCAAGGAGGCTGATGATCCCATCATTTTCTCGAGAAGCAGTTGGGATTCTCATGCAAGATGAGGACCTGAGAGCCCTGATCAACTACTCTTGCCATGGATGGGGGGGTGAAAGAAACTAGGTCAACAAATGATCTTAGCACCCTTACAATATAAATCACATTATCGTTGTCATAAGGGTATTATGGGGATTTTAAGTGCATTTTAATTCACCAGCTGCAAATCATTTGTTATGGTTATGTGACACTTTTCCCCCATTTATTTGATTCAGATGTCACACACACCTAGGTTTTCCAATATTTTCACTTGTAATTTACATCAAGTTCATTTTTGATTTAAATGAATGTCACACTAAGGTTTTCTTGAATTTTGATTGGTCTATAATGCAAAGTTCATAACTTTTGCATACGACCTCAAGAAAATGTAAAAAAATATGTTTTGGAAAGCTGTTATCCCAATTTGACTTGTCTCCAAATGCTGATTTACAGTTGAATCTATTCAATAAAATGAGCACTAGTAGGGTTTAAGGTGATGAATGAAATACAAAATGATATGTCCAATGCTATGAACAAGCTATCTAGGTTTAATGAACTCCTTGAATGGGGTCAGGGTTTGTTTAATGTATGAAGGGAAAATGGGTCTTATCTAAGTGAAAGGTAAGTGGTTCATGCCCATGAGTATTTATGTTTATCAACCCTAGTACATTTACATGCTTCTTAATTGAGACCTTTATGTTCAATATTTTAAGTCAAGATATGCAACCAAGATTTTATGTGCTTTATTATTGTGGAATTTCATATGTTAAATACCTTAAGTGGTGATATGTTATGGAATGAAAAAAGTTCATGAATCAAGTTTATAAGAAGGATAAAAGAATATATTCCTAGCATGTTCCTAAGAATGCTTCATATGGATGCCTAGGACTACAAGATAAGAAATGAAAGGTAAGACTACATGTTTCCATGGTTATGTGATATAACCATGTATTACGATTTTAAGTACAAATATGTTATTAGGATCTCCCATATATATAGATGCACCCATGTAATAAGATTTCAAGTAGAAACTTGATGTTAAGATTCCCCTCATTAATAGGCATAACCATGTACTTAGATTTCAAGTGGGAACATGTTATCAAGATTTCTTATATATGTAGAGATCTAAAAACTTGGAAGTTATTTGGATTCCTTAGAATGATTAATGTCTAAAAGCTAAGAATAATGTGAGAATATGAGTTTTGAACATATCAAGACATGACCCAGTTTTCAAGATAAAAGTACTATTGGGATTAGAATATATTGTAACTTTAGTTTATGATAATATTACTAGATCATGATGCATTAAGCTAATATTGAGTTATAGGATGAGGCTTGACAAGATTCCTATTTCAAGATTTACGGTTTAAGCTCATATGAATGCATTAAGATCAAACTTAATAAGATTTTATAGAAATTGAGTCACCTTGTTAGAAATCTCATTCTTTTAGATATTTGATACTTGAGAACTCTCATATACTTAGTATTTCCACATTCAGTTCAGATCCTTTTCTTAAGCCTCTAGGCTTAGTTTTCATATAGTCAGTATCAAAAGTGAATTAAGTCATTCTATCAAATTAGAGTATTAGGTTAGGGTCTATCGAGATAATAAGAATATCGATTTAGATTCATACTTAGATTACACATTATGTGAGTATCCATGTATTTGATAAAGATACATGATAGGGGTTTTAGTCCCAATCTCAGTTATGTAGTAATTGAGATTCATATTCATATTCAGGTGTAGATTCAACTCAAAATATTAGAACAGTGATTCAAAAATATATTCAGTTTAGAGCTAAAGAATAATAGAACAGAGTCAGAGGTAACAAACTAAGATCAGAGTTAAGAAACTAAGAATAAAGTGAATGATAAGATATTAAGACTCAAAGATAATAATAGATTCTGAGATTAGAGATTTAGATTCAGAGATAAGAGGATAAAGATAGAAAATGACATCAGAACATTAATACATTATAGGATAAGTCCTTATCAGAGAGTCCTGAGATGATTTAGAGGGTACAATGTGTTAGACACCACATGTGTCATAAAGGGTACGTTGTGCCAATAGAGGGTGTGTTTCACCATAGAGGACACTTCAATGTCGACAGAGGGCACATTGTTCCAACAGAGGGTGCATTGCACCATTGTGGACACTTTAGTGTCAACAGAGGGCATGTAGTGCCAACAGAGGGTGTGTTGCACCATAGAGGACACTTCAGTGTCAACAGAGGAGGACTTATCATATAATGGTGGCCACAATCAGATAAAAATCATAAATAAAAGATACCTAAGTTTAGAGCATGCTTATAATCTCATCCACGAGGATCATGAGAGAGGTTCAAATAAGATATTTATGACCCAAACACTTTGGTGTAGGTTATGAGACCCACAACACAAGTCTCTAGAAAAGACAAATTAGAAAGATAAGAGTTAAAGAAATAAGAGATAATATGTTTTAGGTTATAATCAGAGTTTGATGTTAGTTACATATTTATAATGTCAAGAATCTTTTGCAACATTTTATTTCCTTAGTAATCTATATTTTAGAATACTCATGCCACTTACCCTAACACCTATTTTTCCCAATGCATGACTGGGGACGCAACGTCCACATATTTTGGAGATTCTGATGATCAAAAGATCAAGCAAATGACTAGGAGATTTCTCAAGTAAAACCTAGTGGAGTGCCATTTACCACGATGATCCAAAGTTTAGGTACCTTTTGTTTATTCTTAGTTACATTACCAAATAGATTAGATTTTTGAGATGAATATGATGTAGTTTTCTTTTGACAAGAACTATGTATGAATCCATTCTTAATCAATGCAAAGTGTTTTCATTTACTTTAATTGCAAGGAACAACATTTTGTGACACCCCTAAATGATATTCATGTGATATGAAAAATATGGGTGCTACTGATACCTTTATATAGAAATCTATCCAGATCTTGGAAGAAGGAAGGTGTAGATATCTTTTATGATTTCTTGTGAAATATGTTAGGAACATATATAAATTAGAAGAGAAGGTTTTACACAGTTGAGGATGATTTGTTTGGTGAAACCTAATACAAGTCCCTTCTTATTGTTTTCGTAATTATCTTCATTTTTATTGATCTTTGATGATTTAGACTATATATTTAATTAGATTATTTCGTTCCTTAAATAGACTACCAACTGCATTATTTTGATTTGACTAAACTAAGTCAAGATCTCATGTTCTTAGTCTGTCGTTCTCCATGTCCCTATGTTCGATCTTGTATTACTACAAAAGACTCCATATTGAGTAGTGAATGTCTCTTTAAGTTGAGTATAAATTTATAGTATGATATCTTTAACTGGGAAAACATGTTTACACTTTTGTCCCATGAAAAAGAGTGATCAACTTTAGTGTTGTTCTCGAGGATAAGGAAACAAACAACCTCTAAGAACTCAAATTATACTTAGATTTAGTCAATGTTATTAAGTTTAGTAATAAACTTGATTACACATTTTCTTTCCCTTCTTCTTTTCTTTATTTTGAATCTAGCCATGGATCTAGCCACAGTAAGGAAGACCATCGTTTCCACTTGATCTCTTGAGTTTTTTCACATTCTAGACTGTTGGCAGATCATAGAGAACCATGCACTTCAGTTGATATCCTTGCATCAACAACTTCAGTTGGTATCCTTGCATCAACCCCATTAACTTGTTATAATTTTTCATTTTCCACTCTTGACTCCATTGCTCCAACATCCTATGTTGGGTTTTCAACCCAAGATACTATGAGAGCTAATGCCAATGTAAGAGAAAATTTTGATGCACACAAGTTATCTGTGTCATCCTACTTCCAAAATTTTGGTTATCCATATTCATATGTGATCGAGAGGCAAAATCACATGATTCAAGAATTGACAAAGGTTCATGTCCATAATATAAGCCTCATATACATTGCAAAAGAGAGCTTTAGTGACACACCCTCAGTCTATACAATGGATTCACACTCAGTTTGTATGTATGAAGACTTCAACCATCACACCAGATCTACTAGTTCCAATAAGGAATTCATTTTGTTTTCCTACTCGAACCTTTCATTAGACTCATCATGACATTTTAGTGAAGATTCCCATATTCAGGAGAGTCATTCATGCATCCGTTTGATCCAGTGAAAGCGCTAGTAGAAGATTTACAATACCCTTACATGGAAGTTGATGATGGGGATCTTCATATACACATGGAGAACTAAGAAGCCATTTATCATCTTACAGGCCAGTTTGATGACTCGCTTGATTGGTCCAATTTATTTTCTATCCCAACTAGGACCATCATTTCACATTTTGAGGATAGTTATTTTTTTAGTAACATATTATCTACTTTGGCCAGGAACATTTTATATGATGATGAGGACAACGATTACTACACATTGAGGAATGTGATCTTAATTATGATGACCACCAATCAACTTCAGTCACTTCGCCCCCTTGAAGGGTGATGACATTATTGGGGATAACATTTTGACAAACTTTCAAAATACAATTATAACTCATGAAAGCATCCCCACCCTCTTACTCAGTGACAAGCTTAGGGTGAAGAATTCATAACTGGATTCATCTAAGATTGCCTCATGTATAGATGATCGGATGGCCCATATTCAACTTGAGTATATGGAAAGCCATTTAATCTCAAATTTTGAGATGGAGGGTGAAGAACAAAATTATTTGGCATACTCAAAACCTCTTATCTCAATACTTTAATGTGTTAACATCCTAGAGCCTAACTATGCAGATCCATAATTTGAAGCATATTTTGATGATGTTATTCTACATCAATATGAAGATGAATTAACTAGGTCCTTGAATCTTATTGTCCTATTTCAGACTTGGTAACGTACACCACTCTTTACATTCTATTCATACACAATGGATCCAATCGGAAGACACAAGTGACCTAGCTTCCAAAAGTTAGGATTTGGGATCCAGGTGTCACTATTGTCGGGAGACCTTCTTTCCTTTATGAGGATGATGATTGGATGACTACGACACACACCATTCCTACTATCCTAAAGTTTAAAATTTTCTCAAGGATGAGAAAATTTTCAAGCTTGGGGTGGTAGGATAGTACACCCTCTATCTCCTCTACTTTGTTTTTCATTTCAAATATGCATACATGTTTACTTCATTGCATTTTTTGGACTTTTTTGTGTAATTTTTAGGTTCTGCAATTATGTCTATGCTGGTACGAATGCCATTGTTAATGCTTGTTTTGTACTAAATCACCCCATTGTCATTATATTTGCTTAACCTTCAACTTCATTCATCACATTGACTCCTTACTACTAGTTTGGTGATTGATTTTAAGATTACGCGTTGCTACCCACAGCTTAAAGTTATTTGTTCACCTATTGCATGTTATGAGTGATGAACCTAAGGTTTTTTCCTAATTATTAGAGCTAGTGCAAGATTAAATCTTCTAGCTATGTTTTCACAGATTCGACAATATTCTAAGGATGTTTGAACCTAATAAAAATCTTCACATAGGTTTGAACGATCAATGATAAGTTTGCAGTTCAATTAATATGAATTTCTTACTATGATGGTATTTATGCTTTCCCAAATTATATCGAGTGAAAAATATCAAAAATAAGCAAAAGAGGCTTGACCCCTCCAAAAACCCTCAAAATAATTCAAAATTGTATAAGAGTAGAAAATACTAAATATAGCTAGCGCCCATGCCCAATTAATTAGAATACAATCTTAAAAGCCTAAGAGAGAATAAAATCACGAGTGATATATTTTTGCTTTTAGGAGAGTTAACAATGATGCCAACGGGTGTATGACTACGCTCGCAAACATGGGTATACCGTACGTGATAGTATTATCAAAAATTGACTAGAGAGTATCTTAGGAACCCTTAAGAGACCGATGAAAATTTTCCAGTACCAGGGTTGGTTTGAGCACTATACAAGGAGTTCATATCCCTACTTTGAGCCAACTAGATAAAATTACAGGGACCTTTGTTCATTACATGGACCAGCTTGACATAGATCGGGAACCTCAGAAATCAAAGTTTTTTTCTTTATTTAATTTTACATTAGGAAATGAATTAGTGGGAGGTTTGTTGTACTTTATTTGTTTACATGAATTCTAGATGACATCTCACTACTTACATTTATTATTTTCTCAATTTCCTAACTGAATGTGCTTTAATGCTTATACATATGATTTGCATCCGTATGAATCTTGTTGAACTATAGTGAAATCACTTAACAATGCTTGATAGTTCTTTGTTCTTATATTAGCAAGTTCATTTGCACGGTGGAGGTTCATTATGAAATAACATGTTATGGACAACTTGTGATACAATTTTTTTCTTAATCTTAGAATTATTGCTAGGCTCGATTTAGATGTTATCATATGATCTTTGAGTTTGAGTCTTGCTTGAGGACAAGCTAATCATAAGCTTCGGGTGGTTGATAACACCCAAATTATGCAATATTACTATGTGTTTCACCTTGCTTTTGGTATCTTTACTAGCCATGATTTGCCTTTAGTTGTTTAATTCTTAGTGTTTTCACAATTTATTCTTATTCTAAAAACACAAGCTTAATAAATCTATTTTTTTGGCTTGCCGGCACCACAACACAGACTTATTTGTGTCTATTAAATTGTATTCCTATCAAGGTGGTCCTGGTAGTTAGAGAAAATAAGCCAACAATTTTACATTGGAAAGTTTGGAAACTCATTTAGTATATTTAATTGCAATGAAAAGTGTAAAGAGTGAAGGATGAGAAGCCATGACAATTGAGTAAATTGTGAGGCAATAAATTAATGGCTGAATGGAAACAACAGTGACATCGAATCTGAAATTGCTATTTAACATAATACTAGTTTGGGCTGATGACCGAAAAAGGAAAATTGTTAATCACCAAAGAATAAAGAAAAGACAATGGAAATATCCAGTCATTGAAGTACATTTCTAACTACCCATTAATTTCTATCATATTGAGGCTTTGACCAGATGTATGGAGACCGGAATCCATAAAATAAAGTACCGGCAAGACTTTCTTTACGTGGCTGCTCTCGCACGAAATTATCTCTTCAAGCCAAGACATGAGATCTACGTGCTTGGGGTTGAATGAGTAATAAACAATGCAGTTATTTGAGCACGGTCGACCTTGCCAATCTGTAGCGCAAGATCCAACTACCGGATGAACTCCCTCCACGACAAGATTGATTACTCTGCCTCAGAGCACGATCAACCTATCTGCACACCTAGCTCAGTTGGTTAAGCCTGCTGCTTGTGAAGTGCAGGTTGCGGGTTCGAATCTCAGCGAACTCGTTGGGGCACTACAAGAAGGGATTATAGCCGTCGGCGTAGCTGATGGTGTTCTCTCTCTCCTGCTACCTTGGCCAGGGGTGAAATTCCCCACTTCCAAAAAAAAAATCTTCCGCCTAGAGTTCAGCTTCAATAACAATCAATTGATTGATAGCGATCAATCACATTGTTCACCAACGATGCCAACCAGGTCGATAACAACAGCCGCTCGATAGGCCACAACAGTGCCTATCGACCGTCCCATTCCTGCAAATCATCCAGCTACCAGACCATCAGACGGGGTTCTCAAGACACCCATCGATCTCCAAAGTCGATGGTGTTCGGATACAACCATCAATCTAGAGGCTCGACATATCACCAAGTCATCCACCTCAGATCCACATGCATATTTCATAGCTTTCTAAATCTCAAGACCAACTCTAAAGGTTCTCATCTATTTCTATAAATGCCAATCATCCACCACCACATAGAGGAAATCTTAGATTTTGGGACACGAACAAGCCGAAAGGCTGCAACAAAGATCAATGCCAAAGTCTAGATCCATCGACCTAGCTAGTGACATCGAACTAGAGAGACCATCGACCTCTAGACTTGTCATCTAACCACTTCCATCGAAATGCCGACAAACCTTCTTGTTCCAATTCTTGCATGAGAAAAAGTGGAGACCGGACACCTTTTTTATGGACTATCGACCGCCTTGTCATCATTCGATCTATCCTTGTATCGTAATGTCATCCTTACTTCTTTCTTACTATGACTATTTAAAGTTGTAATCTATTTCATCTTAGTACCATGTGTGGTCAGACTCCATAACTTTCCGTCAAGATATCCCAACCATATAATCTTTCCTTTTTTGTTTATATATTTACTTTTATAGTTTATGTTTCTATACACTTATTTTAATGCGTCACTTGTTTGATTAACTACCTTACAATATTTGATCTAGTTTTATTTGAGAGAATGATATTAGTAAGATTTTGAGTATGGATTTGTAACGAGGCACAAGAGTAAGGAGTTACTATGATAAAGGTCATACTTTTATTCTTGATTTATTGGTAATCATCTCGAGAGAGAGATACCTTTAGATAGAAATATACCAGGATCTCGAGAGAAGGAAGGAGTAGATATCATTTATGACTACTTGCAAAATATGTCATGAAAATATATAAATATTAGAAGAGAAAGTTTTACATGGTAGAGGCTGGTTTGATTGGTGAAATCCAATTCAAGTCCTTTTTTATCATTTTCATAATTATCTTTGTTTATTTTGATCTTTGATAACTTAAATTTACATTTTTAATTAGATTAATTTGTTCTCTAATTGGAATACCAACTTCATTCTTTTAATTCAATTGAACTAAGTTAAGATCTCCCATTCTTCATCTGTTGTTCTCCTTGTCCCTGTATTCAATCCCGTACTACTACAATAGACTCCATATTGAGTTGTAGATGTATCTTGAAATCAGATATAAATTTAAAGTCTGATATCTTTAACAGGACAAACACGTTTATACTTTTGGCCCACAAAAAGAGTAATCACCTTATCATCCCCACGTTCTCCATGGATAAGAATAATCCCTACATAAGAATTTACTCTTCTATTGATTAGTTCCTACTTTATGGGAAGATAGTTCAACAACTACGAGTGTTGGCTATCTTGAACACGCATAGGTAGGTTTAACCCTGGTTCCTACATTAAACCCTTTTCTCTATTTCATTTCAAGCGTGTCTTGAATACATCCACATTGAGAAGTAAACAAGCATGGATAACAAATGGTGAACCCCAAATTAAATTTTAGAGTTGTGATTAAGATCCATTATGGTTAGACAGACCTTGCCTTTGACATTGTTTCTTGAATATAGTTTTCCAAAGTCTCGTTGCCTATGGGACATGATGCTTCCTTCCATGGGTTCTAGTTCAAGAAAGTTTCATTACTCAGTAAATATTCTAAGGAGTTCATCTATATAACCTTCACAATATAGATTGGATATCTTGATAATACCCTTAGAGTATATGTACATATAATTACCTAATGAGTTTGTGTTGGAGGCCCATATTGTATCCTTGGTCAGGAAAATACTAATCACTTCCTAGGGCAAATATGTGAAGAAACTCCTATCCATTTCCCATAAGGAGGTTATGTGTACCTTAATAATTGACTACATTGAAGATGAACTAGTATATAGTGTATGCATAACCAATAAGGACATGGTGTAGTTGACATCATGTAATAACTTTTAAACCATAGCTAACTCCTATGCTATGGGTTAGATATGCTTCCATTATGCCATTGTGGATGCTTGAAAGAAATAATCTCTCTTAGTAAAAGTACCTGATGGTACATTAGGAGGTTACATTTTGTGACTTGGCTACATATTGATAATCGTGTCACTTTTCAGGTTTACATTGCAAAGTTTTCTTCATCCTACTTACTTTCATTATTATACTATATGTTCATAAAGAAACGCGTTCTCTAAATTTTATCAATAGTTTCGTGAATCAAGTTACCACTATATGAACTTTATAAGGAACCCCTTAGTGAAACACCCTTGACTGGTTAGGTTAACCTTGAAACCCTAGACCTAAGTGTAGAACAATGAGTTTGACTTTTTGCATGTATAAGACTTAGTTGATCCACCCTATTCTACCCCTTTAAGTGGTTAACTGAATGATAGGTTAATACTTTTAAGGGGTAGAGTTTTGTACCTTAGAACTTTAGAAGTGTAACTCAAATTTAGGATTGTTGAACTTAATGGTGAATGTACTAGGTAACCTCAGGAAATTCCCTTAGTTAATGTTGCACAATTATAATGACTGACTAATTAGGGTAAACAAAATTTGCTAGGCTAGATACAATGGGCATCAATTGGACAACCTTAAAAAATGTGTAGTCTTGTTGATGCCAGTCATATTTGCAGGAAAGGTTATGAATGGACAGATTTTAGGGACAAAATCCTCTTTTAGGTAGATTGCTTAACATACCAAATCTAGTACCTAGTCAAATATTACACTTCTCTTATGCCTTTCTTGATTATTTTAGTGTTAATTTCTTTTCTTTATTTTAGATTAAATTAGGGTACTTGGGAGCCAATAGATATGATGTTTTAAAAAAAATCCTTTATTTGAATTAAAAAATAATAATTAAGTGTCTTGTGGGGGTCATTTTTACAAATTCACATTTAATTAGTTTTGACCTTAATTTCCCAATCTAGAATATTAACAAGATTGGTGGATAAAGGAATATAGATAAATATGATATATTATATCAAATTGATATGAAAAGGGAAATAAATACTTTAAATACATAACTATCCCCCTCTTGGAGAAATAAAATGCCAAAAGTTTTCAAAATGAGAAAACCTTTAAACTCAGATTGCTCACACCTTAGTTAGTATACCCATGACTTTTTTTGGTCAAACAAACATCATATTTTTCAATCTCACTAAATAGAAATACAATGGTACTAATTTATTTATTAATAACATTTATTCATATAACTTTCACTTATTTTCAATGTAATGCCAAACCACCCCAATTTACACAGATGGTGTGTCTCTTTCTCCAAGCAATGGATGTCACCACTTCCTTTTATAGCAGTAGTCATCCTTAACTCTTCCCCAACTCCTACATTCCCTTCTATTTCCTCCTCCTCCCTTTGTCTTCTTATTTATCATCTTCTCTCCCCCCTCCTCTTTTAATAACTCTAAGCCCTACCCACCAACATATCCATCCCCTATGACTTCTGTGTTGTATGTCATTTCCTAATACCACTTTGGAGAGACCACTAGAGAGATTGATGTCCTCTTATAACTACCCTAATGTACAATCTCACAAGGATGGTGTCCTCTAAATGCTGCCACCATTGTAATCACCTAGAATTGCACACAACTCTCTCAAATCTCTTTCTTCATGGGCGGATGTCTGTGCACTGGTTACAGAGTTGCCTTCAAACTCTAGACTCTTCCGAATCTACTGCCAATGAATCATTCTCCAAAATCAATGGACATTACCCCTTACCCATCATGATCAAGCTTTGCCTCACACTCAAGAACATTTTTCTAATATTTTTGCATCTATAGTTCACGTCAATCCATAGTAATTACCCAAATGTATTTATGTTCCTCCTCTTTTCCCACGGTATATACCTTCTTTCATACTCTACTCTTTGATCTATTGTGGTCTCTGGTTAGAGATTCTTTAGCCACATATGGTATCGTTAAAATATTGTCTTTCTTTTGGAGAGATTGCTTCACATCTATGTATGGATCCCCACTTCCCTCAAAGGACTAGTGGAGTTGTATTTGTTTCATTGAGGTCCTTACACCTTTGGTTGTAGGTTCTGACATGACAACCCCTCCACTTGTTAGAGCCTCTTGTCACAAAGACAAAGATTCACATCACCTATCTTGAACTCTACTCCCATCTCACAGGAGCTATGCTACATATTTGCTACAACTTCCACAGGAATGCAGGGGTGAACATGAGTTTACTCAAAGCTGGGTAGAGGTTATGGAGTAGAATACACCTGCTTCCCTTTAGTTATTGTATATTTGACACTCAATAGGGGGAAATTCGGTCCTTTCTCCCCATGATTTGTGTTTTAGCTATGCAGATAAATAGACAAGGATACCCGTATCACTCACTATGGTTATACCAGTAACATGAGGGTATAAAGGTCTTTCAGATGAGTATTTGTTTAATAATTGAGTAAAATATACTATTTTGACAAACTTCACAACTAGATATTAGTAGGTCAAAATATGCTTTGAAATCATAATAATGGGACATGTTGATTGGTTTTTTTTGGCCCTCAGTGGATTTAGAATAAAAGTTGACTTTTAGATTTTTCATGTTTGGTGGTAAATTAACCCTAATCTTATGTGAACTCATTACTAGGTGTTGTGCTAATTATATGTGGACCTAGGTTTGGACCTTGAATTTTTTAGGATCGGTTTCAAGGTATATGCATCTTCTTGATTTTGTTTAGGCATATGCTGACTGGACCCTAATTGCTATCAACGAGGCATAGTTTGATCTATAATCCTATTTTTAAATATCTTGAGTCCTTTTGAAATCTCAATTATTATTGACACATGTATCTACTGATGATTATTGACCCTAATTGTCATGAATATGTTTCCTTTGACCCTAGTTGCCATATATTGGATGTTCTCATGCCTATTGTACTTGAATTTATTTTGGACCTACTTATGATCTTTCCCACTCTATAATGCATGCATGACTTTATCTAGTCATATTTAGAAGTGGATACACCATATTTTACAAACTAAGGTTTCAATCCACATACCATGGAACTAAGATTTTAGCCCTTCCACCAGGTAGTGCAGTGTTATCCCCTCATCCACATGTTATATATTTAGGGACTAAGGTTTTAGTCCTTTTGCCAAGCATTAAGGTTTTACTTATCCTGCCATTCTATATTTACTTGGCACTGAAGTTTAGCCATCATGCACTTGGTTTGGAATTTTGGGCTCCGGTCCTACTTTTTAGATTATGCTAGCTTTTGTTGTAATCAACATGCATTTTATTATTTATAATTATTTGTGGAATTGTTCAAAATGACAACAATCTTTATTTTAATATCACATTATATGAATATCTTGTTTACTTATTGATTTTTTTAAACTTAACTACGAAACAATAGACCCCTCTTGCATGTGAACTCCCTCTTTTGTGCTGACCTACCCTGAAATGCCCATATATTTGTCATGCACATACTTAGTAGTTACTAAAACATACCTTTTCCTTGTATTTTTATGGGTACTGTTCCCAAACCACCCAATGGTAGGTGTTGTAGAGACCGATGACTTAGGAGGATCTTAAACCATAACTACCGCATTTGAAGTATGGGTAGGGATGACCAGGTTTCCCTCTATAATGGTCCTTTTGTAATAGGTTAGCTATACCCTAATATTTTGTAATGCCACCTTTCAGGTGAGGAACTACATATTGAGAATAATATTATAACTATAAACCTTTCTGCTGCTACATAAAGACCATGACTGATATTTTATAGTTGACAAATTAAAATTTCATGTTTTCCATCATACCTATAAGAGTGTTTGGATACTATGGATTTACTCCTTTATTATGTAGTAGTTGACACCCTCTCAGGTGTAGTCAGTTAATCTGACTATTTCAAGTTATTCTCTATCAGGAAACTATGTGGCCCTATATAGGTTGTTGATGTACCTAATCCTGCATCGTGGAATACCAATTAGGGTTTCAATTCTGGTCCAATTGGGTCACTACTCACCAAAACACTTTTGCAAATGACACTCACTTTTGGCTGCCTATATTACCACTACCCTATCTATGGAGGTGGAAAATTCTCTGCATAAGAATTTACTCTACTAGATATTAGTTCCTTCTTTATGGGAAGATAGTTCAACCAGTATCAATGTAGACTATCTTGAATACTCATAGGTAGTCTTAACCCTAGTTCTAACCTTAAACTTTTTTCTTTGTTGTCTTTCAAGTGTGTCTTGACTACATCCACACTGAGAATTAAGCAAGCGTGGATAAAAACTGTTGAAACCCACTAATTTTTTTTGAGTTATGATAAAGTTCCATTATGGTTAAATTTTGAGTTATGATGAATTTCCATTATGGTTAGGAAGGCATTCCCACATTAAACCCTTTTCTTTTTTGTCTTTCATTGTGTCTTGATGACATCCACGTTGAAAACTAAGCAAGTATGGATAAAAAATGCTGAAATCCATCAGAAATTTAGATTAGTAAAGAATCCCTCAGTGAAACACCCTTTATTAGCTCATACATCCTTGAAACCTAGACCTAAAAGTAGAGCAATAATTCAGAAGTTTTGGATATACATGACTAAGTTGATCAATCCTATTCTACACCTTTAAGTGGTTAGATGAATTATTGGCTACAACTTTAGGGGTAGAGTCTTGTACCTTAGCACTTTGGGAGAGTAATTCAACTTCTGTATGATCTAAACGAAATGATGAAAGAATTATGTAACCCTCGGGAAATTTCCTCAATTAATGTTACACAAATATAATTACTGACTAATTAGGATAACCAAAATCTTGCTAAGCTAGATACACATGGAAATAATTAAACAACCTAAGAAATGTATAATCTGGTTGATTTTATGCATATTGGTGGGTTGGGTAATGAATGGGCGTAGGGGGTGAAATCCTCTTTATGGGGTGGAATGTTGTAACATATCTGAATCTAGGTACATAGCCAGATATTCCACTATTCTTATGTCTTGCTGAGATATTTTAGTATTAATTTCTATCCCATAATATATAATAAAGTAGGGTACATGGGAGTCAAGAAATATGTTGTTTTTATCAAAATCCTATACATGAAGTTTTCTAATATATTAATTATCTTGTGGTACAAATCCACATATAACTTAGTTTTGACCTTATATTTACAATCTAGAATAAAAATAAGATTCATGGATACAGAAAAAAATAAACAAATATGATTTATTACATCATATTAATTTGAAAATGGAAACAAATATATTAAATACATACTTATCACCCTCCTAGAGAAATGAAATATCATTTTTTTTTCAAAATGAGAACTAATATTTAAAATTGAATCCCTCACACCCTAGTTAGGATATCCATGATTTAGGTCAAACAACTTATCTCAATTAAATGGGAAAGGAATGATATTAATTGATTTATTATAATAGCATTGGTTCATAAAGAACACCCATCCATACCAAATAATATGGACAATGTGTTTCTCTCTTCGACGCAATGGATTCCACTACTACGTTCTATAATAGTGACCATCCTTCTCCTCTTCCACAACTCCTTCCTTCTCATATGCATCCTCCTTATCCCTTCATCATCTTCTTTCTCCTCTTTTTTGCTTCCTCCCCTCCCATCTTCTTAACTCTAAGCCTTACCCACTAGTATATCCATCTCCAATGACTTTTGTGTTGTATGTCAACTCTTGAGACCACTCTAGAGAAGCCACCAGAGACCCTTGACATTCTCTGGTAACTACCCAGAGGCTCGTGCTCAACATGATTCGTCCTTTGAACCCAACTACCAATGTGATCACCTACAACTACACAAAACTCTCTCATATCTCTTTTTCTTTGGTGGATGTGTGTGCACTACTGAAGGAGTTGTCGAGGCTAGGCCAAATAATATGTCAATGGATCATACTCTAAAATCAATGGATACTATCCCTTATCCCCTCTTGATCACACTCTATGTTGCACTCAAGAACATTTGATTGACCTTTCTACATCAGAAGTTTATGATAATTCATGGTAATTACTCGCATGTGTTTTTATTCCAACTCTTTCCTTACGATCTATACATACTTGCAAACTCTACTCTTTGACCTGTCATTATATTTTCTTAGCCTCGTGTGATATTTTCAATTCTTGGATTGCTATAAGAATGGCTATTTCACACCTCTGATCCTACTTCTCATCGAGGGACTACTGGATCTATACTTCTTTCATGGTGATTCTAACATCTCTGGCTATGTGTTTCAGCACACCAACCCCTCTAGATGTTTGCAACCCTTGTCATGAAGACAACATTCACATTTCTGATCTCGAATTATGCTCCCATCTTGTAGGAGCTATGTGGCAAAGTTGTTGTAGCTTCTGTGGGAGGGTGAGAGTGAATGGGAGTTAGCTCGACACTAGGCATATGGGATGAAGTTGAATACATGTGTTACCCTTTGACTCTTCTACTTTTAGTACACACAATAGGGACTATTTTGTCCTTTTTCCCTATGTCTTGTGATTTAGCCATGCTGATAAATAGATGAGGGCACCCCTCTCATTTAGTATGGGTATATCAGTAACACGAGGGTATAAAAGTTTTCCATACAAGTATTTTTTTTATAATCGACTAAGATAGGCTAATATTATAAATTCATAAATAAGTACTAATAAGCTAGAAAATTAAGTAAAAGTATGTTTAAAACAAAAAAAATGGGACCAATCAAATGGTGGGTTTTCTGGGCCTAAATGGATTTAGAATAAAGCTTAATTTTAGGGTTTGCATATTTCATGGACTATTAACCTTAATCTTATGTGAACTCACTACTAGGTGTTGTGGTGCTTTGATGTGGACCTAGAGTTTGATCCTAAACTTTATAGGACTGATTATAAGGTATGTACATCTTCCTAACTTTATTAGGGCATATTATGACTAAGCCAAAATTGTTATCAACAAGACATTGAGTTATACTCATATTTTTAGATCTCTTGAATCCTATGGGAATCTACATTATCATTTACGTATTTTTCATTGATCATTAAAATCCTAATTCTCATGTAGATGGGTCCTTTGAACCCACTTTCTATATGTTAGATGATCTCATATCTTTTATACTTGAATTTATTATGGACTGGCTTATACTTTTTCCTACTTTATTATGCATGTGTGGTACAAAATAGTCATATGCATAAATAGATACATTGTATTTTTGGGCACTGGGATTTTAGTCCTCCTACCAATGCACCGGTGTTTTAGTCCTCCTTCCGGGCACTGGAGTTTTATTCCCCTATCACATGTAGGCACTATGATTTTAGTCCTTTTGATAGGTACTAATTTTGCTGCCCTCTTGTCATTCTATATTTATTTGGAAATAAGGTTTTAGCACTCCAGCCCTTGGTTTAGATTTTTTTGGTTCTGGTCCTACCTTTTAGCTTATACTAGTCTTTGTTGCAATCAACGTGCATTTCATTACTTATTATTGTTTGTGGAATTATTCAAAATATCAAGAATATTTATTAGTGTTCACATATATGGAGGCCTCATTCTCTAATTTAGTTTTATTGAACTTATCTACATGATGATGTCTGCCTCTTGCATGGGAACCCCCTCTTTTGGTACTGATCTACCTTGTAATGCTTGAATATATTATTATGCACATAATTCATAATTATTGATGCATACCTTTTTCCTTATATATTTGTAGGTGTTGCAGCTGAATTACTCAAATGTAGGTGTTGTAAAGACTAATGACTTAGGAGGACCTTGAACTATGATGATGGACTTTGAAAGATAGCTCAGGATGGCCATGTTGCCTCAACACTGATCTATTGTAATATTTATATCCACCCTTATCTTTTGTAATGCCACCCTTGAGGCTAGGAACTGTGTAAAGACAATAATACTAAATTTGTCAAATTTTCTACTGCTACATAAATATCCTGATTGTATATCATACTTGAAAATTTCATCTTTTACATCATATACCTTAACATGTTCTAATTGGATGGATGTATTCTTCAATTAAGTAAGCAGTGGATCCCCTCTTGGGTCCCTATCCTTACACATTCATATACTCATTATAATTTCTGCTAGTAAAATTGTTTTGTCATTTTACATGATCTATATACCGTTACTTGTATATTGGTTATTGATTGCTCTTGTGAAAAAATAGCTACATAACTCGCATGTCTTAGGCATAATGACATTTTACTTATGAAGGAAAACATCCTTTTAGAAACCAATACATACTGTACTAAAAAATGACATGTAGGTTGAACACATCATAATTAGGGACTTTGTAATAACTTATCATGCATCACATGTCACTGTTTGCATTGTTGCAAAATATGACGACATATTATGTGTCATCAATGTTAGCTCAAGACCAGTTTCCAATATATTGTGCCTCACTTGCAAGGATTCATGTACTCTACAGAAACCATCATACCAAAACCACCCCTTGACCTCTAGAATTTCTTCATACTAGTATGACTTAGTTTTAACTGACGCCAATGTATCTTCGCCTACAATACAAAAAGGATCTTGTAACATGATGTACATCATCTACCTAATTTTGTTCAAAAAATCATGATATATCATATATGTCCATGCAATCTTTTTGACAAAATTTCTTGAATGAATTCTCTAATCATTCCACATGTCCATGTCATACTTGTCATCTACATTTGAATAATGCATTTTATTGTTGATGAATGATAAACCAATATATTTATTATGGTTTTACATATCATCTTATTGTTCTTGTATCACCATTGACCAATAAGGAATCCAATCAAACATAGGATTATGCAACAACATAATTAAAAACACTAATATGTAAATGTTATTTCACAACTATGTAATCGTACCATAGTTTGGTCCATGAACATGTGTAGAACATCTAAAAGCGCCAATGGAAGACAAAATATCATAGATAAATTGATAAACAAGGCAATCAATATCATGGAGTTCATGTAAGAGTATATTGATTTAGCTCTTCTAGTTTTCTAACTTCATTAGATAAAATAGAGAACATGTTTCTGTATGCATGCACTTTAATTCTATGTTAATGTTCATATAAATAACATCACAAAAGTTCACAAGTTGATGCAAGACAATATACCAGTCTTTGCAAATCAACTTAATCTTTACATGTAATATTGTTGTACGGGTGATGTCTGTTGCACATTAGAAATTGGAACATTCGTTATATAGGTTACATTCATTTATTATTAGTATGGATCATGTTTTAATTGTTAGCTTAACTTATGAAATTGTCTTACCACACAATATAATACAATTCACCTGGAAGCTTATGTAGCATGCCGAATCTAAATTTATCTACATCTTCTTTGTTAAATCTAAGTGTGGAAAATCTTTCACAATTGGACCATCAAGCATGTGGTCATAATGAACTATTATTCAAACTAGTATCATTTTCCAAAATAAAAGCCTTATTTTTGGAAACCAAACTAATAAAGCGCATGTACAAACAATATGATAAAATTTGCAATTAATCATAACAAGAACCGCACACATGTTTAATACAACATAGACATACAACAAGAAATAAGTTCTTTTAGCACAGTGCAATAATAGGTTTATCTACTATGAACTATCCCATATGTACTTGTCATTGGAGTTTGTACTATCACTAGATATATCCCAATGTGATGGAGACAATCAACACTTACTACACACGTAATCTTTATCAACTAGCAGTCTTGTGGTGGTTGCTTTAAAAGATGTAATTGATCAAAAAATGTTGACCAATCTCACTTAATGTTTTGTGCGAACAATATCAGGTTCACCATCACCTCCTTCAACGTCTTCAATGTTGTAATGTTTTGCTAATACTGATGGGTTGATACTCTCATTATACATGTATTTTGAACCATTCCCTTACCTCATGTGTAATATGATACATGAGGTCTGTTGTCTTTAAACCTATCATTAGAGCATCATTTTGGTCCATATACATTTGCATAGTACATAATAGTCCACATTCATATTTTGGCATTTGAGTAATCACATGAAGTTATTTATTCAACTATGGAAGTATTTGAGTCATGAGAAGCTCATGAGATACATATTTAAAAATGTGACTGTGCTCATGAACACTTTACATTATACATAATGTAAACAAGAAAAAAAATTATTATCACATAATTTGAAGCATCATATCATGTATCCTAGAGTTGGGTGGCTATGTTGTTCCTTAACCTGTCCCAGACTCTAGGTTTCTATTGGAAATTTATCATCTGCTCATTGGCTGTCTTTTTTTATTCTGTCTTCTTCATCAAAATTTCATATGGAAGTGACTCTTTATCAAACTATGTAGTATACAACACATAATCATTATGCAATACTAATGGGTAGGCCAAATGTTGTTTGTTGTATAAGTATGACAAACCTCCTCTTCAACCCACAAAATGCCCCCTCAACAACATGAAATGTAGAATACATCACTATGGTAATAGGTGAAACATTTAACTCAATGTGCATTCTTGAATCCAAAAGAAGACCATGAAGTGAAATTTAGTGATATTATCTTGTCATTGAACATGGATTGTAGAATATGACACATGGATAATAGGTGAAACATTGCACTTAGTGTGCATGTAGGATGCCCAAAAAGGACCATGCAATTTTATTGACTTGATTCTATCACATGAGTTGTAGAATATGACACATGTTTAATAGGAGAAACATTCACTTGGTGTGCATTCAAGAAGCCAAAAAAGGACCTTATAATTTTAGTGATAGGATTCTATTAAATCAAATGGATTTCAAAAATATGATAGAAGAATAAAAGGTAAAAAATTGCACTCTGTGTGCATGTAGGAAGCCCAAAAAATGACCCTACAATGATTATATCATATGAACATGGATCGCAGAATATGACACATGGATAATAGGTGAAACATTGCACTATATATGCATTCAAGAAGCCCAAAAGGATGCAAGTCAGGAATTCTCAACCAACCTTGGTCACCAATTCCTAAAAGGGACTCTTTAATAGCAAAGACCTTAATATTGGTTGGGTTTTTTGCTACTACCCCAGAATAGACATTATGAACATTGTAGAGGGAGTGCCAAAGTATGTTTCAACACACCCTGGTGAAATTTATTATTTTCAAAATTTCCTTTATAACTTCAAAAATAATTTTATACAAAAGCATAAAAATGGTACCACTATTCTAATAAAATATATATAAAAGGAGATTGCTCCTAAAATAGAGGAAGTGAGTTACATCACACATGACTACTTAGCTCTCATCAAAACTGTAATTTTCACTGGTAAATGAGATGAAGCCATTCATGCAAAGTAATCGAGAGTGAAAACCCTGCCAAAAAGAAATGCCTCCAGAGTAATCTTATGATGATCACACCATATTCTTGATGCAATCTCTGGGACCTTGTGAGAGCTATCATGAAGCCACTAAACGCTTCTCTACATCATATATGCATTGTTGAAGCTTGATTTGCCTAAGAACTGATGTTGGGAAGTAAGGGATGCACCACTCTAGTCCTTGAAGAATGCTCATCTATGGAAAGTAGGGAATTCTATCCTGCAACCCAAAGTTTCAAAATGATATCTTATTCAGACCCTACACACTCCATCATGTGTCAAACAAGAGAGACACCGTTCTACCTCACCATGTTGCTGGACAACACCACCTATTTTGATGTGCTAGAACAAATATCCCGATCAAGAATATTATGTGTATTTTCTCTCCTAGAACTCATGGTAGCTTTAGGTTTTGCATAATTATCTTTTTAGTATGGGGCCTTGAGTTTAAATGCTGGTCAGATTGTGAATTCCTTCTAGCACACCAACCTTAATATAAAAAGGATTTTTGAGTCCCCAAAACATGCTTTATCTTGCTAAACTTAGTTTTTTAGATGAAGTTTCTTTAATTGTAGACCTCTTTCTAAAAAATACATTAATACATGTTTTGATTGTAAGAAAATAAAATACAGAAAATACTAAATATGAAAATATAAGTACAAAGAATGGAAGAAAATGCATCTAATTCTTGATCCAACTCTTCACACATCTATACAAGGTTTCCTTTGTTCGTGGATGAACCTAAAGACGGATGCTCCATGCTTACATATGGAGGCAATGCACTAGTAGAACACCACTTCCCTAAAGATGGTCCATTGACTTGGTCCTCCACATCCAAGTAAGTGTCCCTCTTACGAGAAAATTATACATTAAAGTGGAAACAGGAGGATCCATGTTGACCAGATAGCCCTAGGATCCACCAAAAATATATGATCCTTCATGAGTAAGTCATCCATACTTTCACTATAGCCATGTGACCCTGAGGTCTCATGAACTCTTGAATCTTTTTGTATATTATAGAGGTGATTAAAGTGAAGTAATGTTTGACTAAAATTGTTCTAAAACTAGGTTCCTAGTGAAGGTCCCTTCAAAGTCACACTCATTGCAGAATGATCCATACTCGGCTCTAGTGGCACAAAAGTGAATAGGAGCTCTAGTTCCAAATTGTAATGAGCTCACGACCCTAGGAAATTATCAAAGCCTTGAGGCACCTCCTAACATGCATAGGTGGTGATGATGGAGAAATATCCTGATGATGCTCACCCAACAAAAGGATGAGGATGAGGAAACCACAACTCACATTTAATATGATCTTACTCCTCAACTAAATCATACTCAATTAGATGCCCAATAAAAAACACAACGTCAAACCAACCTTATTTAGAGTGTAAATAATTGTAGAAGACAAACACTAAAGATCAAATCTTACTGTGGAGGACACACTACATGCTGGTGAGCTCTGAGAGAGAACATAAATTGGTGACTAAACTAGTAGAGCCACTACAAATACAATGCAAGACTCACCTAGCCACCCATTTGACTCCACACAAACTAATCAATCCCAACAATAGGCTGTATCAATCCCACGTGAGGATCTACTAGAATGTTTCAACCTACCTCCCACAACTGAGAATCACTCTATCATGTATACATCACACTCCCATATGGTGACTCAAAATATATCCTCTACACATTAATATTCAAGGAGGGGAAGAAGGCATCACATGCCGTGCTCACAGGGAGTATACTAAAGTCTAGAAAAGATTTTGAATATGAACTACAAAATGCAAACAAGTAAAGTATGATTTTAATCAAAAGAAATATAAATATTTTTAGTATATATGCTTTATTTTATATGATTTATGTGTTGTTGTGTGCCTTAGACTAGTATTGTCTTTATATTTTGTTTTATCCCATATTTCCTGATTATGTTTCTCACTTACTCTCTTATCCTACAAAAGTGAGTTCATTGTATTTTGTAAGACACATCAAATAAATATTTTCTTGTTCCATATGGTATTAGACATGTTCAATACCCCTTAATCCTATGTCATTGTACCCCTCCCCCCACTCAATTGACCACACCATCTAGTTCCACCACCCCATCATCTTTTTCCAACCAATAGACCTCCACCAACCATCAACCTCCAACACTCCATTGACCTCCCATCACCTCATCAACTTCCACCACCCTGTCGACCTCCCATCACCCGTCAACCTCCAACACCCCATCTACCTCCACCACATCATCAACTTCAACCACCTGATTGACTTCCCATCACCCATCAACCTCCAACACCCCATCAACCTTTACCACCTCATCAACTTCCAATATCCTATCAACCTCCACCCCATCAACCTCCAACACTCCATCGACCTCCACTCCAGCAAACTTAACCCCATAGATCTCCACCCCATCGACCTCCACCCCATTGACCTCCACCTAATCTCTATCTCTTCCTCTTGATTCCTTACAGATAATTCCAAAAATAGCAAGTTGAAAACCTAAAAGTACCACCTTTTTTGCCTACGCCACATGGTGAAGTAAATATCAAACTTTGGCGGCTTAGGTCTTTATTTCTTCTCTGTAATGCCCCTATGTGGGTTTCTAAGATCTACTCATCCAGATCTACTACTGCTCCATACAACCCCTATGTGGGATTCTAGATCTATTGATCTTGATATGCTAATGATATATACTACTCCTATGTAGGTTCTTCCGATTAGCTGGATCTAGATCTACTACTTTTTCTCCTACTACTGCTTCTTCTTTGTATGGTCATCACTACAACTTCTATGGAAATTATAGATCCTCCTTGGTCTTTGTGTGTTACGGTCGTGATACTTGATGTATCAAACTATCATATTTGTTTGGCATCTTTCAAACTATATGTCAAAGCTTAAGGGTGCTATTCCCATATCTATGTTGATGCTAAAATACCTCCTGATGCTATGGCTAATGAAAAAGCCAAGCAAGCCTACACTCAATGGTCCAAAGATGATTCTAGAGTTATGCCATGGATGATTAATAATGCCAAATCAAGGATAAATCAATCTTGCCTTTGCCTTCAAAATTCCAAATCCATATGGGAACAACTGTCCCATGTCTACTCTCATCAACAAAATCCAAAGAAGGTCTTAAAGATCTTTAAGAGTCTGGTGAAAAAGGAGTATTCGACTAATGGATCTGTAGAAGACTACTTCAACCAATGCTTGACACACTGGGATGAATACAAAGTATATCATCCTCTTTCTATCGACATCAAAGAAGTTCAACTAAAACATAATGAACTTCAGTTGGTTCAATTCCTGGCTAGACTCCCTCCGTCTTTCTCTAGTATTGTTGACTATCTAGTGTTCCCTTCATTGAGGGATGTTCTCAAGTGCATTCAACTCCTTCCTTCCATGTCTTCACTACCTACTATATCTTTTGATCACTCGTCCTTTGAGGTCCGTTCACATCACTCTGGTCATGGATATGAACGTTGCCACAGTCATGGTCATGGTAGTCATGCTTCTGGTACTCTTAGATGTGGTCCTCATCCTGGCCCTATATGAGGACAACCGCAACCTCCTATTGTCAACTACTTTTGCAAATTCCATGGGCACACAAACCACAATGAGGAGTGTTTCTAGGAAAAATATGGTGCACCTGAATGGACAAACTAGGTCTCCTCTGATGACTGTGAAGATTCAACTACTACTGCCTCAAGTTCAACTTAGCCCATGATTGATTAGATTCACTCAGAGTTTGAAAAACTTCTCCAAGATCATCTATCCTTGCAAACACCTACTACATATGGAGGTTCTTTTGCTTTACTTGCATCTCCTTTTACTTATGTTAAAAATAAACAAGTCATTGACTTAGGAACATCAACTTATATTTATGCCTATTCTAACCTTTTTACTGGCTTATCTTAAACAATTTGAGTCCCTCCTATAAAAAAAGCTTACAGGACTTAATCCATGGTGCATGGAATTGGAAGTATATCTCTATATAAAAATATGTTGTTAAATTTTGTTTTATATGTTCCAAGATTTACACTTAATTTGGTATCTGTCAGTAAAACTGTGAAGAGACTTCGATGCTGAATAACTTTTTATCCCCATGGTTGTGTGTTTCAAGATCTAAATGAGGATGAGGATTGGCACGAGTCATGAAGGACCTGATGGAATATACTGCATGACTGTGTTGCAATCTATTGCTAATCTGCTATCTTATTATGTGACTGGTCTACAATGGCACTACCATCTAGGACATCCTTTTACTAAAAAACTACATTGCCTATTTCCTAATATTTTTGATAAATAGTTTTTGTATGAATCTTGCCAATTTGGCAAATAGATGCGGGCTATTTCTTATCAGAAGAAAGAATTTTGTTCTGAAAATCTTAAAGAATTTGGTTCTAAAAATCTTATTGATATTGTGCATGTCAATATCTAGTCACCCTATTCTGTTACTGGCTTGTCTGACTTTATCTATTTTATGACTTTTATTGATGACTATTCTAGGGCAACTTGGTTGTTTCTCTTATAGGGTCACAGTAGTATTTTGAACACTACTACCACCTTCTTTATTGAGATTCAAACCCAAATTAATACAACTATCAAAATCTTACCCACTGAAATGCCTTAGAATTTATGCAACAATCAGTTGATCCTTTTTGCACTGCTCGCGTTACCATTCATCAAACTTCCTGCTCTTACACACCACAACAAAATGGTGTGGTAGAAAGGAAAAATTGCCATCTTCGAGAAGTAGAATACACCATTCTTCTTCACTATCATGTTCCTAAGCATTTCTGGCCTAAAGCTATTTCCATGACGTGCTACTTAATTAACCATATGCCTTATTCTTTGTTGCATAATTGTGTCCTTTTCTCTTGCCTGTATCTCGATGCACCTTTATTTTCTACTCCTCGCATCTTTGGAAAAACTTGCTTTGTTAAGAATCTTCACACTGGGATATCTGAAGTAGACCCCCATTCCACTAAATGTGTGTGTCTTGGATATTCAAGAACTCAAAAAGAATATCAGTGATATGATATTATCAAATGATAATGGTTTATTAGTATTTATGTTGTCTTTTTTGAACACATTTCGTACTACTCTAACAAGGGGTCTAGTTTATCGAGTGATTTGTTGGATCCTACTCTTTCTGAGGTGGTAGAACATGATCAAAATTATTAAAGGTCTTCCTTCTCCTTTAAAGGTGCACACGAGAAGACATAAGGTTGCAATTCCCTCTTTAGCCCCTCAACAACTAGTCCCTCCCTCATCGGTAGATTAAAACACCTCTTAGGCAATCTCTGATCTACACCTTCCTATTAGTCAAAGGAAAGTGTTTGTTACTGAACTCATAATCTAACTAGTAATTTCTACTATACCACTAATCTTGGAGCTAGCTTTTCTTATTTTATTATTGCTCTCTCTATTGTGTCTATACTAGAGATTGCTAGACAATCTCTTAAGCATCGTGCTTAGCCTCAAGCTATGGAAAATGAAATGGCCCCCTTCACGATCGCATGACGTGGGATCTCGTTGATCGTCCTGAAAAGTCTCCTACATGTGGCTCCTATTGGATTTTTACTATTAAATTTCACCCATATGGGTCGATTGAACGAATAAAGGCTCATTTGGTAGGAACAGGTTATACTCAGACCTATGGGGTTGAGTACTTTGAACTTTTTTCCATGTTGCCAAACTTAGTTCTGTACAGATTCTTACATCTATTGCTATGAAAAATGATTGGCCTCTTTTTCAACTTGATGTTAAAAATGCCTTCCTATATGATGATTTACATGAGGAAGTCTACATGGAGTAACCACCTAGATTTGTGACTCAGAGGGAGTATTCAAAAGTATGCAGACTCACGAAGGTGATCAATGGCCTAAAACAAAGCCTATGAGCATGGTTTGGTAAATTGAGTTGGATTCTTCTAAAGTTTAATTTTTGATGCTCGCATTCAGATCACTATATTTTTATTAAAGTGACCTGTTTCGAGATTGTCATTCTTATTTTCTATGTGGATGATATAATTTTTTTTGGTTGTTGATATGAAGATATTAAATAGAGCAAAAGATATCCAAAACAACACTTTGTTACTAAAGATATTAGAAAAGTCAGGTACTACAAGGAATTGAAGTTTCCAGTTCATCATGTGGTGTCTGTCTAGAAATATTTCTATATCTTGTGACAAAAACTAGAATACTTGGTACTACCTGCTAGCACCCCTCTAGATCCCAGTACCAATTCAGATGATGAATCTTCACGTCCCTATCATTATAACCACCAATACAAACGATTGATTGGTAAGTTTATCTATCTTACCATGACTAGAGATGATAGTACTACTGCTGTTGGACTTGTCAGTAGACATCTAGATAAACCTCGATAATGTCATTGGGATGTTTTCAGTCATATCGTGAAATATCTAAACAATCTCCAGGGAAAGGGTTACTGTATCATAAAAATGGGCACTACAAACTGACTTGATATATGAATCTGATTATGCTAGTTGTAGATGTGATAGGAAATCTACCTCTGACTATTGTACTTTTTTTAGAGAGTCTAGTTACATGGCACTATAAGAAGTATGCCATGGTTTCTTGGTCTAGTACTAAAGTAGAATACAAAGCTATGAATCATAATGCTTGTGAATTAATGTGGGTCTAAGGACTTCTCAAGGAATTTGACATATCTGATTCTGATCCTATTCCAGTGCACTACAATAATAAATCCTTCATTTTTATTGCCAACAATTCCACCTTTCATGAGCGCACCAAGCATATTGATGTGGATTTCCACTTTGTTCACAAATCTACTCTATTTGGATGCATATGCACTCCTTATCTCTAGACTAAAGATCAGATAGCTGGCATTATCACCAATATACTTTCCAAGACTCGCTTTGCTACACTAGTGGGCAAGCTGGGCATGTTTGACATCTATGCTCTAGCTTGAGGGAGAGTATTAGTATATATGATTTATGTTTTATGTTTTTGTTTTGTTGTGTGCTTTAGACTTGTCTTGTCTTTATATTTTCTTTTATACCATATTGCCTAATTCTATTTCTCACTTACTCTCTTATCCTATAAAAGAGAGTGCATTATATTTGTGTAAGACACATCAAATAAATGTTTTCTTGTTCCATAAATATGATAGCATGAAACTTGCGACACTTAACTATCCAACTAATATATGTTATATATCCTCTATACACCAAAGTAAGAGGACCAATTTCTATTATGAAACCAGTAATGTCAGATCGATAGAGGACAAATCAAGTGAACATGTGGGCTGCTCAATGTTTGTGATCTATTGAGTTAGAAGTGCACATACCCCAAAAGGTGCAAAGACAAGATCAATGAAATCAATCATAAAACATCAATGGGTTGCACAATAAATATATAATGACAAATATCTAGAACATATACCTCAACATGCCAACAAAGCCCCCACAACTCTTACGGGGCCAAATGCACCCACCAACACTAGGAAATATGACATCAAATTTGGCAGTGAAATTTTTTTATTTACAGCCATATACCCCTTATGTAGAAAATTGAGTCAATAAATATGAATTGGTAAGGAAGGTTGCAAGGTTTGTACCTAGTCCTAGAGCAACTCCAACAACTTATCCTTGCATTAGCGTGCTTCTTCAAGCAACACTCATGTAGTCATTGACAATAGCCTACTAGTGCAACACCACAGATGACGGCTGACTTCGTCCTCCTAGCAGCTGGCAATAGCCTCCAAGACTCTACATAGTCCATGTGGACCATCAAGAACTCCATGTTGCGCTACCAGAGCCAAGAGAAAGAAGTTGTCCCTTCAAACGTCAACCTACCAGGGCTGATTTTCTCTCCTATGTTGTTGTTCCATTGCTGCCTCTCTCTTTTATGGGCATGACTTGCTCGGGCTCTCTAGTTAACACAACTAGAGTCAGAAACATTTTTGGATGATCTCTGAAAGATATGAATACCCCTCTATTTATAGTACAAACAATGTCAGGGCTTCTAGATCAACTGGGAGTCTAAGAGACAAAATTTCATGAATTTTCTAGAAGTTGCAAACCATGAAAATGATTGGTTCCCATCTGAATCGATCAGTTTACCTATGAAACACTAGTTCAACACTTGAACTGATGGGTTCACTTTCTTTCCTAATTTCAATCACATTGGCTTTCAATATTAGAATAATGCACAACATGACATCAACATCAATCCTTGATCCAATCGTATTGGTCATGGAACTGAGTGATTCATAAGTTGAACTGGTCATTTTAGACCTTGAACCAATTGGTTCACTAAATGAACCAATCGATTAATGCCCCATTTTAGGCAATGTTCAGACAATGTACTTTAAGTTGACCTGACACTTGAATCAATTGGTTCAACAGTTGAACTGATTGGTTCACAGTCCTGCCAGTCAATTTTCAACCATTTTATAAGTAGAATACCCAAACACTTTAGTAATCAAGTTAAACACCATTCATGACTAAATCCTATTCCAGGTGCATCCTATGCATGTGCTCCTATAGGTCCCATGTTACATTATTAGTGAATGTCCATAACCAATTTATGACATCACAAGCAATGAGTGGTATCTACCAACACATCATTGCTACCCAAGTAATTAGAAAGTTAGAGAACAACTTCAACCTACAATACATGATGAGTGTTACCGTGATTGTATTAGTTCCTTTGTCTCTGATATCCCGTTTGAAATCAAGACATGGAATCATCATCCTCTCCATGTTCCTTGAACTAGAGCAGACTACATGAGATACATATGAGCTCAATATCACATATTGACTCACACGAGCATGGCCATGTGGCCAAGATATCAATCTTCTATAGGTGGGGAAAATCCCATATACATCACTCACACTCATCCCGTGTATCACAATGTACCTGAGCACCACCTTTATGGCAACCCTTATTCAAGGTCACGTTGAATGGTGTCAAAATACATTGAATGACATTTGATGAGTGTGGTGACTTTAGATGTAAGAACCACAATCACCACTTTCACTATGAGAGTCGATTCTAACTACCATTACACAGTCTTCATGTGTCATTCTCAAGGTGGGTCTATTTGATACACTGTTCTCTTGACATGTATCTATGTGTCTGGTTATATATCGCATATCATGACTGATGAGATTCTATCATCAATCAACACACACTGTAGTCTTATCTATTATTGTTATCTATTTGCTGCCATAGTAATATTTCACTAGGGACATAACAAGAATGTATATTCTCTTATCATACATATGATCTCATTGTTCATGTCCTGAAGATGAAGACATATGTCATTGAGTATCATCATTCTTTAGACATTTATTATGTTACATCATTATCTTATAACTGAATAAAATAGAATAAATGGAGTTGCCTTTATTATCATTATAAAATCAACTACATGATGCCTCATTACAATCAACACATGATTGGCTCTCTAGGCATATATGCCAATACACTCCCACTTGCGCTTAGAGCCAATCACTCATGAATCACATTCCAAGTGATCAAACATGTCCATCATGCTTCTATTTTGTAATTGCTTCCATTAGTGGGTCAACAACATTGCCTTTGGTTAGTATTATGCAAATATTCACATCTCCTTATTGTACAATCTCTCGTATGAGATGGAACCATTATAGTATGTGCTTGGAACACTGATTTGATTTGGGTTCCTTAGCCTGTGTAACAGCTTTATTGTTGTCACAATACAAATCTATTGCATCGCTAATGCTTGGAACCACCCCAAGTTCAAGTATGAACTTCTTGATCTAGACAACTTCCTTTACTGCATTGGATGCAACAATATACCTGTCCACTATTATAGAATCAACAATTATCTCTTGCTCAGAACTCTTCTAGCTCAAAACTCTGTTGCTAAGGCAAAACATAGATCTTGATTGTGATCGAGAATCATCTTTTTTAGTTTGGAAGCTTGCATCGGTGTAACCCCTTACACCCAACTTTTCCTCACCACCATATACAAGAAACTGATCCTTAGTCCTTCGCAAGTACTTAAGGATTTTTTTATCGACAATCCAATGACTCTCACTGGGGTCTGACTAATATCTACTCATCATGCTCAAGGCATACAAGACATCAGGACAACTACATAACATTGCATACATGGTAGATCCAATTGCAGATGCATATAGAATCTTGCTTGGTCATTCCTGTTCTTCACAAGAACTGGGACATTGGGCTTTAGAGAGGAAAATTCCATGAGACATGGGTAATTTTCCTCTCTTTTAGTCCTACATGTTGAACCTCTTCAACACTTTGTCAATGTAAGTACTCTGGCTTAGGACAAGAAGCCTTCTAGATCTATCTCTATAGATCTCAATTCCTAATATATAAGATGCTTCACTTAAATCATTCATAGAGAAGGTACTTCCCAGTCATTTCTTTACCATCTATAAAGTAGAAATGTCATTCCCCATCAATAGTAAGTCATCTACATACAATATGAGGAATACAACTATGCTCCCAATAACCTTCTTGTACACACAGGGTTCATCTTCATTTTGACTAAAACCAAACCCTTTGACTATCTCGTAAAAATGAAGATTCTTGCTCCGAGATGCTTGCTTCAATCCATAGATTGAACTTTTCTTCTTACAGACTTTATTAGATTCCTTTATATTTATAGAACCATCAGGCTATGTCATATAAATATCAACAAGAAGATTCCCATTAAGGAAAGTAGTTTTAACATCCAATTTTCTAATCTCATAGTCATAATAAGATGCAATGGCAAGCATGAACCTGACAGACCTAACCATGGAAACTGGTGCAAAAGTTTGCTCATAGTCAACACCTTGAACTTGTTTGAAGCCTTTTGCAACCAATATGCCCTTATAGGTTTGTACATTACCATCCATGTTGGTCTTATTCTTAAAGAACCACTTGCACCCTATGGGTTTTACCCCTTCAGGTGGATCCACCAAGGTCCATACCTTGTTGGTGTACATTGATTCCATCTCAGGTCTAATGTCCTCAAGCCATTTCTCAGACTCTGGTCCCTTATTAGCTTCTAGGTAGGTTGTTGGCTCATCATCTATGACCAACAAATTGCCTTATTGAGTCATAGGATAACCAAATCTTTTAGGCTCAAGGCGTATCCTAATAGATCTATGAGGTTCTTGTGTTACATGAGGAACTTGATATTCCAAAAACAATTATGCATCTCCTTGTTCATTATGTACCTCTACGGGTTCAATGTTTTCTTGTTGGTCTTGAACCTCTTTGAGTTCTACTTTTCTCCCACTAATTTCTTTGGAAATAAATTCCTTTTCTAGAAATGCAACATCTCTAAAGAAGAACTTTGTTTTCAGATGGGTTATCCAAGTAGTGTTTCTTGGTTTCTTTGGGATATCCAAGAAAATAACATTTATATGATCTAGGGCCAAGCTTTTCAGGAAAGGTTTTCCTCACATAAGCTTCACATACCCAAATTCTCATAAAAACATTTTGGGATGCTTCCCAGTCCATATCTCATATGACGTCTTTTAAACCAATTTAAATGGTATGCGATTAAGTGTAAACACTACAGTTTCTAAAGCATATCCCCAAATGGAAGTTGGAAGATCAGTAAATCTCATCATTCATTACACTATATATAGTAATGTGTGATTCCTTCTTTCTGACACACCATTATGTTGTGGTGTTCCAGGTGGAGTCTGTTGTAAAATGATACCACGGGCTTAGAGAAGGTCCTCAAACTCTTGGCTTAAGTATTCTCCACCTCTATCAGAATGAAGTTCCTTAATACTTTTTCCAAGTTTGTTCTATGATTCATTCATGAAATCCTTGAACTTTTCAAGGGTTTCTGACTCATGTTTCATCAAGTAAACATAACCATACCTACTGAAGTCATCTATGAAGGCAATGAAGTACTGATAACCACCTCTAGCATTTTTCTAAAAGGCCCACATACATAATTATGTTTGATTCCTAATAGATCATTTTCCCTCTAACTGTTATCGGTGAAGGAGTCTTTTTCATCTTGCCTAACAAACAAGTTTCACATGTCTCTATTGATTTGAAATTAAAAGAGTCCAGATAAGCATCTTTATGGAGTCTGGATATGCATTTCTCATTTATGTTCCCTCGACAATAATGCCAAAAGTATGTTTGGTTTGAGTTCTCTAATTTTTCTCTTTTGGTATTTATGTTATACATGCTTGTCTCAAAATCTATCAAGTATAAACCATAAAACATTGGGGCATTGACATAAAAGATCCCATCTTTAATAATTGAACACCAACCATTATTTATAGGAAATTTGAATATGTTCTTTATCCAAACAATATACATATATGATGTTACTATTAATGGGAGATACGTAGTAGCAGTTCTCTAACTATATAACAAGCCCACTCAATAGAGATAACTCATAGGTTCCAACTATACTGGAAATAACTCTTGATCCATTAGCAACAAACAGTTCAATCTCACCTTTCTTCATAGGTCTAGTTTTTTTTCCAGATGCTTCACATCAGAGAAAATGTGTAATACACATCTAGTATCTAGTACGCAAGATAAATAAGTAGTGAAGTTAATATCAATGATGTCTTTCTTTATCTTGGTTTCCTTACCCCTCTCCTTATTTTGAGTGTAGAAGACTTGGACTTTAGCTTAACCTCAAAACACTTCTTGGCTTTGCCTTTGTCCTTTGAATCTATTCAACTAATCACCATCACAAGTTCTTTCCTTCTTAATTTGTACCTTGAAATTTATCAACATGCCAAGCCACTTTGGCAGCAGTTTAGCCAAGTTACTCGAGTGATAACATTCGATAAACTGGCTATATGATTCAGAAAATGATTGTAAAATCATATTTGTCAACAACTCTTGACCTAAAGGAAATCTCAGTCTTTCTAGATGTTCCACATGCCCAATTATATTGAGCACATGGGGCTCTACTGGATCTCTCTATGTTAGTTTAAACTCAAACAATAACTTAGAGACATTATACCTTTCTTGCTTTTCATTCTATTTATGCAACTCATAGTTCATGCATCCCAACATAATGATTTTGATGTGCACAAAATCATTGGCATGCTTCAAGTAAGCATCCATTTCATCCTTAGGCACATATGGAGCGGGTTCCACTAATACTGGTGTTTCAAAGATATAGAGAATGCTTCTCAAAGTCCTAAATTAATTATGGAAGTTTATCTTGTTTAGATTGTCCTTTTTGAGGACCAACCACAATGATTGTGTGTTTTCCATTTTATCTACAAGAGTAAAATTTACACTTCATCAAAACACTTTTGATTTGATTTGATAATATTGATGATATCAGTTAGACCTTTAATTAATTATTGCTCCCTTTATTTTGTTCAAATTGATATCCCTCACTATAAATCCAGAATATTGTAGCTTATCATCTTCTAGTGAGCTAGGAACCATATTTCATCATATCATGAGTCATCTTTGACTGATCACCCCCCAACTTGACTATTTAGGTAGGAAACTTTTACTAATTGCATCTAACTACAACTCTTGGAGAGATGGTGTATACAACTCCTTGTCACATTCCATCTCCATGCTTCTAGGCACTTAATCTCATTAAGGCTACCTACTTAAGCCTAACCTAAAAGCCAACACAATAGAATAAGTACCCTACTTTGGCAGATCTACATATCTACCATCACACTTCCATAAGATAGACAATGCACCATACTTAGAGATAACCTATGCTTAGTCGATCAAGTTTTTTATGTGTGTCTCTTTCGGAAAACATCTTAGAATGAATATTTGATTTTTTGGATTATATATAAATAAATAAATAAATGTATATATGTATATATATATATCCAATCACCACATACTTATATGTATCATATACATACTATATCCACAAATGAAACATGCAATTATAAAACACGAGCGATGGTTATGGCCATAATGTTGTAATTACTTGGATCTACAAGGAATTACTACCACCTAAGGTCCACATCATATGTAACAACCTATTGTTGATGAAGATCTTATTGGATCCAGTCTGGGTCAATCGATTCAAGTCTTGAACCGATCAGTTGGCCACCTGGTCAGTTGATTGGTCTCTTTTATTAATTGATAGGTTCTCCAATTCAAGTGGCGCCTGGAGTCCTCCAGTTGATCGGTTGGCCACAAGTCGATCAGTTAGCTCCTCTTATCGTCTGGCCTCCTCAGTCCTCTAGTTGATCAGTTTGTCTGGTGCAAAACACCTTCTTTGCCATAACAGAAAATAAAAACTATACTATTCCTATTTAACTTATTACATTGTAATAAGGAAACCTTGAGTTACATTAAAGGGGAACATAGGAGGGAAAGAACTAATACTTTTACATATGGATAAGGGAGAAAGAGTGTCAGTATGTAGATTGAGATATAAATAGGAATAACAACCATCCAACCATGCACAAAGATCTAGGGGTTATTGGCCATATCCATGCTTACATTCACCATCAAAACAAACTTTTAGGGTGGCACATATAAATTGCATATATATCATATCATCTATATATAGGGATTGCGTGTGGTATTTAATTGGATATGCACTTTAATCATTTAAATATTGACATCGCATGTAATAAATAATTAATAAAACTAAAAATCCGTTCATATCAATTAGATCCCAAAACATAGTAAATGTCGTTGCTCAAAAACTAATGTGGAGAAATATGGCATCAGATATGGCAGAGAATTTTTTTTATTGCAATATTTCCCTTATACAACAGATCACCTCAACAACTATGAATCGGAAAGGAAGGTTGCAAGGCATGTACCTGGCCTTGGAGCAAGTACAATGACTTATCCTTGCAACAACGTGCTTCTTGTTCAAGAAACACTTGACCAGTCGTCATTAATGGCCTCCTGGTGTAACACCATGGACAGTGGCTGAAGGGTCCTCCTAGGATATGGAAATAGCCTCCACGTCTCTACGTAGTCCACACAAACCACTAGGAACTCCACATTGCTCTATCAGATTAACGGGAAGGAGTTATCCCTTTGGACACCAACCTTCTAGGGTTGATTTTCTCTATCTGTTGTCTTTCCGTCACCATCCATCCATTTTATGGCAACTTGCTCCGGCTGTCTAGTTACCACAACTAGAGAGGACAACATTTTGGAATGATGTTTGAAATCCATGACTACCCCTCTATTTATATGAGGGTAGGGTCATTGTTTCTAGATCAACTAGGAGTCAAAGAGACAAAATTTCAAGAAGCTACTAACCATGAAACAATCGGTTCACATTGAGCTGATCAATTCACCTATGAAACGATCAGTTCACACCTGAACTGATAGGTTCACCTATGAAACAATTGGTTCAACATCTAAACTGGTATATTCACTTACTTTCCTATTTTCAATCACATTGGCTTTCAATATTTGACTAATGCACAACATGACATTAGCATCAATCCTTGATCTAATCATATTCATCATTGAATGGGGCGATTCATATGTTGAACCGATCATTTCAGACCTTGAACTGATTGGTTCACTAAATGAACTAGTTGATTCATGCCCTAGTTCAGACAATGTTCAACCAATGTAGTTTAAATTGACCTGACACTTGAATCGATCAGTTCAACACTTGAACTGGTCAGTTCATAGTCCTGTCAGTCAATTTTCATGCACAATTGTTTAAATTGAATACCTAAACACTTTAGTAATCAAGTTAAATATCATTCATTAATAAACTCCTATTCCAGGTGCATCCTATGCGTGTGACCCTATAGGTCCCAAGTTACATTGACAGTGAATGTCCATAACCAATTTATGACATCACAAGGAATGAGAGGTATCTAGTAAGACATCATTGCTACCCAAGTAATTGGAAAGTTGGAGAACACCTTTGACCTACAACCTGTGATTAATGTTACCATGATTGTATTAGTTCCTTTGTCTTTGATATCTGGGTTGAACTCGAGGCATGGAATTGTCATCCTCTCAATGTTCAATCCATGTTCCTTGAACTAGAGCAGACTGTATCAGATACAAATGAGCTCAATATCTCATATTGACTGACATGATCATGGCCATGCATTTCTCAATCTCACTTATCAAGTGGCCATGATATCAATCTAATGTAGGAGAGACAAATCCCATCTAAATCACTCACAATCATCCCCATGTGTCACAATGTATCTGAGTACCACCTTTATGGAAACTTTCATTTAAGGTCTTGTTGAATAGTATCAAAATATATTGAGCGACATCTGGTGAGTGTAGTGACTTCAGATCTAAGAACCGCAATCACGACTATCACAATGAGATATGATTCTAAATACCATTTCATGGTCTCCATGTATCACTCTCAAGGTGGGTCTATCCAATACATTATTCTCTTAACATGTATCTATGTTTTTGGTTTGATGTCACATATCATGACTGATGCAATTCTATCATTAACCCACACACTCTCTAGACTTATGTATTACTGTTGTCTATTTGCTTCACAATAATATATGACTAGGGACATAAAAAGAATGTATGTACTCTTGTCATACATATGATCTGATTGTTAAGGTCCTCAACTTTATGACATATGCCATCGAGTATCATCATTCTCTAGACATTTATTATGTTACATCATTATCTCATAACAGAACAAATGAAATTGCACCTTTTACTATTATTATTACTATTACTATTATTATTATTATTATCATCATCAAATCAATTACTTCATGCCTCATTACAATTATTAGTTGATTGACTCTCTAGGCATACATACCAACATCGTCTTCAGAAACACATGAACTGGTGGGTATACATGCATCCCCGACATCCACATCTACCGGAATGGGGAATCATCTGGTCTTGCCTCAATTTCTAACATTGTTGGAAAAGACACAACAAACAACTAGGAAAAATAGGAAAGCTATCACAAGCCTGGAAGAGAACCAAGGGTTGTTCATACCCTACACTTTCCCCTTCCGGAAGAAGACCCATAGCAACTAGGTCTACTTTACCTCATTCTCAATGGTCATATCCACACATTCTTTAAATAGGTGCATTTCTAGAAGATGAGGAAGAAAAACAAACCCCTAGGATTGCCTCTCCTAAAAGGTTTTGATTAATATACCTTCGAAATCCAAATTGATAATCCTTGGAAACTCATTTGGGGTGATGTCTAACGCACCATACTGAAAATGAATGAATTGGTGTTCGGGGAAAGTACTTGCGAAAAATAAGAAGGGATGCTAATGGGATATTTTCTTATTAATAGAAGGCAACTCCCCTCATATATATAGAAAAGGAGGCAAGTACAAGGGAGGTGTACTTAACCCTAATGGGCTAAGACAATTAGGAACATATGACATAACAAACTAAATAACAATAATTCTAACACCCCCCCTCAAGTTGGAGTATGGGTGATATGCATATCCAACTTGAACTTACAAGATCAATTAGACGGAATGAAAACTACAAAATGTCACTCCCATACAAGATTTTCACTCCCCCTTAAACATGATTCTACAGAAACAATTTGATGACACCACCTTTTAAGTTGTATTCTGCATACTGGAAATACTTGAGCTTTAGAGAAGGTCTTTTGAAGTACATATGGAATGAAGAATATATGGTAAATAGAATCCAAAAGTAAAAAAAACATTCGCCACCATAAATTTGGAGAACACGATGAAAAACACCATGGTATGCCATCTTCTATGAAGAGGAATGTGCGAGTAGTATAAGTACAATCAACAAATCCCACATATATAACACAACATGAACACGGAGGCACCTTGTTGATGTAGAAGTAGAGGTATCTTCAAACCATTTGAGAAGTATAGTAAACTAGAATTAACGTATAAGACCACATACACATGCATAATGTGGCAGCAACACAGACTGGATGAGGTGCTGATGACTACCATATTTATTCCTTAAATCTAATGCATGGACCTTGGGGGATTGATAGAAATGAAGGTCGCCATCAAGGAGAAACCCAAGTAGATCAGTAGAAGATCCATTTCAGTAGATGCAACTTAGATAAGACATAACTAAAATAGCTCGGTGAAGATAAAAACTGGATGCAACATCAACCTTGTGAATACAAATTTTGCAGGTTAGAAATTGAAGAAATTTTGAAAAGTTTGATGTTAAGAAGAAACCATATGTCACATGAGAATGTTGAAAGAATTATTAACTAAAACAACAATACCAAAAGAGAGAATAAGAGGCTAAAATAAGCACAACAAGCTCTGTCATGAAATACATAATGTGGTATGAGCGCAAAAAGCTTGGTGTCATGCTACAATTGAGATCTTTGGATGAATCAAAGTGGTATGTAACTGGAATAAGGAAACACACATAGGTGACCTATATGCACATAATGACATGAACACAAATAAGCACATTGTCATTGGGAAAGAGACACACCAATGATGCATGAGATACACGATGCTTAGTGGGAATAATGCACCACAAAACCATCAGAAAGATAGAAGTGTTGAAGAATAAGAATCCCCATGGAGATCAAAATAGCCTAAACTAATACACATAATCTTTCTCATACTCTCTCTCTCTCTTCTACTCCCCCACACCAATTATGAAGCGATTGAGTAGTTGACGTGGAAAATAAACAATACCCCTACACGTGAAAAGGGATACACACATAAGGTGGTAGGGAGATTATTGTCTTGTATCATCTTGCCACAAATTTCTATTTTCATCCCACATGTGTAGAGAAGAACTTGACCAATGGGCCACATAATACTGCCAAAAATGTCAATAATACAAGAAGCAAACACCACATTCATCATTGGTCTTCATATTATCAAATGATAGCAGCTAGAGAAGAGCGTGCCTAATATTACTTATTTATTAGTCTTTTCAAAATCATATTTATAAATGTGGTAGGTGGGACCTTAGACAATACCTTTACTTTTGATTTTTAGGAAGTTACCACAAACATCTATACACACTAATACGACCCCTATACAAAGTCAATGATGGAATACCGATGTAATTGCTCATATCTTCCTTGATCAGAGAATGCACTTCTCACATGGGAATTTATAGATAACAAATCATAGGGGCCCTGGTCATACAATGAGTAGTTTACATCAAATAAAAAATCATGAACGACGGCTCAGGTTCTTATTCCAGATCCATGCCGCGTGTGGTGAGGCCATATTTGAGATGACTATTAGGGAGTTGCAAAGTCAAGATTGTGTCGATGCTTCTGGTTGAGTAAGATGAAAACTACAATGACCAAAGAAGAATAGACTATGGATGGAGCCACGACCTATATGTTGTGTTTGTATACACTAGATCTATATGAAGGGGATTAAAGAATAAAATATGATAATAGGGATCTCCTATGTATGATGATCTTGGTGGTGACTATGGGTAGGACTCGGGGGTGGTAGATAACGATAATGATGGTCGAGATATAGAGTGTTAGTAAGAAGGTCAATTTTTTTATATCAAAGAATAAGAAGAAAAGAGACAACTATGGAGGGTGGTATGATGCTTGACGAGTGACCAAGATAAAAAAATAATGGCCACCAACATGCAGAGACTCTTTTTCTCTCTCTTCCTAGGTTATGATTGTCGCTCTGTTATGATAGTAACAAAATAAGATGAGAAGCTAATGAGATATTTTATTGTTGATAGAAGGCAAACTCCCATCCTATGTATAGAAAAGGAGGAAAGTCATGGGAAGCAAACTTAACACCCTAATGGCCAAGACAATTAGACCCATATGACATAATAACATAACTAAAAATAATAGTTCTAATAGTACTCAATCATTGGGATAACATAGTTTTTGTCTACAATCTTGCATCTACAAACACCATTGGAAGTGTCTCTACAAGAGCCAACTCAGTAAGCACCAGAAGCATGTATAAACATCTCAATCCTCACAACGAGCTCTAAAAAAATATATTCAACCCTAACATCCTAAAAGAAAATGAGAAGAACAAAGAAATAATCAAAGTCATGCAAAAATCAATCAAAGCCCAATCTAGAGTCAGTTATAATAGAAAATAACTCATGTTGAAAATATGAAAGTTATACCTCATTGTTATGTCATGGATGGTTAAAATTCATCCATAACAAACTTAGAGCCAACACAAAGTCCTTAACATGGAAGAACTCTTTATGAATCCTTTCTACACTAGAATGGGAAATACCTAAAGAAAAATAATGATCAAAATTTTTTTTAGTCTGTTTACAAAAAAAAAATATTTAGGACTCACTTGGGATAAGAATAAGCTCCCACTCCCTTGTAAAAAATCATATATTCCTTATGGAAGGAATCCTACTCAGAGATACCACTCTAATCCCAACCGTGCCACTCATTGAGAAACACCATTAACAATCACTCAAAACAAAGACACTACAACATTAGCTTTGCAACACAAGTTGACTCAACTTAGTTGGCCGCTAGACGGTTACATCAACAACAAAACATTAAAAAACATATAACAACTCAAAACACCAACTTGTCATATTCAACCTCTCAAATACAAATAAAGTTTGCAATTCAATAACTCAAAATTGTTATGAAGGACAAAAGTGATGGATTAAATGCTAAAAGTAGAAGGTTACTGAATCCTATCAGGAGTATGGAAATCAATGAAAGAACACTAAAAATGCTAGATCCACCACCCCTACACGTACATTAGTTGCTCTTTGAAGAGTGGATGAAGCACATACATAAGAATGTCCCTTTCTATAGGTGATTTCAACTATAGAATGCCTCGTGCTATGAGCTTTGTTGCTCCGACTCTACCACTGCTTCTTCAAAATGAGGTCTCTTGTATCCGCCACTATATAAAATAGGGGATGAGGAAGTCAGTGTTTGTATTCCACTCATTTGTCCCTTTGAAAAGATATTTTTTCATATATCATGCAATTGTGTTGCTATATTTTGGGCAGAATTTCCAAAAACCTTAAAATTCAAAAGAATTCTTAGAAAATTTAGGAAAGTAAAAGTAAAATACTCAAATACCTATAAAAATATCTAGATCTCATATCTTGCATTGTAGTTACAATGAAGATAAAATCACTTTATTGCCCCTGAGGAAAAGACTACTTTCAAATTCTAAATCTTGGACGTGGTTCACACTCCTCGATTAAATAAATTTATCTTGACTATTTTGATGCCTTGGTTTCTTTAAATTACAACTGAAACATAATTGATCTTGACCCTGAGTCACCTAAAATTTATAGTCCTATCTCATATAGGCATCGACATCTCCTCATTATGGTCCTAAACCAAGACCTCAAACTAGATCAAATTCCTCATACAGAAAGCCCGCACTTGAATAGGCACCTTACATTTCAAAACCCTACAATTAGTAGGTATATACATTTTATATTCTAATCAAGACCTCAAACTGAGATAACTGCATTTTCCACATCATGAATAGGCACCCAATCAATCCCTACCATGAGTAGTCAAAATGTTTTCACTATTGCTTGTCAAGACCTACCATGAGTAGGCAAACATGCGTGCATCATGGCATTTAAGCCCTACCATAATTAGGCAATCCTATTTTTTCATTGGAATTCAAGCTCTACCATTAGTAAAAAATCCTACATCTTCAATCAACACTCAAGTTCTACCCTAAGTAGGTAATCCTCATACTTTTGTTTTTGCATCAAAGCCCTATCCCGAGTAGGAAAACCATTTTCATCTAAGCCCTAATCTAAGTAGACATTCCATTTTTATTAAGCCATACTCCATGTAGGTACCTTATTTGCATTTAAACCCTACCAAGAGTAGGTACATCATTTTCATTTAAAATATAAACCTCAATATGTACATCATTTTACGACATTGGATAATTAAAATATTATATTTTTAAGATCAAATATAATATCTTTTTTCTAATGAACATGAAACCCCAACAAATCTGACTTACATGCACCCCAACTAGTGAGATCTAGGTCCACATGCTAGAGTATTCCACTTTTTTCATGTAGAGGCTGACTACATGACAAGAAAAATTTCACTTCTGAGACACACATTTTATGGGTCAAACTTAGGTAATTTTTGGGATTTATCAAGCCGCACTAGCTAAGCGAACTCCTTGTCAACCAATTTTCTATCTTCTTTATAGTTCAACATGTATGTTGTGTTGAGGTATTTTAAAACCTTCCCACCACCATTTTCCCTATTTGCCTCACTTTGATATGGTGATGTTGCTTTTCAAGAAGTGCTCATTAAACCCCATATGGAGCTTAATTGAGACATGGTAATTTACAAATGATTATCCTTGTGTGCTTTGTGTCTTTCAAAATGACTAAACTAAACCAATTCAACAAAAAATGAACAAACAATACCTAAGTTGACTGTGACCAAATCCTAAGCGACTTGACTCACACCCTATATCACCTATATTAGAACATGATTAATTTGACTTGATTCAATAATTTCATGACATAATTGTTGACTCAAGTTCATATTGAATATACCCTTGTTTTGATGATGACTTACCATTCCACTTATTTGTTCTTAATGTTTCTACTTGAGTGATTTAAAATTAGGTATAGACACACTCCAAATTCCCTAACTTGCACATCCTAACTTGGAGAAATACAAGTCAAAATCAATGCAAGTGTACTTTTGAGGAAAAAGGTATATATCCATTAGAATCATGTTGTAAATCACTTGTAATGATTGTATGACTTGAAATTAAGCTAAGAAAAAAATAGGAGCACTTAAATCAAATATTTAAGCACTTTTATGGCACTTTCCAAAACTCATCACATGAACTGTTATCGGATGAGTTTCATCTAGGATAAACTCGACCGACACCCTTGATGGATCTTGAGAACTGCCAGATTCTATCGAGTTTCCCTAGGACAAACTCGACCGACATCTTGCACTGAGCTAATCAAATTTAAGATGTTGATTGAGTTTCATCTAGGATTAACTCGACCGACAATTAAAATTGATTTGTCACATGGTATCATCAATCGAGTTTCCTAAAAAGTAAACTCGACCGACCGCACTGTATGTATGTGTAGAAAAAGTGTTTCTAGTCATTTGAGTCTTGCAAAACTAAAAAATAGATCCGTTGCAGCACCCCAAATGACTATATTTCATCCTTAAGTGCTTCTACTAGCTAGTAGGAATCCCCAACTATGGGCCTCATCCCATGGTTAGACAACCACCATGAAGGTCCCTATACTATAGTTGAGAGAGATTTGCCTCCTTCCACTCTCATAAGCTTAATCACTTGCTACATCCATTAGAGTGAGTAGGAGCTTTTGAAGAGAGCTAGTACTACATGTATATCTTGTGAGACTCTCACTTCCTATACCTCCCAATCTCTTATTCAACCTTGAAGATAAAGATTATCTCTCTTAGCTAAGAGAGGTGACGAAGAAGAAGGGAAGGAGTCCCTTGGTGAAAGATCCTCCTTAGCGTAGGTGAAATCAAAGGAAGAAGATGTGATGACCCTGAATTTTAGGTTTCTAAAACCTAAGGTAGTATTTGAGGACCATGAAATCTATGTTGATGGTTGATACCTAATTGATGAATTGGCTATCCAATGATGGACTCTTAACACAACTAGGGGTTGATTGGAGATACGATGTATGATTTTGACATCTAATTGAGTTCAATTGGGATGGACGAGTTTTGCTAACTAATTTAGTGTTTATGAGATTAAACATCCATCTAGTGATATGTTTGGATTTGAATGATTATATAGTGAACTTTTGGATATGATAACAGCCATACTAGTTGGATTGAACTTGTTTGATGAAGATTTGAGGATTAATTGAATTTTGTGTAAGGTTTATACCCTTAGTTATGATTATTTGAGAAATTGAGTTATATGACCAAATCTTAGAATTTTGAGTTCAGATTAATGATACAAGGTTTTATGTGATGTGGAACCCATGATTCAAATTTCAGTTGAATCAAAGGTTTGTACTAAAATATGTGGAGGTTTAAAATTTGAGAGATAATTGGAAATAATTAAATGCTAATTATCCCTTGAATATCATCTGACTTAGGAAGAGAAGTTTATCACTCAGTCACACTGGACAAACCCTTGCTGAGCGCAGCCCAAAGCCTGGCAGCGTGGCCTCATCGTACTCATTCTTAGGAGGCTGTTACGATTGGATGCCTTGACTCCGTCTCCTATCTCCGAACATTGCTGATCAGGGGACTGAACATGCTGTTGTACCTTCCTGAATGCATAACACAGAGACTGAGGTTCAAAGTGCAATCCCAATGGCACTATTAGCCTGGCCTCACCGAGACCTATCCATGGACCCCTTACACAGATTATGTTGTTTCTCTTCTGAGAAACCCCAAGTCCAACTCCCACGGCTTCTCCAATGCACCCTACATGTGGGTGCCAAATGGAATGTGAAGAAGAAACAGAGGTGGAAGGCGCTATCTTCGGGGCTTTGTCAGCAGTACAAACCACAATGAAAGGTTGGCGGCCCTTTTCCGATTCTTGAGAGGCGTTGGGGAAGCCCCAACTCACCTAATGAACCCAATCTCATCAGAGAATGAGATGAGATTAGATGGTGCCTTACAGATTGCCCTCATCATTGATTGAGCTGCAATGGACTTTTGGAAGGTTTGGTGATGCTTCATGGGGTGTCAATTTGAGGTTGGAGGCCTATATGCGATTGCCCCTTCTGCTCCGCCACAACAGCCGTAAGCGACAATGATGGCTGTGCGCGCGGCATTGCAAGGCGAAGAAGAAGACTTGAGCGTCTGCGAAGAGATGAGAGGTCAGAGCACCCTCAATTCACTCCTGAAGATGACCACGAGATTTGCAGATCCCTGTTCCCCTTGCCGAAAGATGCTCATGGCGGCGGCAGCTTCACACCAAGACCGAAGCCGATCCACAGAGAGAAACCAACTCTGCAAAGCTCTCCACCAACACCTCGGGGTAGAAGCGATTGTCATGTCTTCGCTTGGGGGTCTGTTCCTCACTTTATGGCTCACCATTGAGCCCGTTCAAGGCGGCGACATCGTATGGGCATGAAGGGAAATTCCGCGCGTGGAGTTGGGAAGAGAGACGGGTCAGTAGCTGGCCCAGCGACTACCTTAGCAGCTGGTTCTCCCGATACAGGGTGAAGCAAGTAGCTGAGGGTCCCAAGCCCCCCCCCTACAGGGGCAGCGTGGTAGAGATCAAAGCTCCAAAGAGAGAGATCCAACGGCCTACAAAAACTCAGATAGGTAATTGTCGAGCTAATATTCAATTAATGTACAAGTCTTAGAAATGTGATTAAAAATAGCTCCCTTGTCCTAAAAATTCCTAAAAGATACCACTAGACTCAGAAAACTACCCTATTTATTGTGAAACCCTTATATCAGACTTATGAGACACCAATATTGATGGTATTTATTTTAGATGAGAATGCTTCATTTAAATGGTATAATTAGAAAGTGGTTGAGATTAAATCTGATAAAAATAAATTTGAACCCTGATATAATCTAGAAACTAAATGTGGACTCCTATCTTGATATTATTGAGTAATTTAAGGCATTTTCTCATTATTATCTAATTACATGCTTAATCTTCATATTAATTGTAGAAAATAGGGAAAGGACCAGAAAATTATGAAATTCATACCAGACCTTAATAATGGCGTATGTATCAGATTAAAAATACTAGACACCATCCTAACATCATATTGACCTAGGTTTTACCAAAACCCTAATTTGGATCTAAAACACCTTGAATATGATGAACATTTATTAATGATGCTTAATTGTTATTAATCATATGATGACCAGAGATGTAGATGATCCAAAATATAAGTATGAATCTTTGAACTCAGGTACATTGATATAAGTATAAGACTAGTTTTCGCTGGATGATAATTATGAGTAATTGCTTGTATGTATTTGAATATCTTGTTAGATGTACATTTATATGTATCGTCATTTCCACGTTGAACAATAAGAACACTAAGGGGCCGTTTGGATGCGGCAATTCAGGGTGGTATTGTATTTCCTTCTGGTATTCCAACTGCCACATTTATATTGAGATTGTTTGGATAGTTGTGTGTGATTTTAGCAAGGTCGTAGTCTGAATACGGCAGTTCCGTCCTGTACATTTTACGACCATGACAAAAGACGCCAATTTTGGCGAGCTGTGGAATCCCACGTCACGGGTTCCACCCCCGACACCCCACCCCCCCAACCCCTATACCTATGTCCCTCCGTTCTCTTCTTCACTTGCGATTGGCTCCTCTCCCGTCTACTTTCCTCCGCGATTCCTTCTCCACTTTTCTGTACCCAGTCTCACTATGATTTTGAACCCTTTTCATGCCCTTCCTCTCCATCCCTATCACCGGTCAAAGCGGCGGCGGCCTCCCGGAGGCTCTTCTCTCTACTGACCGCAAGGCGTCGACTTGAGCAGGTCAAAGCCGCACGAGCCCCTTCCCCTTGAGATCCGCAGAATAGCGAGCGAGGTCGTCCTTGCTTGCTTTTGGTATCTGATCCATGCATGCGCCGCTCAACGCCGGCTTAGATGTGACCTTGCTTCAGCGCCACACGACGGGAGATCTGGTCCTCTTTCAGCCACTGTTTGCGGACTTGCTGGAGCGAGTGATGCTCGCCGCCGTTGTATTCGACTGGGATTTGATGGGGATGTGCAACGGCGTTCGCAGCATGTGGGACTGCCCAAGTTCGACGCCCTGGCATTCTCCGCCACCGTTCAGGAGGCAGGGGCACCCAAGTGCACATTGGATCTGAGGGAGTGCTGAAAGTTCTTTCTCATCGCCGGACACTGCCGTTGCTTCCATGGGGTCACGCATTTGCGGTGGGATCACACAACTCTTCAAGAAATACAAAAACAGCACGACATGGGGTCTTTTTACCCTCCGTGATTTGTGGCTTACAAACACTGTAATTAAAAAATACGGACTTTGATAATTAGGGAGTCTAAATCCCGAAATTGTTGACTACCGTAGTACTTCAAATAGTTTCACCCAAACGACCTCTAAAAAAGAAAATGGAATGTCTAATGGTTCATTAATCTCCCTATTAGAGAAGAAAAGTATTAATGTTGACTAGCACATCCCTAACGGTACAAGGTACGTGGGGAGATCCTAATGGTACAAGGTACGCGGGGATAGAGTCTAATAATATATGTTTGTGCAAGGTCCACCATAGTAATACATGTCCATTGAAATATGGTTAATAACTTGAGTTTACTTGATTTTCTGCCTTAAATAATGTTTTCATTTTTTTTTTCAAGTATTTTAAATATGCCAGCATAATATAGTATCTTTCAACCACGTACCAACTTTATGTTGATTCGTTTAGGTTCAGAGTTAGCATGGGATAAAAGGATGGGATGTTGTACATGTTTACCTTTTGTGTTAAGATCCTGATTAGCATAGTAATTTTCATAGACTTATGTAAAATTTTCTATTCAATGTGTAAATGTAATATGTAATAGTTCATGTTATAATTAATATTCATGTTGAATGTTGAGTATGTTATGGTTGTATGTTCATGTATGCACAAATTGCTTCCGCAATGCACTCTGATACAATTGCTTAACGTTTTTGGATTTTGTCTTCTCATCTCCATGGGGTTTTGAGAAGGTAAAAATCTGGGGACATTACAGTTGGTATCAAAGCATGAACAATAGCTACACCTAGAAATTTCTCACCATAAAATATAAAACTAAATTTCACCTCTCACTTTAATTATTAGAAACTTAGTAAGTTGTTCTATAGGAATAAGGTTTGACTTAGCCTCTAAGTTAGAACTTAGATGTTTGAGAACTAGGTTTAGACAAGTGTCTGAAACCCTTTCTATATAGAGCTCATATGTATTGGGTAGCTATACTAGTCTACACCATGAAATCTATGTTGATGACCCTGAATTTTAGGTTTCTAAAACCTAAGATAGTATTTGAGGACCATGAAATCTATGTTGATGGTTGATACCAAATTGATGAATTGGCTATCCAATGATGGACTCTTAACACAACTAGGGGTTGATTGGAGATACGATGTATGATTTTGACATCTAATTGAGTTCAATTGGGATGGACGAGTTTTGCTAACTAATTTAGTGTTTATGAGATTAAACATCCATCTAGTGATATGTTTGGATTTGAATGATTATATAGTGAACTTTTGGATATGATAACAACCATACTAGTTGGATTGAACTTGTTTGATGAAGATTTGAGGATTAATTGAATTTTGTGTAAGGTTTATACCCTTAGTTATGATTATTTGAGGAATTGAATTATATGACCAAATCTTAGAATTTTGAGTTCAGATTAATGATACAAGGTTTTATGTGATGTGGAACCCATGATTCAAATTTCAGTTGAATCGAAGGTTTGTACTAGAATATGTGGAGGTTTAAAGTTTGAGAGATAATTGGAAATAATTAAATGCTAATTATTCCTTGAATATCATATGACTTAGGAAGAGAAGTTTATCACTCAATCACACTAGCCAACCCCTTGTTGAGCGCATCCTAAAGCCTGGTAGTGTGGCCTCATCGTACTCATTCTTGGGAGGCTATTACGATTGGACGCCTTGAATCCGTCTCCTATCTCCGAACATTGCAGATCAGGGGACAGAACATGTCGTTGTACCTTCCTGAACGCATAGCACGGAGGATGAGGTTCAAAGTGCAATCCCAATGGCACTATTAGCCTGGCTTCACCGAGACCTATCCAAGGACCCCTTACACAGATTATGTTGTTTCTCTTATGAGAAACCCCAAGTCCAACTCCCACGACTTCTCCAATGCACCCTACAGGTGGGTGCCAAATGGAATGTGAAGAAGAAACGGAGGTGGAAGGTGCTATCTTCGGGGCTTTGTCAGCAGTACAAACCACATCGGAAGGTTGGCGATCCTTTTCAGATTCTTGAGAGGCGCTTGGGAAGCCCCAACTCACCTAATGAACCCAATCTCATAGGAGAAGGAGATGAGATCAGGTGGTGCCTTACAGATTGCCCTCATCGCTGATTGAGTCTGCAACAGACTTTTCGAAGGTTTGGTGATGCTTCACGGGGTGTCAATTTGAAGTTGGAGACCTATATGCGATTGCCCCTTCTGCTCCTCCACAACAACCGTAAGCGGTAATGATGGTTGTGCGCGCGACACTACAAGGCGAAGAAGAAGACTTGAGTGTCTGCAAAGAGATGAGAGGTCAGAGCACCCTCAATTCACTCCTGAAGATGACCACGAGATTTGCAGATCCCGGTTCCCCTTGCCGAAAGATGCTCATGGCGGCGGCGACTTCACACCAAGACCGAAGCCGAGCCACAGAGAGAAACCAACTTTGCAAAGCTCTCCACCAACACCTCGGGGTAGAAGTGATTGCCATTTCTTCTCTCGGGGGTCTGTTCCTCACTTTCTGGCTTACCGTTGAGCCCGTTCAAGGCGGTGACATCGTATGGGCACGAAGGGAAATTCTGTGCATGGAGTTGGGAAGAGAGACAGGTCAGTAGCTGGCCCAACGGCTACCTTAGCAGCTGGTTCACATGATTCAGGGTGAAGCAAGTAGCCGAGGGTCCCAAGCCCCCCCCATAGGGGCAGCGTGGCAGAGATCAAAGCTCCAAAGAGAGAGATCCAACGACTCACAAAAACTCAGATAGGTAATTGTCGAGCTAATATTCAGTTAATGTACAAATCTTAGAAATATGATTAAAAATAGCTCCCTTATGCTAAAAATTCCTGAAAGATACCACTAGACTCATAAAACTACCCTCTTTATTGTGAAACCCTTATATCAGACTTATGAGACACTAATATTGAAGGTATTTATTTTAGATGAGAATGCTTCATTTAAATGGTATAATTAGAAAGTGGTTGAGATTAAATCTGATAAAAATAAATTTGAACCCTGATATAATCTAGAAACTAAATGTGGAATCCTATCATGATATTATTGAGTAATTTAAGGCCTTTTCTCATTATTACCTCATTACATGTTTAACCCTCATATTAATTTTAGAAAATAGGGAAAGTACTAGAAAATTATGAAATTCATACCAGACCTTTATAATGACATATGTATCAGATTAAAAATACTAGACACCATCCTAACATCATATTGACCTAGGTTTTACCAAAACCCTAATTTGGATCTAAAACACCTTGAATATGATGACCATTTATTAATGATGCTTAATTGTTATTAATCAGGTGATGACCAGAGATGTATTTGATCCAGAATATAAGTATGAATCTTTGAACTCAGGTACGTGGATATAAGTATAAGACTAGTTTTCACTGGATGATAATTATGAGTAATTGCTTGCATGTATTTGAATATCTTGTTGGATGTACATTTATATGTATTTTCATTTCCACGTTGAACAATAAGAACACTAAAGAAAGAAAATGGAATGTAGTTACTCATGGTTCATTAATCTCCCTATTAGAGAGGGAAAGTATTAATGTTGACTAGCACCTCCCTAATGGTACAAGGTACGCAGGGTGATCCCTAATGGTACAAGGTACACGGGGATACGGCCCAATAATATATATTTGTGCTAAGTCCACCATAGTAATACATGTCCATTGAAATATGGTTAATAACTTGGGTTTACCTGATTTTCTGCCTTAAATAATGCTTTCATTTTTCTTCCTTATTTTTCAAGTATTTTAAATATGCCAGCATAGTATAATATCTTTCAACCACATATCAACTTTATGTTGATTCGCTGTTTCACGTATGTTTTAAGTTCAAAGTTAGCATGGGATAAAAGGATGGGATGTGAGCAGTTGTACATGTTTACCTTTTGTGTTAAGATCCTGATTAGCATACATGTTCATAGACTTATGTAAAATTTTCTATTCAATGTGTAAATATAATCTGTAATAGTTCATGTTATAATTAATATTCATGTTGAATGTTGAGTATGTTATGGTTGTATGTTCATGTATGCACAAATTGCTTCCGCAATGCACTCTGATACAATTGCTTAACGTTTTTGGATTTTGTCTTCTCATCTCCATGGGGTTTTGAGAAGGTAAAAATATGGGGACGTTACAGAAGATCTAAGAAAAGAGTTGCTAATCAGTTCAAGGCTGAAGACTTACAGTGGGTAAATCCTTGGTGAAGGCGGAAGACTCATTTCAAAAGTGGGTAAATCCTTGGTGAGGTGGAAGACTCTTGGTCATGTATGACAAAGTTCTTTGGTAGGTTGTTGGCTCCCTTATACTTAAAGGGAAGGTTGGGTATCCTTGTCATAGAAAAGGAAGGTCATATGTTGTAACTCTTATAGTGGAATATAAGGAGCGAGACATGGTCAAAAAATCTTAGAGGTTGACCTCTCTAGATAGTGGATGTAAACTATCCTAGTTTGAAGTTTGGCACCAATATACATAGCTTGTTCTTGATCTCATTCAATCTCTCTCCCCTTTCTATGTATGTTTAGTTGCACTCAAATTCCATATATGCAACCATATATCTTAATATAATTTGAAGGTCTAATGAATTTTATTTTTGTTTTTATAACTCTATTCACCCCCTCTAAAGCCCATCTCTCTTAGATCCAACAAGTGGTAATCAGAGTGGGTCTTCTCCAAGAAATACTCCCACAAGTAGGAGAACATGGGTAAATATCAAGAGGGAAGATACTCATTCAAAGAGAGCAAGAGAAGAAAAAAAGGAGGTAAAGAGAGAGAGAAAGATCACAAAGGCTCAATCAACACAAATGCAAGCACTTGTTGAAGATATAGTGGGTGTGAAGATGGAAGATGCCATTATGCTTTGATGACAAGTACAAATGATGTTTCTTCTGATAGGTTACTTGCAAATGGATTTGCTTGAGCCATTGACTTGCAAATTTATTCCTCAATCAACAAATGATGTTTACTTTTGCCAAGTTTATATACACTTTACATATGCTTTTTGAGTCAATTTCGGTATATTGTGATTCTCATCACTTTCTTGCTTGAAAACTATTTCTGATGCTTTGATGGTGCATTACTATCTTGCTTATACATATTTGTATATAGCTTATATTTTTTTATCATGTATCTAGATATATGATTTTCTAATAAATATATGCATTTTGACAACAACTATCGTCAGCCAAATTCATCCTAAAAGAAACTCAATCGAAAAGAACCAATGGGTGTTGCCAACAATTATTATCAGCTGAGAAGTTCAACCCAAAAACTTGATCGGTAGGACTATGCACAACATATACAAATGGATTGTTGGATGAGAATTTCCTCTCAACTAGACCTTTTCAACCAATAGCCTTATTCTATGGCACTCCACTTGGTGCTTTAATGATATGCATATTGCCATGCTTTAATATTACCTACCTTGCATACAACTCTATCTCTCTAATTTCTCTAAATTGGTATCTTTATATCTTGAAATTACTTGTCTTGAGTTGTTAGGCATGTTTTTATGATGATCTCTTTAGATCTCTTAGTTGCAATCTAAATTGCTTCCGTTGTGCTCTAACTTACTACTTGTATCTAGTAGTATAGCTTTTGATGCAACCTTGAGTTTCCTAGTGGTAATATCTTCTGGTAATGATGCATATTTGCTAGTGAGCTATATCCTTTCATGCTTATGAAATTGCATATATTTTTGTTTGGACATATCTTTACATATACTCATAGCTTGTTATTTAACCTGTGTATCCTTTTCTATGATATAGATCCTCCTAGTAGTCCTAACTTGTGATATCATCTACTAGTAGTTCATATACATGTAGCTCTATCCTTCTTCATCTATTGTTTCAACTATATGCTATGCTTGTATCTTATCTCATACATACTCAAGCTTGTTCCTTATCTTGCATGTCTACTAACTTGAGTTACTTGCTTGCATAGCATTACCTTGATATATGCAAGAATAACATATTGGGTTGTTTGAATGCATGTTTGGATTCACTTTATATGCCTTTCTTAGACAAGCCCGTTGTTTTTTCTCTTATACTCTCCATTCTAACTTTTGGTATCTCCTTTTACTAACAAGTTGTTTTTTTCAACTCCCTCACCTTTTGAAATGACAAAGGTGGAGAAGACATGTCTTATGTAACAAGGAGAATACAAGGGTAGAAGACATATATGTAGAACATATATGAGTAGAAGACATAGTTCTATATATGTTATGAAAGATAATCATGCTGGAGTAATAGAATCAATTGAGGGGGAGTATGAGAACTTCATTAGCATCAATTGGGAGGGGGATCATATAAACTCAATTGTTTGAAAACCCATAGGTTTCTCCAAAGGTATTATTTTACTTAAATGCTTTCAATACATTTATGGAATGGTTTGTCATCTTTAAAAAGGGAGAGAATGTTGACTCAAGGTCATATTGACTAAACTCTTGTTTTGATGATGACTAACCATTCTACTTATTTGTATCTAATGCTTCTACTTGAGTGATTTTAGATTAGGTATAGGAACACTCCAAATGCCATAACTTGCACATTCTAATTTGGAGAAATACAAGTTAGAATCAATGCAAGTGCACTTTTATGGAAAAAGGGTGTATATCCATTAGAATCATGTTGTAAATGACTTTTAATGATTGTATGACTTGTAATTCAGCTAAGAAAAAACTAAGATCACTTGAATTGAATATTTAAGCACTTTTAAGGCATTTTCCAAAATTTGTCATAGGGATTGTTGTCGATTGAGTTTCATCTAGGATAAATTCGACTGACACTTGATGATCTTGGGAACTTCTAGATTCAGCTGAGTTTCCTCAAGACAAACTTGACGAACACCTTGCAGTGAGCAAATCAAATTGAAGCCATTGAGTGAGTTTTATCTATGATAAATTTGATTGAAAATTCAAATTTACTTTGTCACATAGTGCCATATGTCGAGCTTCCCAAAAGTAAACTCGACCAACCGCACTATACAGAATGTGCAGAAAAAATGTTTCTAGCCATTGGAGAGTTGCAAAACTCAAAAACAGATCTGTTGCAACACCCCAAATGGCTAGATTTCATCCTTAAGTACTTCTACTAGATAGTAGACATACCCAACTATAAATAGGGCCCCTTGGGCTTCATCCCATGGTTGGACAAACACCATGAAGGTCCCTATACTATAGTTAAGAGAGATTTGCCTTCTTCCACTCTCATAAGATTAATCACTTGCTACATCCAATAGAGTGAGTAGGAGATTTCTAAGAGAGCTAGTACTACATGTATATCTTGTGAGGCTCTCACTTCCTCTACCTCCCAGTCTCTCATTCAACCTTTAAAATGAAGATTCTCTATCTTGGCTAAGAGAGGTGAAGAAGAAGGGAAGGAGTCCCTTGGTGAAAGCTTCTCCTTGGCAAGGTGAAGTCAAAGGTGGAAGATACAAGAGAAGAGTGAGTAATTCATTCAAGGCAGAAGACTTTTTGTAAGAGTGGGTAAGTCCATGGTAAAGGCGGAAGACTTGTTGCAAAAGGGGGTAAGTCCTTGGTGAGGTAGAAGACACTTGGTCTGTAACACCCCTGACCTTAGTTTTAGGATAATCATAGATTTTTTCCCTAAGTTGCTTAGAACCTTTTCATAATATTGTAAAAAGTAATTAAGACTTGAGAATAGTTTATTTCTCAATTATGAACTTATTTGTAAAGTGTTTGTGCTTCATATGATAATTTTGGAAAAGATTGCAATTTACCCAAATAAGGGGTTTATGTGTAAATTCTCACCTCTAGAATGTCTCCTCTCTCTCTTAGTATTAACCAGAGGAGAGAGAAAGAAGGGGGCACCGTGTTTGAGTCTTTGTTGAATGATAACACTCTCTGTGGTGAAAGAACCAAAGGAGTGTTGAGTGTTTTGAACCCTAGATGGGGTTGTGTCGAGTTATGAAGTGTATATGGGAGTGCCTATCAGCTTGGAAGCCATAGAGGAGGTCCCATATTGGTTTGGTAACCTTTGAAAGTATCCATTATGGGCTAAGAACCTCAAGTAGTTGAAGCATATCGGTTTGCATGTTCCTTGCAAAAGTAATATCAGTTTGCATATAAAGTGAAATTGGGTGATGATATCTTGTCAAGAAAGATACCCAAATGGCCTATATCTTATCTATGGATTATCCTCATGAGTTTTGTGTGGCAAGATAATTATTGTTGCATGAAGTTACCATGCATGGACATGTGTCACTCAAGTGTACATGGTGATGACACATTATACATACTCTCTTTCATAAACCTCAACTATATATACCTCTCTTTTCACCTCCTAGTAAATCTTTCGACTCCTTTTATATCTCATTCTTGGAGGAAAATCCTAGGAGCTCAAGGAGAAAAGAGACGGTCAATCATCTTGCCTAAGGTGAAGCCATTATCATCTTCAACCTTGGAAAGACCTTGCTTCTGGGATCATGATTCTTTCCTTTTTCTTCTTTCTTCACCAAGTTCCTTACTATGATATCTTATTTCATATAGAAGTGTTGTGATAGAGTCTTAGACTTTTGATAAGTCATCTTCAACCTTGGGAATGTGGAGCTTTGGAGCTTGAAGATCTTGTGTTGATCTTGAGGCGGGTTATATAACTTAAACCCAATTTTATTATTATTCACCTTCTATCATGCAATACTTGGTGATTCCTTTTCTATTTCAACTTTCCTTCATTAAATGATGGTTCTATGAGTTCTAATGTATATATGGGGATGTTGCTAATGAACAAGAGTAATAATGATTGAATGTTTGAGCTTCAATATAATGAAACCGATATGCACTAACCGATATTGGTTTATGAAAAACCCTAATATGAAACAAGGGAATAGGTATGGAAATTGATACACATGAACTCCTATCATTTTGGTTTGTAACATGAGTAGGACTGCTATCCTTTCAATTGTTTAACCTATCACCTTAATGCTAAGAATAAGGTAGGCCAATATCTATAAGATATCCAAGTCCACACATACATATTTGCACCATGACATGGAAGGTCGATATGGCTTGTGATACTTTGAAATGATATGTTGTTGTTAGATAGATATGCTAGATGCTCTAAAAATGATATGTCTCAAGGGCACTAGCTTTTCATGACGAAGAGATGACTAGCGATGAGGAAATATTAAACTATGTTGCCTTAGTTCAGTATGGAGGCCGATATGGTCAATCCAAACCCTAATCTGATACACTCACAATCCGATATCCCTTTAGCACAACCCATGTGTGATGGGCGACACCGTTACCCCGACATACTTGTGTAAAGTATGGTAAATACATACCTTAAGGTCTTGGCCGATATACCAAGTATTGGTGAAATCAATAGTTGAAAGAAAGTAAGGTATTGATAAGGGTTCACCTCATACAAATCAAACCCTAGAGGTTGATACCCTAGTTGATAGAGGGGTTGATTCGTTAGTTGATGGTGAGACTGATACCCTAGTCAATGGTGAGGTTGATACCCTAGTTGATGGTGTGGACAATATCCTAGTTGATGTTGGGTGGCCGATACACTAGTTGGTTGAGGTGGCCGATTCACAATATGATGGTATGGTCGACACACACAATAATACTCTATGGCTGATGTACTTCAAGCCCCATACAAACGATACTACTCTATACATCTCTAAACTGACATCATTTGACATGTCTTGGTTGACACAAGTAGATGTGTATTGGCCGACACTAGTAGATGTGTCTAGGCCGACACAAGTGGATGTATCTAGGCCAACACAAGGATTAAAGTGGAGGTCGATACACCTTGTTGAATATAAGTCGATACACCTTAATGAGTGTAGGCCGATACACTTTGAATATAATCAATGGATACATCTTGAATGTAGTGAGATGGATACACTTTAATAAGTGTAGGTTGATAACCTTAAAGAAGGTTAAATCAATGTAATAAGAATGTTGAAGTTAATATTCTAGTAAGGATGAGAGAGAAACTTGTACTACTCTCATGAGAAAGGTTATACTTCATGTTGATAATCAATTGATGATTTTTTGATGAAGTATGCTTGAACACTTATGGCAATAATACAACTCTTATGATGTGAATTAGAGTTTGGCTGATAAGTATGAACTTGAAAACCCTAAATCAGTTACAAGGGAAAACCCTAACCCTAATTATGAGAGGGTTGAAATTTGAATGATTCTCCTTATGGCATGGACATGATATTTATTTGATATTTTATTTGCTATGAAATCCTAACCATGCAGGCGTTATGAAATAATGAGCATAGACATGTATGAGCTATGATGATTTAAAATTATACAGATTATATAAGGCTTTATGAGCCATGTGATATACTTGTACAACAAGTATGACTTGCATATGGGTCTAATGACCTAAAGATGATTGTTGCCTAATGAGAGGTGAAATTGTTCAATAATGAACTAAGAGTTTGATACCCAAACATATGATTGTGATAATGATAATGTTGAAGGATGAGATTCCTAATAAAGTGTTCATGGGACTGAGTTCCCAAGATGAGTGTAACAAGATATGTCCCAATTGATACAAGATTTCTTGAAAGATATGTTACCCCTTTTTATGTAGCATTTTTTTTTATAATTCATGCTTGTAACTTGATTTGTACTAAAAGATGTTGTAATGCACTTAATCTATCAAGTAAACTAAAAATGTAGTTTCCCTGGCCATAGATCCATTCAGTGTCAGGATTTTCTGAATGGTTAAATGAGTTCTACTCGGAATGCATATTGTTGAATATGCAGGGTGTAAGTTGAAATATATCCTTGTATCCTTAACTAATCAGATTGGCTACGGGCCATACCCTAAAGATTAAGATTGACTTTGGGTCATACCCTAACAAGAATGTGGTTGTACTGTTACTTAATAAATAATCAAGATTGGTTGCGGACCACACCCTAAAATAATTAGGATTGGTTACGGGTCATACCCTGATAAGAGAACATGCTACACATTGTATCTCCATAGTGAAGAGCCTCTATACCTCAGGCTGGCTAAAATGCAAATTGACTCATAGTGTCACTTCCAATAATCTTGTACTGCCCGAGAAAGGAGAGGTCGTGTATTCTGGCTCTTTCATAGACCTATAGACCTATATGGAACTGATGTTTTACTTTGCAGTGGTCAGTAGGAGATGGAAGGTATATTTCCATCTCTGTAGCCCATAATAAGATGGATTGTTTAAAGATGTAATCAGCCGTTTAGTGTAATTGTTTATGGATGAAATACAGAAACATTAGTTGAAGCCTTGATTTGATTTTACAGTGTTTAGTTTATGACAGTTATACATATTCTTCATATTCCTTTAAAAAGTGATTAAATGATCTATTGCTCAGTTATAGATTCTAGAACTAATGAGATGTTGAGACTTCTCTACTCTACATATAATCAATAGTTATACCTGTTTAATTCAATATAAGTTTCTTATTCTCTCATTCACAAAGGTTTAACTGTAATAATAATACTATTGGCAGATAGTTATATCTCTCGTTGGGACTTGTTGTCTCACCTGTGGGTTCCACCACTTTTTAGATGAACATATACGAGGAGGTAGAGATCGTGCAGTTGGGAGTGGGCAGCAACAACAAGAACAACAGTAACAACCAGGTTGAATATGTTGTTATGTGTCTTGTAGATATAGAGTCCTATGTGTCGTCCCTATACTCTCGGGTCCTTTGGGAGATAGTGTGTAAATAGTTTTATAATCAAAATGAGATTTTGGCTTGCACGCCTCGATGCCTAATGTTGTTTTGTGCATGTTTTGGAAATGCAACCGTTATCTCATATCCTTATAAGGTGACAAAACAATGTATGTACAAAATAAATCATGATGTATATATGTGGTTTGGTTCTTTCTGAAAAGAGTTTCCAGGTAGTGGATCTCTTAGCAAAAAGGTTTTATATTTGTAGTGATTTTTGATAATCTGCTATGAATGATTATTTTCATATAGTTTTGTGCAATTATGTTGTCAGTTTGATAGAAGTTGTCACAATTTTTGGTATGAGAGCTTTAGGTTCGCTGAGTCAACAGGGACATAGGATTAAGGTCATTAAATCTGTTCTAGTGTCCTCCAATTTAGCTTATAGTGACTTCTACTTATATAGAAGAAGAAGTAAATTTCAAAGATGTCTGGAGAACACAAAGAATATATTGCTTAGAGAAACATTGCTGCACCTAGAAGAGGTGCAAGGGAACAGGAAAGAGAAGAACAAGTGCCTAAGAATCCCCAGGTGGATCAGACTATGCTGGAGAACCCTACTTTCCATGTTCTCTTTGGGAAGTTCATGATGACAATAACACATATAGTGGATAGGATACTAACACCCATCCCTGGGGCATTAGTTCCCAGTGGATAGGATACCAAAAAAGGCCTAATGTTGATGTCGGATGGGAGGAATTTCGATGTGAGTTCACCAATAGGCACTTTCCTTGTATGTACCTGGATGAGAAAATCTCACAGTTTGAATGGATTAGGCAAGGGTTTATGAAGATTAATGAGTATTAAGCTAAGTTTATGGAGCTTTTATGGTTTTGTTCGTACATGGCTACAACAGACCAGGAAATGATTCAACATTTTGAAAAGGGTCTAAATGCTGAATTGACCACACCTGCAGCTACTCTGGAGAATAGGGAGAGATTCACTACATTTGTGGAATCGGTTAGGAGGATAGAAAGGTCAATAATCTAGAAACGTGAGGCCAATTTTAGAAAAGGGCCTACCCAGTTCCAAGGAGAGAGGTCTGGAAGCTACAAGAAACCAAGGTTTTCTACGCCGTCAGCACCATAGAGGTTTAGTGCTCAGACACAGGGGATGTCAAGAAAGGGTAGAGGCTGTAATTTTCTGACTTCTAGAGCCCAAAGTACGACATCAGTGCCAGTAACATGGCCGTCTAGGCCACAAAAAGAGACCAGAACTTGCTACAAGTGTGGGCAAACAGGACATCTGATAAGGGATTGTCTAGTAAGTGATACTTAGATAATCCAGCCACCAAGGAAGAGTCAGCAAGGATCTTAAAGTGCAGAAGGATGAGGACGTGGACATGCATCTCAAGCAGGTTCATCTGCACAAGGTAACAAAGGATGTGGTGAACAACAGTCAATGATGAGATTGTATGCTATGAGTTAGCCGGAAGCGGTAGCCAACCCATGAGTTGTAACATGTCAAATGAAATTATTTCATTCTGATATGTCTTCATCTTGCTTCATATCTACTTTGATTGACCTGGGTGCTACACACTCCTTTATTACTTGTGAAGTGATTCATAACTATCTTTTGTCTGCTAGTCGTAGAACGGATAACTTGTTGTTAAAAACTCCATTAGTTGGTTCCACAATGTTATAAAAGGTATGTTCCCCCTGTGTTCTTTCTTTCTCAGAACACATCATTCAAGTGGATCTTATACCACTTGAGATGCATGAATTTGATGTAATCCTAGGGATGGACACCTTGAAAAAGTATAAGGTAGTCGTGGATTGTTATTCCAAGCAAGCTATGTTCACATACGGTGATGAGACATGGAACTTTTAGGGAGACAGGAAGATTCTTCCAACATGCCTAGTATTGACAATGATAGTTGAGAGATTTTTATGACATAAATGTGAGGCATTCTTAGCACATGTGGTGGATACCAAGGTAGAAAGTCCTAGTATTCTAGAAGTGCTAGTTGTGAGGGAGTTTAAGGATGTGTTTCTTCAGAAATTTCCTGATATTCCCCCATCTCGAGAGATTGATTTTGAGATCAATCTAGTTCCCGGTATACAACTGATAGCTCAAACACATTATACGATGGCACTGACTGAGATGGTAGAATTAAAGAAATAGTTGCAAGAGTTACTTGACAAAGGTTTTATCTAGCCAAGTACATCGTTGTGGGGTGATCTGGTACTTTTTATAAAGAAAATAGATGGATCTATGAGATTATGTATAGACTATAGACAGTTGAACAAGGTGACAATAAAGAACAAATATCCTCTGCCAAGGATAGATGATTTGTTTGACCAGTTGTGTGGTGCAACAGTGTTCTCTAAGAGATCTGAGGTCAGGATATCATCATTTATGGATTAAGGAAGATGACATACCCAAGTCAACTTTTAAGATAAGGTATAGTAATTATGAGTTTATAGTTATGTCATTTGGACTAACTAATGCACTAAAATCATTCATGGATCTAATGAATAGAGTGTTCTGGCTATTCCTTGATCAGTTTATATTGGTCTTTATAGATGACATTCTAATATGCAGTTGAGATAGCCAACAACATGAACAACATCTTTGTCAAGCATTGCCTTTGTTAAGACAACACAAGCTATATGCTAAGTTTAGAAAGTGTTAGTTTTGGTTGTCAAAAGTATCTTTTCTAGGACACACCATATCTTCTAAAGGTATTTGTGTTAATCCTAAAAAGGTAGAGTATGTTCTAGAATGGGAACAACCTAAGACACCCACAGAGATTTGTAGTTTCCTAGGTTTTGTAGGTTACTATAGGAGATTCGTCAAAGACTTCAATTTTGTAGCATTACCCCTATCCAGGTTAACCAGGAAGGATGTACCTTTTGTCTGGAATGACAAGTGTCAACACTCTTTTTAGTTGTTGAATGTAAAGTTGACCAATGTACTGGTATTAGTCTTACCTGAGCAAGGGAAAGGATACATTGTCTTTTGCGATGCTTCAAAGAATGGTTTAGGATGTGTGTTGATGCAGGATAAATGATCAATTTCTTTTGCCTCTCAAAAGCTTAAGAAAAATGAGGAGAATTATCATGCACATGATCTGGAATTGGCTATAGTTATTCATGGTTTGAAAATCTAGATACATTACTTGTATGGGGAGAAGTGTCAGATTTTCACAGACCATAAGAATCTTAAGTACATCTTTTCGCAACAAGAATTAAACATGATACAACACCGCTGGATGGAACTAATCAAAGATTATGATTGCATGATTGATTATCATCCAGAAAAGGCTAATGTGGTGGCAGACGTGCTAAGGAGAAAGTCGTCATCTTCATTCACGGATAAAGCACAGTTAAATTCTTTGGTATGTCATAAGAGGGACATGCTAGTTTCCTTAAGATAGATGAATGTACATCTAGAAGTATCTTTGCTAGCTGGATTGTTGGCACAGATACAAGTGAAACCTACACTGAGATAATAGATCAAAGAAGCACAACAAGTTGATATTGTGGTACAACATTAGATCAGAATGTGGTAGTGAGAAGCAGGATGTCTTTATGATTTAGAAGATGGACCAATTTGTTACCATGGTAGAATCGTGGTACTTGATGTTAATAAATTAAGTAAAATAGTTATGGAAGAAGCTCACTCATCTATGTATGCTATGCATCCAGGAAGTACCGAAATGTATCACAATGTAAAAGATATGTATTGGTGGCCCGATTTAAAGAAAGATGTAGTTGAGTTTGTTATGCGATGTCCAATGTGTCAGCAAGTTAAGGTTGATCATCAGAAGTCGGAAAGAACGTTACAACCATTACCTATACCACGGTGGAAATGGGATCATGTGAAAATGGATTTCATAGTTGGTTTACCTAGAACATCCAAGGGTCACAATTCCATTTGGGTGATTATTGATAGATTGATAAAGTCAACACATTTTATTCCTATTAAGACAACATACACTGTTGAGAAAATTGCACATGTTTATGTAGATGAGATACTACAGTTGCACGGAGTCACAACAATAATTGTGTCTGACAGAGGTCCTCAATTTACAAGTTGCTTTTGGGAGTGATTACATACAACTTTGGGTATGCAGTTAAAATTTAGTACTGATTTGCATCCTCAAACAGATGGACAATCTGAAAGGACTATTTAGACTTTGGAAAACTTGCTTACCCCATGTGTTCTTTAGTTCATAGGTAGCTGGGATATACATTTGAGTTTGATAGAGTTTGCCTACAATAACAGTTATCAGAACAACATTGATATGGCACCATATGAAGCATTGTATGATAGATGTTGTAGATCTCTGTTATGCTAGTATGAAATAGGAGAATACCAACTTCTTGGTCCTGAACTTGTGTAACAAACAACAGAAAAGATTAAAGTGATACAACAATAGTTAAAGGTTGCACATGACAGACATAAATCATATGCTGATAATCGTCGAAGACCTTTAGAATTCCAAGTCAAAGACAGAGTGTGTCTCAAGTTTTCTCCTAGGAAAGGTGTTCTCAGATTTGGGACGAAGGGTAAGTTGACTCCTAGATTTATGGAACCCTATCCGATGATAGAATGTGTTGGAAAGGTAGCCTATAAGTTGGAACTACCACCTAAGTTGCATAGACTACATCCAGTGTTTCATGTATCTATGTTGAGAAAATGTCAACCTGATATAGAGCTTGTATTACAACTTGTAGAGGTAGAGTTAGATGAAGATATATCCTATGTGGAAGGTCCAGTGTTGATTCTTGTCAGAAGAATCAAGAAGTTGAAAAAGAAAGACATAGTGCTTGTAAAAGTTCTTTGGCATCATTGTGGCATTGAAGAAGCCACATGGGAGTTGGAGGAAGAGATGAGGAGGAAGTACCCTTCTCTTTTCTCTTGAGATTTTGGGGACGAAATCCTTATTAGGGGTTGATAGCTTGTAAAACCCCTGACCTGGGTTTTGGGATAACCCTAGAAGTTTTTCCTAAGTAAGTTGCTTAGAACTTTGTCTTAATCTTTTGAAAAGTAATGAAGACTTGAGAAGAGTTTATTTCTCAATTATGAACTTATTTGCAATGTGTTTGTGCTTTATATGATAACTTTGGTAAAGATTGCAATTTACCCAAATAAGGGGTTTATGTGCAAATTCTCACCTCTGGAATGTCTCTTCCCTCTCTTAGTATGAACTAGAGGAGAGATAAAGAAGAGGGCACCTTTTTTAGTCTTTGTTGAATGATAACACTCTTTGTGGTGAAAGAACCAAAGAAGTGTTGAATGTTTTGAACCCTAGATGGGGTTGTGTTGAGTTATGAAGTGTATATGGGAGTGCCTATTGTCTTGGAAGCCATAGAGGATGTCCCATATCAGTTTGGTAACCTTTGAAAGTATCCATGATAGGCTAAGCACCTCAAGTAGGTAAAGCCTATCGGTTTGCATGTTCTTTGCAAAAGTAATATCAATTTGCATATAAAGTGAAATTGGGTGATGATATCTTGTCAAGCAAGATACCCAAATGGCTGATATCTTATCTACGGATTATCCTCATGAGTTTTGCATGGCAATATAATTATGGTTTCATGAAGTTACCATGGATGGACATGTGTCACTCAAGTGTAGATGGTGATGACACCTTATACATACTCTCTTTCATAAACCTCAACTATATATACCTCTCTTTTCACCTCCTAGTAAACCTTTTGACTCCTTTACTATCTCTTGCTTGGAGGATGACCCTAGAAGCTCAAGGAGCAAATAGAAGGTTGAGCATCTTGCCTAAGGTGAATCCATGATCATATTTAACCTTGGAAAGACCTTGCTTCTTGGATCATGATTCTTTCCTTTTTCTTCATTCTTCACCAAGTTCCTTACTATGATATCTTCTTTCATATAGAAGTATTGTGATCTAGTCTTTGACTTTTGATAAGCCATCTTCAACCTTAAGAATGTGAAGCTTTGGAGCTTGAAGCTCTTGTGTTGATCTTGAGGCAGGTTATATAACTTGAACCCAATTTTATTATTATTCACCTTCTATCATGCAATACTTGGTGATTCCTTTTTTATTTCAACTTTCCTTGATTAAGTGATGGTTCTATGAGTTTTAATGGATATATGGGGCTATTGACCACGAACAAGAGTAATAATGGATGAAAGTTTGAGCTTGAAGATAATGAAATCGATATGCACAAACCGATATTGGTTTTCAAAAAACCCTAATGCGATATAAGGGAATAGGTATGGAAATTGATACACATGAACTCCTATCCTTTTGGTTTGTAAAATGAGTAGGACTACTGTCCTTTCAATTGTTTAACCTATCACCTTAATGCTAAGAATAAGGCAGGCCAATATCTATAAGATATCCAAGTCGACACATACATATTTGCACCAAGATATGGATGACTGATATGGCTTGTGATGCTTTAAAATGATATGTTGTTGTTAGGCCGATATGTTAGATGCTCTAAAAATGATATACCTCAAGGTCACTAACTTGTCATGACCAAGAGATGACTAGCGAAGAGGGAATATTAAACTATGATGCCTTAGTTGAGTGTGGAGGCCGATATGGTCAATCCAAACCCTAATCTGATACACTCACAATCTGATATCCCTTTAGCCCAACCCATGTGTGATGGGCGACACCCTTAGCCTGACATACTTGTTTAAAGTATGGGAAATACATACCTTAAGGTCTTGGATGATATACCAAGTAATGGTGAAGTCAATAGTTGAAATAAATTAAGGTGTTAATAAGGCTTCACCCGATACAAATCAAACCCTAGAGGTCGATACCCTAGTTGATAGAGGGGTTGATTCCTTAGTTGATGGTGAGGTTGATACCCTAGTTAATGGTGAGGATGATACCCTAGTTGATGGTGTGGCTGATACCCTAGTTGATGTTGGGTGGCCGATACACTAGTTGGTTGAGGTGGCTAATACACAATATGATGGTATGACTGACACACAAAGAATACTCTATGGCCGATATACTTCAAGCACCATACAAACGATACTACTCTATACATCTCTAAACCGATAGCATTTTACATGTCTGAGCCGACACAAGTAGATGTGTCTTGGCCGACACAAGTAGATGTGTCTAGGCTGACACTAGTGGATGTATATAGGCTGACACAAGGATTAAAGTGGAGGATGATACACCTTATTGAATATAGGTTGATACACCTTGATAAGTGTAGGCCGATACACTTTGAATGTAATCAATGGATACATCTTGAATGTAAGTAGATGGATACACTTTAATAAGTGTAGGTTGATAACCTTAAAGAAGGTTAAATAAATGTAATAAGAATGTTGAAGTTAATATTTAAGTAAGGATGAGAGAGAAATTTCTACTACACACATGAGAAATATTATACTTAATGTTGATAATCAATTAATGATTTTTGATGAAGTATGCTTGAACACTTATGGAAATAATACAACTCTTATGATGTGAATTAGAGTTTGGTTGATAAGTATGAAGTTGAAAACCCTTAATCAATTACAAGGGAAAACCCTAACCCTAATTATGAGAGGGTAGCAATTTGAATGATTCTCCTTATGGCATGGACATGATATTTATTTGATATTTCATTTGCTATGAAATCCTAACCATGCTGTTATGAAATAATGAGCATAGCCTGGTATGAGGTATGATGATTTATCATTATACAGATTATATAAGGCTTTGTGAGCCATGTGATATACTTGTACAACAAGTATGACTTGCATATGAGTCTGATGACCTAAAGATGATTGTTTCCTAATGAGAGGTGAAATTGTTCAATAATGAACTAAGGGCTTGATACCCAAACATATGATCATGATAGTGATAAAGTTGAAGGGATGAGATTCCAAATAAAGTGTTCAAGGGGCTAAGATCCCAAGACGAGTGTAACAAGATATGTCCCAATTGATACAAGATTTCTTTGAAAGATATGTTACAACTTTTTTTTTGATTTTTTGATTTACTTGGGAACCACCACCGAGGAGGAGACACTTCGGTGACCCCCCAACAATGTAAACCCAAGGGACATGAGAAGTGAGTGGTTTAGTCACCCCCTCCCACGCCCAATTAAATTCAGTTACTTTTTGCAGAGCGCCTTCAGTGTAATTCGAACCCGGGTCCTTCATTGGTACTTACTGAGCTGCAACCAGCCGGGCTACTCTGGCCAGACGATATGTTACAACTTTTTATGTATCATTTATTTATAATTAATGCTTGTAACTTGATTGATACTAAAATATGTTGTAGTGCACTTAATCTATCAAGTAAACTAAAAATGTAGTTGTCATGGCCATAGACCCATTCAGTGTTAGGATTTGGTAAATGGTGAAATGAGTTCTACTCGGAATACATATAGTTGAATATGTAGTCTGCACGTTGAAGTATATCCTTATATCCTTAACTAACAGGATTGGCTACGGGCCATACCTTGAAGATTAAGATTGACTTCGGGTCATACCCTAATAATAATGTGGTTGTATCGTGACTCAATAAATAATCAGGAATGGTTGCAGACCACACCCTGATATAATCAGGATTGATTATGGGTTATACCCTGATAAGAGAACACGATACACATTATATCTCTGTAGCAAAGAGCCTCTATACCCAAGGCTAGCTAAAATGTAGATTGACTCATAATGTCACTGCCAATAATCTCATACTGATCGAGAAAGGCGAAGTCATGGATTTCGGCTCTTCCATAGACCTATATGGCACCGATGCTTTACTTTATAGTGGTCAGTAGGAGATGGAAGGTATATTTTCATATCCACAAAGCATAATAAGATGGATTATTTAAAGATATAATTATCCATGTAGCATAATTATTTAAGGATCAAATACGAAAACATTGGTTGAAGCCTTGCTTTGATTTTATACTATTTAGTTTATAACAGTTATACATGTTCTTCTTATTCCTTTAAAAAGTGATTAAATGATCTATTGCTTTGTTATAGATTCTTGAACAAATGAGATGTTGAGACTACTCTACTCCGCTCATAATAAGCAGTTATACCTATTTAACTCAATATAGGCTTCCTCTGATCTCATTCATAAAGGTTTAACTTTGATAATAATACTGTTGGCGGAGAGTTATATCTCTTACTGGGACTTATTGTCTCACCCCATGGGTTTCACAACTTTTTAGGTGGATGTGCACGAGGAAGTAGAGATCGTGCAGTAGGGAGTGGGCAACTATAATAAGAACAACAGTAACAACTCAGGTTGAATGTGTTGTTATGTGTCTTGTAGATATGGAGTCAGATGTGTCGTCCTTATACTCTTAGGTCCTTTGGGAGATAGTGTGTAAACAATTTTATAATCGATTTGAGATTTTATCTTGCATGCCTCGATGCCTAATGTTGCTTTACATATGTTTTAGAAAAGCAATTGTTATCTCATATCCTTGTACGGTGATGGAACAATGTATGTACAAAGTAAATAATGATGTATATATATATATATATATGGTTTTGTTCTTTCTGAAAAGAGTTTCCTGGTAGTGGATCTCTTAGCAAAAAGGTTTTAAATTTTTAGTGATTTTTGGTAATCTGTTGTTAATGATTATTTCTGTATAGCGATTATGTTGTCAGTTTGATAGCAATCGTCACATGGTCATGGATGGGTAAGTCCTATGGTAGGCTATTGGATCCCTTCCCCTTAAAGGGGAGGTTGGGTATTTGTGTCCCAGAGAAGGAAGGTCATATGTTGTAACTCTTATAATGGAATATAAGGAGTGAGACATGGTTGAAAAAACCTAGAAATTGACCTCTCTAGGTTGTGGATGTACACTCCCCTAGTTTAGAGTTTGGAATGATTATACATATCTTGTTCTTAATCTCATTATATCCCACTCCCTTACTATGCATGTTTAGTTGCATTCATATTCCATATATGCAACCCTATCTCTTCATATAATTTGAAGATCTAATGAATTTGGTTTACGTTCTTATATCTCTATTCACCCCCTCTAGAACCCATCACTCTTAGATGAAACAATAATATGACCTGATCCAATACTAAATCAACCTTTATAAACCCACTCTCATAAATCCATACTGGAATGAAACTTGATAACTTAAAACAACATGTTCTAACCAAAATTGATAGTAACATGACTAGAATTCGAATTGACTAAAGGGAATAATGAGATGACTTTACATGACCCCACCTTAACTTAACCATAACTTACCTTCCTTACCCGAGTATAATATGACTTTATCCAATACTAAATTAACCTTAAGAAACCCATTCTCATAAATCCATACTCAAACAAAACTTGATAACTTAAAACAACATGTGCTAACCCAAATTGATAGTAACATGACTAGAATTCAACTTGACTAGAGGAAATAATGACCTAACTATACTTGACCCCAACTTGACATGACCATAACTCACCTGCCTTACCCGAGCATAATATGACCTGATCCAATACTAAATCAACCTTAAGAAACCCACTCTCATAAATCCATACTCGAATGAAATTTCATACCTAAAAATACCATGTGCTAACCCAAATTGATAGTAACATGACTAGAATTCGACTTGAATTGAGGGAATAATGAGCAAACTTTTCCTGACCCCAACTTGACTTGACAATAACTCACCTACCTAACCCAAGTATAATATGACCTGATCCAATACTAAATTGACCTTAAGAAACCCACTCTCATAAATCCATACTTGAATGGAACTTGATAACTTAAAACAACATGTGCTAACCCAAATTGATAGTAACATGATTAGGATTCGATTTGACTAGAGGGAATAATGAACTAACTTTACCTGACGCCAACTTGACTTGACCATAACTTACCTTCCTTACTCGAGTATAATATGACCTGATCCCATACTAAATTGACCTTAAGAAACCCACTCTCATAGATCCATACTCAAATAAAACTTGTTACTTCAAATAACATGTGCTAACCCAAACTGACAATATCATGACTAGAATTCGAATTGACTAGAAGGAATAATGAGCTAACTTTACCTAATCCCAACTTGACTTGACCATAACTCACCTGCCTTACCCGAGTATAATTTTGCCCAATCCATTACTAAATCAACCTTAAGAAACCCACTCTCATAAAACCATACTCGACTGAAACTTGATTACTTAAAATAACATGTGTGAAACCAAAATGTTAGTAACATGACTAGAATTCGAGTTGAGGGAATAATGAGATAACTTTACCTGACCCCAACTTGACTTGACCATAACTTACCTTCCTTACTCGAGTATAATATGACCTAATCCCATACTAAATTGACCTTAAGAAACCCACTCTCATAGATCCATACTCAAATAAAACTTGTTAATTCAAATAACATGTGCTAACCCAAACTGACAATATCATGACTAGAATTCGAATTGACTAGAGGGAATAATGAGCTAACTTTACCTAATCCCAACTTGACTTGACCATAACTCACATGCCTTACCCGAGTATAATTTCACCCAATCCATTACTAAATCGACCTTAAGAAACCCACTCTCATAAAACCATACTCGACTGAAACTTGATTACTTAAAATAACATGTGTGAAACCAAAATGTTAGTAACATGACTAGAATTCGTGTTGAGGGAATAATGAGATAACTTTACCTGACCCCAACTTGACTTGACCATAACTCACCTGCCTTACTTGAGTATAATATGACCCGATGCAATACTAAATTGACCTTAAGAAACCCAGTCGCATAAATCCATACTCAAATGAAACTTGATAACTTAAAACATGTCCTAACCCAAATTGATAGTAACATGACTAGAATTCGACTTGACTAGAGGGAATAATGTGCTAACTTTACTTGACCCCAACTTGACTAGACATTACTCACCTGCCTTACATGAGTATAATATGACCTGATCCAATATTAAATCGACCTTAAGAAAGGCACTCTCATAAATCCATACTCAAATGAAACTTGATAACTTAAAACAACATGTGCTAACCCAAATTGATAGTAACATGACTAGATTTTGACTGGACTAGAGGTAATAATGAGCTAATTTTAAGTGACCCCAACTTGACTTGACCATAACTCACATGCCTTATCTGAGTATAATATGCCCTGATCCAATACTAAACCGACCTAAAGAAACTGACGTTGATAAATCCATACTCAAATGAAACTTGATAACTTAAAACAACATGTGCTAACCCAAAATAATAGTAACATCACTAGAATTCGACTTGACTAGAGGGAATAATGAGCTAACTTTACCTGACCCTAACTTGACTTGACCATAACTCACCTTCCTTACCAGAGTATAATATGACCCGATCTAATACTAATTCAACCTTAATAAGCCCACTCTCATAAATCCATACTCGAATGAAACTTGATAACTTAAAACAACATGTTCTTACCAAAATTGAGAGTAAGATGACTAGAATTTGACTGGACTAGAGGTAATAATGAGCTAATTTTAAGTGACCCCAACTTGACTTGACCATAACTCACATGCCTTATCTGAGTATAATATGCCCTGATCCAATACTAAACTGACCTAAAGAAACTGATGCTGATAAATCCATACTCAAATGAAACTTGATAACTTAAAACAACATGTGCTAACCCAAAATAATAGTAACATCACTAGAATTCGACTTGACTAGAGGGAATAATGAGCTAACTTTACCTGACCCTAACTTGACTTGACCATAACTCACCTTCCTTACCCGAGTATAATATGACCCGATCTAATACTAATTCAACCTTAATAAACCCACTCTCATAAATCCATACTCGAATGAAACTTGATAACTTAAAACAACATGTTCTTACCAAAATTGAGAGTAAGATGACTAGAATTTGACCAGGTTAGGGGGGATAATGAGCTAGCTTTACCTGAGCCCAACTTGACTTGACCATAACTCACCTTCCTTACTTGAGTATAATATGACCTGATCCAATACTAAATCTCCATAAGAAACCCACTCTCATAAATCCATACTCAAATGAAACTTCATAACTTGAAACAACATGTGCTAACCAAAATTGATAGTAACATGACTAGAATTTGACTTGACTAGAGGGAATAATGAGTTAACTTTACCTAACCCCAACTTGACTTGATCATAACTCACCTACCTTAACCGAGTATAATATGACCTGATCCAATACCAAATCGACCTTAAGAAACCCACTCTCATAAGTCCATAGTCTAATGAAACTTGATAACTTAAAACAAGATGTGCTAAACCAAATTGATAGTAACAAGACTAGAGTTTGACTTGGCTAGAGGGAATAATGAGCTAACTTTACCTGACCCCAACTTGACTTGACCATAAATCACCTGCCTTACCCCAGTATAATATGACTTGATCCAATACTAATTCGACCTTAAGAAACCCACTCTCATAAATCCATACTCAAATGAAACTTGATAACATAAAACAACATGTGTTAACCCAAATTGATAGTAACATGACTAGAATTTGACTTGACTAGAGGGAATAATGAGTTAACTTTACCAAATGCCAACTTTACTTGACCATAACTTACATGCCTTACTTGAGTATAATATGACCTGATCCACTACTAAATCAACCTTAAGGAACTCACTCACATAAATACATACTCGAATGAAACTTGATAACTTAAAACAAAATGTGCTAACCCAAATCGATTGTAAGAGGACAAGTTTTTGACTTGACTAGAGAGAATGATGAGCTAACTTTAACTGACCCCAACTTGACTTGACCATAACTCACTTGCCTTAACCGAGTATAATATGACCTGATCCAATACTAAGTCGACCTTGAGAAACCCACTCTCATAAATCCATACTCGAATGAAACTTGATAACTTAAAACAACATGTGCTAACCCAAATTGATAGCAAGACTAGAATTTGACTTGACTAGAGGGAATAATGAGCTTACTTTTCCTGACCCCAACTTGACTTGACCAGAACTCACTTGCCTTACCCGAGTATAATATGACCTGATCCAATATTAAATCGAACTTAAGAAACCCACTTTCATAAATCCCTAATCGAATGAAGATTGATAACTTAAAACAACATGTGCAACCCAAATTGATAGTAACATGACTAGAATTCAACTTGACTAGAGGGAATAATGAACTAACTTTACCTGACCCCAACTTGACTTGACCATAAATCACATGCCTTACCCGAGTATAATATGACCTGATCCAATACTAAATCGGCCCAAAGAAACCCACTCTCATAAATCCATACTCAAATGAAACTTGATAACTTAAATCAACATGTGATAACCCAAATTGATAGTAACATGACTACAATTTGACTTGACTAGAGAGAATAATGATCTAACTTGACCTGACCCCAACTTGACTTGACCATAACTCACTTACCTTACTCGAGTATAATATGACCTGATCCAATACTAAATCGACCTTAAGAAACCCACTCTCATAAATCCATACTCAAATGAAACTTGATAACTTAAAGCAACATTTGATAATTCAAACTGATAGTAACGTGACTAGAATTCGACTTGACTCGAGGGAATAATGAGCTAAGTTTACCTAACCCCAACTTGACTTGACCATAACTCAACTACCTTACCTAAGTATAATATGACCTGATCCAATACTAACTCGACCTTAAGAAACCCACTCTCATAAATCCATACTCAAATGAAACTTGATAACTTAAAACAACATGTGCTAATTCAAGTTTATAGTAACATGACTAGAATTTGACTTGACTAGAGGGAATAATGAGATAAATTTACCTGACCTAGCTTGACTTGACCATAACTCACCTGCCTTACTCGAGTATAAAATGACATGATCCAATACGAAATTGACCTTATGAAACCACTCTCATAAATGCATACTCGAATGAAACTTGATAGCTTAAAACAACATGTGCTAACCCAAATTGATAGTAACATGACAAGAGTTTGACTTGATTATAGGGAATAATGAGCTAACTTTACCTGACCCCAACTTGATTGACCATAACTCCTGCCTTACCCGAGTATAATATGACTTGATCCAATACTAAATCGACCTTAGAAAAACCCACTCTCATCGATTCATACTCGAGTGAAACTTGCTAACTTAGAACAACATGTGCTAACCCAAATTATAGTAACATTACTAGAATTCAACTTGACTAGAGGGAATGATGAGTTAACTTTACCTGACCCCAACTTGACTTGGCTATAACTCACTTTCCTTACCCGAGTATAATAAGACTCGATTCAATACTAAATCAACCTTAAGAAACCCACTCTCATAAATCTAAACTCAAATGAAAGTTGATAACTTGAAACAACATGTACTAACCCAAATTGATAGTAACATGACTTGGATTCGACTTGACTAGAGGGAATAATGAGCTAACTTTACTAGACCTAGACTTGACTTGACCATAACTCACCTTCCCTACCCGAGTATAATATGGAATGACCCAATACTAAATTGACCTTAAGAAACCCACTCTCATAAATTCATACTCAGATGAAACTTGATAACTTAGAACAACAAATGCTAACCTAAATTGATAGTAACATGACTAGAATTTGAATTGACTAGAGTGAACAATGAGATAACTTAATATGACCGCAACTTGACATGACCATAACTCACCTGCCTTACCTTGAGTATAATATGACCTCATCCAATACTAAAACAACCTTAAGAAACCCACTATCTTTTTTTTATGAACTTAGCATGGGATGCCTTTTACTATGAAGAAAAAAAGGTATGTACAATGAATGAGGAAAAAACTACTATGCCCAAAGACAATGGCCGAGACTGAAAAAAGGGACAAAAAGGAGCTAAGCTATCTTTACAAACTATTTGTATCTATGAAACATTTCAACCAAATTTCCTCACGCAATTTTCCAGACGATCCAAAAATCTTAAAATTTCTCTCAGACCACAACTCAAAAGTGATAAAGATGGCATCAAGTTTCTCCTTCCCTCCAAACCTGAGAAGGTCATGTAAACTTTCAGGTTGAGCCCCATATTCAGAGTAGAAGAAAGACCAAACCTTGGAACTAAAAGAGCAAGAGAAGAACAAATGAGTTGTGTCTTCTTCCTCTTCTTTACACAGAATGCATCTCAAAGGCATACTAAAACTAGCACATTTTAGGATGTCCACAGTAGGTAATCTTTGCAGATAGAACTTCCAAAGAAAAGTCGCACATCTTCTAGGAACCTTACTGTCCCAGATCCAATTAGACCATAAGACACTAGGATACTTTCTTCTTGCAATTTCCCAACCGTCTTTCAACCTAAAAATACTTTTTCCTCTGAATAACAGATGGTCACTCATCTCACTGTTCCTCAGCACATTGCATATGATTTCTTGCAAACCTTCATACCCTCTCACATCTGGAAGAGTCCAATTCCCTTTTGACAGAAAACACCCCACCTTATAGTTGAAACCAGTTCCAAAATGGTACACCAACTGATTATTACAAACCTTAAGAAGAGACTTTTTCTTTGAAAGCCACAAATCTTTCCAAAAAAGAAACTTATTTCCATCACCTAACTGGAAATCAATAGATCCTTTAAGAAGATTTTTGTACTTCAACAATTTTTTCCACATCCAAGACAAGTTGAACTTGGCCTCAATAGACCAAATAGATTCCTCACAGATGTACCTTTCATGCATCCACTTGACCCATAAGGCCTCTTTACTGGTAGCTATGTCCCATAAGTTCTTAAGAAGACTAGCCTTAGATAAATATTCAACTGATCTAATACTGAGCCCCCCTTCAACTTTAGATTTGCACATAGATTCCCAAGAGACAGTATGTAAATGTTTGTGTCTTTGAGTATCATTCCATAAGGAATCCCTCATAATCTTCTCTATGTCAAGGATGACAGCTTTAGGGAGAGGGAAGGCAGAAGACCAGAAAATGTGAAAGGAAGATAGAGTAGAAACAATTAGTTCGACTCTACCTACAAAAGAGAGCAACTTACACTTCCAAGAATCCAACCTTTTTTTCATTTTGTCTATAATAGGAGCACACATTGCCTTGGTGAGTCAACCCAAATTGATAGTAACATGACTAGAATTTGACTTAACTAGAGGGGATAATGAGCTAACTTTACCTGACCCCAACTTGACTTGACCATAACCTACCTACCTTACCCAAGTTCTATATTTAGATGTATTGAATAGTCTATACACGATATATATATATATATATATATATATATATATATATATATATATGAGTTAGGCTAGAATACACTCGAGTGTACGGATCACACGAATACACTCAAGTGTGTTTGCATATCAAGACTATTTTTTGAAAAATGTAAACCGCTGATCTTCACCATCATACTATAACTAGGCTACATACAAATTTTGAACCCATTTGGATGAGTGTAAGTCACTCATCCAAGGGCAACAAAATCAACGCGTGAAACTAATTTGAAATGCATAATCTTTATGGTCTTCATAACATGAGCTATACATATCCAAATGTGTTCAAATTTTTCATATGAGTTATTCACGAGATGTTTAAGAAGATCAACGGATTAGATTTTCAAAAAAAATATTGCATCATGGAAAACTACTTGAGTGTATTCCACTCCGGATACACTCGAGTGTATTCTAGTCTGACTCTATATATATATATATATATATATATATATATATATATATATATATATATATATATATATATATACATACATACATACATACATGTATGTTTAAATACACGTATTGATAGATATTTACACATCTAGTTACATATACATATTCATTTTGTTACATATAATGGTCATGCTTAACCTGTTCTCACCTTGATTTGAATTTCTTCGACCATCATAGACCAAACTCACCCAATTTGCTACATGTAATGACTTTACACACTTTGTACACACACACACAAACACTTCTATTGTGTCACCACTCGATACATGTAGAAATAGAACTCGGCCATGGTGGGTTGATTGTGATTGAGTCAAGCTGGGTTAGGTAATGTTACTCACTTTAATTTCTTCTAGTCTAGTCGATTTCTAGTCGGGTTACTACTGTGTAGGATTGTCACATGTTATTTTAAGTTATTAGTTTGATTTGATTTTGAATGGGTCTAATCTGATTATTCTTTAAGGTCATTTACGTATCGATTCAAGTCATTCTAGGTTTTCTCACTACCGAGTCAAGCTAAATCATGGTTTTATATATTGCTTGGGGTACTACTGAAGCCTTTTAAGAGAAGTTCATTATCGAGTGAGGTCTTATTTGGGGAATTTATGGCTCAATTCAGATTCAAGCAACTCAATTTGGACCGAGTCTGATTGAAGGACACAAGCACACAAGAATAATCGTTCATAAATTCCCTTGAATTGATCAAGGCCCACTTGGATTGAGTTAGAACTTCCTAGAAATGGAACCTTCCAACATCACAAATGAGCAAAGTAGGACGGAGAAGTTTAAACACCCTTAAAAGGACAACATATATAATAATGAGAAATGATACACAGACTATGGATCAGACCCCAACTGGGACGGACGATCATAGTTTGCTAGTGGGAGACTACGGTCTACTATTTGCAAAAAATCTGAAAGAAGTGTAAAATTGAGAAACGCAAGTAATTAGGCAATATGGGAGAAATAAAGTATTGTGTTGTTGCTTTTGCAACGTGATAGGGAGAGGGAGAGAGAAGAATAGAGTGGGAGGGGGAGTGGAGAGAGGGGAGCACAGAGAGAAAGTTGGTTGTAGGAGAGAGAAAAAATGAGAATTTTTTTTGTTAATAATTTTAAAACGGTAATGAATTTTTAAATGAAATAAACACCACCGCACTCCTATAAAAATACTTTACAACAAGATCAAGTTTGACAAATAAAAAAAATAAAATGTAAAATCTAAAAGAAGAGAGATAATGTGATTGTAAAAAGTAAAAAAAAGGAGAGAGAAATTTATTTAGCTTATAGCTCTCAAACCATAATGAATTTTTTAACGAAATAAAAAATATTCGATTACTAATAAAAAACTTTAGAATAAGACTAGTGTCGACATACTTTGATGATGATTTTTTAAGGATGTAGGAGAGAGAAAAAAGAGAACATATTTTTGTTAATAACTTTTAAACTATAATGAATTTTTTGACGAAATAAATATCGTTGCACTCCTTAAAAAATACTTTACAACAAGATTAAGTTTGAAAAATAAAAAAAAATAAAATAAATAAAATATAAAATCTAAAAGAAGAGAGATAACATGATTGTAAAAAGTCAAAAAAGAGGAGAGAAAAATTTATTTAGCTTATAACTCTCAAACCGTAATGAATTTTTAATGAAATAAAAAATAGTCAATTACTAAAAGAAATACTTTAAAATAAGACTAATGTTGACATACTTTGACAATGAATTTTTTAAGGTTGATAGGAGAGAGAAAGAAATAAAATATATTCTTGTTAATAACTTTTAAATGGTAATGATTTTTTTGACGAAATAAATACCCTCACACTCCTTACAAAAAATACTTTACAACAAGATTAAGTTTGAAATTTTTTAAAATAAAATATAAATTCTAAAAAGAGATAGATAATGTGATTGTAAAATGTCAAAAAAGGAGAGAGAAATTTATTTAGCTTATAAATCTCAAACCGTAATGAAATTTTTAACGAAATAAAAAATAATCGATTACTAAAAATATACTTTAAAATAAAACTAATGTCGACATACTTTGATAATGATTTTTTAATGAAATAAGTATAACACATGAGCTAATATGTTATAACATTTTATCCTATGTGAGTAGTTCATGTTACGATGTAACGATATATGTTAGTTATAACATGTTTTATCACATATGAAATAACATGTTATAACATGTTATAATATGTATGACGTACTTTGTAAGGAATGCACTCACGTTATAACATATGAGATAACATGTTATAATATGTTATAATTGTAATGCATTTTTTAATCTAATTGTACAATGTCTCACGTTCAATCGTACATTATCTCAAGTTCAATTATATGTTATAACATGTTATCCGTGGTATCCATGTTATTCATATTATTTCATGTTATAACTTGTTATTCATGTTATTCATGATATTAATGTTATACCATGTTATTCACGATATCCGGTCTACTTGTATGTTGTCTCAGACTCAATCGTATGTTACAGGTTCAATTGTTGTTATTCTGTGTTAACTCATATTATTAGTGTTGTTCCATGTCAATTCATATTATCCATATTATCTATGTTATTTTATATTATTCATGTTATTCCATGTTATCCATGTATGTTATCCCTGATCCAATTATACGTCATCTCATATTAATTTATTTTTATATCACGTATTATAATATGAATAACATATTACACCATGTTATTTCATGTGTTATACTTATTTTGTACAAAAATCATTCTCAAAGTATGGTGATATTAGTCTTATTTTAAAGTATTTTTATTAGTAACCCATTACTTTTTATTTCGTTAAAAAAATTATTACGGTTTGAGAGTTATAAGCAAAATACATTTCTCTCTCCTCTTTTTTTATTTTTTATAATCGTGTTATCTTTTCTTTTTTAGATTGTACATTTTATTTTACAAAATTTATCGAACTTGATCTTAGTATGAAGTATTTTTTATGAGGAGTGCTTCGATGTTTATTTCGTCAAAAAATCATTACCGTTTAAAAGTTATAGACAAAAATGTATTCTCTTTTTTCTCTCTCCTACAGCCATCTCCTCTCTTCACTCGCTTTCTCCACTCCCCCCTCTCTCTTCTCCTCTCTCCCTCACATTGTAAAAGCAATAGAACTGTCCCGTCACTTTTCTTTTCTTTTGGGCAGTATGCATCATGAGTGGACAATGTGCATTGTTGGGTAGCGTAAAATAGTGTGGCCGTCTATATAACAAATCTCTATAATAATTTGGCTTGCAAGAAGTGACTCACTGCCCGGTAATTCGCAGAAAAGGGACCCTCTGGGCTCAAAATCCCGAATGTGTTCTTCGTTGTCGCCTCTGCATTCATAAAACGGCTACCGTTTCCCGCGGGCTTAGCATGTAGCTAGGGGCAGAGCCAGCAGTTGAGGATTTGGTGTGGGGGGGGGGGGGGGGGGGGGTGGATACTAAACATGGAAAAGTCATTTCATCACAGAAGTCCATTTTTTCAAGAAGTCCAATCTTTATGTTAACGAGAATCAAAATTATTATATGAGTCAGTGAAAATGATTTTTCATACATATAGAGGTGAGATGTATGTGAGAATTGAAATTATTATATGAATCATACTCAAAAATTAAAAAATAACATTACAAGATATCCAATAAATTCTAAGATAGTAGTAGATAAAAGAATAAAAAATGACTTACCTTTTACTGACACAAAAAGAATCTCGTTCTAACAACACAAATTGAATATGCAGAAATAAGTTGACCTACACGCTCTCTCTTTTCTAATTTGCTGTCATAAATCACATTTTCTATTAATCATGTACATAACTTGTTAGTATATTACCGTAAATATCACAAAGAAGAGGTGATACTTTACCTTCTAGTCTTGGAGTCAGGCGGTGTGAGCATGTCTATTCTCTTGGAAATTGATACGTTTGTTAAACAAAACCAGTGACTTCTTTTAACCTGACAGATGACCAGAGGGGATATCAAACAATCGACACGATTGTCATCTGAGAGAACAACAACAAAATTAGAATGGTAGTGTCTCTACTGTAAGAATCAAAATTGTTTGAGGAAGGATTTCCCTTAACACCATGTAGGGGTTTACTGAAGTACCTTCATTTAGTTACATAATAAAGCTGGATGATCAGCCCTTTCTCTGTGGCCGGATGCTCCCCGTTAAATTTTTTTGAATCCACAAGAATCCTGCAATGTAAATCCACTGCCAATTAATGTGTAGTATTTCTATCTAATGCAAAGCAGTCACAACAGATTTACATTATCTAGCACACCGTGACCTGCCGTTCCACCGGCAATAGAGATGTGAATGCTCAATGATCAGTAACTTACATACAAACAAACAAAATGAACACTCACATGATTGACTGCCAACTAGCCAACGCCTCAGCCCTCAAGGACTCGCGAGTACTGCCTCTTATGGTGCTTTTAGAAGAGCGTACGCTGCCAAAGCTGTGTTCACGCCAGGAACATGGTGTTCTTTTACTAGCGCAAACAACTGGTTTAATGTTTACTTTATTTGATTAAAAGGCAAAAGGAAACAGAATTTCATCAGTATAGAAAGGAAGGCCGAAATTATTTCCGAAGGAGTTACTCGAGATCCCTAGCCCACAGGGACACAATATTATCTCTATGCTCCATAGGTTCTGGTTACAGGCAAACTTCTCTTCGTTGGGCGGTTTTCTCGCTGGAGCTTTACCTTCATTGGTATGTTGGCATATCTGGACAGCACGATGCGCTAAACTCTTCGAGGGGAAAAGAACGCAGGTCGAACAGATATGGGAGGGGATCAAACGCATGTTGAGGAGATCTTACGAGGAGATCATCTTCAGCAAGGCCGACGAACCTGAACAAGCTTCATATATGCTACTCCACGACTTTTCCCCTCACAAGGTGAAGCAGCATCACAGAGACAGTCTACTGGATGAGACCAGGGAGAGGGCTTAACAAGTTGAACCTCAGCATCCTACCCTACAACAGGAAGAAACGCACAACGGCATCAATAGGAGGGATTATCAGGGATGACAAAGGAGATTGTAAATTGGCTTTCGCCACACAGCTGGGTCAAGAAACGAGAATGGAAGCGGGGATCACGACCGTTCTATAGCCTGCAACCTGTGCAAGGCGACAGGGAACAGAGTGGATCTCATAGAGCTGGACGCTGTAACAAACCCTCATGACTATTATTGGGGATTATGCGACCCCTTGGAGAATGAAAAAGGAAGTAGACACGATCAAGGCTCACCTTAACGAGTTCCCATCCTCGTGCAGACTCATACCAAAAGAGGTCAATGGCACCGCGCACACCTTGGCGGTGTTCGCCAGACAACATCGGCTGTTTATGGCATCCTCGGACGCGAGACTTCCCCCCGGAAACGAGAAATAGGATGAGCGATGATGCACATGGCATAGGATACACTAGGATGATATTACATTAATGGCAAAACATATGTACGCAGTGTATAGAGATACCTATAGGCACAAAGCTACTTTTTGTGTAGTGCCTGCAACGGCGTTTTTTTGTTTGTATTTGGCGTATGGATATTTAGCTTGATGGGAGACGAGATGAATCAATCTCTCCTGGCTTTACCCCCCAAAAAAAATAAAGTTACTCAAACGTAATTACTTTCAGTTTTCCTATTTAGTGTGAAAGTAATGAGACGTGAAACATGCGTTTCAGAAATAATAAAGAAATCATACCCTCCTCTCTCGTCAAATGAGCCTCGTGTCCATAAGAAAACGTTACTGCATATCCGAGTTATTATATAGCAGGAACAGATTGAAGTCCTAAACCACTGCATGCCTAGTCAAACTATTCTGAAATTTGTGGGGGCATGTTCCTCCGCCACTGCATGTAGCCCCAAATTTATCTCTCCGGGATGCGTGTAAAATGACTCTCCCTGGGGAGGTTCCTCGGTCATTTTTTGGATAGTGAGGAATTTCACTCTTGTCCAATGTAGCGGGGAGGTTCCCCTGTCGCATAAAGGAACATGATAAATTGTCAAACACTACATCACGTCAATCAGGTTTCGTTTTTGTTCATCCAAAACTCACGCCCAGATTCCATACGAGTTAGGATGTTTTGATGAGCTGCTCTTTGGTTTGACAAGTTAACAAATTATGATAAAGAAATGATGACAATTAAAAAATAAGGGGACATTTGCTTTGATGGATCTTACATTATCCTAATTTCTGCATTCTCACAATCCAGATCCAAGGAGAAGTTAAGTTTCAGAAATTTGGGAAGTTAATCGTATAGGTTTTGTTTTGTTGGAAAAAAAAGAAGGAATTAGAACTGGATGTTTTGATTATTATGCCCTTCTTGATGAGCTGCTCTTTGGTTTGACAAGTTAACAGATTGTAATAAAGAAATGATGACAACAAAAAAATAAAGGGACGCTTGCTTGATGGATCTTACTGGATTATCCTAATTTCTACATTCTCACAATCCAGATCCAAGCAGAAGTTGAGTTTCAGAAATTTGGGAAGTTAATCGTATAAGTTTGGCTTTGTTGGATAAAAGGAAGGAAAGGGCGTTTCGGACAGGCCGAAAAGACCACGAGATGCGCGCAGCACTGGGAGGATTGCGACGTCTAGCGGTTTCGAACTAGAGAGCAAACTGCAGCAATCACGTGCTCACTTAGACTGTAGGATTCCGTTACTGCTCCAACAAACCAAACCTATTTTTTTGACTGTGAGTTTTGCATATTCAATCCACGGCGAAGCTAAAAATTTTCTCAAAGTAGGACACCATAGAATGTGTCCATACAATTTTTCTTAAAATTTATAATATTACAACAAAGTTGGATACATACGGAATCAATGGTATCTATGCCTAAAAAGGATATAGGAGAGTTGTCAATCGCAGGTCAATAAAGAAATCGAAACTTGATATACATGACATCAACCCAAGTAACTTATATTTTCAATATTGAAATTTACACAGACAATTTCTGAAAAGGAAATGACTCCAATTAAATACGTCAGTTTCATGTAATTTGTGTTGCAGTTTCTTTTCAAAAAAATCTACGTCATGATAGGTTAAGTGGTTGCGGCACTATAGGTTTAAACTTGAGTACATAATGTGATATTCTAATTATTATACAAAGTCAATATTTTGTATAGATTATGAATAAACGTTGATCATAGTAGAACATTAAAAAAATAGCACATGTGAAACGTTGCACTTGTGAGAATTGTTCACGTTATGTTTGTATGTATAGTATTCATCATGTTTCCTTTCCTAACAAGGAAATGAAGAAGTCAAAAATATGATTGCCCAAGAATTTTGAAGTTAATTAGGAACAAAATTTTGTAGAAAATTTGATTGGTATGATGACCCAATGTTTGAATTAATGTAGTCATTGTTAGCAAAATATGTTTGGCATTATCTTTCTTATTTCATTCATTGTCGGTCAACAACAAACAAACTGGAGTTTGTTGTTTCTTGCCTAAAAGAATAGCAAATTTAGTATAAGATAATGACACTTCATATTGGTCGCATGGCTATTTGACCTCTTATTTAAAGAAATAACGCCAAATATATTAATGGAGAGAGAGCCATTATAAAGAATTATGCATATAACCTTAAGAGGCGTATGATTTGGGCAGATGGTTTGAATCCAATATATAACGAAAACGGTCTGCCTTTAAAAAGATAATTGAAATATTTAAGTAATGAAACGACTAAAATAAAGATTATTGAAAAATAATGAAATATTTTTGCTGGAAATCGGTGAAGTGATACCTTATTTTCGATCAAAAAGTATGCTGAAAAATGAGGTCGGGCACGAGACATTCCGACCTTTCAGCTAACTTGTGATTATTAATTGACATATCATTAAATTTTTGTATTTGGCCGGCCACAGGTAGGGCCTGTGCCTACCGGTGCCGCTTTGTGGCTCCGCCACTGAACACGTCTGTCTATAGCAATCCAAACGTGCCCTGTGACGTAATGCGATTACAAGACTCTTTTTTCATATGTTTTTGGAAAATGCAAATAGTGATACGAATAGATTACAATCTATTGACCGTTGTAGTTGCTTTTCCAGATGGTAGGGTTATTTGTCTCTAAAAACATTATATAACACTGGTAAGAGAAGTCCAGTGCGGTCATTATTGCATGGTTGAACTAATATCATTTTGTTCCTTATTACGAACGTCCAGCCCAAACACTAGTCGACTTCGATGAGTACTCCTAGTCGATACTCGATACATGTTGAATTGGAACTCCGGGGGGGGGGGGGGGTGGCGTGTGATTTTAATCAAACCTAGATGGGTTAGGCACTGTAAGATCATTTTATTTCCTTCGAGTTGAGTCGAATTAGTCAGGTTAATATCAGGTCGGATTGTCACACATCATTTTAAGCCATCTGTTCGATTCAGTCGCTTGGGTACGACCCACGTCATTTTTTCTGGCTGGTCATTATCGAGAGTGGTTTTCTTTGAGGACACTTTTGGATAGATTAAGTTTCATGTCAAGCCATTTTGTACCGAGTTTTATTGAATCACAGTATCACACAAAACACACAAAGATAATCGTTCATAGACTTCCATGACCCACATGGGATCGAGTGAGACTTCCTAGAAAAGGAAGCTGCCAAGATAACAAACTAGCAAAGCGCTCGCGAAGATTTAAGACAGCTCAAAACATGTGTAACTATAGAGGACTTGATTTTTGACACGCCGAGAGACTAGACGCGTGTTTGATATGCCCGAAAATCATCTCCCCAGCTGCCACACGTGAGTCCATCTGCTGCTGCTTCCCCCCCTAAGTCTCTCTCTCTTCTCACTTCCCCACCCACTACTCTCTCCCACTCTTCTTTCATAAAAGAGAAAAAGTAAAAGAAAAAAATATATTTTACTTGTAAGTTTCGATCTGTAATATTTTTTTTTGACAAAATAAACACATTCAAGATTCCTTATAAAACATATATTATAACAAACCTTTGATATGATTTTGAGAAAAAAAATATGTATCTGGTAAAGCGCCCAATATTTCACTAAATATTAGTGGTAATGCATTTACTTTTAGACTCCGATTGGTTTAACGTAGCTGGAAAATACCGAAATTTGAGTTTCTCAACTAGTTTTGTGCGATTGGTTCAGTGTAAGTCTAGAAACTGAATTTCCCAGTTTTCCTTGGACTTCCGGGAATATAAAGGGTTTGGTGCTACACTTCCGTAAGAAATAATGCGGAAAACGACTTCCTTTCGTCCGTCCTGGCGGCGCCTCCGCCTTGTAATCCACTTTCTCGTCAAACGGCGACTATACTGGACGACGGACAATACGAGTTGATCGGAAAGGACTAACTGCGTGAGTTAATCAGATAAACCTCTGAAGCAGCCATATCCCCCGAACGTATCAGCCCTACCTAACTGCAACTGCATCTCCTATTGTCAAATCATATGATTAGTTGCATCGTATGAAGACAATACGAATGTGCCCCCCAACCTGAATCCAAGAAAATTTTCTAATATATATTGATTCATCGACAACCAATTTGCATGTTGCTGGAAAATAAAAATTACAATCAAATTTGTTACTGCTTGCATCTCATTTAACTCTTTTTTGATTAACATGTACTGTCCAGTTACAAAATTATTTGTCATGTCAATTCGTTTCTGGCAAGTTAATCATAAAAGTTCAACACACTGAATGTCTTTTCATTGCTAAACTGTTGTATAATGATCAGAAAACGCATATTAATCCTAAGATTTTGTCCTGATTAGTAGTAGGTTTGAGCAAATGTCAAAGGCAAAATACATTTTGCCTTTTATTCAACTTTGACTTGTTATTGTTTTGTTTGAATTTAGTATGATATATGTTATGTAGCATTGCATACATTTTATTTCAAGATAATGTGTTCATTTTATGTCCAACTTATTATACTTGAGCGAAATTCCATTGAACGCATAAATTTCAAACCAATTGTCTGGAACTCATTTTCCTGGAACTCAATTTCAGTTTCTGAAAAATGAGTTCCAGAAAAAATGCAGTTACACCAAACCAATCGAAGCCTTAGTGTAACACACATTCATTGTAGACCAATTTTCATAATGATGTCCAATAATAAGACAAATACACTTCATATGAGTAGTAATGCACCTAATAGTGTTAGTAATGCGCCTACTTTTAGTGCAATGCCCACATTCATTGTATAGTCTATATGTTTTTTATAATTAAGAACTCAATAATGGGGTAATGCGTTCAATATGGGTAGTAATGCACCTTGATAGTGATGCACTTATTTTTAGTGTAATGTGCCTACTTTTATCGTAGTTGAGCATAATTTACTATAATGGGCTTAATTTATAGCCAATTGTGCCTATGGTTTGATGTAGTGCGCCTAGTCTTGTATTAGTGGACTAATGCATTATTTCCGTTGAGTCCAATTTACTGTTATGCGTCAAATTTATATGTTGACGTTACATCGGCCATCGTTTGATGTAGTATACCTGATTTTTTATTGAGGGACACATATGTATTGTCTTATTTGAGAAATTTTTTTATGTTATGTGCCTAATTTATAAGCCAATACGACTAAAAATGGGGTTAAAGCGCCTAAAAGTAGTCTTAAAGTGCCCAAAAGTATTGCGCTAAAACATCCATAATTTTGGGACATGAGTGTATGTTTTGGTGTTAAAGCCCAAAAGTGGTGCTAAAGTGCCTAAAATTGTATTAAAGCGCTAAAAATGAGGTCAAAACGCCCAAAAGTGATATTGAAGCGCACAAAATTGGGGCTAAACATCTAAAAGTGGTGCTAAAGCGCCCAAAAAGGGGATAAAATACTTAAAAATGGTGTTAAAGCGTCTAAAATGGGGATAAAGCGCCTAAAATTATAAAGTATCCAGTTCAGACTTGATTACGCCTAGTTAGCAATATAATACGCCTATTTGTAAGTGCACCATCATCACCATCACCTCCACCACCACCCCCACCACCACTACCACCATCATCAGAATAGAATATGCACACTAACAAACTAGCACAAATCTTAACATAATGCACCTAATATTTGTACTAAAACATCTAATTGTGGTGATAGTGCGTCTAATTCTTAGTGTACACATATACTAGTGAATGAACATAAATATTAACATAATGCGGCCAATATTAGTAATGAAGCTTGTAATTATAATGCTATTGTGCCAATTCTTACGATACACGCATAATAGAAAGTTAACATAAATCATAACATAACACACCTAATTATTTTTTTCTCAAAAATTTATCATCATTAAAATATATTTTTTATAACGAGTCTAGTAGTTTTTTTTTAAATTCGTTGAGGATTGAAAGCTATAAAGGAAACAAATTTATATCTCACATTTCACTTACTACTAGTAATCTAAATAATATTTATTTTCATATTTATATTATTTTTTCTCAAAGATATATCAATATTAGTCTTGTTAGATTACATTTTTATAAGAAATTTATTGATTTTTATTTTGTTTTAAAATTCATTACGGTTTAAAAGTTATACGTAAAATACTTTTTCTCTTTCCTATTTTTTTCTCTCTGCTGTCATTTTTTTCTTTACATGCCATGTGACAAAAAAAACCATCGACATGTGACGGGAATCTCTCAACTCCACACATCAAACACGCGCAAAAGGAAGAGAGCATCACATTAGCATTTCGTATAAAGAATATAATAATTTGACCGACAACTCGTGACCCATTTGGTATGACTCTTATAGACGGGTTCAAAACTTAAAACGTTGTCGTAGGAAGGGAAATATTGCCTGCCGACTTTTGCACAACTAAAACGGCTACGCATTTCTCGCAGGCTTACCACGTAACTCAAGTTTATCCTTTGTAAACATTACATCAATCTAATTCACCTTCCATATATGTTTATCCAAAAGATGTATTCAAATTACATACCGTACTAGAACCCTATGGTTTTAGATCGCCATGTTTTATTTGTATAGTAATTAAGTTCAAACCCTTCTCGATAAGCGTCTCTTTATTTGACATTTTACCAAATTGTAACAAAGAAAAAGATGACAATTTTAAACTACAACAATGACGTAATGCGATTACCGACTGTGTTTGTAGGTACTATTAGAACATGCAAAACAGTGATATCCTTAAGATGCAATTTCTTAGCCGTTTTAGTTGGTTTTGAAGGGGTTGATGCATGCCAAAAAAAAAAGATACGGAATAACCTACACGTATGGACTAGGCACGCACATCGAGATTTATGTGGAAAATCCCCACAATGTGTGAGGAAAAAACTACGGGGTCAAAGCCCGACGGAGAAAATCTACTAATCAACAGATTACAATGTTCGTCTCAAGTTTAGACCCAAAACTTGAGGAATACAGAGCAAAATGAAGAGATACAGATAATAGGTCACCACACCAAACGGCCTTTCGGAAAAACACCTTCTTGCAAAGAATACCCGGACAGAACAAGAACGTAGGTTGTGATGGAGAACTCGGTGTAGACTGGGGAAGAGAACCAGAGCGGTGTCACCCTCTTTCCTTTCTCTTCTTTCTTCTTCCTTGATTCTTCTCTCCGTCACAAACAATTGAGAAAGCGGCGGCTGCGTTGCTTTTGATTTGCGGATGCGTTGTTGCGACTGCTGTCAATTGCCAAAGACATGGGTTATAAATAACCCACACACACCAGGCGTGCCTTGCCCTAATGGGCTGCCCGAAGTGGGTTGGAAATAAAGGGTCGTTGGCCCAACAATCTCCCCCTCCAGCCCAAAGGAGAGATTGTCCTCATGACTCCTCAGATGGAGTCCAATCCGGCAAGCTCCTTACAAGTAGCAAGCTTCTTTGTAGGAACTGCCTTTGTCAGCATGTCAGAAAGATTGTCGTTGGTGTGGACTTTGTTCAGCTTCAACTGGGCATCACTGATAGCTTCACGCAACCAATGGTATCTTAGATCAATATGCTTTGTCCTGGAGTGAAAAGATGAATTCTTACTCAAGTCTATGGCACTCTGACTGTCACAGTAGATAATATGCTCATCCTGTGTCAAACAAAGTTCTTGTAAGAAAAGTTTGAGCCAAATTATTTCTTTCCATACTTCACAAGTTGCGATATATTCTGTCTCAGTAGTTGATAAAGCAACACACTTTTGCAATTTAGACTGCCAACTAATAGCTCCCCCTATAAAAGTGAATAGAAACCCCGAGGTAGACTTCATGTGATCAAGATCACCTGCTAAATCTGCATCTGTGAAACCTGTAAGAACTGGTGGTGCTCCTCCAAAGCATAAGCAAGAACTAGAAGTGTAAAGAGGCGAGATCACCTCCTTACTAAAATTTAAAGGAAATACAACATCCACAAGTTTTAACAAAAATTGAGACTTTTGAGGATGGTTGCATAATAATCCAATTTAAATAAGCATGATTCCAGATACATAATAACATGTCAATAGCAGCGGAAAGAAAGAAATATCAAGCCTTCTAATGGCTTTATTGTTTATTACATCATTGCTTTCTAAAAGAAAAGATAAGATAGAACAGAGGATCTAGCTATAGCAACCTAGCCATCCTTCTTCACAAGCAAACAAACACAGCAAGGAATCTTTCTTTAAGTCCTTCCTTCTCCTTGAATAGCTCCAACACCTGGGTGGTTGGGAAGGCACCCAGCAAAAGGGATAACAAGGAAAAAGTATGTGTTATACTACTATTCGATGCAAGGCAAAGAAAAGATTTAACAAGTAAGCTAGTCAAGTATTTGGTGTAAGAGGATATCAAAGAGTATGAGGTTTTCATGAAAGAACTTGCCATTAACAAAGAAAATAAAGGATTTTAGCATGTTTATTAATATGTCTATCTAACTAAGTAGGGTTGAGGCACCTACCGAACCTCTAACCTTAGGTGAGGGAAGAATGATAAACATTTCCAAATCACCTACAAATTTTTAATGGGGAGAATAATAAACATTCCCCTAGGGTGATTTTATACATGCCCTCTATGGGTGGTTGTACAAAAGTACCACTACTTAAAATTTAAATAGAACATTTAATTTCATGCTAATAAGAGACTTATGGCAAGAATAAGCAAAAGATATTCAACATGGCAATAGGGTATGAATACCCAAACAAGAGAGTACTATAACTGATATTTGAGGCAAATAAGACAAATTTAGGTTTCAAAGATATTCAATGGTTTAGATCAAATTAAACCTCATAGAAGAAATCTAGGTATTGGATTAAGTATTCCTAACTGATAGGTAGATGTACAACATGACTCATAACAAGCACATACTAATCCATACTAAACACATACCTTTGCCACAGGTGTCCTAAGTTCCCTTTTTTTTCAAATCTTCTCACGAACTATAGACCCAAACTTCCTAATACATCATTTAATTCATTTATTAGAGTTACATGTATTCACTTTAAAAGATTTAAAACCCTAATTTACTAACTTTTTGTACAAACTCTCGATTCAGACCTCAAAAATCTCATAATCGTCTTAGTTAGGTTTTCCTGATCAAAATAACATATAATATTGTATATTTTGGAAATATAGATTTTCAGGGTTAATTTTAGAGATTTTTAAGTTAATTAAATCGATATTAAAAACACTTTTTCGCAAACCTCAAAATCAAATCTCAAAAATATTTTTATTAGATAGATCTCGTTTTCCTAATTTCAAAACACTATTTATTTTTAAATTTTGACCAACTGATTAATTAATAAAAATTATTTTATCTCGACCAATCACAGCCTGCCACGTAGGCAAGGGCTGGATGGCCGAGCGGCGACGAGCGCTCGGCAGCGGCGACCCGCGTCCCGCGGTCGCTCGCCACCAGCCGCTCGGTGCGGTCGGGCGGACCGGCGAAAGGACGAAAAAACCACGCGCGAGAAACGAAAGAAGAAGGGGACGGAGGGGCAAAAATGTCAAATACGCATCGTCTTCAAGCTCGGTCGGGCGCGAGCTGCTTGCTCGGCCGATTTGGGCAAAATCGCTATACTCGACGAAAACGTGTGTTTAGATAGTCGAAAGAAAGATAACGAGAAGACGAAGTTGGTAGTACCTTTAATTTGGACGGAGATGGAGCAAGCAGAGAGCACTAGGCGCCGCAAGACAGGAGCAACCGGCGGCTCGTTGGTGGTGCAAACGTCGACGAAATCCCAAATTAGAGGCACGAACAGGTTGCTAAGGTGATTGCGGTTGCGAGGGTGTAGTTATTTATAGGCAAGGAACCCTAAACTAGGATGTGGGTAGGAGCAAAGGGAAGTGGCCGGCGGCTACTTTGGGCGTTTCTCAAATACGCGTTAAAGCTCGCAAAAGTTGGGATAATCTTGTGCGAAATCTCGCAAGGAAACCAACGCAACAAAAATCAAGGAAAATCGTTGAGTAAATCTCAAGTTATTGCGTTTTTAAGAAAATGAAAAATCCAAGTCTGTTGCCTAATCCGACTCAAGGTAGAAGATGACCGCGCACCGTTGGATCGATGGACGCGGGTCCATCAAGCAACCTGGGCCGTTCGATCGCGCATTAGGTGAGGGAAATATCCCTGAGCAAAAGTCGATTAAAACCATTATATTTTAAATGTTTTTCTCTTTCTTATTTTGGAGGCTCAAACGTTGCCCAAAAATTATGAAAATTTATATTCTGACTTATTTCGACACGTAGAATCCGAATATGGAGTTAGTTTTTCATTTTGAGAAAGTTTAATAGGTGAATTAATTAATATGTCATTTTCTCTCTCCTCCCTCAAACGAAGTGATAACATTATCTAAAATTAATGTAACTTCACCCTTAAGTCTTCTTAACAGTTTGAAACACGATTTTGCAATTATATTCTCAAGTTGACATTATCTTTTTATTTATTAAATTAATTAGAACATTCTATACTCTTTCTCTCTCCTATTTTCCTATTTATTTATATATCATCCAAATTAGTTGCAAATTTGCACAGAGGCTTATTTTTATATTTAGAATACGAATTTGAAGTTATTTCCCTAATTTGAGATCATTAAATATTTTATTTCTTTTTATTGGCTTATTTCCTATTTTCCTTTGATAATGTTATTAATATTTTCATTTTAAATAATACTTGACCCTTAAGTTACTCTTTACTCAAGGAAACGAATTAAACTATCAAATTATCATGATGGTTTCAAATTATCTTGTTTGTTACAAAATCTTTGTAATTATCTTCTTTACTCATATTTTCTCATATTTCCTTTACTTATTATATTTATCTTCTTTCTTTTATAAAATTCGGATTTCCTTCTTATTTCTTATATTCTAGGAAACACTAGAAGATTCTAGGACGAATTATTTTATCCCTTTTTTATATCTTAAGGTGAAATTGCATATTAAACCCCTTGTCTAAAACTAACTGAGTCATTTGTACATGAAACCTTGAAATAAGAATATATGGGAAATATTTAACCAATAACTATCTAAATTTCTTTTAAATCAAGACCAAGGACAAAAGGAACGAAAATGGAGATTAAAGCTTATAGAAAAGAGTACAAAGAGGTACAAAGGAGTTTTCAGTATGTTACAGCACTCCACCCCTTAAAAAGGATTTCGTCCCCGAAATCTCATACAAAGAGGGAAGGGTGAGTACGTAACATCTCATCTCTCAACTCCCAGGTGGTTTCTTCTAAACCATGGTATCTCCACAAAACCTTCACTAACTCTATCTCCTTGTTCTTCAGTTGCTTCACTCGGGAGTCAAGGATCTTCACAGGTAGTTCTTCATACGTCAGATTCTCATTAATCTCCACAGGTTCAATGGAGAGCACATGAGACGGATCCTTAACGTACTTTCTCAGCACAGAAACATGGAACACATTATGAATCTTATCATAAGCAGGAGGCAAAGCTAGGTGATATGCACAATCTCCCACTTTATCTAAGATCTCAAATGGTCCAACATAGCGAGGGCTCAACTTGCCTTTTACTTTAGATCTTGCAATAGAACGTATAGGCTTGATCTTCAGAAAAGCATAGTCACCCACTAAGAAGCTTATATCAGACCTCTTCTTATCAGCATACATCTTCTGTCTGTCTTGAGCAGCTTTCATCCGTTTCTTTATCAACTGTATCTTCTCAAGCATCATCTGCATGTCATCAGTCTTCACCAGGGAACGCTCACCAACATCATCCCAGTGCAAAGGTGAACGACAAGGTCTACCATAGAGAGCTTCAAAAGGTGGCATACCAATGCTGGCTTGGTAGCTATTGTTGTAAGCAAACTCTGCTAATGGTAAATACCTATCCCAAGCACCACCCCAATCCATCACACAAGCACGAAGCAAGTCCTCCAGAATCTGAACTGTTCTCTCGGACTGACCATCAGTTTGTGGATGATAAGCAGTGCTGAAACGCAGATCAGTACCCATCTCTTCCTGAATCTGACCCCACAAACGAGAAGTAAATTTCGGGTCTCGATCAGAAACTATCACAGTAGGGACACCATGCAGACGAACTATCCACTCCACATACAACTGAGCAATCTCAGCAACTTTATGTGTGGTTTTGAAAGGCAAGAAATGAGCAGATTTAGTAAGCCGGTCAATCACCACCCAAACAGCATCATAACCTCTCTTGGACTTAGGAAAACCAATAACAAAGTCCATTGTGATCTTCTCCCACTTCCATTCTGGAATCTCAAGGGGATGAAGAAGACCACCAGGTCGTTGATGTTCAATCTTGACTTGCTGACAGGTCAAGCACTTTGCCACAAACAGAGCTATATCATTCTTCATATTCTTCCACCAGAAACTTCGCTGTAGGTCCTTGTACATCTTGGTTGTGCCAGGGTGAATAGTGTACTTGGAACCATGAGCTTCGCTCAGAACCTTCTATCTCAGATCACCAACATCAGGTATCCACAACCTTTGTCTAAAGCGGATAGCACCATCCACTCCGACAGAGAAGTCAGATTGCGGTTTCTCAGCTAAAGCTTTCAACTCTTCAAGCTCGGAACTCTCCAACTGTGCAGTCACAACATCTGAGATCCAGGTTGGTGTAATAGACAAACTGGCCATATGAACACACAACTTATCTTCATCCACTGAGTCAACAGGTTGAGGTTTCCAACTGGCAACAAGTTCGAGGTTTTCCCACACCGAACATCTCAGAGCAGCACAAACAACATTCTTCTTGCGACTTAAAGCATCATCTACAACATTTGCTTTACCAGGATGATAAGTGATGGTGAAATTGTAATCTTTAAGATATTCCATCCACCTACGCTGTCGCAAGTTCAGATCCTTCTGAGTCAACAAATATCTCAGACTCTTGTGATCAGAAAAGACTTCAAACTTTTCTCCATAGAGGTAGTGTCGCCAGATCTTCAAAGCATGAACTATGGCATCCAGCTCTAAATCATGCGTAGGCCAATTAGCTTCATTAGGCTTCAACTGTCGAGAAGCATAGGCGATCACCTTTCCGTCTTGCATCAGAACACACCCTAAGCCTTGTCGGGATGCATCAGTGTAAATGACATAAGGTATACCCTCAACAGGCAGAGCAAGCACGGGAGCAGAAGTCAGACTCATCTTCAACTTCTGAAAACTATCCTCACATACAGGGGTCCATGTGAACTTGACTTCCTTCTGAGTCAGCTTGGTCAAAGGTAAAGCTAACTCAGAAAACCCTTTGATAAACTTCCGATAGTAACCAGGTAGACCAAGGAAACTATGGATTTCAGACGGGTTTCTCAGAGCACTCCATTTGGTCACAGCTTCCACCTTTGCAGGATCAACAGCTATGTGGCCGACAGAAATCACATGACCAAGAAACATCACTTCCTTTATCCAAAACTCACATTTCGAGAATTTTGCATATAATTGATTTTCTCTCAATGTGTTGAGTACAATCCGCAAGTGTTCGCGATGTTGTTCCAACGTCTCAGAATAAACCAAAACGTCATCAATAAACACCACCACAAACTTGTCGAGGTATGGGTGTAATACTCGGTTCATCAGGTCCATAAACGCAGCAGGGGCATTTGTCAAACCAAAAGGCATGACCAAGAATTCATAGTGCCCATAGCAAGTTCTGAACGCTGTCTTCGGAACATCATCATCCTTCACCCGCATCTGGTAGTAGCCACTCCGCAGATTCATCTTGGAGAACACTGTGGCTGACTTCAGCTGATCGAATAGGTCATCGATGCGTGGCAACGGATAACGATTCTTCACTGTCACCTGGTTGAGCATGCGGTAGTCCATACACATCCGCATCGAACCATCTTTCTTCTTCACAAACAGAACAGGGGCTCCCCAAGGCGAAACACTGGGGCGAATGAAACCCATGTCAAGAAGCTCTTCAAGCTGCTTCTTCAACTCCGCCAGTTCAGCAGGTGCCAAACGGTAAGGTGGCTTTGATATCGGTGAAGTTCCAGGTATGAGCTCGATGGAAAATTCCACCTCACGATTTGGTGGCAACCCGGGCAACTCCTCAGGAAAGACATCTGGGAAGTCCTTCACCACATCAACATGGTCTAGGGCAGGAGGTGTAGCTTCGAGAACTATGGAGGCTAGGAAGGCTCTACACCCTCGAGAGACGAGCTTTTCAGCTTTGATGGCAGAGATGACGAACTGTCGTTCTCCTCGCTTCTTGCCCTTGACACACACTCTTCCTTCATCAGGATGGAACAGACTAACCTTGGATTCCTCACAGAACAGAACAGCTTTAAACTTCTTCAACCAATCCATACCAAGGATGATGTCAAAGACAGTCATATCAAGCAACACAAAAACGGTGGGAAACATTATCCCGGATATACAGAGGTTCAGGGTAGGAGTTTGGAGATACGAGGAGCAGATTTTTCCACTAGGAGTTTTTACATCTAACACATGATCCATGAATTCAGATTCAATTTCAAGCATAGAGGCAAACTGGCTAGATATGAAGGTATTGGAGGAACCAGAGTCAAACAGAGCTTTTAAAGGATGCAAATTGAGGTGTAGTGTACCTTCAATTACTTCATTACCATTACCATCTTCTTCAGCATTGAGAGCAAACACTCTCCCATTCCGCCTCTCAGCTGGCGGACGTCTCGGATTCTGGTTGTTGTTGTTATTGTTGTTGTTGTTTCGCGGTGGAGGATTCTGTCTCGGCTGTTGTGGTTGCTGAGCAGGATTCTGCCCTTGCTGGAAACGAGGGCAGTTAGGTCGGATGTGCCCAACTTGGATGCACTCATGGCAGGTTGGGGGAGGGAGATTACCAACACGAGCAGGTGCGTTGTTGACGGGACATCTTCCAGGAGGATGGTGGCGATTGCATCTGTTGCAGCGAACTCGACCACGGCTCTCATGCTGGTTCGGGTTCTTCCTTTTGTTGTTGTTGAAGCTACTAGAAGCCTAGAATCCCGGATATGACTTGATGGAGAGAGCTTTATCCACCATCTACTGAAATGAGAGTGGCAACTGTGGAACAAGGCTTCGACCAACATGGTAGTTCAGGCCTTCCAAGAACAGGGTTGCTCTTCTATCAGCTCCAAGGTCGGTGGCGTAACGCTCCAGCAGCAGAAACTTCTGAACGTAGTCGGCCACACTCATGCTTCCTTGCTTGAGACTGTAAAACTCAGCCTCCTTCTTCCTCAGGAACGCGGGGCAGATGTACTTCTCTCTGAACAGCTTCAAGAACTGAGCCCACTCCATGGAGGAGGTGTCTCGGGTTCGAGAAACTCCATTCCACCAGACACGCGCCGGTCCATCCAGCACGTACGTTGCAAACCGAACCTTCTGGTGAGGAGGGCAAGCCATACCCTCGAAGGTCCAATCCAGGGCCAGCACCCAGTCATCTGCTTTGTCCACCATGTTAGGCTCACTTTCACCCTTGAAGTAGGGTGGCTGCATCTTGATGAAGTCGGTGAGGGTGAACTCCCTCGGCTTGGTAGCAACAACAGCTATGGTGTTGAGTTGTCCCATCATGGTGGAGGACAACAGTTGTCGCAGCATCGCCAGTTCTTGCTCAGGGGTGAAAGCAGGAACACCAGAGTTCGATTGATTCACAACAGGTGTCGCAGGAGTGTCAGGGTTGTCGGTGTTGGACTCCTGGTTTGAGTTGTCAAACAGGTCACCTCTCCTGAAATTAGGGTTAACTTATTAAATTTTCAGGAGTAAAGGATCATAGATGAGAGGGAAAAGAAATAGAGATGAGAAAAAGATAACTAGAATGCTATTGCCTAAAAGCATACTATTTCGGGCAGTTCATATCGGCGCAGGCCAGGCCGGATCGTATGGGCACGGGAGTCCCCGTATGCCAAGCTAGTGGGTCGGAGGAAAATCTTGCCAGCCCCCATGCCATGATCCTTTCTAGACACCATTGCCTCAACTACATGCCCTAATAGTCGCCTAAAGGCTCTGATACCATGCTGTAAAGAGGCGAGATCACCTCCTTACTAAAATTTAGAGGAAATACAACATCCACAAGTTTTAACAAAAATTGAGACTTTTGAGGATGGTTGCATAATAATCCAATTTAAATAAGCATGATTCCAGATACATAATAACATGTCAATAGCAGCGGAAAGAAAGAAATATCAAGCCTTCTAATGGCTTTATTGTTTATTACATCATTGCTTTCTAAAAGAAAAGATAAGACAGAACAGAGGATCTAGCTATAGCAACCTAGCCATCCTTCTTCACAAGCAAACGAACACAGCAAGGAATCTTTCTTTAAGTCATTCCTTCTCCTTGAATAGCTCCAACACCTGGGTGGTTGGGAAGGCACCCAGCAAAAGGGATAACAAGGAAAAGGTATGTGTTATACTACTATTCGATGCAAGGCAAAGAAAAGATTTAACAAGTAAGCTAGTCAAGTATTTGGTGTAAGAGGATATCAAAGAGTATGAGGTTTTCATGAAAGAACTTGCCATTAACAAAGAAAATAAAGGATTTTAGCATGTTTATTAATATGTCTATCTAACTAAGTAGGGTTGAGGCACCTACCGAACCTCTAACCTTAGGTGAGGGAAGAATGATAAACATTTCCAAATCACCTACAAATTTTTAATGGGGAGAATAATAAACATTCCCCTAGGGTGATTTTATACATGCCCTCTATGGGTGGTTGTACAAAAGTACCACTACTTAAAATTTAAATAGAACATTTAATTTCATGCTAATAAGAGACTTATGGCAAGAATAAGCAAAAGATATTCAACATGGCAATAGGGTATGAATACCCAAACAAGAGAGTACTATAACTGATATTTGAGGCAAATAAGACAAATTTAGGTTTCAAAGATATTCAATGGTTTAGATCAAATTAAACCTCATAGAAGAAATCTAGGTATTGGATTAAGTATTCCCAACTGATAGGTAGATGTACAACATGACTCATAACAAGCACATACTAATCCATACTAAACACATACCTTTGCCACAGGTGTCCTAAGTTCCCTTTTTTTTCAAATCTTCTCACGAACTATAGACCCAAACTTCCTAATACATCATTTAATTCATTTATTAGAATTACATGTATTCACTTTAAAAGATTTAAAACCCTAATTTACTAACTTTTTGTACAAACTCTCGATTCAGACCTCAAAAACCTCATAATCGTCTTAGTTAGGTTTTCCTGATCAAAATAACATATAATATTGTATATTTTGGAAATATAGATTTTCAGGGTTAATTTTAGAGATTTTTAAGTTAATTAAATCGATATTAAAAACACTTTTTCGCAAACCTCAAAATAAAATCTCAAAAATATTTTTATTAGATAGATCTCGTTTTCCTGATTTCAAAACACTATTTATTTTTAAATTTTGACCAACGGATTAATTAATAAAAATTATTTTATCTCGACCAATCACATCCTGCCACGTAGGCAAGGGCTGGATGGCCGAGCGGCGACGAGCGCTCGGCAGCGGCGACCCGCATCCCACGGTCGCTCGCCACCAGCCGCTCGGTGCGGTCGGGCGGACCGGCGAAAGGACGAAAAAACCACGCGCGAGAAACGAAAGAAGAAGGGGACGGAGGGGAAAAAACGTCAAATACGCATCGTCTTCAAGCTCGGTCGGGCGCGAGCTGCTTGCTCGGCCGATTTGGGCAAAATCGCTATACTCGACGAAAACGTGCGTTTAGATAGTCGAAAGAAAGATAACGAGAAGACGAAGTTGGTAGTACCTTTAATTTGGACGGAGATGGAGCAAGCAGAGAGCACTAGGCGCCGCAAGACAGGAGCAACCGGTGGCTCGTTGGTGGTGCAAACATCGACGAAATCCCAAATTAGAGGCACGAACAGGTTGCTAAGGTGATTGCGGTTGCGAGGGTGTTGTTATTTATAGGCAAGGAACCCTAAACTAGGATGTGGGTAGGAGCAAAGGGAAGTGGCCGGCGGCTACTTTGGGCGTTTCTCAAATACGCGTTAAAGCTCGCAAAAGTTGGGATAATCTTGTGTGAAATCTCGCAAGGAAACCAACGCAACAAAAATCAAGGAAAATCGTTGAGTAAATCTCAAGTTATTGCGTTTTTAAGAAAATGAAAAATCCAAGTCTGTTGCCTAATCTGACTCAAGGTAGAAGATGACCGCGCACCGTTGGATCGATGGACGCGGGTCCATCAAGCAACCTGGGCCGTTCGATCGCGCATTAGGTGAGGGAAATATCCCTGAGCAAAAGTCGATTAAAACCATTATATTTTAAATGTTTTTCTCTTCTTATTTTGGAGGCTCAAACGTTGCCCAAAAATTATGAAAATTTATATTCTGACTTATTTCGACGCGTAGAATCCGAATATGGAGTTAGTTTTTCATTTTGAGAAAGTTTAATAGGTGAATTAATTAATATGTCATTTTCTCTCTCCTCCCTCAAACGAAGTGATAACATTATCTAAAATTAATGTAACTTCACCCTTAAGTCTTCTTAACAGTTTGAAACACGATTTTGCAATTATATTCTCAAGTTGACATTATCTTTTTATTTATTAAATTAATTAGAACATTCTATACTCTTTCTCTCTCCTATTTTCCTATTTATTTATATATCATCCAAATTAGTTGCAAATTTGCACAGAGGCTTATTTTTATGTTTAGAATACGAATTTGAAGTTATTTCCCTGATTTGAGATCATTAAATATTTTATTTCTTTTTATTGGCTTATTTCCTATTTTCCTTTGATAATGTTATTAATATTTTCATTTTAAATAATACTTGACCCTTAAGTTACTCTTTACTCAAGGAAACGAATTAAACTATCAAATTATCATGATGGTTTCAAATTATCTTGTTTGTTACAAAATCTTTGTAATTATCTTCTTTACTCATATTTTCTCATATTTCCTTTACTTATTATATTTATCTTCTTTCTTTTAAAAAATTCGGATTTCCTTCTTATTTCTTATATTCTAGGAAACACCAGAAGATTCTAGGACGAATTATTTTATCCCCTTTTTATATCTTAAGGTGAAATTGCATATTAAACCCCTTGTCTAAAACTAACTGAGTCATTTGTACATGAAACCTTGAAATAAGAATATGTGGGAAATATTTAACCAATAACTATCTAAATTTCTTTTAAATCAAGACCAAGGACAAAAGGAACGAAAATGGAGATTAAAGCTTATAGAAAAAAGTACAAAGAGGTACAAAGGAGTTTTCAGTATGTTACAAGAAGTACCTCTCAAATATCTGAGTATCCATTTAACAACATTCCAATGCTCCTTACCAGGGTCAGATAAAATATGCTAGTCACACCAACTGCATGTGCAATATCAGGCCTAGTGCACACCATAGCATACATAAGACTTCCTACTGCAGAAGAGTAGGGTATGTGAGCCATCTCTTTCTTTTCCTGCTCAGTAGAAGGAGATTGTTTTCTACTCAGTCTGAAGTGACTGGCTAAGGGAGTCTCAAGTACACGCGCAACATATTTCTCCTGTGAAAACCAAAGTTTCTTTGTTTTCTTATCACGCCTGATGTCCATTCCAAGAATCTGTCTGACTGGTCCCAAGTCTTTCATGTCAAAAGACTTAAACAATTCCTTCTTCATCTTGGCAATCATCTAAGCATCCTTGTCAACAACCAACATATCATCAACATAAAGCAAGAGAATAATAAAATTGTCACCTAAAAATCTCCCGAAGTAAACACAATGATCTGCCTCTGTCATGTGGTAACCTTGCTTCAACATGAAATCATCAAACTTTTTGTACCACTGCATTGGTGCTTGTTTCAGCCCATAGAGACTTTTCTTCAATCTGCAAACCATGTGTTCTTTGCCTTTCACTGCAAACCCTTCAGGTTGCTACATATAAATCTCTTCTTCTAGCTCACCATGGAGGAAGGTTGTCTTCACATCAAGTTGCTCAATATCAAGGTACAAGCTAGCTGCCAAGCCCAAAACTGTACGAATGAAAGTCATCTTCACCACTGGAGAGAATATCTCATCAAAGTCAACGCCTTGCTTTTGCCCAAAGCCTTTCACTACAAGTCTAGCTTTGTATCTCACAGTGTTATCACTCCCATCTTTCTTTAGCTTGAAGACCCACTTGTTCTTTAAAGATTTTCTGCCTTCAGGAAGCTTGCATAACTCATATGTATCATTTTTATTCAATGAGTTCATCTCATCTTGCATTGCATGCAACCACTTATCTTTTTCTTGATAAGACTTTATTTCCTCATAACTTTCTGGCTCTCCCTCTTCTGTGATCAATGACCATTCTGTGTCAGAATATTTAGTAGATGTCCTTTTCTCTCTAGTAGACCTCCTCAGCTGTGGACCTACTGGATCTACTGGTTGAGGTTGCTCCCCATACTCAAGAACCTCCTCATCATGGACGCTATCTGTACCAAGATCATCCTCTGCCATATCATCATGTGGGATCTCATCATCCTCAACATGATTTGTATCAGCATTCTGTTGGACTGAAGAGGGAACTGACACATCAATCATACTATCATCTTTTACCTGCTCAGGCTCTGTTATCACTGTATCAGAAAACATCTGGTCCTCAAAGAAAATCACATCTCTGGATCTGATTATCTTCTTATTTTCTGGATCCCAAAGCTTGTAACCGAACTGCTCATCACCATAGCCAACAAAAATACAAGGAACAAATTTGTCATCAAGTTTCTGCCTCTTCTCCTTAGGAACATGTGCAAATGCCTTGCACCCAAACACTCTAAGGTGAGAATAAGAAACTGGCTTCCCTGTCCACACACTCTCTAGAGTGTCAAAGTCCAAAGGAACTGATGGTGACCTGTTAATCAAGTAGCAAGCAATGTTTACAGCCTCTGCCCAGAACTCCTTAGGTAGCTTTACATGCTTCATCATGCATCTGACTCGCTCCATAATGGTTCTATTCATTCTTTCAGCCAAACCATTGTGTTGTGGGGTACGGGGAATGGTCTTCTCATGCTGTATGCCAGATCTTTTACAGTAAGACCTGAACTCCTTGGAAGTATACTTACCTCCATTGTCAGAACGAAGACACTTAAGCTTTTTACCTATCTCCCTTTCAACCATGGCATGAAACTTCTTGAAAGTATCAAAGACCTGATCTTTCCTCTGCAAACAATAAACCCACACTTTCCTAGATGCATCATCAATAAAAGTAACAAAGAATCTACTTCCTCCTAAGGAGTTGACTTCCATAGGACCACAAACATCAGAATAAATCTTGTCTAACACATTAGACTTCTTCTCAGACTGAGCATTGAACTGGACCCTTTTTTGCTTCCCAAAAAAACAACTTTCACATGGGTCAAGAGTCACATTTTTACCACAGGGGATCAAATCTTTCTTTGCAAGCACCTATAAGCCTTTCTCACTCATGTGTCCAAGCCGCTTGTGCCATAAATCTGGAGAACCTGAACTGTCCACAACATTGGCACTATCAGTGCAAACCTTTATATTCATCCTATATAAAGTGTAGCAAACTTTGCCTCTAGCCACAACCAACTGTCCTTTGGTAACAATGGTTTTCAAGTCACCAAAATGATATTTAAAGCCCTCAATGTCGATACCATATCCAGAAATGATGTTATAATCAACTTCATGAATATGTCTAACATTCTTCAGCAAGATGGTATAACCCACGGTCTCAATGCGCACCTCATCAATCCCACAAATCTTTGTATAGCTTTTAGTAGCCATCTTCGTCATTCCAAAGTCCCCAGCCTTGTAGGAGAAGAAGAAGTGTATGTGAGGAGTGATATGGTATGAAGCACCGGTGTCCAACACCCACTTAGTGTTGTCGTTGATATGTAGACAATGTCCCATGGCAACTCCACATGTGAGTACCTCTTCGGCATATGTAACGACTGCAGCTCTGTTGCTATCATCATTTGTCACCTTCTGCTTTCCTTCTTTAATTTCCTTTTTGCGCTACTTGTAGAATTTTTGTATATGACCTGGCTTGTTGCAGTAATGACAAACTACCTTACTTTTGGACTTTGACTTGTGCTTTGACTTTCCTCCGTCACCACCCTGACCACGACTCTGACTCCTCCCCCTGTCCTCAGCAATAAGGGCATGTAAAACTGACGTCTCTGCTGAGCTGTGTCGTCTCGTCTCTTCATTCAGCAAGGTATTGGACACCAAATCCAAAGTCAATTTCTCGTATGGAGCAGAGTTGCTAACAGAAATCACCAAGGTCTCCCAGCTGTCAGGTAAAGAACCAAGAAGTAGAAGCGCCTGCAACTCATCATCAAGTGACAAACCAATCGTGGCTAGTTGATTCACCATGCTCTTAAAATCATTCAGGTGTACTGATATATTGTCGTCTTCCTTGAACTTCAGATTGACGAGCTTCTTAATCAGAAATGCTTTGTTCCCTGCAGTCTTCCTCTCGTACAACGACTCGAGCTTCTTCCACAAAGAGTGGGCACTGGTCTCGTTGGCGATGTGGTGGAAGACAGACTCGTCAACCCAGCGTCGGATGAAGCCCATGCATTTTCTTTTCATCTTTGTCCAGTCCTCCAGTTTTGTATCCGCTGGCTTGCTCGCATCTCCCTGAATCGGTTCATAAAGACCATTGCAGTAAAGCAAATCCTCCATCTTTATCTTCCACGTTGGCCAGTTTGATGTCGTCAATTTCACCATATTATTTGTGCCGTCCATCTAGTCCACGTAGCCAATCCACGTTTTGATACCACTTGAAGGGGTTGATGCAGGAAAAAAAAAGATGTGGAATAACCTGCACATATGGACTAGGCATGCAAAAATAATATAGAAAATAAGCAACTACAAGAACACCGAGATTTACGTGGAAACCCCCCACAATGTGTGAGGAAAAAACCACAGGGTCAAAGCCCGACGGAGAAAATCCACTAATCAATAGATTACAATGTTCGTCTCAAGTTTAGACCCAAAACTTGAGGAATACAGAACAAAAGGAAGAGATACAGATAATATCGAACCAGTACGTCACCACACCAAATGGCCTTCCGGAAAAACACCTCTTTGCAGAGAATACCCGGACAGAACAAGAACGTAGGCTGTGATGGAGAACTCGGTGTAGACCGGGAAAGAGAACCAGAGCGGTGTCACCCTCTTTCCTTTCTCTTCTTTCTTCTTCCTTGATTCTTCTCTCCGTCACGAACAATTGAGAAAGCGGCGGTTGCGTTGCTTTTCATTTGCAGCTGTGTTGCTTTTGATTTGCGGCTGCGTTGTTGCGGCTGCTGTCAATTGCCAAAGACATGGGTTATAAATAACCCACACACACCAGTCGTGCCTTGCCCTAATAGGTTGTCCGAAGTGGGCTGGAAATTAAGGGTTGTTGGCCCAACAGGTTTCCGGATGGTATGTTCATTTAAAACAATATATAACACTTGTAAGTGGTAAAGAGGGGTTTGAGGCATGTTTGGTTTAAGGGAAGGGATTTGAATGAGTTGAGAAGATGGATAGCATGGGCATGTATAGATGGAATATGGAACAATGACTATCCAATCTCATGTTTAGGTGTGAGATAGGATGAGATTTGTTTTGGGTGTGAATGTTGTGTCGATGGGAACAATTTTTGTTGTCAAATGATGATGGATGACGGTCCGGAAGACGCTTATGAAGGGGGAGACTGTTGGCCTTGCAGGTGAGGGGTCTGTCACCAAGAAGAGGATGACATCGAGGAGGATGTTGTCTACGTGAGGAAGTTGAAGGGTAGCATCCATGAAGAAGAAGGTTGTAGTCAGAGAATAATCATTATGATGGCAGAGGAAACACTTGTAGGTGAAGATGTCGGCGGACAACATCCACAAAGGCGCATGTGAGGAAGCCATAGGAAAGGGTGTGAAGGCGGAGACCGCTGTTTGTGCGTGACCGAGGAGCGGTCAGACGACAACGGCCATGATGGCAGAGGAGGGTCCAGTGGGTGAGGAAGCCAGAGGACCGCGACCACCAAGAAGGTGGAGAAGGCCGCCCTGCGTAAGGAAGCCAAATGACAGCGGCGCACGTGAGTTGAGACCACCGTTCGTGCTTGACGGAGGAGTAATTCGAGGACTGAGAGACGTGATAGCTGAAGAAGTGGCTGTAGTGAGGAAGCCAGAGGACAATAGCCATAAAGGCAGAGGAGGTTGTCGTGCTTGAGGAAGCTAGAGCACAACATGCACGTCAATACCAGGGGGAGCGAGAACTGAAAAGTCCCTACTGTTTAGGACTCGAGTCCGGCTCAATTACCATCCAGATCATGTTTTTGTGCATCCAAACATATGAAATGAAATTCAGAGTCATATCCATATTGGGATCCCTTAAAATAAACATTCCTTAAATCTTTTATACCTATCTTATCTACCCGTTTTTGTACTCTTTGACATGTGGGACCCATAACAGACTGTACAGTTGGGTTGTGTTGTACACATAGTCCGGTCCTGGGCACAAAGGATGTGAACCCGGTAAAGAAAAGTTTAGTAAATGTAAGATGCCTTCTTAATGAGGGCAGTTGTCAAACGCCCAATGAAGGGACAGGAAAGCCGAAACAGGTGATTTGGACCCAGGAGTAAGTAATTACTTATATATAAATTTCATAATTACAAAAGACTATTTCGATAAATAATGTTCGTGGTTGCAAATGAGTAAGCAGCACAAGGTTGAAATTAACATTTCTAGTGATTTCTATGATTGCTGCTCGCCGCGGGGAACACTGGAAATTGTCATCGCATTGCACGTGCCTTGCGGTTCTGAGGATGCCTAACGACTGTTTCAGCTAGCTACTTTGACTCCGCACGAAAAGTTCTTGGGGCGCCAACAGTGGCGAAGCCAGAATTATGAGTAACGATGGGCACCATATGAAGCGTAGTCATATATGCCATTCAAGTTCAATGGTTATTTATTGTTACTTAAGCTTTATATTTCACAAGTATGCTTGTGTAGCTAAACCATCGAAGCTACAACATTTTACTTGATTCTGCACCAGGAAATCCTAGCCATTAGGAAAACATTTTATATAATTTAAAAAGTGTATGCTGTAAATACATCAAAAGTGTCGATGGATATGCATGCGTAAAAGTAATTCTGAAATATATACCACTTGTCTCCTATGACAAGACATGCATTGCACGTGTGGTGATAATTTTTGGACATTCTTGTAAAATCTACTATATTCGACTGTGAAGAAGCCTCCACGACCGATGTCATTTTTTTGCTTCTAGAACTCTAGTGATGATAAATTAAATGACAATGTGACCAACAGTTTTAGATAATAATGAAGGCGTCAGCGATACTGATGAACAAATAAGGTGTCAGAAAATTAATAAATATTTAGACCACACTAATAAAGAGGTGTTAACACATATGTATATAATTAAACGGTAGTTGTCCGTCGTATCCCTATAGTGATAATTGCAATAAGTCAGCGTCGGTTTATCACAGTTACAAAACACATATAAAATATTTCTGCTGGTGAAAGAGGTGGAGGATGGAGATCTTTCGGGACAGATCGTCTTCAACAAAGCTTTGTTCTGGACCGGAATTTATGGGATTCCGCTTGGGTACAGATCAAAAGTGGCGGTGGCGTCGATCGCTAGTAGATTGGGCCGCATGGTGCAGGTTGATCTGGATGACCTCGGGTGGGACTCCTCATCTAGAGTTCGAGTGTCCCTGGACGTCTCTCGCCCACTCAAAAGAGTCCTAAAGATGCAAGATAAGAAGGGGTCGATCTTCACCCTTGAAATCAAATACGAGAGACTTCTGAATCTATATTTCTTGTGCGGTCGGCTAGGGCATGTTGACATGGATTGCGATCCGGTGGAAGACGTTGACAGTGATTGCCATCCGGTGGCAACCGACATAGCAAAATCCTTCAAAGGACGGTCGTCCTCCATGATTGGATCTTCTTGTACGATTTCTTCAAAAGCCAAAAAAGATGGTGATGGTGATGATGGTGGAACACCTCCTAGCAGTGGTTGCTCTACCCTTCTTGCTCTTCTTAAGCTTGAAAGAGTACACTCAATCTCAAGGTCTAGCAACGCTGATGTTTGAAGACCTCTTTGCGAGCGACACATACAACCTGAAAAATAGCAAGAGAAGATTGAGAACACAAATAAAAGGTATATGGAAATTTGAAAATGAAAATGATGATCTAGTCTCAAATACTAATTAGCACATGTTACTCTAATTAGATTTACTGTAGCTCCCCGACAATAGTGCCAAAAACTTGTTGGTCTTTTACACTAATGAGTTTCAATCTTAAAAAAGATCTTTTACTCAACTAACCAATTCCCGTAAGTATACGAAAGTAGTTGTAGTCGAGATCGAACACAAGGAGCTTTAGCAATCAATTAAACGCAGCAGTGCTAAGATTCGACAATCTAGACCGTTTTAAAGGTGTGATTTGGTTGATTAAGCTAAAATTTTAGAATTGAGAAAAACAATAAATGGATTACTAAAAGAGGTTAAATTTTAGATATGGAAGTATCTTGGACTTAGGATTTCATTCACATATCATAGTATAGAAGAGGAGCCCAAAATTTAAACATACTAAGCACTTGTTTTAAAGGAGAGTTGTATGTTGTACTTCACCTCTCAGTGCAAGTACAACGATCCTAACTCAATTCAACATTCACATGTATGAATTTCATTTTGGATCACAAACCTACTCCTCAACCCCATAATTTTCACTCTCGTGGTAAAGAAGGAGCTGCCAAGAGATTACCTCCTTACTCTCCTACCTATCTTCTCATATCAAGCAAAAGAGCATAAAATATACACATAAGGTGGCTAGCCATACATGCAAAAAATAGGAAATCGGTACTCACAAGGTGGAAAAATAAGCAACATAGCATTTAGTATGAAATTATCATGTTCCATACATGCTATGACATGGGAGCTACTCTTCCATGTACAAGAAAAGGAAACTACTCGTCCATAATGATGTACAGCAGAAAATGTGCAAAAATTCTAGAGTTCAACATGATTTGGAGAAGGAAAAGCTAAGAAAACCGAAGGTGTAACCCAAGAAAAGTAGAATTCTAGCTTGGGGATGAAATTCCACTCCTACAACTGCTCCAAACCGGACACGCGGAATCAGAATCCTAGTCCCATGAACCAAACGTATACCAAAAGCGACATGCGGAAGTGTAAAGCTTAGCACACATGAACAGATAACAAGATACAAGCACCAACATAATCTCAACAATCAACATGATATATTAAGCAATATCATTATATTACACGATTTGAATTACATATTCAAGAGTCACTTTGTACAAGTCTGCTCATGTATACTATATTTGGATTTTACAATAAGTACACCTAGCATAGCTCACCAAGCCCATCAACCTTCTAGCCATCTCTGAACCTAAAAACAACATATGAGAAATGGGTCAACACACGAGGTGTTGAGTATGGGGCAGAAAGATACACATATATATAAGCTTTGCATAATTTTGAAAAGATTTCAAGACTAAACGAACAAGAATAAACATGTTAATTGTGTAACAAATGCGAAACTATATTTTATGTCATTTCACTCCATTATACCAACAATATCAAGCATGTTTAAGGCCTTTGACCATCTTCCCGTCGGAAGGGTCCATAAGGGTGCTCAAGCTTAGCTAACCCTTTTTTACGAGAGGGACCTCATGGACGTAACCAAGAGTTAACCCTTTATCAACAATATTATAATGGAGTTCTATATATATATATGTGTGTGTGTGTGTGCAAGTTATAAAACTGACAAGGCAAACATCGAGTAAGACATAGCAATACTACATGGAAATATTTGAGCAAGTAAACGAACAAGCATACAATATATGTCTTTTCAAGCAAGAAAGCGATAGTCATATAACTAGATAAGGTCCATACCTGATTCATAGATTTCATAACCTAACATATCCTTCACCATCTAGCCATATGCCAAACCTGATTAAGAATAAGATTGCATATACACATTAGATTCTTATCATTAACCCTAATTATCTTCATTTTAGGGTTTTGGCCAAGTTAGGTTCAATGTTGGTTAATTACATGATTAGTGTTTTCTTAATGATTTAGCGGTCATCATAAGAGTGTGGTTCAAGTTTCATATCCTTTCGAGGTCTCATCTGGACATGATAAGATTTAGGACACTTATGCTCAAATTATGCCACGAGACTCATAATAGAGTAACCAAGGTCATGATCATCAAGATAGGAGAACCCATCATCAAACATGGTTTAGATCAGAAACATTAGGTCATAAGAAACATATTCCAAAATAGGTGTATGTCCATTAGAAGCAAGATTAGCAATCTAGGAAAAGTTCAACATTATAGTCCAAAGTAGGCACATATGTACAAAAGTTATTGACTTCAAGGTTAGGAGGGTAGGTATACATCAAATATTCAATATTCATCACAATTATGCATTAAGCATGGTAAAAGAAGTCAAAGATCACATATCTAGCATTATCAGAGATTTAGAAGAAGATTCAGGGTCTGAAACCATTCGCATGTTGTAGATCTTTTCGAGTTGATCGATTTGATATATAGGTTCGTGCATTTTGGACTTAGGGTCTCGGAGTTATCATATCCAAAGAATTGATCTTGAAAAGGGGAACTATACCTTATTTTAGCTAGAATATGGTATGCTCGTTGACTGGGCCTTGGCCGCCCATGGACGTTGGGCCTCTAGACTGGCTGTTCCAAGCCCAAGCGTCATCTTCCACCTCTCTGCTTCATTTCATCGGGACCTCTATTTGGAACAGAGCAGAAATAGGGGGGTCGTCCCCTCCCTACCATCCCGGAAAACCCCACCTGGAGCTCGACCTCGGTACCCAGCTGTCTGGGGCGATAGCGGCGGCGGCCAACGTGCAGCAGATCTTGGGGCGGTAGGTAGGAAGAAGATAACGGACTCCCGAGCATCGACCATCTCTTGCCCCCTGTTGTATCCATCGGTGAGCAGTAGGGAAGTAGTCGGTGCAGCCACTATTGTCGTCGTTTGAGCTTCCAAGGCTTGCGGACCCGACGTCGTCTACTGGTCTTCGTGAGGTGAGGGGCGGCGACGCCCTTCCCCTTGGCTTTGGCATGGGCAACGGCCGGAAGAAAAAGGGGTGTTGCTTGGGAGGCAACAATAGAAAAAGGTGGAAGAGGGACCACTCCAGATCATGTTGGCGGTTGGATTAAAATTAGGAAAAGAGCAAGGAAGCCAAGGGAAGGGGGTATATAAGGGAGCAAAGGTTTAGGGTTTCCAGTACTGCTTCCGTTCTCCTCCATTGCCCGATTTGGAGGGGGGAGGAAGGGTGGATTCCTATTCTCAGTAACTTCCTAAAGGGGAAAGACAAAGGGGGAGTACGCGGATGGGATTTCATTTCCACTCAAGGCCCAACGTGCCCAAAATCGGCCCAAAAACAACAAATAGAATACAAGAAAAGGTTGGGTAAATGCATATTTCTAACACCCATATCTTTTGATGTGACACTCTGATTGAGGAGATTTTTACACAGTTGGACTCACTATTGGATCCTCTATAACATAGTACATTGTAGATTCATGTGATCATAGTGCAGAGATTCAAAAATGGGTTCAAGGGGATGATGTATTAAACTATAATACTAAGTGTTGATTGATGTCACACATTGCGAAATTGAGCATTAAAGAAACCGAATCGGAGTGTAACAACACTCAAACTATGAAATTGACATCCAAACTAGATAATTGGTCATCATAGTGCGAGGGAGAGTATAATAAAGGGTGAGAAAAATTACGGTTGTCACATCCTTCCCTCCTTACAAGAAATTTTGTCCTCGAAATTTGTCCAAGATCAAGCTTAAGAGTCAAGTCAAAAACGTCAGGTCTAGGTATCCAACCCTAGTTGTCAAGGCATTCCCCACAACACTTAGGTTATCATCATTAAGGGTGTACTCATCTCATCTATGTACATATTACTTTGTACTCTAATATTGTATTATGACATCATCACAACATTAGGGTTTACCCATCACCTAGTATCCATACATTAGGGTTTTTGTTCACATATGAGACCAAGAGGTATCATCAAAAACTAATTCTCAAACGAATATGTTCATGGTCATGACTTCAAACGAGACTATCATCAAGTGTGTATCTCATCTTTACTCTAGATTCCATGCATGGTTTTGTTTTCCCCAAAATTTCCACCAACTCTAACTAATTATGTTCATTATTTTTCCTTTTAAATCTAAAATCAAACAATTTATTCATCATGTTCATCTGAGTTAAGACTCCAAGAGTATTGTCATATCAAGTTGATCATTTGAGTATGAGATTAGGCACGTTACCCTTGATTATTCAAGCTAAGTGTTCATGAAATCATCATATTATTTTCATTATTTCAAGGCTACATCTTTTATGTATCATATTAGGTCTAGCTTATGAGAGTGTCTTATTGTGCATATTCAAGTTTTTAAACATAAGTGAGATACTTCATGTATTAAGCATCATTCCAGGAACAACATTATCATCAATGTCAAGATTTTTGAATTCTCTCACTTATATCTAGAAACAACTCCACAAGCTCAAGCCACTCCAGTTACGACATATATTTCCAACAAGACATGTTAACCACAACCTTCTACGTGTAACAAAAATTTCTACCCATCTGTTTAAAAACAAGGATTACCTCTAGATTCTTCTATATACAACTACTAACCTGAGTATGAGGCTCATCATGGATATCACACATCGTATACATCATCTAAGGGTCTTGGGACATCTCCCTCACCTATATAGCAAGCATCAAACTTTCAATTACCTCTTTCTCTAGGGTTAGGTCTTTCATTAGGAAAATCTAGGGTTCAACATTTTCAAGGAAACCACACGTTAGGTCACTCAACTCATATACTTAGAAGTATTCTAGCTAGGGACTCATCATCAAGTATTTCATCATTCCTATTTTTCAACATTTCAAATATTTTGGAGTTTAGGTCTCTAACCTTCTCCCGAGGTGGGTCGACTCATATCAAAAGGTCACCCTATTCATATGTCCCATGCTAGAGGTCCTCCTTTGTAAAGATATTGAGGCTCGTGTTGGTCTCAAACTGTATGTCACATATCATATCTCAGCATGTACAAAACTAGGTACAAACAAGCATGCCAACCCACTAACTATGTTTAACACATCAACCAAGCCATATATATCATACAAGGTGCCAGGTTTAGCTAGGGTTGCATAGTCCAACTCATTCCATATCGTTAAATATACTCGACCTTCCTCAAATAACCTGGGTCTTATCAACATCGACATCATCATCAATATCATAATCATCATATTAGGTTTCTAGGTTATTCACTTGTCTAACCTATATCACGGCTCTAGACAACTCTAGAGACTATCACTATCATCTAAACTCTCTCATCTAGACTTGATGTTACATCTCTTTCTCCTAGGTTGCATGGAAACTCACTGTCTTTTTGCGTGTGGTAACATTTTTCATATGTACATATAATAATACTTAAAATAGATTTTCTCCAATGTTGAAACATTCGATGAAAACCACCATACTCCATTCGAATAAAACCAAAACCAAAACGATTTACCACACTCATTAGGCAGTCTAGTATCATGATACCTAGAGAACAAGTAAGAACATGGTGTACACTTGTGTAGACATCCTAAGAACATGTCGTGAATCATGTCTAGGGAGGTAATTTACACAAGTTTACACCTAGTTCTAGAACATCTAGGTTCTAACCTAGAGGCTAAGTCAACCTAGTCCCCAAAGGACATCTTATTAAGTTTATAGGGTTGAGATGTAAAGTGAGTTTAGTTTGTGTTTCATGTGAGCAATGTTTGGTGTAGTTATTGTTCATGCTCTGATACCATCTGTCACGAAACCAGAATCCTAGTCCCATGAACCAAACATATACCAAAGGTGACATGCGGAAGTGTAAAGCTTATCACACATGAACAGATAACAAGATACAAGCACGAACATAATCTCAACAATCAACAAGATATATTAAGCAACATCATTATATTACACGATTTGAATTACATATTCAAGAGTTACTTTGTACAAGTCTTCTCATGTATACTATATATGGATCTTACAATAAGTACACCTAGCATAGCTCGCCAAGCCCATAAACCTTCTATCCATCTCTGAACCTAAAACCAACATATGAGAAATGGGTCAACACACGAGGTGTTGAGTATGGGGCAGAAAGATACACATATATATAAGCTTTGCATAATTTTGAATAGATTTCAAGACTAAACGAATAAGAATAAACATGTTAATTGTTTAACAAATGTGAAACCATATTTTATGTCATTTCACTCCATTATACCAACAATATCAAGCATGTTTAAGGCCTTTGACCATCTTCCCGTCGAAAGGGTCTGTAAGGGTGCTCAAGCTTAGCTAACCCTTTTATACGAGAGGGACCTCATGGACGTAACCAAGAATTAACCCTTTATCAACAATATTATAATGGAGTTATATATATATATATATATATATATAAATATATATGTTCAAGTTATAAAACTGATGAGGCAAACAATGAGTAAGACATAGAAATACTACATGGCAATATTTGAGCAAGTAAACGAACAAGCATTCAATATATGCCTTTTCAAGCAAGAAAGCGATAGTCATATAACTAGATAAGGCCCATACATGATTTAGAGATTTCATAACCTAACATATCCTTCACCATCTAGCCATATGCCAAACCTGATTAAGAATAAGATTGCATATACACATTAGATTCTTATCATTAACCCTAATTATCTTCATTTTAGGGTTTTGGCCAAGTTAGGTTCAATGTTGGTTAATTACATGATTAGTGATTTCTTAATGATTTAGCGGTCATCATAAGAGTGTGGTTCAAGTTTCATATCCTTTCGAGGTCTCATCTGGACATGATAAGATTTAGGACACTTATGCTCAAATTATGCCACGAGACTCATAATAGAGTAACCAAGGTCATGATCATCAAGATAGGAGAACCCATCATCAAACATGGTTTAGATCAGCAACATTAGGTCATAAGAAACATATTCCAAAATAGGTGTATGTCCATTAGAAGCAAGATTAGCAATCTAGGCAAAGTTCAACATTATAGTCCAAAGTAGGCAAATATGTACAAAAGTTATTAACTTCAAGGTTAAGAGGGTAGGTATACATCAAATATTCAATATTCATCACAATTATGCATTAAGCATGGACAAAGAAGTCAAAGATCACATATCTAGCATTATTAGAGATTTCGAAGAAGATTCAGGTCTGAAACCATTCTCATGTTGTAGATCTTTTCGAGTTGATCGATTTGATATATAGGTTCGTGCATTTTGGACTTAGGGTCTTGGAGTTATCATATCCAAAGAATTGATCTTGAAAAAGGGAACTATACCTTATTTTAGCTAGAATCTGGTCTGCTCGTTGACTGGGCCTTGGCCGTCCATGGACGCTGGGCCTCTGGACTGGCTGGTCCAAGCCCAAGCGTCGTCTTCCCCCTCTCCACTTCATTTCATCGGGACCTCTGTTTGGAACAGATCAGAAACAGGGGAGTCATCCCCTCCCCACCATCCTGGCGAACCCCACCTGGAGCTTGACCTCGATACCCAGTTGTCCGGGGCAATGGCGGCGGTGGCCAACATGCATCAGATCTTGGGGCGGTAGGTAGGAAGAAGATAATGGACTCCCGAGCATCGACCATCTCTTGCCCCCTGTTGTATCCATCGGTGAGCAGCAAGGAAGTGGCTGGTGCAACCACTATTGTTGTTGTCTGAGCTTTTGAAGCTTGCGGACCTGGCGTCATCTACTGGTCTTCGTGAGGTGAGGGGCGGCGGCACCCTTCCCCTTGGCTTTGGCGTGGGCGATGGCAGGAAGAAAAGGGGGTGCTGCTTGGGAGGCAACAACAAAAAAGGTGGAAGAGGGACCATTCCAGATCATGTTGGCGGCTGGATTAAAATTAGGAAAAGAGCAAGGAAGCCAAGGGAAGGGGGTATATAAGGGAGCAATGGTTTAGGGTTTCCAGTACTGCTTCCGTTCTCCTCCATTGCCCGATTTGGAGGGGGAGGAGGAAGGGCGGATTCCTATTCTCGATAACTTCCTGAAGGGGAAAGACAAAGGGGGAGTAGGCAGATGGGATTTCATTTCCACTCAAGGCCCAACATGCCCAAAATTGGCCCAAAAACAACGAATAGAATACAAGAAAAGGTTGGGTAAATGCATATTTCTAACACCCATATCTTTTGATCCGACACTCTGATTGAGGAGATTTTTACACAGTTGGACTCACTATTGGATCCCCTATAACATAGTACATAGTGTAGATTCATGTGATCATAGTGTAGAGATTCAAAAATGGGTTCAAGGGGATGATGTATTAAACTATAATACTAAGTGTTGATTGATGTCACACATTGCGAAATTGAGCATTAAAGAAACCGAATCGGAGTGTCACAACACTCAAACTATGAAATTGACATCCAAACTAGATAATTGGTCATCATAGTGCGAGGGAGAGTATAATAAAGGGTGAGAAAATTAGGGTTGTCACAGCTTCCCTCTCGAGAAGCTTTGTGGAGTGAAGAAGCTCTGTTGCACCTCCAGAGAAGAAAATGGAGAAGAAAAGAGGAAGAATGGGGGTTCTATAGCAAGAAACCACCTTCTTCCACCCCAAAATCACCCTCCTTGCTCTAGCCTTGCTCTTGGACGAAAGAGTTTCAAATTATAACCCAAGATAAATGCTCCATAGAGTGATTTTGTCTTTTTAAAATGAAAGGAGTCATATTTGAAATTTGTTGAAACTGACATGCACACGACGTGTCTTTCTTTGGACACGTCATGTCCTATCTCCGACAGGCATTTCTGAGTGTAAAGTACACGACGTGTGTGAATTAGTACACGTCATGTAAGTTACTGGAAAGGCAAAACTCGGTTTTGAATTCCTAGGTACATGTCGTGTCTATGGAGGACACGTTGTGTACTTTTCTTTTGTAGTTGAAGTATTAGGCCATCTGGAAATGTGCACGCTGTGTCTTGAATAAGACACATCGTGTGCTTTTCTATTTCAGCATAATTAAAGTTCTGAACATCTGCAAGGTGCAGAGAAGTCCCGATGATGATGAATTTGAGTTGGGCTACCTCCAATTTGATCATTTTGAAGCATATCTGCAATACACATCATGTGATAAGCAAAATAACAAAAAGGTGGCAAGAATAGTATGAATAGAGGCTAAATGAAAAAAAAATGAACTGAATTTGTGTGTGAAATCATGTGAAAAGTTGATGTGGAAAGCACACAACACCACCTAAACTAAAAGGTAGATTTAAGACTTCAGGGATGCTGTGAATAGCTATGTGTTGCTTGATTTGGGTTGTAAGGGAAGCACATTCACTTGGAAAAGAGGATGCACAATAGAGACTCTCATTAAGGAGTGTCTGGACAGAGCTTTGGCTTCTCATGAATGGTGTCAGTTGTTTGGGTATAGTAAAGTAATCCACCTTTCGATTTAAAAATCTGATCATGCACCTATTATCATTCATGTTGGCGGGAGAGATAGGAACCAGAGAAAGCCGATTAATTTTTTTGTTTCGAACCTATGTGGCTGTCTGAGAGTGAGTGTGAGGAAATCGTCAAAGATTCCTAGACCCACAATGAGGATGGTGATTTGAATAAGAAGATTCTGGGATGCAGTGAAAAGCTCAATAGATGATCGGCTTAGAAGTTTGGAAAGATGAAATAAAGGATAAAAGAAGTGGAGAAGCTCTTAGGTGAGGAACAAAGAAAACCCCCTGATGCAGCAGTCCTTAACAGGTGCATGGAGTTGTCAAAAGAGATAGAGCATTGGCACCGATCAGAAGATTCTTATTGGTGTGCACGGGCACGAGTGAATGATCTACATGAGGGGGACCACAACACTGCCTACTTTCACCATAAGGTTTCCCAAAGGAGGAGAAGGAACTATATAGATGGGCTGAAAGACGAGCAGGGAGTATGGCACAGTGAGGAGGGAGAAATTCAGTAGGTTGTTACAGAGTTTTTCCAGAATTTATTTTCCTATAGCAATCCATCGGGATTTGTAGAAACGACAAAAGGTATATCTGAAGTGGTAGATGATTCTATGAACCATATGCTAGAAAAAGACATTTCTGATGCGGAGATCCTTGAGGCCCTCAAACAAATGTATCCAAATAAGGATCCTGGTCTGGATGGCATGAAACCTATGTTCTTTCAAAAATTCTGGAATATCATTGGCAATGACATCTCAAACTATATTAAGGGGTGGTGGAAAGGGAGTGTTGACATCAGTGATGTAAACGTAGTACTGATCCCAAAGGTGGAAAAACCTATCCAGATGTCTGAATACTGGCCTATTAGTTTGTGTAATGTGATCTACAAAATTGCTTCTAAATATTTGGCTAATAGACTCAAGCCTTTCATGGACATGATTACTTTTGAAAACCAGAGCGCCTTTATCCCGAGAAGGATGATTACGGATAATGCACTCATAGCATATGAGTTGTTCCACAAGATGAAGTATGAAGGTAAAAATAAAAAGGGTTTTTTGGCTTTGAAATTGGATATGTCCAAGGCTTATGACAGGGTAGAATGGAGCTTCCTAGATTTTTTCTGACAGAGAATGGGGTTCGGGAGTAGATGGAGACAGAAAATTTGGGAGTCTGTAACGTCTATTGACCATTCTTTTGCTATCAACTATGACCAAACTTGAAGTTTCAAGCCTTCTCGTGGACTGCGACAAGGTGACCCTCTCTCTCATATTTATTCATTATTTGTGTTGAAGCTTTCTCTACATGTCTTTTGCATGTTGCTGATGCCAACTTGATCCATGGAATCAAGGCTAGTAGACATGCACCATGCTTTTCTCATCTTTTCTTTACAGACGACATCATTCTTTTTACTAGGTCATCTCATCATGAATGCTTGAATTTAGCTAATATTATTAGCCAGTATGAATAGGCATCGAGTTAGAAGATTAATCTTTCTAAGACTGAGGTGGCTTTTAGCAAGGGCGTGCCACAAGAGACAAAGGAGGCCATACAAAATCACTTGAGAGTTGAGCAAGTGGATAGACATGCCAAATACTTGGGTTTTCCCACCATCATTGGGAGGTCAAAGAAGCAAGTTTTTAGCTTCATCAAGGAAAGGATTTGGAAGAAGTTACAGGGTTGGAAAGAAAAGTTGCTATCCAAACCAGGGAAGGAGGTGCTGATAAAGTCTATTGTGCAAGTGATCCCATCCTATATAATGAGTGCCTTTCAGATTCCTACATGGATCCTTGATGATATCTAGAGTTGTATTACAAGATTTTGGTGGGGAACTAAAGATAGAGAGAGGATGATCTCATGGCAATGTTGGGATTCATTATGTAAACCAAAAAAGGATGGCGGTCTTAGTTTTAGAGATATGCACATTTTCAATCAAGCTCTTCTGTCTAAACCGGTTTGGAGGTTACTGACTAAAAAGTCCTCACTAGCATACAAGGTGCTCAAAGCAAGATACTTTCCTTACACATCCATACTGGAGGCTTCTAGGGGGTACAACCCAAGCTATATATTGAGGAGTCTCTGGTCAACAAAGGCAGTGGTATTAGAAGGAATCAAATGGAGGGTGGGGAATGGTGGTGACATTAGAATATGGAAGGACAACTAGCTCTATGACTCTCATGATGATTCGGCGTCGTTGAAGTATATGACTACATGGAATCCTTCTATGGTTCAAGATGTGATATATCAACAAACTATAGGGTGGGACATGGAGGTGATACATCAGTTCTTCTCTCTTGAGGTGGGTAAGTTGATTGCAAACACCCCAATTAGTACTAGACTATTGGAAGATATTCCGTTTTGGTGGTCGGATAAAAGAGGCAACTTCACCGCCAGGTCGGCTTTTTGGTTGGGTCTCTTGGGAAAGAGGGAGTTCATAGTTACAAGGAGAGCAGCTTCCAAGAAGATCTAGAAAGTTGTTTGGGACCATTACTGGCCTCCGAAAGTGGCCCACTTCTTATGGCGGTTATGACAGGGGGCATGGCTACTATGGGAAGATTACAAGAGAGACATTGTAATGGGGATGGTATATGTCCTCTGTGCCATGAGGAAAGGGAAACGATCCAATATATGATTTTTTGCTATGTAGAGGCTATAAAATAGTGGAGCTCTTCTGTCACGGAACCGGAATCCCAGTCCCATGAACCAAACGTATACCAAAGGTGAAATGCGGAAGCGTAAAGCTTAGCACACATGAACAGATAACAAGATAAAGGCACCAACATAATCTCAACAATCAACAATATATATTAAGAAACATCTTTATATTACATGATTTGAATTACATGTTCAAGAGTCACTTTGTACAAGTCTGCTCATGTATACTATATCTGGATCTTACAACAGGTACACCTAACATAGCTCACCAAGCTCATCAACCTTCTAGCCATCTCTGAACCTAAAAACAACATACGAGAAATGGGTCAACACATGAGGTGTTGAGTATGGGGCCGAAAGATACACATATATATAAGTTTTGCATAATTTTGAAAAGATTTCAAGACTAAATGAACAAGAATAAACATGTTAATTGTTTAACAAATGTGAAATCATATTTTATGTCATTTCACTCCATTATACCAACAATATCAAACATGTTTAAGGCCTTTGACCAACTTCCCGTCGGAAGGGTCCGTAAGGGTGCTCAAGCTTAGCTAACCCTTTTATACGAGAGGGACCTCAAGGTCGTAACCAAGAGCCCTTATCAACAATATTATAATGGAGTTCCAAATATATATGTGTTCAAGTTATAAAACAGACGAAGCAAACATCGAGTATGCCATATCAATACTACATGGCAATATTTGAGAAAATAGACAAACAAGCATATAATATATGTCTTTTCAAGCAAGAAAGTGGTAGTCATATAACTAGATAAGGCCCATACCTGATTCAGAGATTCATAAGCTAACATTCTTCACCATCTAGCCTTATGCCAAACCTGATTAGGAACAAGATTACATATATGCATTAGATTCTCATCATTAACCATGATTATCTTCATTTTAGGGTTTTGGCCAAGATGGGTTCCAAGTTGCTTATTAGTCCATTTGATGATCTCATATTGATTTAGGGTCCATCATAAGAGTGTGGTTTAAGTTCCATGTCATTATTACGTTCTATGCACTTTGTATGATCATCTCAATGTTTAAGGTATTTACATGCACATTATAGGGTTAAGGGCTCATAATAGGGCACCCTAGGTCATGATTCATCGAGACACAAGATTTAGACAAGATTTAAGATTAGATTATCAAGACATAGATACACGAATCGTATTCAAGAAATATAGCAGCAAATTTGATCAAGATCATACATTAAAGTCCAAGGACAAGTCACATAGTGCAAATGGGAGTCATTTATGAGCAAAAGGGAGAGCAAGACCTTTGTTTGGTTCAAATATGAACAAAAGTTACTGATTTGATGAGCAACATGGTACAAGTATACTAAAGATTCAAGATTTATCATAAGGATGCATTATATGTACTCAACATGGCAAAAGTTATCATTTTCAAGAAATCAAGGGAGTAAACATCAGATTTAGGACCTGGAACCATGCCCAATTGGTAGGTCTCGTCGAGCTGATCAATTTGGTATATTTATTTGTCTAATTTGATCAAGGGATGAGGGACTTATGCATTTTAGAAGGTTGTAATCCAAACTATAGGGAAGGTACATGACATTACCATGATATCATTCATTGATGGACTCCTACCATCGGATCGATGCCCACCAGTGCCCATTCATCCAGCTGCTCACAGGCACGGGATTGACCACATCGACTGAGATGGATGGCCTCTCTTTGATCCTAGCCAATCATCGTTCGGTCCATTGTGCTCCAAGGCTGATCGACGGCCCACAACGGAGCCCCACTTTAGACGCTCCCACGGAAAATGCTCTGTTCCACCGCTGGAACAGAGTCAGAACAGGGGATCCGCCCCCTTCACGTCCAATGAGCAAGGCGCCTCCAGAAGCCCAAGAGGGGAGCGTCGAGTCTGGTTAGGGGTCGAGGGCGGGTCTAGGGCACACCGGCGAGGTCCCGGTTGTTTGGTGTTGTCGTCCCCAACCTTGCTCCTCCCCAGGCGGCCGGGTAGGAAGGGCCTGCTGCTGGGTGCGTCCACATGCATCTGAGGGAGGTGGGGAAGAGACAGAGTTTTAGCAGCCGACCTGAGCGCTGAGACAAGTGGCAGGCCATAAGGAGTTGACGACTAGGGCCGACGGTGGGCTGGAGGTGCGAGTAGCAGCCATCCATTGGTTGCGGCGACACTCTAGATGGAGCGTCTGTCCGAGAGCAGTGAGAGGAGAGGGATGATGAGTGACGATGGAGGAGGAGGGAAAGATGACAAGGGGAACTAGGGTTAGATCAGAGGGGTTTATAAGGCGGCAAGTTAGGGTTGATAGATCATAGCTCCCCATCTGTTACTCAAACTGGGTGGAGGCGGCGAGCGTTTCATCAGTCGTTCATCAGTTTCCAGAAGAGGAAAGGAGAGGGGGGACAAGAAAATCGGCTACTGTGTTGTATTGGGCCTATTTGGCCGGCCCAATAGAGATAAAGGTACAAAAATGAGCTAAAACAAGGTATAATTATCCAAATTTCAAGGTATCATAACTTGGACTCTGAAGGTCCAATTGATGTGATTTTTCCATCGCTGGATTCAAAATCGAGCCCACTACATAATGTTACATGTTACAAAGCCAAAAGATTATGGTGGTGAGTTTCAAAATATCTAGCAAAGATGGTGATATGAAAAAATAATGGTATTTAATTCAAAAGTACAAATTGATGTCACATTTAGAAAAAAGAATATTGATGTGACTAATATGGAGTCTCCCAACCATCAAACCATGAAATTGAAATTGAAATTGAAATGAGTAAGAGGTCAAATGATGAGAGTGAAAGGGTGCAAGATAGGAGAGAGAAAATCCAGGTTGTCACATCTTCAGCCACAACAACCATTATTGCCTCGGCTCATTACCACCAGTCTTAACCGCGCACTTTGTCCTCACTGAGGCGCAAGCCAGGATCAACTTCCCGACTGGTCACCCATCCTAGTACTACTCCAAGCTGAGCACGCTTAACTATGAAGTTCTTTCGTGATGGGCTCCCTGAAAAGGAGGTGCACCTTGGTGATATGGGTAGTCCAATCATTCCTTTTAAGATCATGTTATCCAAGGCCTCAAATCATGGGACATTACAATCTCCCCCACTTAGACTCTTGACGTCCTCGTCAAGGCTCAACTATATGGCCTCATAATCTCTTTCCCCATTTCAGTGTAGACCCAAATGACCCATGTACACCCAGCTCCCGACCACGGTTACCAACGCAAGGGTGGATCCATCAACTCGGATAGCCCTTTCCAACATGCCTGGACACTACCAGCACATGGGCGGCTCCATCAACTCAGATAGCCCTTTCCAACATGCGTGGACCGCATGGCTCAAAGACTGGCATGCCACAGGCCCATGTGGGCCCCACCTACTAGAGGGGAATTAGCTCTGATATCATTTGTAATGCCCGGTCCCACTACCCAAGGCTCTAGCAGGGTTTCAGGAATGACGAATGGCCCCACAGACCACCACTAGCCTTAACTATGCACTTTGTTCTCAGTGACACGCAAGCCAGGATCAACTTCCCAACTGGTCACCCATCCTTGTACTACTCCAAGCTGAGCACGCTTAACTATGGAGTTCTTTCGTGATGGGCTCCCTGAAAAAGAGGTGCACCTTGGTGATATGGGTAGTCCAATCATTCCTTTTAAGATCATGTTATCCAAGGCCTCAAATCATGGGACGTTACAACTTTTCAGATGTGGTAGCTACCATGAGGGGCATGTGGTCATATAGAAATTACAATGCGTTTTAGGAGGGTGGAAAGGGACTACCCTTTTTCACCCAAGAAACACAAGCCTACCTTCACAACACTTTCAGTGCTCGAGCTTCTAAACTGGGACATCAATAGGGAAAAGGAAGCAGTTCTATTAGAAAATGGAAGAGGCCGATGATGGGAGTGATTAAGATCAAAACTGATGCAACTGTTAAGAAAGGCACCACGACAGGGATTGGTTTCGTTGGCCATGATCATTTGGGGCTGGAGGTGAAGAGATGAATGGGCTACATATGTTGGTGAAGCTATGGTTGTGCTCCATGGCGTGCAACTAGCTCATCAGTGTGGTTGGGATTCTATAGGGGTTGAATCAAACTCCATCACCTTGATCTCAACATTATGTAGAGAGGAGAAAAGAAGGGACCATCTCGACATGATAGTTGAGGATATTATAGCTCTCTCATCTGATTTTGTTTCAAATTCTTTCATGCATGTTTTTCGATCCTATAATAATGTGGCACATGGGGTGACCAAGCTTGCCAAAGCTGGTGATTTCATGTACACTTGGGGATATTCCTCAGAATCTCTTAAATGTTATATCTTCGGATATTTATGGTTAATGAAAAGGATCGGCCCCGTTATCAAAAAAATACAAAAGAGAACTTTGAAACTGAAATATAATGGTAAAAATGTATTCTTCGAGTCTTAGTTACCTTGAGTGTCAAGTTTCATCTTATTTGAAAAATCATAACTATTTAACTTTTAGAAAATAGTTCGATAGATAATGTTTACACCCTTTTGATTTGAAATGCATGTGTCTATAATAATTAGTTTGGATATGTTAATTTATTAGCACCTATCTCCCATGTAAATAATTAATGCAAAATATATTAGTAATATATGTTTGCCTCAAATATGAAATTTTATATCTAACTTAATATTCATTATTTGTATGCCTTCATTTGAAATAAAATTCTATACATATTCTAAATGACTATAAAGTGAGAAGAGAAATATTGTTTCCTACTGGGGTGGCTGGGGGGGAGGGCTGTAGCCCCTTCCTCCCCCAAAAATGATAAAATACACTTATATTACAATATCAACATTCTAATTATATTTATATATACATGTTTCACAATATCCTAATAAAAAAGACTGTCTAGCTCAAGTGGTACTTTGCACCTTTACTTGTGTAGCTGGTGCAAGTTCGAATATTGGTGTGTGTATATTTTATTTTTCAGACATATTTTGCAAAACTCAACCTCCCATATTGTGTGTTTCTAGTTCAGCCCCTAGTTTCCTGGTCAAAGAAATGGCACTCACTTAGTTTCCTAGGAAAAACTACTTGCTTCAAAGGCGGATAGAGGAGTACAAATAAGAGCTTCCAAGGAAATGAATGACACATTGCTCATGAAGATTACATGGAAATATCTCGAAAAGACAACAACTATATGGAAACCCCTCATGCCAGCCAAGTTCCAAGGATGAAGGGGCTTGCACAGGGATGAATCAGCTTTGTGGTGGGTCATGAGATCTCAATTACACTACATGAATGATATATCAACTGTTATCGTAGGAAATGGGCATGATACAAATGTTTGGTCTGACAAATGGTTATGAGGAACTAAAGCCCCTATTTTGAAGGCTAACAAGATGATCCCAAAGGAACTAAGAGACCTTATGGTCTCTAGTCTGGTCATGCGAGAAGGAGAATATGACATTGCCATTCTGCATCATTACTTCATGGAGGAGAGTGTAAATCTGATATGCACTACACCTACTCTGAGGACAATCTCTATAATGATGATACCTACTAGACATGTCAATTACAAGGCCTACTATCAACTGATTACTCAACGTGCCAAGAAAACACAAGGTAATTGGAATATCTATTGGAAGTAGAAGGTGTTGGTATGTATGCCCAAAGAGTCAACCGTATGATGATTGTAATGACATATCTTGTAAATAATTTGATTAAATGATAAAGACAATCTTCCATTTTTTTTGTTCTTATGAGATAATAATGTAACAAATAAATGTCTAAATAATGATATTACTCAATGACATATGTATTTGGGTGGTAGACCTGAACAATGAGATCATATAGATGTTTAGAGTTTATGCATTCTTGTTATGTCCCTAGTCAAATGTTATTATGGAAGGTTGATAGACAATAATAATACATAAGACTAGAATGTGTGTTGGTTGATGAAAGAATCTCATCAGTCATGATATGTGATAATAAACCAAGCACATAGATACTTGTTAGAGAACAATGTATGGAACAGACCCACCTTGAGAGTGATGCATGAAAACAATGATTGGTAGTCAGAATCATCTCCCATAGTGATGGTGGTGATTGTGATTCTTAGACCTGAAATCACTACACTTATCACATAAAACTTGATGTGTTTAGACATCATCCACTGTGACCTTGAATAAGGGCTGCCATAGAGGTGGTGCTCGGATGCATTATGATACATGGGGATGATTGTGAGTGATGTCAATGTGATTTTTCCTTCCTATAGGAGTTTGATATTTTGGACACTTAATAAGAGAGACTAAGAAATGCATGATCATGCTCATGTGAGTTAATATGTAATATTGAGCTTACATATATCTCAAAAAGTCTATTCTAGTTCAAGGAGCATGGATTGAATGTTGGAGAGGATGACAATTCTTTGCCTTGAGTTCAATCTGGATATCAGAGACAAAGGAACTATATGATCATTGTAACACCAAACACAAATTGTAGGATGAAGTTGTTCTCCAACTTTTCAATTACTTGGGTAGCAATGATGTCTTGCTAGATACCACTCATTGCTTGTGATGTCATAAATCAATTATGGACATTCATTACCAACATAACTTGGAACCTATAGGGTCACACACATATGATACACTTAGAATAGGAGCTTATTCATGAATATAGTTTAAACTTGATTAATAAAGTGTTAGATATTTAATTTAAACAAAAATTGCTGAAAGTTGATCAAATGAACTGTGAACTGACCAGTTCAAGTATTGAATTGATGAATTCAAGTGTCAGGTCAATTGAACCAACATTAGCAATCTGATCCATGAAATGACCGGTTCAATAAGTGAACCAATCATCTCAAGTCTGTGAACTGATCAGCTCAGGTAAATGAACTGACCGATTCAGGTTATGAATTGACGATTTGGTTGATCAATTTGATTGGGTCAAGGACTGATGTTGCGTCATGTTGTACATTAATCAAATGTTAGTTTCCGATACAAACGGAAAACATTGTGAAATGACCGGTTTAAGGTTGAATTGATCATCTCACATGTGAACTGTCTGGTTTAACAGTGAACTGATCAATTCAACATTCTTAGGTTCCAAGAAATAATGAAATTCCATTTCTTTAACTCCCGCTTAGACTGGAATATCTGACCCAACAATAGCATCTGACAATTGTTGTCTTATCACAGTTGTGGTAACGTGAGAACTCAAGCAAGTTCTACATGTCAAAGGAGGAACATCAAGGGAGAGACAACTGTGGGAGAGAAATTAACACTAGCACATCAACTAGGAGAGACAACTCCTTCCTATTCATTCATCTAGAATGACAAGAGTTTCCTGTGGTCCTCCTGGCTACTATAAAGGTGAGGAAGCCATTTCCACCCACTAGGAGGGATACGAACATCTGCTATCTGTGGTGATCAACCATGAAACCACTACTGTTCCGTCCAGGTGCAACTTGAAGAAAGTCGAACACTACTACAAGGATTGTCATTGGACGTACTCTAGGATGAGGTATAAACCTTGTATCCCTCCTTCCCATTACATAGTTGTTGATCACTGTTTATGGGGAATATGGTAAGTTAAAATTTTATTTTTGTTGCCTTATCTGATTCATATTTTTCTACAGTGGTATCATAGCCACGCCAATTTACTATGCCCTGGGATTTTATCGATATGATCATATTTCTATTTATCCTTAATTTATTACATACGATGTGAATACTTAAAAGGATTAATGTGCATATCTGATGAAATACCACAGACGATCCCTACTAATATATATATATATAGAGAGAGAGAGTTAGGCTAGAATACACTCGAATGTATTTGAAGAAAAATATACGCAAGCTATTTTTCATGATGTAATATTTTTTTTCCAAAAATCTAATCCATTGATCTTCTTAAACATCTTGTGAATATCTTACATACAAAATTTGAACACATTTAGACATTTATAGGTCATGTTATAAAGACTACAAAAATTATGCATTCCAAATTAGTTTCGCACATCAATTTTGTTGCCCTCAGATGAGTCACTTACACTCATCCAAATGGGCTCAAAATTTGTATGTAGCCTAGTTATAGTATGACAGTGAAGATCAATGGTTTACCTTTTGTAAAAAAATAGTTTAGATATGCAAATACACTTGAGTGTATTCGTTCGATCTGTGCACTTGAGTGTATTCTAGCCTGACTCTCTCTCTGTATATATATACATACACACACACACACACACACACACACACACACACATATATATATATATATATATATGAAATTTACATGTGTCACCCTAAAATCGATTTTGATGGTGGGTTTTTAGCATCATTATGGCAAATAACTCTAGATCTTTGTGGGTGGTTGGATGCTTTTTATTCCTATTTTATTTCGATTTGCATACTAAGCCTCAATCTTCTCTTCTATGTATAAAAGTATGCATTCTCTCCATCCTATACCTCCCTCAAATATAACTTGAGGTTTCCCTATTACCATGTAATATGTTAAATAGGATTAGGATAGTTTTAATTCTTATTACGACAAAGAAGATGAACCACCCATTTCAGAAGCCAAATCAATCTGCTAGAGGACCGAGGAAGTCAGACAAGAGGAGCCAAACTGACCGGTTGAGGGCCCAACCGAGTGACTGGAGGTGTCCAGAAGTCATTTGGACCAAAGACAAATCGAACGACTAGGAGGTGAACCGACCGATTCAAGAGTTGAGCCGATCGACCCCGAATGGTTGAAGCACAAATCTTCATAAACAATAGGTTGCTGCATATGATGTAGACTGCAGATGGCTAGTAATTTCTTGTGTCTCCATAGAATTACACACTTGATTGGAATACCCATGCACCTCCTTTTTTGGCAGCCCATCACTAAAGAACTTCATAGTTAAGCATGCTTAACTTGGAGTAGTACTAGGATGGGTGACCAGTTGGGAAGTTGATCCTTCTTACACGTGAGAGCTTTGGGGAGTGGGCCTAGGAGTTACAATGGAGATGGATTGTGACAAAAAGTTGTGCACACCATCTATCCAAGAGTTACATTTAGATGCAATTGGAAAAAGCTGCCTACCTAAATAGTCAAGCTATGGGCGATCATCTAAAGCTGACTCATGATTTGATGAAATATAGATCTTGGCTCACTAGAATATTTTACAATGCAATCTTCTGAATTGATAACTGAGGGTTATCAATTTGAACAAAATAGTGGGAGCTACAATTAACTAAAGGACTAATTAAATATCATTTAATTTTATGTGAATCAAATCAAATCAAAAGTATTTTGATAAACTATAAAATTTCTCTTGTAGAATCAAATGACTACAAAGAACATGTTTTCGTTGCGATCGGTCCTTGAGAAGGACAAGTTGAATGGAAATAATTTTCATGACTGGTTCAGGACGCTGAGAATTGTTCTCACACAAGAGTGCAAACTCTATGTCATGGAAACACCAGAGCCAGATGAACAAACTCCCACTATGCCTAAGGATGCTAACAAGAAGCACTCTAAAGATTCTGTGGATGTCAAGTTCCTGATGCTATGTTCAATGAACTATGAGTTGCAGAGACATCAAGAAAACATAGATGTTATTGAGATGGTCATAATTCTTAAGAACATGTACTAAGATCACACACGACAAGAGAGATATGATGTCTCCAAGACACTATTCAAGTGAAACATGGTAGAAGGAGATTCGGTAGCCCCCCATGTGATCAAGCTTATTGGATGTGGAGAACCTTGCTAGACTGAGATTTCCCTTGGGTCAAGAGTTGACAACATATGTGACTCTGTAGTCACTACCAGAGTCATATAGCCAGTTTTTCATGAACTACAACATGAACAATTTTGACAAGTCATTGTTAGAGTTGCTTGGCTTGTTGAGATCTGTTGAAGCACAAATGAAGAAGGACAAACCAAATCCGTGATGGTGATCAACAAAGGAAAGGGGATGTCCGAGGGCAAAGGTAAATCTGAGAAGAGTTCTAAAGATGGCTAGAAATCCAAGTCTTATACACTCAAAGCAAAGGGAGGGGTGCACAAGAGAGGCAGTTGTCACCAACCTGGACATTGGAAGAGGAATTGTCATATCTACCTGGAGGAATTGAGGAATAAGACACCATATGATATATGGACTAGGAAACGTCCCAAAATATCTTTGATGGGGATTTGGGGGTGTGAAGCTTATGTAAGGAAAATGTTTCCTGAAAAGCTTGGGACTAGATTAGAAAAATATCATTTTGTTGGATATCCCAAAGAAACCAAAGGATACTACTTGTATAACCCATCTGACAACAAAGTGTTTGCTGCCAGGGATGCTGCATTCCTAGAAAAAGAATTTATTTCCCAGGGAATCAGTGGAAAAAAATAGAACTCAAAGAAGTTAGAGACCAACAAGAAAACATTAAACTTATAGAGGTACAAGAGGAACATAGGGAGTCACTAATCATTGTGGAATCTCAAATTCCTCACGTGACATAGGAACCTTGCATATCTAGTAGGATACACCTTTGAGCCAGATAGATTTGGTTATCTATTGACACAAGAAGGTGATAAGTTAGTCATTGATGATGATTCGACTACCTACTGAGAAGTTTTTAAGGGATCAGAGTCTCAAAAATGGCTCGAGTCCATGAGTTTTGAGATGGAATCCATATATACCAACAATGTATGGACCTTGGTGGATCCAAATGAAGTGGTGAAACCCATAGGGTGCAAGTGGGTCTTCAAGAAGAAGACCGACATGGATGGTAATATACAAACTTACAAAGGTTGATTGGTTGCAAAGGGTTTCAGACAATTTCAAGGTGTTGACTATGAAAAAACCTTTTCTTAAGTTGCTATGGTTAAGTTTATCAGTATCATGGTTGCCATTGTAGCTTATCAAGACTATGAGATTTGACAGAAGGATGTTAAAACCACATTCCCTAGCGAGGATCTGCTTGAGAATGTGTACATGACACAACCTGAGGGTTTTATAAATCCAAAGGATGTAAATACTTTTTTAAGCTACAAAGATCAATCTATGGATTGAAACAAACATCTTTGAGTTGGAATCTTCAATTTGACAAAACAGTCAAAGAGTTTGTCTTTAGTCAAAATGAAGATGAACCTTGTGTTTACAAAAATGTTAGTGGGAACATGATTGTATTCCTCATATTGTATGTGGATGACATACTATTGATGGGCAATGACATCCCTACTTTACAGATGGTAAAGACCTAGCCAGGAAATACATTCTCTATGAAGGACTTACATGAAGTGTCCTACATCTAGGAACCAACATCTAAAAAGATAGATCTAGAAGGCTTCTTGGACTGAGTCAGAGCACATACATTGACGAAGTGTTGAAGAGGTTCAACATGGAGAACTCAAAGAGAGGAAACCTACCCATGTCTCATGGAGTTACTATCTCTAAGGGATTAATATCCCAATTCTTGTGAATAGAGGGATCACATGAATAAGATTACATATGCATCAATAATTGGATCTATCATGTACGAAATATTATGTACTCATCTAGATGTGTCATATGCCTTAACCATGAGGATCAGATATCATTCAGATCCCGGTGAAGCTCACTGGACTACCATGATGAACATCCTTAAGTGCTTGAGAAGAACTAAGGATCAATTCCTTGGCTACGGCAGAGAGGAAGAGTTGGTGGTAAAAGTTTACACCGATGCAAGCTTCCAAACTGACAAAGATGACTATAGATCGTTGTTTAGATTTGTCTTTTTCCTGAATAATGGACTTGTAAGGTGGAAGAGTTCCAAGAAAGAGACAGTTGGAGATTCTAACTGAGGATGAGTATATTGCTACATCCAATGCGACAGAGGAGGCTGTTAGGATCAAGAAGTTCATCTCAAAACTGGAGGCGGTTCCAAGCATCAATAATGCAATTGAGCTATATTGTGACAACAATGGTGATATTGCACAAGTTAAGGAACCAAGATCACATAAATGTCCCAAGCATATACAAAGGTGGTTCCATCTCATATGAGAAATCATACAATGAGGAGATGTGAAGATTTGCATAGTACTAACTAAAAGCAATGTGGTTGACCCCTTAACAAAAGCACTTTTGTAGGAGAAGCATGAAGTCATGTTAGATCACTTGGGATGAAGTTCATGGGTGATTGGATCTAAGTGTAAGTGGGAGTCTGTTGGTATGTATTCCCAGAGAGCCAATCATATGATGATTGTAATGGCATATCTTGTAAATGATTTGATTAATAATAAAGACAATCTTCCAATTCATTCTATTTTATTCATTTATGAGACAATGATATAACATAATAAATGTCTAAATAATGATATTACTCAATGACGTATGTCTTCAGGTTAAGCACCTGAACAATGGGATCATACAAAGGTTAAGAGTATATGCATTCTTTTTACGTCTCTAGTCAAATGTAATTGTGGAAGGCTGATAGACAACAACAACACATACTACTATAGTGTTTGTTTGTTGATGACAAAATCTCATTAGTTGTGATATGTGATATCAAACCCAACACATAGATACTTTTTAGAGAACAATGTATCAGATAGACCCACCTTGAGAGTGATGCACGAAAACCATGATTGGTAGTGAGAATCATCTCGCATAGTGATGGTGATGCTTGTGATTCTTAGACCTGAAATCAATACACTTCTCACATGACATTCAACATGCTTTGACATCATCCACCGATGACCTTGAATAAGGGTTGCCATAAAGGTGGTTCTCGAGTGCATTGTGACAATGGGGATGGAGATGACTGTGAGTGATGTAGATGGGATTTATCCCTCCTATATGTGTCTGATATCTTGGGTACTTGATAAGCGAGACTGAGAAATGTATAGCCATGCTCATGTGAGTCAATATGTGATATTGAGCTTATATATATCTCCGATAGTCTGCTCTAGTTCAAGGAACATGGACTGAACGTTGAGGAGGATGATGATCCCATGCCTCCAGTTTAATCTAGATATTAGTGAGAAAGGAATTATACGATCACTGTAACACCAATCAAAGATTGTAGGTTGAAGTTGCTCTTCAACTTTCCAGCTACTTGGGTAAAAATGATGTCTTTCTAGATACCACTCATTTCTTGTGATGTCATAAATCATTTATGGGCATTCACTACCAAAGTAAATTGGAACCTACAGGGTCAAAAACATAGGATACACTTTGAATAGGAGTTCATTCATGAATGTAGTTTAAGCTTGATTACTAAAGTGTTAGGTATACAATTTCAACAACAATGGATGAAAGTGGACTAACTGAACTGTGAACTGGCCGGTTTTAGTGTTGAACCAATCAATTCCAGTGCCAGGTCAATTGAACCAACATTGGCAATTAGATCCATGAGAGGATTGGTTCAACAAGTAAACTAATTGGCTCAAGTCAGTGAACCGATCGATTTAGATTGTGAACTGATTAATTCATTGATCAATTTGGTTTGGTCAAGGATTGATGCTAATGTCACATTATGCATTAATAAAATATTAATTTCCAATTAAATTGTAGTTGGAAAACATAGTGAAATGACCAGATCAAGGATTGAACTGATAGTTTCACATGTGAACTGACCGGTTCAATGTTCGCAAGTATTGAAAAAATCATGAAATTCCATTTCTTCAACTCCCGCTCAGACTGGAAACCATGATCCTCCTATAAATAGATGGGTTCTGTGGGCCTTCTAGAGACACAACATCAAGCTTTGACAATTGTTGTCTTCTCAGAGTTTTGGTAATGTGACAACTCGAGCAAGTTTTACCCGTCAAAGGGAGGAACAACAATGGAGAGATAATTTTGGGAGAGCAAGTTGACGCTAGCATGTCAACTAGGAGAGACAACTTCTTCTTGTCTATTAATCTAGAATGATAAGAGTTCTCAGTGGTCTATGTGGACTACTACAAAAGGCTAGGAGGTTGTTGTCACTCACTAGGAGGACACAGAAAACCACTATCCATGATGATTAAACATGAAGCTATTATTGTTTCTATCCAGGTGAAACTTAAAGAAAGTCACACACTATTGTAAGGATTGTTGTTGGACTTTCTCTAGGACCAGTTATAAACCTTGCAACCCGCATTTCCCATTACATAGTTGTTGATGAAATCTACTGTTTAAGAGGAATATGGCAAGTTCAATTTTGTTTCCAGTACCTTAACTGATGCCAAATTCTTCTACAAATGGTCCCACCCAGAATATGTACATTCATATGGTTAATATAACATGATCACATACTCACAAATACCTTAAGAAAGACAAGAAGGATGACCAATGAGGATACATGTGAGCGCTACAAATCAGACATGGAGACAATGTTACATGTTGTTCAATATTTCCCTAAGGTGAAGGAGGTTTGGAGAGGTTTATACCCAGATCTGGAGGATGGTTTTTCTATGTAATTAGACACAAAGACCTAGATCAACTCCAACCTTCAAAGAACAACCACCAACTGGAACATTCTTCTTATAGGGACCTGTTGGAAGATATGGAAGTCTAGGAATATGGGCATTTTCAAAGAATATACGAGAGGGTTTGCTGAAACCATCCTGGACATAAGGACAACTAGTAGGAATACCATCAAAGTTGGCAATACAGTGAGGACATACATGGTCATCATCTAATAAACATTGACCAAGTTGGAACCCTACATAGTCATATAGGCTCCAAATCTACATAGATGTTGTCGTGGAAGGTGAGCACCAAATTCTATGCATGAGCTACATAATAAGGAAATCAGACGAAGATTGGGTACTAGGTGGCTACTGCAAGAAACTTGGTTATGATCCATTAGATGGTGAGTTATAATCAATCTTGAAAGCCATTCAAACTGCCAATGAACAAGGTATTTGAAAATGTGATGTTAACTCAGATTCCCTCCTCTACAAAAAACCAACCTCCTATCCTCCTAAATATATGCAAACCACTAAAGGGATTATGAACTCAAGACATGACTTTGAGAACCTTCAAATTTCTAAATTGGACCGAGAAGCCAACAAACTGGTGGACAAATTTGCCAAGTGGTACCTCAAACTGCCTGGGGAGTCATGCATGAGCTGGTCATGCCAGAATGATATGAGAAGAACATACATGGAAGACATGCAAACACTTTCATTGCTAAACCAACCATGAGATGATATATAACCCACAAAAAAAGAGAAGATAAATATTGTGGGAAAGTTATTTTGTAATTAGTATATATAAATAATTAATAAATGGAATTATAAAAAAAGGAATTCAATATGTATATACTACACAATTGTACATTAAACTATTATACACTTTCACACTGAGTAAATAATTACACAATGAGATATATAGAAGTCTCTTAATTGTAAATGTAGTAATCAATATTTCTATGACTAAAATATATTATAAAATGTTAACATAAGAAATGGAAGGGAAATGGAATTTTTATATATTTAATCATTCAAGTTGTGTGTTATAAAATGCTTAAAGTTTCTCCTTTTATGATATATATTTCATATTTTCTATAGTAAACAAAAAATATATAAGTTTATTGCAACTCAATTCTAATGTTGCTATATATAGTGCCCTCTCCATGACCTTCACACACATAGACATAACTTGACTAATAGGACATGACTCCTAACCTTCTCCCTTATCCTCCTATTCAAGTCCCTTGGATGATCCATTAAAGACTCCTAATCTTGGATGATCCATTAAAGACTCCTAATCTTATCATGATCTTTTCTCAGCCACTGGTTTTTCAAACCTTAGAACCATAATTTGTATGTAAGATTTAGACTTTGACAAGTTGGTCACATATAAAGGTATGTTTCATCCCTTTGATCACATTGATCACCTTGTCTGGCTTTTCTCTCTCTAATCAATGTTGCATCTCCAAATCGTATTGAGAAATTTTGATTTCACTCTCTTAATGTATATTGCATTTCCAAATCATATTGAGAAATTTATGACTTGACTCTCTTATTGTATGTTTCATTCCCTTACTTCTACATTGAGCAAAGACTTGTATTCCCTCTCTCTCTCTCTCTTGGTCCTATGGATATTATCCTACACAATTTCTCTCTCTTTTGAGAATTTATTTTGTATGTTGATTATAATATTACGATCATCTTACTTTGTTGAATATTCTTATTGGATTGTTATTTATATCATGTTCATCTTATTCCATGTGAAATCTTAATTTTCAAGTTGTGGACTTTTTTGATCTTGTGAAGAATCTAATTGTGGAATGATTATTATATTTTTTTTATAGGTCCTCTGGACCCACATGATAACTATTGGATGTTCTCATCCTTCATATTTTGATTTAGACTTGCTTATTCTTTTTTTATGTGTCATGTGGTGACTGCTAGTATAATGTGACATGTGCTATTTTATGTGAATGTGTAAATTCCCACACTTGATAATGCAGAGGTGATGATTCTTGCAAGTGATATAATTAGAGAAGATGTGTATCTTGTCCTGCTAAGAGAAGATGTGTATATGTTCTTGCTCATCCCATATTTATAGTAGATGTGTTATTTCCAACCAACATTTTTATATTGTTCTAGTATTGTCACATATAAAACACTTGGATTCTTTGCCCTTATTTATTATATTTTTGAAATTCATATTCGTTTGATATCCACTTGGATAGTGCTTTTCCTCTTCTATGGAAAGTCTTATTATATTTGATGTCCTTATTTCATAATGTTGCTCAATTCCCTATTAACATGCACATACCATCTTTTATTTTGACAACTTCTATATTGTCTTCTCTTATGGGGTATGCTTTCAACCTCGAGAATAGCACATGGTGACATGGACCTGCTAGATGGAGATCTTGGGAAGATAGACTTGAGATAGCTAGATCTCCATCTACTTAGATCCAGATGTTGTACTTTCATGTAAGCCTCTTAATGGGAGATTCTTTAGTAATCTTATAAAAATTGAATATAGTCATGAAATATAATTCTTTTCATGTAAGCCTCTTAATGGGAGATTCTTTTGTATATCATCATTTGAGAATTGAAGCACTTGTCATCTAGCTTATCTAGTCAAGCTTGTTGCTTGTGAAGCACATGTTGTAGGATCAAATCTCAGCAAATCCTGTTGGGGCACTACAAGATGAGGCTAAAAGTCCTTTGCAGATTGTAATTGGTTGTTCTCTATCTTAATTACGTTGGACCGGCGTGAAATTCCTCACTATCCAAAAAGAAATCATTTGAGAATTGAAAAATGTACACTTGTTCTAGCATACCTTTTTAGTGTGTTTGGAACAGATAGATTTATTCCTTAAATTAAGTAGGGAGTGGATCCCCTCTTGGGTCCCACTCCTTACAAGATGGTATCAGAGCCATAGTATCTGATTCTGACTATTTCAATTTTGTCTCCCTAATTAGAACCTTTACCTCACATAGTCACCCTATAAGTGAGATGTTTACCCTAGGTTTGACCTATGTGGTTTATGAGACGATGAAGGAAAAATGTTGAATAGTATGAGGAACATGTTAGAATCATGAATAGTAAGAAATAATGTGATGAGACTATAGGGGCTCGTACCCTATGAAGTAGGTTAGTTATGGCATCGTATTTAGATGTTTAAGGTTTGACATGAGGATGAAACTAAGAGGATGTTGAAGTAGTAGGATATCAAGACATTAGTGGAAACTGTGACTTGGTTCTCTCTTTGATTTCGGGCCCTATCTTGAGTTTTGTATTGCAAAGCTTTGTCATCAAATTAATTTCCTTATAAAATACTATATGTACAATTTTTTTTGGATTTTGTCAAATTTTTTTTGAACTAAGTCACAATGAAGAGATGTGTGATGTCTTGATAGATAAATCCTAGAATTGACTACAATAGAAATATCAACCCTAGTTTTGACTATGGAGTGATGACTAGGAAGATGCAGTTTGTACTAAAGGTTTAGTGGATCTACCCTTTTGTCTCCCTTAAGCTATGATTTGTTGGATGATAATGTGAATCTTATAATTGATAGATTAGTAATAGAAGGACCTTAATCTCAATCCTATGTGAGTATAACATGTTAGTTGGACGCATGATCTATGAATAACATAAACACCTAAAATATTTATAACTAAAAGATACATAAGTAACCATAGTACCTTAATGTTTCTTAACTTGGCTTATTAGGTTAAACCTTTTCAAGGGGGAGGGAAGTTGGTTGGTAGTATAAGTGTCTTGATTTTGGGGGTGAAATCCTCTTTAAGGGGTGGAGTGTTGTAAAAACCTAGATTTTGACTCCACAAACCCCAATCCCATGATAGGAGAGTGGTATGCTTGGTTCTTTAGATTGGACAAAACATAGATAAGGTACATAGTTAATGTATGTAATATGAATAACTCAATGGTAACCCATAACTTACATAGGCTTGAAAATGCATATAACATATTTTGTGGTAGTATGTTCTATAATCAACATCACATATCATAATAAACTCATATTAATATAATAACATAATTATGAGATAACATGTAATTAAATTCGTTAAATATACTTATGTTACTTTTTCTTACTAAAATGTAAATAATAGCTAAAATATGTTCAATAAGAGTTATAATGTTCTTTAGAATCGTAATTTTTGTTTCCATGTCCATAAATTTGAACGATTTATCATTATCTAAATAATATTGAATTGTTGGGCTTGATATGATAAATAGGAAAAATATGGAAATTTGTGCATAATAATTTAAGGAAACTCTTTTAATAATTTGAATATAATGAGACTCTAAACACTAAATAATGATGGTACTAATAAATGTAATAATAACATAATGGTAATGATTCAAAAATCTTAATTGTGTTAGAATTCACAAAAAGGATCTTCAAAATAGAAATATAATAGCAAAAATGTGTTTCTTGGATCTCAATTACCTTATGTGCTGAGTTTGATCTTATTTGAACAATCATAACTATTTAATATCAATTAAAAAGGAAAATGATTTGATAGATAATGTTTACACTCTTTTGATTTGAAATGCATGTGTCTATAGTAATATCTTTGGATATGCAAATTTATTAGCACCTATCTCCTCTGCAAATAATTAATGTAAAATATATTAGAAATATATATGGCTACCTCAAATTTGGAATTTTGGATCTAACTTAATATTATTTAAATGTATGCCTTTTATTGAAATAAAATTCTAAACATGTTTCCAATGACTATAAAGTGACAAGAGAAACATCGTGGAAAAATCTTTTGTAATAAGTATATATAAGAGGTTGATAAATGGAATCATAACAAAAGGAATTCAATATGTATATCCTACACAATTGTATATTAATTTATTATACACATTTACGTTGAGTAAATAATTACACAATGAGATATATAGAAATCTCTTAATTATAAATGTAGTAGTCAATATTTCGATGACCAAGTTGTTGAAAAAGGAGAAATATATTATAAAACTTTGACATAAAGAAATTGAAGGGAAATTACATTTTTTAATATTTATTCTTTCATGTTATGTTTTAGAAAATGCTTAACTTTTCTCCTTTTATGATATAGATTACATATTTTCCCTAGTAAATAAAAATAGATAAGTTTCTTACTACCCAAATCTTATATTTATATATATATAAACCCTTCTCCATGGCCTTAACACACATAGAAATCACTTGATAAATATGACATGATCCTAACCTTCTCCCTTATCATCATATTCAAGTCCCTTGGATGAGCCATCAATGACTTGTAATCTCATGGCGATCTTTTCTCAACCACCAATGTATCAAATCTTGCAACTATAACACCACACCTTATGATATATAACTGAGTCGAAGTTTTCATCTTAAAGGGGGATGTCACATTTATGAAATTATAGAAAATAAACACATAAATCACCATTGAGATTCATACATTGTTCTTTGAATAGGAAACCATAATCTAGTTCAATGACATGTTTAAACATTTCTAAACATAGAACACTATTCATAAAAGTAAACATGATTGGGTCTCCTAGTATGGATGGAACCCAACCAGTTAGCTCTTGAAGGTCATCTGATCCTTTCTTGCTCCTCTTGAGTCCTTACTTGCTCCAAATCCTAGAGACATTGCGTCCCCATCCATGCAAAGGAAAAAAATAACACATCAGTAAATAATATTGGCACTTCATAATATGAGTAAAGTAAGTATTCTTGACCTGTAAGAAAACTTGACATGAATTAACTATAAGCATTCTTAAATCATTATTAACATGAAGAATTGAATAGTAAATGTATGCATCCCTCTATGACACCCCTTAAGAGCACATGATTATTAGGAAAGCCCTTGATGATGCCTTAAGATCCATCATTCATGAGCATATAAAGACTAATTCAATTCCACTTAACTTGATCATTATCATGACATTAACATTAACATTATCATTAGCATGATTCTTGAACTTAACATTATGGGATTACTCTATATTAACATGATCTCTTAACATGATGGGATTTCTCCCTCTTAAACATTAACATGAATTTCATGAGCCATTAATCATAAATTCAATCATAATAACCATTATAACCATAAGACATGACAATCATCAAGCAATGATATAGAGTGATCATGATAAAAACATTAAACTTGATATAATAATGTCTACTTTATACTTAAAATACAAACAATCATAATTAATTGTACTCAGTAGCATGACCCATTTACCTTAGAGTAAAGATGAGCCTAAGATAGCCTCTTTGATCCTTCAGTCAAATCTAGATTAAACCTCCTCTTGTCTTGATTGGGCTCCCAACACCTGGTCATAATTATTAAACATCATAAATCAATACCTTGTATTGATTCTAGGTTGATCTAGGGTGAATTAGGGTTTGAGTGCATTAGGGTTAGGCTCTCTAATCAACATCACTAAATTAGTAAAACTTGGTTAACTTAGATCATATTAATTGCATGTAACACATAATTAGGGTTTCATGGGTCCAAATTAAGGTTTCTAATTAAATATCAGAATGGAAATGCAAATCATGACTTGAAAATCTTAAAATCAGATTCCTCTCAAAAATCCCTTTCCAATGACTATTTATTTGTATTTTTCTGAGCATTTGATTTAGTATGAATTTTTTAAACATACCAAGTAGGTAGTAGAGAACTATACTATGACATCAATCTAAACCAAAGATATTTTTGATGTAAATGAGGCATGAAAAGACCGAGAAAACCATGATACATGTGACATATAAATTGAGCATCCAAGGGCAAAAGCAAAATTCATTCATTTAAAATGTATTATGGTTGATAAAACAATCATGTGTGTAAAGCCCTAAAATACCCTTGCCCCTGAAATCAAAGAATTAAAATAGCTTGGGTAGTAAAGTGATTTTATTCCCCAACTTCTTCTCCTCATGCCATTGTGCCCGACCATCCAATCAGGAGATCCATGCTTCAACCACTGTGGGAGGAGGACAGATGTTCTCGAGGAACTGAGGCCTGCATTGGCTGTCTTACTCCAAGTCGAGTTGAACAAAGTACTTCTCATCGCTTCTGATGGCCTGAGCACCATGCCATGCTCACCGAGAGTAACTACTGTGAAAGGTCAAATAGGAAACAAGATTGTATCATTGGGTGTCAGGAAAAATCAACGTTCTCACTGACTTCAATAGAACACTAAGAACTCGACAAGTCATCACAGTCATCAAGCCAGTGGCCAAAGAAGCAAAATCATTCAATATTCCTAGACACGCTTGAATTTGGGTATAATGGATGTACCTTGTATATGCCTGAATTGAGGGGCTAGGAAGCTTCTCAGGCTCACCACGAGGTATTATGATCCATTAGGTGTCTAGAGGTCACTGGAATGGATCTCCCTAGGTCCAACCATGATGCCTTCCATGAGCTTCATCAACAGGAAGGACTAGCTTGCAGTGGCATGTTTTGTATATAGGGAAAGGTCCGGGAAAGGTTAAGGTTGGTGTCCCCCAAAATAATTGGGATATGGTGATGGGATATAGAGCATGAAGGTTGAATATGTTCATGTATGGTGTTCTCTGGCCAAAGCAGGTGGCATTGGTAGATTAGAAGGGTTGTGATCATGACCGGGTGATGTTTATGGATCACTAGTCTTATATAGGAGGCATTCCTATTGTTTCTCCAACGGCGACTGAGATCGCGAGAAAACTGGGTTTTGGGCATTTTGTCCATAAACCATGAGGGGGGTGAGTGAGGGCTTAATGAACTTGGGGAAGCGAGACAAAGGAAATGTAAAACAAATCTCGTGAAACAGTTGAGAGAGGAGGGAGAAAGGCATTGCGGAAGGGGTCACTATGGAATCCCATTTCAAACTGTGTAACAGTTGGAGGTAGGGGATGATAGGGGAGCCATCACATCAGGCTATGATTAAACCCTGGCCTTCCGATGGTGTGCAAAATAGGAAGTAAAAGAGTGGTAAAACGTGGCAGTACAAACCTTAGGGAAATGAATGTAATTAATGAAATTTTTAATGATTCCTTAGTCAAATCTATCGAAACCTTTCTAAATTTTATTGGAGGGTCAAACATGACCCAAATGACATCAAGTTTGAACTATGGGTTAGTTTGAAGGTCTAGAATAATATTAGGAAATTATATTTCATTTTTGTATACATTATGATCCATAACTTCTATATTGGTTATTAACCTTAATTATAATGCAATTAATTGGTGACATAATTTGAAAAAGATTTTCTATTACATTCTTGAGTCAAATTTTGAGATATCATCTATTTAGTCATTCAAGAGTCGCATGGTCACCTCGTTAACCTCTTCCTATGTTTTATTTCTATCTTGGATGCGAGAGAAAAGAAAAGAGGACTAATATGAGTTAATTGATTCATATAGTGCACATTTGAAAGTGAAATATGAATTTGAGTCTTATTTTAAGTTCTCTTATCTCATTTATATATAAGGACAATCATTATTGGTTTCTTTTTATTAAAACCACTCAACCATTATTATTTAAGAAAAACTTCATTCTAAGTTTTAAATTGACTATGAAAAATGGGACGTGACAATTCTACCCATCTTGAACAAATTTTGTCCTCAAAAATTTCTTGGGTACTACTCACCTTAGGTTTTTTTACTTATTTATTTAATGAAAGATAGCATACTAAAATTTTCATGAAAATAAATGTGTTTCATGTATGTTCAAAATTTTGCATGAAAGGGTGATGAAATTTAGATTTCATAAAATATTTATGTGAGCATGAACTAATTATGGATTTACCCCTCATCTCTTATACTTAGGGCATCTAACTCAACCTTGTCATGAATTTCTAACACTAGGTTTAGATGAATACCTAACCTTGGGTCCTTTAGGTACCTACCACATTCCTAGATATGTGTTGATCAGACACATACCCAGAGATGTGGGATCCTATCATGCTACCATATCACTAACCTACTAATACACATGTCCCATACCACATGCACTAGTAAGAAAGGAGATATGTATAAAAGGTCTCATGCTCTTGACATTCCTCTTCAATTCTCAATCCGCTAGCCATAACCGTTGAGAATTGAGACGCTCTATCATTAGCTAGGTTAGATTAATAGTTGAGATGTAAACTTCGGAAAACATCTATCTCTGGCCTTTCTATCTCATCTAAGGTAGAAACTCTAGTCATTCTAGGTCATGGTATATATTCTTGGGAATCCCTTTCTAAATTGTATTATCTCATCTTCATTCTAGGGTTAAACATATGAATTAGATTGCTTCCTGGTGGCCATCCATTTATTGGCTCTGATACCATTAATGTAACACCCCACCTTATGATATATAATATAACTGAGCAAAGTTTTCATCTTAAAAGGGGATGTCACATTTATGAAATCATAGCAGATAAACACATAAATCACCATTGAGATTCATACATTGTTAATTGAATAGAAAACTATAATTGAGTTCTATGACATGTTTAAAAATTTATAAACATTGAACACTATTCATAAAGGTAAACATGATTGGATTTCCTAGTATGGATTGCACTCCACCAGTTAGCTCTTAAAGGTCTTCTAATCCTTTCTTACTTTTCTTAAGTCCTTACTTGCTCCAACTCTTGGGGAAATTGCATCCCCAGCCATACAAAGGGGAAAAACAACACATCAATAGATGGTACTGGTACTTTATAATATGAGAAAAGTAAGTATACTTGACATGTAAGAAAACTTGACATGAATTAACTATAAGCCTTATTGAATCATTATTAGCATGAAGAATTGAATAGTAAATGTATGCATCCCTGTATGACGCCCCCTTAGGAGCACATGATTTTTAGGAAAGCCACTTTGATGCTAGGAAAGCCCTTGACGACCCCTTAAGGTCCATGATTCAGGAGCATATAAAGACTAGTTCAATTCCACTTAACTTGACCATAATCATGACATTAACATTATCATCAACATGATTCTTGAACTTAACATGATGGAATTGCTCCCTACTAACATGATCTCTTAACATGATGGAATTTCTCCCTCTTGAACATTAAGATGAATTTCATGACTCCTTAATCATAAGCTTTAATCATAATGAACATGATAACCATAAGACATAACGATCAGCAACCAACGATATAGAGTGATCATGATTAAAACATTAAATTTGAAATAATAATGTCTACTTTATACTTAACATGCAAACATTCATAACTACTCGTGCTCACTAGCATGACCCATTTACCTTGGAGCAAAGATGATCCTAAGATAGCCTCTCTGATCCTTGAGTCAAATCTAGGTCAAACCTCCTTTTATCTTTATTGGGCTCTAAACACCTAGTCATAATTATTAAACATCATAAATCAATACCTTGTATTGATCCTAGGTTGAATTAGGGTTAATTAGGGTTTGAGTTCATTAGGGTTAGGCTCACTGATCAACATCACTAAATTAGTAAAACTTGTTTAATATAGATCATATTAATTACATGTCACACATAATTAGGGTTTCATGGGTCCAAATTAGGGTTTCCAAGAAAACATCAGAATGGAAATGCAAATAATGGCTTGAAAAACTTAAAATCAGATTTCTCTCAAAAAACCCTTTCCAATGACTATTTGTTTGTAGTTTTCTGAGCATCCTATAATTTACTGTGAATTTCTAAAAATAGACCAATCAAGGAGTAGAGAACTATACTGTGACATCAATTTAAATGAAAGATAATTTCAATGTAAATGATAGTGAAAAGACCAAGAAGACCATGACACTCATGACACATAAATTGAACATGAAGGGGCAAAAGTGACATTCGTTCATTTAAAATGTATCACATTTGATAAAACAATCATGTGCGTAAAAGCTCTAAAATACCCTTTCCCGTGAAATCAAAGAATTAACATAGCTTGGGTAATAAAGGGATTTTATTCCCAAGCTTCTTCTCCTCGGGCCATGGTGCCCGACCAGCTGATTAGGAGATCCATGCTTCCACCAATGCAGGAGGAGGATGTCTATTCTCGAGGAACTGGAGCCTACATTGGCTTCCTTACTCTAGACTGAGTTGAACAAAGTACTACTTGTCACTTCTGATGGCATGAGCACCATGCCATGCTCGTGGAAGTAACTACTACCAAAGCTCAAATAGGCTACAAGATCGTATTGTTGGGGTCCAAAAAAATCAACATTCTCACAACTTCAGTAGAACACTAAGAACTCGACAAGCAAGCGATGGCCGGAGAAGCAAAATTGTCTAAAATTCCTGGACACGCTCAAATTTGGGGATCATGTATGTACCTTGCCTATTCCTAAATTGAGGGGCTAAGAAGTTATGAAGGTCACCACAAGGTGTTATTGTAACACCCCTTTCAAGCATACAGGTTGCAACGGAAGAAACACCCACATTGTCTATAATATGGGGTACTCTTGCTCAAAAGGAATGTCACAATCATAATAATCATTGCAAACAAAGTAAACAAACACCATGCATTGATATTGAAATGGATTTATACATTATTCACAATTGGTTTCTTGAATTGAAGCTAACTAGGATATACATGATTAAACATAAGTAATACATGAAGTTATCTATAACATTAGGATCTTCTATCGTAGATGGCACCCCACCATATGTATCTTTAGGAAACGTTGATCTATTCCTTGACCTTCATATAGCCCTTTCTTAGAAGTTGCTTTGTACCTGCGGGCATCACTCCCCTAGCCATGCATGCAAATAAAAACCCACATTAGAGTAAGCGGCATTGAGCATTATTAACTTGGCAATAAGGAAAAGCATGAAACTAGTTGAACAATAGATTTAGATTCACATAACATAATATTTTTGGGTGATTAAAGTATCCTTGATACTTATGCACCAATGGTGCTCATAAGACCCATAGGCTCAACATTAACATGATGAGGATAAAGTTATCCATCCTACTACATGTTTCATCAATATCTTGGAAGTAATTAACTTTACTTGGATTTCATATGAACATGACATGAATTCTTGAAATAGCATTGAGGCATAACATTAAAGAAATAACTTTAGAGGAATCTTTGATGCTGTTAAGGTTTAATTTGAAACACATAACTATGCATATCATTTATCTTGATCATCCTAATAACTATAAGGCAATGAAAGCTAATACTAAATACTCAAAGTGCATGGATCTGCTTACCTGATCCTGAGGAGGTATACTAATAGTAGATGAAGTCCAGATCAGTCCTAATGTCCTATGAATATCATAATTTATGAATTAATTTCATTTTCTTAACATAGGCGTATGATTCTTTAATTAAATTTTGAAATTGGGTCAAGAGTCTAGGTCTAAAACTAGGACCATGAGATAGATCTCAAAAAACTGATCAAAAATCATATATGGATCGTCCCCATCTGAGCTATGGATTATTTTCTATGAATTTGTAAAGATTAGATATATTTTGACCAATCAGAAGTGAGGAAAATTGATCCAAGCTATTTCAGTAAATCTAGTAGTCCATTTAAAACAAGCTATCAATTCACTATTTTACCCTCACATAATCAATTTGAGATGGGAGGAGTGACATGGCATATGAGTCAAATACTCCTTCACAACTATACTGATATATGTAAATTCAAAAATACCCATTATACCCCTGGACCTGTGATACATCGAATGAAAATTCATGGGGGCAACCAAGGAAACTAAACACCAAGATTCTTCATGGTTTAAGCCATGTCATCGACCTTCGTTACTGGAGCTTTGGTCTCCCAAAGAGAAAGTGGAAGTGAACGAGTGGGAAGGGAAAAGAGGAACTGATTTGCACCTTGTAGTTCAGACCGAAGCTCGTACTTTCAAAACCACAGAAAACCATGAACATAACCTCCCCCTATCCTTGCCTCCATGTCCATAGCAGGGGACCCAACTCAGAAATGGGTTTCAATCAAATAATAGCAGAACTGAATAACTGAGGGCATGAAAAGCTTTAGATTGATCTATAGAGGATAGTGAAGGGGTTCCCATGGCTTAAGCATGGTCGAGAAGCCTGGTCAGAGATGGAGTTGTATAGCCAGAAATCTAGTTTCAAGGGTACACCATTGTGGTGGATCACACGGCCTAACGAGATGAGGAAACCGTAGAACAGGGCATGACGATGGTTACCTGAAGAAGAATCGAACTGGGAGGCACTGATCCTCCCGCTCGAGCTCGTCGGCGTCAGCGAGGAAGGTCAAGCTTGTGTTACTAGCTTGCGTTGAATCTAATGAAATTGATGGGAGAGCAGGGTCTTGCAGATACCGTCCTTGCTTTTCGAATCCGTTTCTCTTGGTTCGAAGGGCCCTTGTGGCCTAGGGTGGTGGCTCCGTTGACTGGAGGAGGAAGGTTAGTTGGGAATTTCCATTATGAGGGGATCTAGGGCTCGAGTGGGGGCTCTTTTAACTTGGAAAGATCTCCTGGTTTCGTTCGTGGTGAGAAAAAGGGCAAATGTGGAGTGGAGAGAGAACGATCTGCCAGATTTGTTGTAGTCCATAGAACCTCACACGCGGGTTTAGCGTGAGGAAGGGGATGAAAGCCTTACCCTCCAATCATTATCCAATGGCTCACAAAGAGCTCGATTATTTTAAAGCTGCGTGTGACAGGTCGGACAAGGCAAAAACTAGGATAATCGATTGTATTATCGAGTTAATTAATCAAGGGAATGCCATTATCTTCTATTTTCTTCCTACTATCATTTGGGGCATCTAGGATTATTCAAATCTAACCAAATTTGATAGACAAGCTAATTCAACCGTGAGGAATCTAATTATCCACTCAGATTTCAGATACCAATTAGGTAAACATGTGTTTTACGTCATTAGCTATTTAGGGTAATTAGCGCATTAATAATCATTAAAAATAATTTTTTTTTACCAAAATCCGATGGAAACTCTATTATCCTATTATTTACTCTTATACCAAATAGTGGGATACACTATACATGTATATGGGTCCAAACTCTCATTCAATCCCAACTAGTCACCATTGCATAATTAGGCTTAGGTTTTTGTGCATTATAAATGACATTAATGTGATTAAGTATTGATGTAAAAGATTCAATTCAAGGTCCACTTGGCATATTTATCTCATATTGGAATATGAATTAAGCATGGTCTCGACTTAAGTCAACAAATGAAAGACAAATTCTTTCAACTTAGCGTTTCATCTTTATTAAAGATAAGAAATTTTGGGACTAGATTTTGAGGGTCGTTACAATTATTCTCCATTACTAGTGTCTGTAGGTCACTGGAATGGATCTCCATAGGTCCAACCACGAAGCCTTCCATGTGCTTCATTGACAGAAAGGACTAACTTGCAATGGTAGGTTTGGGATATAGGGAAAGGTCTGAGAAAGGTTGAGGTTGGCATCCCCCAAAATAATTGGGAGATGGTGTTGAGATGGAATGGTTCTTAGTGTAGAGTATGAAGGTTGAAGATGTTTAGGTATGGGGTTCTCTGGCCAAAGTGGGTGAAATTGGCAGATTAGAAGGGTTGTGGTCACAACCAATGATGTTTATGGATCACTAGTCTTATATATGAGGCATTCCTATAATTTCTCCATGCGATTGAGATCGTGAGAAAATAGGGTTTTGGCATTTCATCCATCAACCACGAGGGGAGGTGAGTGAAGGCTTAATGAAATCGAGGAAGCGAGACAAAGGCAATGGCAAAACAATCTCATGAAATGGTTGAGAGAGGAGGGATAAAGGCATTGCAAAAGGGGTCATTGTTGAATCCCATTTCCAACTGTGTAATGGCTGGAGGTAGAGGATGATAGGGGATCCATCAGATGGGGTTATGATAAAACCCTGGCCATATGATGGTGCACAAAATATGAAGGAAAAAATGGTAACGCGTGACAATGCGAACCTTAGGGAAGTGAATGTAATTAACGAAATTTTCAACAATTCCTTAGTCAAACCATATTTAAACCTCTCTAAATTTGATTGGAGGGTCAAACATGGCCCAAATGACTTCAAATTTGAACCATGGGTTAAATGAAGGTCTATAATATTCCTAAGAAATTATATTTCATTTTTTACACATTATGGTCCATAATTTCAATTGGTTATTAACCTTAATTAAAATGAATTTAAATGGTGAGATAATTTGAAAAGGTTTTCTATCACATTCTTGAGTCAAAATTCAAGATATCCTCTATTTTGTCATTGAAGAGTCACATGGTCACCTCTTTAAACTCTTCCTACATTTTATTGCTATATTGGACATAGTGAACATTTGAAAATGAAATATGAACTTGAGTATTATTTTACTTTCTCTTACCCTATTTTCATATAAGGACAACCATTATTGGTCTCTTTGTATTAAAACCCCTCAACCATTATTATTTAAGAAAAACTTCATTCTAAGTTTTAATTTGACTATGAAAATTAGGATGTGACAGGAACCCTGACTTGGATCTAAGATTCATATTTTGACAAGTTGTCAACATATAGAGGTATGTTTCATCCCCTTGATCATATTGAGCAAGTGGTTTGACTTTTCTCTCTGTTAATGAATGTTGCATCTTCAAATCATTTTGATCCATTTTTGATTTCATTCTCTTAATCTATGTTGCATCTCCAAATCATGTTGAGCAATTTTTGATTTAACTACCTTGATGTATGTTGCATTCCCTTACTTATATATTGAGAAAAGACCTAGATTCCCTCTCTCTTGGTCTTATCCCACATAATTTCTCTCTCTTTTGAGAATTTATTTCATGTGAAAGATTGTATGTTGATTTTAATCATCTGATCATCTTACTTTGTTGATATTCTTATTAGACTCATTTGTATCATGTCCATCTTATTCCTTCTGAAATCCTAATTTTTGAGTTGTGGACTTTTGTGATAATGTGAAGCATCTTGTTGTGGAAATGATTATATATTTCTTTATGTGCCCTTTGACTCCACATGATAACTATTGAATGTTCTTATCCCTTATATTTTGATTTAGACTTACTCTTTTGTTATGCATCATGTGGTGACTACTAGTATAATTTGACACATGTTATTCTATGTGGATGTGTAAATTCCCACACTTGATAATGTATAGGTGATAATTCTTGCAAGTGATATTATTAGAGCAGATGTATATCATGTCCTGCTCAGAGTAGATGTGTATATTTTCTTGCGTACACCATACTTATAGTCGATGTATTATTTCCTACCAACATGTTTATATTCTTCTAGTATTGTCACATGTAAAACACATGGATGTCTTTCTCTTATTTATCATCTTATTGAAATTCATATTCTTTTGGTATCCACATGATAGTAGCTTTCCTCTTCTATGGGAAGCCTTATTATATTCAATGTCCTTATTTCATAATGTTGTTCAATTCCCTATTAACATGCACATACTAGCTTTTATGTTGACCACTTCTATTTTGTCTTCCTTTGTGGGGTATGCTTTCAACCCCAGGTATAGAACATGGAAGACTGGACATGGTGACATTAACATGGTAGGTGGAGCTCTTGGGGAGATAGTGTAATGACCCCTCCCTCTATTATCCCCAATTAAGGTGGACCAAGAGAGCAAGGGCCATTATTTACAAGATTGAGGTTTAGCAATTAACCAAAAATGATTATAAATTTCACTGAATGGAAAAGAGTTTGATAACAATATCAAGATATATTATCCACTAAGGAGATACATGAAATGGAATTCTAATGTTTGTAATAAGAAATAAATCTAACTATCTAATTCCTCTAGAATAACTTCAGATCTTTCATTTTGGTGTATTCTTCTCTGGGTATCCATCTTTCTTCATTACTTGTAGTTTGAACTCAATGATGTGAAACCAAAACGCAGTCAGTATATCAATATATACTAGTATGTGGGAAAAATAAAATATTCATTGTAACAACATATTCAACCATAGAAGCAATTATTGGTTACAAGATCAAAATTGCATTTTTATGATGTAATTTCTGAACCCGTACTTGTTCAATCTCTGTGTAAACCCACTCTCTGGGGATTTCATACTATCATACTCACTCACTTGAAGTATTTTAATGATGCATCCTCTTGCTGGGGGTAATCTCTATCCAAACCCACTCACTATGAGTGTTTATCAGATCATACTGACTCTCTAGGAGTATTTTATTGGTCAACCCACTCTTTAGGGGTAATTTATATAACTTCCATGCATTCTTTATTTAGAGATATATCCTGGGCTTGAGCAAGTTATGGTTATAATAAGTGATACTCATATTGGCATTATAGATTGCAAAAAATAAATAAACAACCAAAAATTTAATTGCAATCTATCTTAGAAACTTCAGAAAACCATGGAAGTCAATAAGTTGAGCATTCATAGTCATAAGAACATACATTTCTCAAGGATGACTTGAATTCCAAGTAAACAGGTGTAGTTGAAATCAAGCAAGAAACCATCCTGAAATTAATGCATAATTCTAAGGACCCTGACCAGAGTTTTGGGGCAACCCTATTTTCTTTGGCTTAATCATGTGCTTAGAACCTTTATCTAATCTTTTGAGATGTGATTAGGGCGTGTAGAGAGGTTAAGTCTCCAATTTTAGCTTGTTTGGATGATGTTTGTGCTTTCGGTGCTAGTTTTGGTGCAAACTGCAATTCACCCAATATAGGGGGTTGATATGCAATTTGCCACCTCTAGAATGTTCCTTCTCTATCTTGGCCTCATGAGGGAGAGTGTCGTTCTTTGGGGTTCCTTATTTGTCTCTTGGTTGAGTAGTGTCACCCTTAGTAGAGATTTGGGTTTTCTAGGGTTTGTATGCCTTAGCGTTGTACTTTGTTATTTTGCCTTGACCTAGGTCGCGACCTAGGGCCTGTTGTGGGGTGTTGCATTCAAGAAACTTCCCCATTGGTGTGGTGGTTGCAACCAAGGTTGTCTTGGGTCAAGGCGGAGGTTGGAGAGGTGTGTCTCGACCTCGGATCCATGGGGTGGCCTTGATGTCACGATCTTATGGTGATGTTGTGGTGTGTCGTGACCTTGGAACCCTAGGGGTGTCATGGTCACAACATAGGGTTGGATTCTTGGATGGTTGAGATCCTACCTAGGGAGTATCACCATCTCTTGCAGGTGGATCTTTTGTGGTTGCATGTGGTTGCATGTTGGTCCTTTTAATGGACACCTATTTCTTTAGAGCTCTATCTTGCTGACACATCATCCTTTGTCTTACCTCCCTTATCCTTTACTATATGAACTCTCTTCACTCCATGCAAGTGGTTCTTTTTGGTCATCTTCTTCCTCCCTTTCTCTTATGCTCATCCTTGGAGCTTGGTGGAGCAAGAAGGATTTTTCTTGTGCCTTGGAGGTGGTTCATCCCTTGCATGTGGTGCTTGTGGTGATCCTTGGCCATCTCTAACTTTGGTGAGTGTTTTATCTTCTTTCTTTGATGTTCCTTTAGATCTTATACCCTATCTTCTTCCTTCTTCTTGGCCTTGGGACATGTTTTGTCAAGGTGATACTCAAGTGAGAGAGAGAGAGTTTCTTTTCTCTTTTCTCCCTTCTTCTTTGGTTCAGTTTTGGGTTTTGCTCTCTCTTCTTGAGCTATCCTTTGACCTTAGTGTTTCTCCCTTCTTGAGGTTCTCTTGTAACCAAGAGTGGAGCTTTTGGTGGAGCTTTTTCAACCCTTGGACCGTGTGCTTGGAGCTCTTGATCTTGGAGCTTAGAGCTTTGATGGTGATCTTCTTAAGGCGAGTTATATAACACTAAACCCTCTCTATTATTACACTTCTTGTTATGTTGTTTGTTTTTTTGCCTCTTTAAGATGTTCCCATATCATGCTAGCATATGAATCTTAACCCTAGAATTTGTTTGGGAGAGTTATCATGCTTGGTTTCAAAGTAACCTAAAACCCTAACCTTCTTGTATCAGTTTTGGGTAGAGGTGACGATATGGAGTTTCTTCCTCACATTTGACCCTTGATCTAGCCCCCATGCTTGGTGTTTGTACACCTAGAAGTAAGTGAGATGTTAGTTTCATTTTTGGTCATCTTGGATATAGTTTCGCTTCCTTTAGTTATGCTCATCTTGGACCTTTTCCTTAGGGTTTGTAGATATTAGCTTGCTTGAGTCTCCTTCCATGGTGATAATTGTTCTTGCTTAGTTTTGAGCTTGTTTTGGTGACCTAGGTGTCTACCCTTGGTGTGGTCACAACCTAGGAGGTTTTATGGTCGAGGCTTGGATATGGGCATCGCGGTCATGACATAACCCATTGAGATGGCCGCGACCTAGTTGGATTTAGTCGAGATGTCCCTTCTTGTGGTGATGTTTGACCTAGTGATGTTGGGTTGAGGTCTATGGAGCATATCAACCTTGAAACCCTTAGCTTTTTGCCCTAGATTGGTGGGGACAACCCTTAGAGTTGTGGTCGTGGTTAGGGGATTCCATGGTCGTGACACTTGGTTGAATGGTGAAGAAAAACCCTAACCCTAATGATGTGGGTGTGACTCTTAGGAGGTGGTCACGACATGGTGAGGGAGTGCTGGTCGAGGTACCCATGGTGTATGATGTGGTCATGACATACTATTGAGGGTGGTCGTGACCTATGTGCCTAAGTGGTTAACATGTGGTGATGGTAGGTGGTTATGAAACATATATGAACATCTAATGTTACTTATGTATACATATGTGTTATGCTATTTTGTATGGTCTCTAATATCCTCTAATGATGTTTCGTAATACTAACACACTCCATGATGGTGGAGGGTGGTGCTTCAAGGGTGGTTGGTTGACCCTAACCTTGTGAACCCTAATTGAAAAAAGTGGAAACCCTAAAAGTGAGCAAGTCTTGCTTTTATCCTAACCATGGATGGTTTTGAAGTTATGTTATTATCTCTCTTGATTATGATCTTACAACCATGAAAGTGTTGTGGAATTTATTATCATATCTAGTGTGTGCTATGATGGTTATGATGTGAGACAAGATTGAATATGCCCTTGTGAGGCATGCTGATTATACAGGTGAAATAGGAATATGATAGTTGGGCCTTATGACCTAACAATGGTTATTGTTCTGACATGAAAGGATGTTTCCTACCAATAGAGTTGAGGGATTGATATCCCATGGCATGTGGCTTTGTTTATGAAGTTGTGAATGGCAACAATACATGCATCATGTGGTGATAGTGTGACAAGTTTACACCTTATATGTATCATCTGTGGGAAGAGTACTATGCCCTTATTTTTGTAGAATTTGTTATGATTTTATAAGTTGTAATTTGATTGATGCTAAAAGACACTTTAATGACCTAACTAATCAAGTGAAACCTAAATGTGTAGTTTTTCCCCGTGCCATGATCCATTCAATGTCAGCACTTACTGAATGGTGAAACAAGTTTAACTCAGAGTGCATATTTTTTAATATGCGGGGGTGAGAGCAAATATTCCCTTACATCCAAGACATGTGATATAGGATTGGCTATAGGCCATACCCTGGTAGGAGTGCAGCTTCGGGCCATAGCTCAGTGATATGAGATACATGATTGGCTGTGGGCCATACCGTGGTAGGAGTGCGGCTGCGGGGTGTAGTTCAGTTTCACTGGTGTCGTGACCTATACCAAGGTGGCCTAGATTTATACAGCTGGACTATATGTCATAGGTAGAAGTTTGACTGATGATGTCACTATAGGTTCACTCAAACTGACCAAGGGGGTGAGGTTGTGGATTTTAGCTCTTCCACTAGATCTTGTATATCACTGATTTTGACTTAGCAATGGTCAGTTGGATTTGGGTGGTATGACTCAAATCCTTGGGGCATAATAAAATATGTAATCAGCCATGTAGCATAATTACATAGGATCAAATACAAATATATTGGAAGCGGCCTTGCTTGCTTTTATATAGTACAGTTGGTAACAAATTTGCATGTTCTTCATATTCCTTTTATGAGGATAATATGTTTCATAATTTAATTGCAATTGTTGATTCTGTTAGTAATGATTACCTACGTACCATGGTTGTAGATTTACTATTGTTCTTTAATCATCTTACATGTGCTAATAATAGTGTTGGTGGAGAGTTATATCTTCCGTTGAGATTTGAAATCTCACCATGTGGGTTTCCCACATCTTTTTAGGTGGACGTGCATGAGGAGGTAGAGAGCATGCAATAGAGGTTGAGCAACAGTAAGAAGGATAATAGCTGACAAGGTTGGAAGTGTTGTTGATGGTCCTTTTATTGTTAGAATCCTAGAGTCATCCCTATACACTTAGGTCTTTGGGATGGTTGTTGGGTGTGTTTTGTAGACGTGTTTTGAGATGTGGTTTGGCTTGTCTGTCCTTTTCATGTATGGACACAATGGATTTGTATATATATGTTTGAAACATGTGTTCTTGTAACAGGCTGATTGCGTACATGGTAAGTACCTTATGATATGAAAGGACCCATATGCAAAGGTTTTTGTTGTACTAGATTTTAATGAAAATGGTTTTAGTTTCTAGTGTATTCAAGTAATATGTTGCCTAAGTTTTGTATTCCACGGTTAGTTTTGAGTTATCTTGTGGTTTGTGGAGTGAGGCTTCATAAGAAAGGTTTGTATCAGAGCATTAGGTTTGTTGAGTCTACAGGGACCTAGGACTAGGGTTTGTGTCAGTTCTTGTGTCCTTTAGTCTATATTATAGTGAATTATACTTATGCATAAGAAGCATAAAAGTCTAAATATGTATAGAGAACATGAAGAACACTCTACTGAGAGAAATATCGGTGCACCAGGTGGGGGTGCAAGGAACCATGCAAGAGAAGATCGGGTTCCTGAGGGTCCCCAGTTTGAACCAACCGTGATTGAAAATCCTACGTTTCAATATCTTTCTGGGTAGTTTATGGATACGATGACACATATGGCGGACATGTTGCATGTACCTCAGCCTAGGGCACCAGTTCCCAATGTAGAATCTTTGGGTATTCGGAAGACCTTTGAGCGGCTTCGCCGAGTTGGGGGTGGTGGACTATGCTGGGATGGCTGATTAGCCTGATCTGGTGGATGCTCATTTATGGCTTACTAAGCTTGAGAAAGAATTTAAGATCCTCAACATCCCATAGGCAGATAAGGTTAAGCATGCAGTGTACCTTTTGAAGGGGAGTGTTGGCCATTGGTGGGCCATAGAAGAGGAGAAGAGGGCTGGAGTGGTTGTAGGTTCGGAGGCGTTCCAATGTGAGTTCGTTAGTCGATACTTTTCACGGACCTATCTAGATGAAAATATCAGTCAGTTTGAGCAGATATGGCAAGGACCCATGACAATCAATGAGTATGAGGCTAAGTTTATGGAGCTTCTTCAGTTCTGTCCTCACATGGATTCTATAGAGGATGAGCAGATTCACCATTTTGAGAAGGGGTTGAATGCTGAGTTGTCTACCCTGACATCTGCTTTGGAGAACTGAGAAAGGTTTTCCATGTTTATGGAGTCTATTCGGAGGATATAGCGATCTGTGATGGAGGAATGGAAGACGAGTGTCAGGAAGAGGTCTGTACTGTTCCAGGGGAAGTCATTAGGAGTCTTTAAGAAGCCAAGGTTTTCTGCACCACCAACGTCATAAAGGGTCAGTGCTCTGACGTAGTGGTCATTGAGTAGAGGAAGAGGTCATAGTCTTCCACCCATTGGAGCTCATAGCGCCGCATCAATGTCGGTGATGGGGCTGTCTAGGCTACTGTTTAAGACCCGAGTTTGCTACAAGTGTGGGCAGACAAGACATTTTAAGTGGGAGTGTCCAGTGAGGGATGACAAGGTGACCCAACAACTGAGGCAGAGCCATCATGTCTCTCAGCAACAACAGAACAATGGTGCTGGAGGATGAGGACGTGGCCAAGCATCACATGCCATATTGTCTTCTTAGGGAAGCAGAGGACGAGGGAAACAACAAGCAAAGGTTATATTCTATGTTATGAATTAGCCAAAGGCGGTGGTCAACCTGTGAGTAGTGACATGTCAGATGGAGTTATTTCATTCTGATTTGTCTTCTTCTTGATTTGTATCTATTTAGGTTGACCCGGGTGAAACACACTCTTTTACGCTCTCAAAGTGCTTGATAGTTGTCTTTTGACTGTTAGTCATAAGAAGGATAGTTTGTTGTTAGGGACCTCATTATTTTGTTTCATAGTGTTGCGGGAGGTGTGTCCTTTCTTTTTTAGGGCACAACATTCAAGTGGATCTCATACCACTTGATATGCATGGGTTCGATGTGATCCTTGGAATGGACACCTTGGAGAAGTATAGAGTGGTCTTGGTTCCAAGAAGGTGACGTTTATAGATGGCAATAAGATGTTGATCTTCTAAGGAGATAAGAAAATTCTTTCGACGTGTTTGGTATCACCGATGGTGGCAGGGAAGCTGTTGAGACATGGTTGTGAGACGTTTTTGGCACATGTGCTAGATACTGAGGTGAGGAGTCCTGATATTCAAGAGGTATTAGTTTTCAGAGAGTTAAGGACGTGTTTCCTGACCCCCACCCCGAGGGATCGATTTTGAGATCAATCTGGTTCCTGGCACACAACTGATAGCTCAGACACCGTACATGATGGCTCCGGTAGCGATGGTTGACTTGAAGGGGCAATTGTAAGAGCTGCTTGACAAAGGTTTCATTAGGCCGATTATGCCACCGTGGGGTTCTCTGTACTATTTGTAAAGAATAAGGATGAATCCATGAGGCTGTGCATAGACAACAAACAACTGAACAAGGTGATGATAAAGAATAAGTATCCCTTGTCTAGGATAGACGACCTGTTTGATTATTTGCATGGTGTGACAGTGTTCTTGAAGATAGACCTGAGGTCAAGATATCACCAGTTGAGGATCAAGGAGGGTGACATACCTAAGTTGTCTTTTAGGATGAGGTATGGTCACTACGAGTTCGTGGTTATGTCGTTCAGGCTTGTTAATGCACCAACATCATTCATGGACTTGATGAATAGAGTGTTCAGGCTATTTCTTCACCAGTTTGTGGTTGTCTTTATAGATGACATCCTGATATATAGTCGTGACAATCGGTAGTATGAATTGCATCTTCATTTAGGCATTGATCGTGTTGAGGCAGCATTAGCTTTATGCCAAGTTTAGCAAGTGCGAGTTCTGGTTAAAGGAGGTAGCTTTTTTGGGGCATGTTATATCTATCGAGGGAGTTCGTGTGGATCCTAAGAAGGTTGACTCAATGATAGAGTGGGAGCAGATAGAGACACCGACATAAGTGCACAATTTTCTAGGTTTGACAGACTATTACAGGAGATTCATTAAGGACTTCAGTGCTATCACTTTGCCCCTAAAAAAGTTGACAAGGAAGGATGTGTCACTCATCTAGGATGACATATTCCAGCGTGCTTTTCATACATTGATGGAGAATTTGACAAGTGCATTGGTTCTTGTCTTGTCTGAGCATGGAAAGTGATACATAGTCTTTTGTGATGCGTCCAGACATGGTTTGGGTTGTATGCTAATTTAGGATAAGTAAGTGGTTTCTTTTGCTTCCTGACAGCTTGAGAAATACGAGGAGAATTATCAGACCCACGATATGGAGTTGTCTACCATGATTCATGCTTTGAAGATGTGGAGGTACTACCTTTATGGTGAGAAGTGTCAGATCTTCATGGATTACAAGAACATGAAGTACATCTTTTCACAATAGGTGATGAACATGAGGCAACACGTTGGATGGAGTTAATCAAGGATTACGACTGCACAATTGATTATCATCCAGGGAGGCGAATGTTGCAATAGATTCATTAAGTAGGAAGTCTTCATATTCGCCTATGGGTGGAACCCAGTTGAGTTCTTTGGTGTGCCACAAGTGAGACATGTTGATATCCCTATGTCAATTAAATGTAAAGCTGGAAGTTTCTTTGCTAGTGGGATTTTTAGCACAGTTGTAGGTGAAGATCACATTGAGACAACAGATCAGAGAGACAGAACATGTTGATACCATGATACAATAGATTAAATCAGAGTTGGGCAGCGAGAAGCATGATGGCTTCCACAAGTCATATAATGGGATAGTTTGTTACCATGGCAAAGTAGTGGTTCCTGATGTTGATGACCTAAGGAAGATGGTATTGGAAGAGGCTCACTCATCCATGTATACCATGCACCCAGGTAGCACCAAGATGTATCATAATCTGAAGGATATGTATTGGTGGCCTGGTTTGAAGAAGGACGTGATAGAGTTTGTTGCAAGATGCGATGTGTGTCAGCAGGTCAAAGATGAGCATCAAAAGCATGCAGGAACGTTGCAACCATTACATATACCTCAGTGGAAATGGGATCATGTGTCTATGGCCTTTGTGGTTGGACTGCCTAGGACATCCAAATGTCATGATCCATCTAGGTGATTATTGACAGATTGACCAAGTCAGTGCATTTTCTTCTTGTGAAGACAATGTATACCGCTGAGAAGCTTGTCGAGGTCTATGTTGATGAGATAGTGCATTTGCATGATGTTCCAGCAACTATCATGTCTGATAGAGGTCCTCAGTTCACAAGTCTCTTTTGGGAGCAACTGCATACAACTTTAGGTATGCAGTTGAGGTTCAACACTGCCTTTCACCCACAAACTGATGGTCAGTCTAAGAGGACCATTCATACCTTGGAGGATCTGTTGAGAGCTTGTGTTCTTCAGTTTTTGGGCAGTTGGGACATACATCTTAGTTTGATAGAGTTCACCTACAACAACAACTATCAGAGTAGCATGAACATCACACCATATGAGGCATTGTATGGGTGACGTTGTAGGTCTCCGTTGTGTTGGTATGAGATGGGAGAACACCAACTTCTTGGTCCTGAGCTTGTGCAGCAGATGATAGAAAAGATCAAAGTGATCCAACAACAATTGAAGGCAACACATGATAGACATAATTCATATGCAGATAACCGTCATAGACCCTTGGAGTTCCAGGTGGGAGACAAAGTTTACCTCAAGGTCTCTTATTGGAAAGGTGTTCTGAGGTTTGGAAAGAAGGGTAAATTGGCTCCCAGGTTTATGGGACCTTACTATAGGGAGTGGCATCCCATAGGGGAACCTCTCCCTACTGAAAATTTGAATAATATAACCTCCAATCCAAACACACCCAAAAGGTATGATGGATTGGGTGTAAAAATTTTAAATCTTATTTAATGGTAATCAAAACAACCAAAGTATAGCAGCGGAAGGAAAACATTGACTATATTCAATTTCTCAAAAGGTTACAAAAGAACATCATAATCTCCCACAAAGGGTTTACATGTATGATACAACATTAGGATCCAAGATAGAGGGAAGTCTAACTCATAACAACTTTGTCTCCAAGCTTTTTAATCCTTAAGCTATGTTCATATCTTCATGCCATATCATCCAAGTCCTTCACCTGGGGTCGGAAGCATACCCCAGCAAGAAGAGAAAAATAGAAGACATCAGCAAAAGGCTGGTATGTGCATACTTAATAGGAAAATTGAGCAATATATGGAATTAAGGACAAAAAATATAAAGGCTTCCCATAAAAGAGAAAAGTACTACCCAATCAGGCATAAAAGAAAAGAACAAAAATGAAATAGATACTTTCCATAACCAACACAAATGTGCCATAGTAGCACATATAAAGAAAGTAGGGCATACACCCCACAATCATCAACCTGCATGCATGTGAGATAAACATAGCCCTAGAACAATATAAAAACTAAGGTGGCCAAGCCTCACAAACTTGAAACCTGATAGAGAATGATGTACTGCCAAATTCCCAATATATATAAGTTGGGCCAAGCCTCAAAAACTTGAAACCCGAGTATGGGGCACCACCACCTCCATCCCAATAATAACAAGGGAATACTATCCAAAAACTAATGCAATTACACTACTCTTGTGCTACTGATTCACATAGCAGGTTTAACAAAGAGGCAAGTAAAAAGGTATAGTCAGATTAAATAAAAGTTTCCATCATACTAATGGACAATATAAACATCCACCAAGTCGACAAGGGATATCACATATCACCAATTAATCATCCACCTCAAAGTGGGTACATATAATCAAATAAGTCCAACATGCACCAAGGCATAAGAAAATAGTCCAAGAGAATATCCATGTTTACAAGATCAGTAATAAGATAAGATCGTTCACAAGAACTATGATATCAAAAGAAAAGACATTGTGTATAGGCTATTGTCCATAGGACCAAGAGAAAGAAGAAAGTTGGTTAATTTCTCAAAAAGAATAATATGAGATGCAAATATACATTAAGAGAGAAGAATTATAAATTTCTCAATATAGAAATAAAATCACCAATTAATTATCCACCTCAAAGTGGGCACATATAATCAAATAATTCCAACATACACCAAGGCATAAGAATATAGTCCAAGAGAATATCCATGTTCACAAGATCAGTAATAAGATAAGATAGTTCACAAGAACCATGATATCAAAAGAAAATACATTGTGTATAGGCTATTGTCCATAAGATCAAGAGAAAGGAGAAAGTAGGTTAATTGCTCAAAAAGAATAATATGAGATGCAAACATACATTAAGAGAGAAGATTTAGAAATTTATCACTATATAAATAATGTGGGATGCAATCATACCTTACTTCAGAGTCTATACAAGTCCAAGCTAGATCTAGATCCAAATCTAGGTCTCCAAAGCACCTATTGATCATGAATGTAAAATTAGGGTTAGATTTATATTTGATTTCACAAACCCAAAAAATCACCTTTTTAATATTAGTGAATTAGATTATCAAAACCAAGTCATATTTTAGATTATATTCTTCTGAGTTCAAAACATATTTTATTATATTTTTTGAGTTTTATATACTTAGTTGTGAATTTTGCAAGTTATTATCTATTTAGGTAAATCCAAAAATAACATATTTAAAACATTAGATTTTGGCAACAAAACTATACCATTAGAAAGCTTGTATTTTTTGATTTGATAACATATTTTATTTCATTTTTCTGAGCCATGAATGAATTATTTTGAATTTTACAAAAATAGACCAATCAAATAATAGCAAAATCCTCGCCCACAAATATATTCGGGTCAACGGTCAAACTCGTTGAGTTCAATAGGTAGGGGCCAACTAGGCCGGGTGGGCGACCAATTAGGTTTGCGCTCAAGGAAAACTAATCAAGGGCAAAAGACGTGTATACCCTTAGTGAAAATATTCAAGGAAAGAAGAACAGAAAGGCAGGTTACAGAAAACACAAAGTAGTCATCTTCTTAATTGATGAGAATAGCTCAACGCCGATCATCGACGGAGTAGGTCAGATTCGAGGGTTGAATTCACTACTCTTAAAACCAACCCCACCAAAAACAACTACTATCAGACTCCCAGTCACCAACTGATCTCATGAACCCCAAAACAATAGAACCTGATAGAGAAATTTCATACATCCATGGATTTGGGGCTATGAGCAAGAAAAAGGGGGAAAGTTGTCTTATAAGGAATTTGACAAAATTAATGGAAGAAAAGGCCACTGACAACAATCTGAAGGTGTCTCGAAGGGTTCTGTCTTGACAACAGGGTTCACCATAGTCGGAAGCCTCACTCCCGATCCACAACTTCAAGTGTTAAAGATGGGATTAGGGGTATTCTCCTTGGGCTCCACTGAGACCAATCCAGCAACAGGAGATGAAGATTGAGGGTTCTTCGAAGGTCTGGGAACCAGTTTCTAGTGGTCTGATGATGTAGAGAGGCGAGATGCAGGTTGCAAAACACAAAATAGGGGCAAAACAGGCTAAGGAGGCAAGGCCAAGCTAGGGTTATATAGGTGATGAAACCCTGGAAAACTTGGGATTAAGGGGTTCTGAATCGAGAAAGGAAGTCCAAGGAAAAGAAATCAGATAGAAAGGTGGAGAGGAGAGGGATAAATTGCATTTGAAAGCTTGGGACAGGTCATATACACTGTTCACTCCTACTCAGGGTAGGAGATGAACCATGGCCCGTCTGATCAAAGATCGAACGGCTCACGTGCGGTGTGAAATCGTGAATGCATTGTGACAAAATACAAAAGGAAACCATATGAAATCGAAAATTGTCTATAGTGTTGCATTAATTTATTTACCTTTTTCTCTCTCTTCATTTAAGGGTGCAAACAAGATCCCAAATTATATGATTACAAAGAGGCTAATTAAAACATGTAGATTCTGATTATATAATTAGATTTGCCTTTTAAGAACTTTAGATGTGTTAAATAAACCAAATCCTATTTTCTCTTTCTTATGAATTAATGACTTTAAGATTCTCCAAATTTCATGAAACTTCACCCACAAGTCATATTTAATGTGTTGGATATGAATTAGCCATTAATTTTACATATTGGATAGGTTTGTACGTTTATTTAATATTTTTAAGGTTCTACATACTTTCTCTCTCCTGAATCTACCTTTTAATCAAACATCTTCCAAATTGGATGAAAATTCACCCAATGTCTATATTTATTATGTAGATTACGAGTCTAATATTAGTTTCCCTTTTGGAGTCAGTTAATATTTTATTTGTTATTTTGGGGGAAACATAGATCTTCTCTTTCCAAAAAGAATTAAATTTATTATTATTATATGAAAAATGTGAAACTTGACTCCCAAGACATTTGGGACCCAAGGAATATGATTCTTAACTTAGATTTTACTTTTGAGATATTTTTTAATGAGTTATGTCACAATTATTATTTGTGGCTCATTATTATTATTATTACCATTATTCATCCAATTATGCTTCATCTTTTCATATTATCACCAAAGAAATTATGTATCATTATTTGCACAAAATTTCATATAATTCTTTATCATCTCTTGTGACATATTTTTGTGTGTCTATTAATGGCCCAAGATTAATTAGGGTGATTTATGCATGCATTATCTCATTAAGTTTTTATTAAACATCATCTAGATCTATTGTCAACCTTGTTTGGCTAAGCCCAAAAGGTCAACCTCTAGGGTAGGGTCCAAGATCCCATATGTTACAACACTACACCACTTAAAAAGGATTTTGTCCTCAAAATATATTGATCCAAACATCAAACAACAAGCTACTCTCCACCACTTAAAAAGGTTTAACCTAACAAGTCCAACTAACAACACTTAGGGTTACCCATATATCTTTTAGTTGTGAATATTTTAGAGATTTATGTTGTTCATGTAACTAACTAAAAAGTCAAAACCATATAGGGTTGAGTTTTAGGTCCTCATGTCTCTAACCTATCAACCCTAAGATCCAAAAGTCATAGGGTACAAAGGGTAGGTACACTGCACCTTAACATTATCTCACATAGTCCTAGTCACTTCTTTAAAACTAGGGTTACCACTAGGTTTAGGGTTTCACTACCAAAACTTCTCAAAATATTCATTGTGACTTAGTTCAAGAAAACTTCGATAAAATCCAGAAAATATTGTACATATAGTTGTGTAATGAAAATATTTTTTTTGTTGATAAGAAACATTGTGAAGTAAAACAAACAAGTTGGTCAAAATTCAATGCGAAAACCAAATCACTATATATCCATAACAAGAACTCTTCATCCTACTACCTCCTCAACCTAAATGCATCCTCAAGTCAAACCTCATAGCATCAAGAGATACAAATCATAATCAATCTAATTGATAGGATAAGATCACCTAAAACCTCATCACATAATTAGCATAGATCAATTCTAGAGTGAACATCTTACCTAGAGTGCAACTATGCAGGATAAGGGTTCTAATTTGGGAGAAAAAATTGAAATAGTTAGATTTTAACTACCATGGGTTCTAATACCATACTGTAAGGAATGGGATCCCACAGGGGAACCACTCCCTACTAAAAATTGAACAATAGAACCTCCAATCCAAACACACCCAAAAGGTATGATGGAGTGGGTGTAAAATTTTCAAATCTTATGTAATGGTAATCAAAACAACCAAAGTATATTAGTGGAAGGAAAACATTGACTATATTCAATTTCTCAAAAGGTTACAAAAGAGCATCATAATCTCCCACAAAGGGTTTACATGTATGATACAACATAAGGATCTAAGATAGAGGGATGTCTAACTCATAACTACTTTATCTCCAAGCTTTAACTCTTAAGCTATGTCCATATCTTCATGCCATATCATCCAAGTCCTTCATCTAGGGTTGGAAGCATACCCCAACAGAAGAGAAAAATAAAAGAAATCAACAAAGGCTGGTATGTTCATACTAAATAGAAAAATTGAGCAATATATGAAATTAAGGACAAAAAATATAAAGGCTTCCCATAAAAGAGAAAAGTACTACCCAATCAGGAATAAAAGAAAAGAACAACAATGAAATAGATACTTGCCATAACCAAACAAATAAAATTGTGCCACACTAGCACATATAAAGTAAGTAGGTCACACACCCCCAAAATCATCAACCTGCATGCATGTGAGATAAACATAGCCCTAGAACAATAGAAAGACAAAGGCGTCCAAGCCTCACAAACTTGAAACCTGATAGAGAATGATGTACTGCCAAACTCCCAATATATATAAGTTGGGCAAAGCCTCACAAACTTGAAACCCAGGTATGGGACACCACCACCTCCATCCCAATAATAATAAGGGCATGATGCCCAAAAACCAATGCAATTACACTACTCTAGTGATACCGATTCACATAGCATGTTTAATAGAGAGGCAAGTAAAAATGTATAGTCATATTAAACAAGTTTCCATCATACTAATGGACAACATAAACATCCACCAAGTGGGCAAGGGATATCACATATCACTAATTAATCATTCATCTCAAAGTAGGCACATATAATCAAATAAGTCCAACATGCACCAAGGCATAAAAAAATAGTCCAAGAGAATGTCCATGTTAACAAGATCAGTAATAAGATAAGATAGTTTACAAGAACCATGATATCAAAAGAAAATACATTGTGTATAGGCTATTTTTCATAGGACCAAGAGAAAGAAGAAAGTAGGTTAATTGCTCAAAAAGAATAATAGGGGATGCAAACATAAATTAAGAGAGAAGAATTAGAAATGGCTCAATATAGAAATAATGTGGGATGCAATCATACCTTACTTCAGAGTCTATACAAGTCCAAGCTAGATCTAAATCCAAACATAGGTCTCCAAAGCACCTATTGATCATGTATGTGAAATTAGGGTTAGATCTACATGGATTTCACAAACCCTAAAAATCACCTTTTTAATATTAGTAATCAGGTTATCAAAACCACACCATATTTTATATTATCTTATTTTGAGTTCAAAATATATTTTATTATATTTTTCTGAGTTTATATACTTAGTTGTGAATTTTGCAAGTTATTATCTATTTAGGTAAATCCAAAAATCACATATTCACAACATTAGATTTTGGCAACAAAACCAATACCATTAGAAAGCTTGTATTTTTCTGATTTGAAAACATATTTTGTTACATTTTTCTGAGCCATGAATGAATTATTATGAATTTTACAAAAACAAACCAATCAGATAATAGCAAAATCCTTGCCCACAAATAAAATTTCGGTCAACAGTCAAACTCGCTGAGTTGACCCAATAAGCAGGGGCCAACTAGGCTGGATGGGCGACCAATGGGGTCTGTGCTCAAGGAAAACAAAACAAGGGGGAAAGACGTTTATACCCTTAGCAACAATATTCAAGGAAAGAAGATCCACTACTACAGAAATGGCTTATAACGTCACTTTTGCTGGTGTCGGTTGTAATAATAAACTGACACCTAAACCATACTGCGTCGATGTATAAAATAAGACGACATTAATCTGTGAAGGGTGACCAGACACGAGTATCACTTTTATTCAGTGTCGGTTCCTTAATAAGAAACCGACACCGAAAAGTAACCGGCAAAACTAAATTTTCTAGCAAAAAAAATTGCCTCCAAAAATTGACATACATCGTCGATTTTTAAGAGAGGAACCGACAACTAAAGGTTGTCTGTGAGATAGAAATTTGCTCACTTTTTATCATCGGGTTTGTGACAATAACTGACGCCATTGTATTTTCACGCGAATAACCGCAAAAATTTTCACCTCCCTTTAGTGTCGGTGGTTTGTTGCAAACTGACACTTAAAGTTTATATTGTCAGTTTTTGTTAGCAACCGACACCTATAGTTAACTTAACAGCGTGGCAGACTCTTCCTCTTCTATTTCATTCATTTCCGCTGATCAGGGTTTTTGCTTCGACGATTCCCTTTGCTCTGACGATTCTGCTGCTGTCCCGCACCTCCGCCTCCGCCTCCGACACCGCCTCCACCTCTGACACTACCGCCACTCTCCGCCTCTACTTCTGCCAGCCGCTGCCAGCGACCGCCCAACCAGAGCAGCAACGCCGCCCACAGCAACGTCGCTGGCAAGGAGCAGCAGCGCCGCCCGCACGAAGCAGCACTGCCGCCTACACGGAGCCAGCAGCGTCGCCGCTTGAAGCAGCCAGCAGGGTCGCCTCTTCGAGCTGCTAGAAGGGCCGCCATTTGAAGCACCCTACACGCCCATTATCAGGTTTTCCCTGACCTGCATTGTTCTATGACAAACTGCATTTTTTTCTACACAATATTACTCACGTTTACAACATACTCACTACAAGTTCTTCATGTTCTTATCTATGCATAATCTTTTATATTTATTTATCCTCTTTCGGTTCAAGTTTTAGAATTCTAGGTAGTTTTAAGCTACATCTTCACTACTTCAACCACTCAAAAGTTTTGATATGTAGATTCATCAAGTTGATGAATGCATTATTACATTGTTTAAAGCTTGATTAATTATGGTAATCTAATCATTATGTTTTAAAACTAATGACAAGATTTAAACATTATTTGATTCACATGATTAGGGTTTGAGAATTGAAAATCCTAATCGACAAAAATTAGGGTTTTGGTAACATATGAATACAAAATTTGATCAGTATAGTCGTGTACTAAATGATTTTCAGCATTTTATATAAGTGTTTGTTAGAAAGAATTATACAAGTGTTTGTTGAGTCTTACTGAAATTGAATATGATATATACATAAGGATCAGTGTGAGGTGGAAATATTCCCTATTTAGGGTTGTGTTGATGGAATACTGAATTATGTAATTCTTATGATGTTGAACAAAGGATGACTTCTTGAAAACCCTAGAAGTTTAGTATTAAGATGAGTATGAGTGATAAAGCTAGAACTTGTATATAATGTTGCAAATGTGATGAATTGTTGAAGTGTAAGTATTAATACTTGTATCAGATGGATGATCAGGACCATGCTGATGATCACCGTGAGGGTGAGGACGTGCTTGCACCGCCTGGCAATGTAAGTTTTAAGAATATATCCCTATATGTTCATTTATAATTATATTATGTAAGTGTGTTTTTTTTATCAAATTTTAGGTTGGTGATGTACCCGCTCAAGAAATTACAACACTTGATGAGAAGCAAAAGAAAATTGAGAAAGTGAGGGGCATCAAAATGATGAATAAGTTAATACAACAAAGGGGCAATGGACCCAAATTGGCTATGGATTTCGATCAGGCAGGAAATCCATATGGAGTGAACCGCAACTCATTTGTTTCATATCTTGGGGTTCTTACTCGCAGCCATTGCAGTCTTATCGTAGAATCATGGCATAGAGTTCCTAAAGACAAGAAAGACCACACATGGAAGGAACTATGTGTGAGTTATTATTATTTGTAATTCTATTTGTGTAGATTACTAATTTTTAGGATACTAGTTAATAGCAATTCTATTTAATTTGCAGAGCATATTTGATCTGGATGAAAAGTTGCATCGTAAATGTGTGATGCAACATTGTGGGAGGGTCCTAAGGAACTATAGGACCAATCTCACCCGAGATTACATACGCGATGCTGAGAATAGGTTCTTGATAGATTCCAATTCTAGACATTGATCAGTATTTCGCTAACATTACACTAAAATTTTTTGTTTGTATTCTCTTTAAAAAATAAAAATAGGAAGAAGGAAGCCACACAACAATGGAACTACTTGGACCCCAGAGAATGGGATGGGTTTGTTACCCAAAGAAAAATAGATGAATTCAAGGTATTAAGCGTCGCCACTCCCAATTTAATTAATATACGTTTCTATGTATTCACCTATTCAACATTAACCTTTAGTGTTACTAACCAAATCAATGTGCTAACTAACTAGGCTAAGAACGATGCTCAATGAGCAAGGCGTGCACTGAATGTGCACGACCACACAATGGGTCCAAGAGGATATGTAGGCGTTCGCCAAAGACTACAGGCTGAGTCTACTCAGCCTACTGCTACTCAGGGGACTGTAGAGTCCTCTACTGCTACTCCTGCACCTCTGCCTCATCATGTTATGTGGATAGCTGGGAGGCAAAACAACAAGGGAGAGATATCAAAGCCCGCAACCGCTGAGGTGGCTTCAAAAATGGTAAAAATCAAACTCTTAGAGCAATCTATCGATATTGATTATTGTTATGTTTACTTATGAATTTTTATTGATGGTGCTTAGCGGGAGCTGCACAAGTAGAGGAAGGAAGGCAAGTTCACCCCTCAGGGCACAAGGGATGAACTGACAGTTGCTCTGGGTTATCCAGAGCATCCTAGACGTGTAAGGGGTGCAGGCACTGGTGTGGGCATCAAAGCATTCTTTGGGCCATACCAACGTAAACCTGTCCCAAAAGCGGGACTTTCACAAGCTGAGGTAACTTATTCTTATTTTAGAACGTTATTGCGAAAGGGAATTCAATAATTAGCAACTAGCATTTCTTTTATCCAGGTAGATTCCTTAATATAAAAAAGACTCCAGGAAGCATTTCACAAGTGGCAGGCGCCTCAGACTGCCAGTCAGACAGTACCCGTGGCGAACCTCTCTTCTCCTACTCCTCGTACTGTAGAGGTTGGGAGTAATCCTATAGACCCACCTAGCACGTCCTCTGTAAGTATTTTTATGGCATATATAACAGCTAGTCTGTTTAAGATGATATGTTTGTGTATATATGCATATAACATTCTTTAATTACGTAAATTTGTAGGGGTTGAAGCCATGCCGACTACAAAGTGAAGGATATATCGTGGCAGATGCATCGGCTTACCCACCCCTTAAAGGGTGCATGTTTCATGGGAGTCCAGTACCAGATGGCATGGTACGTGTGAGCCCCATACATATACTCACTGGTTGGATGGATCTTGCACTGTCTCATGCACACCCAGATGCTGAAACACTTGGTGAGGCAGTAGGCGGAGTGATACTGTGGCCCGAAGCAGATGTCCTCTATACTGATATTGTATGATAAATTTTCATTACTTTACTTTGTTAGTGTATATATATATACGAGTCAATTGATATGAAATTATATATACAGGTCAAAAAGACGAGACCCATTACATCTCGGCCTCCACCTCCTCGACTACCAAGTTGGCTTCCAAGGGACCTACACGCCTTGATAGGTCCTAATTGTAGGAGTGTGGCAGTATGGATCGGCGAACATAATCTAAATTGCCCTATAAATGTTACTATTATGGAGAATTCTGCAGGTAAATCATACGATAACAATCTATTTATACAAGTTTAGCATACATATTAATGCATTCGTAATAGAAGTTCTGGATACGTATTCATGTAGGTCAAACATTCGGAAACAACATATTTATACAAGATATTTTGAAGTTATTTAAGTATGAATGGCTGAACACATCTATGATAGAGTTGTAGATATGGTGAGATTAATTAATGCATACGACAATCTGGTTTATACATCCATATACCTTGTTTTATATATGACAATCTGATTTCTTATATATTAATGCATACGTAATACATGTTTTGCAGCCACTTATACAAGACATGTAAAGATTTTGGGTTTTCCCATGTGGTATTTTTGGTTCCATCTTTGATTAGTCTTGTAGAGAAAGACCCTAGTTCAGTTACTTCATACTGCTGTGATGGTTTTGAATATTTTGGTAAAAATAACAAGACGGTGATAATAGCTCCATTTAATGTCGAGTAAGTTTACTTTTCTTGTAATTTGGACTTAAGAAAATTACATTTTTATTGCGGATATTAAGTTATTAATTTTCTACTTTCTTACCTGTAGTTCTAAGCATTGGGAGTTATTAGTTATTGTCCCCAAGACATTCACCGTCTATTATCTAGATCCTGCGAGGAGTGAGTTGGATGTATTTGGACATGCAATTAAAAGGCCATTATTCTCGTGAGAAATATTTTATATTTTTATATCTATTAGCATCTGTTACTGCATTACTATTTAATTATGCAATTTAATATGTTACATTAACATATATATAGGGCTTTACAAGAGTAAAAAAAAGTTGGAGGAAAGGTCCCCAGGAAAAAAACATATGCAGCTCATTTGGAAGAATGTGAAAGTAATTTCCTAACTCCAATGTATATATTATTTATGTGAAGTGTGCTTATTTGTATTTTTGAATATTTTGTATGTTTCAAATTTATAGTGTGCTACACAAGACAATGGCTGGGTATGTGCCTACTATGTGATGCGATTTATGGACCTAATCATCAAACATGTTGTATTGGAAATCGATAACATACAACAGGTATTATACATAGTCTCGTTAGATAATATGAAATATATGAATCTTATTATATATTATTATAATTATGTATGTACGTCATTCTTTTTGTAGGTCTTTAAAACTGAGGACTTCAACACAGGTGCAAAGCATTTCGATGTACATGCTCCCTATACGAGAGATGAATTAGATGCTGTAAGAGAAGATTGGGCAAAAGCCCTGTAAAGAGTTGAAATTTTTCAATATGATTTTGATGACAATGATGACAATGATGATGATGAATAAAGAATAACTTTGTTCTCATAATTAATTTTGTGTGAATGTGAATTAATTTTTATGAATTGTCATATATGTGTGTTAAAATCATCAATACATGAATGTTTCTACATGTGTCTGAATGTGAAAAGAGATGAAATAAATGGAACTGTAGGTTGCTAATGGTTTCTACATGCGTGTGATGAAAAAATAATATGAATTAAATTTCTTATACATGAGTGTGAATCACATATATAATAATTTGTCCATCATGTTAATTTTGCAGGTTTGTGGCCTATTATTGGATGATATCAATGGATGTCGTAAAACCTGCAGTTCATAACTGAACTGCAGGTTTCTCATCCTGCGACCAGTCACAGCAGGTCTGCAGACTGACAGAAAAAAAAAATCGAATCATAGGCATCGATTATTTGTATAAAACCGACGACATACAGTTACAGTGTCAGTTTCCATACTAGTACCGACGTCGATTTACATACACCACGACCGTGCTGGCCAGCACGACCGTGGCAGCGGACCAGACATAAAATACGCGTCGGATATCTGTATAAAACCGATGATATATGGTTACAATGTCGGTTTCCATACTAGTAACCGACATCGATTTCCCTAATGAGACCAGACACCACGGCCGTGCGGGTGATTTAGTGTCGGTTTCCTAGCAGATAACTGACGCCTATACCCCCTGTTGGCGCGTATTCGGTGCGTTTTTGGTGGCGCGCGAAGGGTTGTGGCATCGGTTTGAGAATTGGCGCATAAAGGTTGGGCTTTTAGCGGCGCCCACATAGGTGTCGCTTAGAAACCGACACTAAAGGCCTTAAATAACCGACACTAAAGGCCGGTTATGTACTAGTGAGAACAGAAGGGCAGGTTACATAAACACAAGGTAATCGTCTTCTTACTTGACGAGAATAGCTCAACGCCGATCATCTATGAACCAGGTTGGATTCGAGGGTTGAATTCACTGCTCCTAAAACCAACCCCACCAGAAACAACTACTGTCAGACTCCTAGTCACTAGCTGATCTCAAAAACCCCAAAACCACAGAATTCAGTAGAGAAATTTTAGACATCCATGGATTCAAGGCTATGAGTAAGGGTAAAGTTGTCTTACAAGGAATCAGATGAAATTCATGGAAGAAAAGGCCATCGACAATCATATGAAGGTGCCTAGTAGGGTTCTGGATCGACAGTAGGGTTCACCATAGCCGGAAGCCTCACTCTCGATCCACAACTTCAGTCTTTAAAGATGGGAGTAGGGGTATTCCCCTTGGGCTCCACCGAGACCGATCTAGCAACAAGAGATGAAGATTGAGGGTTCTTCAAAGGTCTGGGAACCGATTTCCAGTGGTTCAATGATGTAGAGAGGCGAGAGGCAGGTTGCGAAACATAAAATAGGGGCAAAATAGGGTAAGGAGGTAGGGCCAAGCTAGGGTTATATAGGTGATAAAACCCTAGAAAACTTGGGATTAAGGGGTTCAGAATCGGGAAAGGAATCCTAGGGAAAAGAAACCAGACAGAAAGGTGGAGAGGAGAGGGAGAAATCACATCCCAAAGCTTTGGATAGGCCAGACACACTGTTCACTCCTACTCAGGGTAGAAGATGAACCACAGCCTGTCTGATTAAAGATCGAAAAGCTTATGTGCAATGCAAAATTGTGAATGTAGTGTGACAAAATACAAAAGGAAACCATATGAAATCGAAAATTGTTTATAGTGATGCATTAATTTATTTACCTTTTTCTTTCTCTTCATTTGAGGTTGCAAACAAATCCCAAATTAGATGAAATTTTGCACAAAGGCTAATTAAAGCATGTAGATTCTGATTATGCAATTAGATTTGCCTTTTAAGAACTGTAGATGTGCTAAATAAACCAAATCTTGTTTTCTCTTTCCTTATTCATTAATGACTTAAGATTCTCCAAATTTTATGAAACTTCACCCGCATGTCATATTTAATGTGTTGGATATTAATTTTCCATTAATTTTATATGTTGGATAAGTTTGTACATTTTTTTAATATTTTGAAGGTTCTACACACTTTCTCTCTCCTAAATCTACCTTTTAATCAAACATCTTCCAAATTGGATGAAAATTCACTCAAAGGCTATATTTATTATGTAGATTACGAATCCAAGATTGTTTTCCTATTTTGGAGTCATTTTATTTGTTATTTTTGGGGAACCTAGATCTTCTTTTTTCAAAAAGAATTAAATTAATTATTATTATATGAAAAATGTGAAACTTGACTCCCAAGACAATTGGGACCCAAGGAACACGATTCTTAACTTAGATTTTACTTTTGAGATATCTTTTAATGAGTTATGTCACAATTAGTATTTGTTGCTCATTATTATTACTATTACCATTATTCATCCAATTATGCTTCATCTTTTCATATTATCACCAAAGAAATTATGTATCATTATTTGCACAAAATCTCATATAATTCATTATCATCTTTTGTGACATATTTTTGTGTGTCTATTAATGTCCCAAGATTTATTAGGGTGAATTATACATGCATTATTGCATTAAGGTTATATTAAACATCATCTAGATCTATACTCAACTTTGTTTGGCTAAGCCCAAAAGGTCAAACTTCCAGGGTAGGGTCCAAGATCCGATATGTTACATTTACCCTATGGTGGCACATGTTAGGAAGGTGGCCTACAGGTTGGAGTTGCCACCTGAGTTTCATAGGTTGCATCCAATGTTTCATGTGAGTATATTGAGAAATTTCCATCCAGATACAGAGTTGATGTTATAACCTATGGAGGTGGAGCTTGATGAGGATATATCCTATGTTGAAGGCCCAATGTTGATCCTTGACAGAAGAGTAAAGAAGTTGAAGATAAAGGACATAGTTCTTGTGAAGATCCTATGCCATCACCGTGGCATTGAAGAAGCCATGTGGGAGCTCGAGGAGGAGATGAAGAGGAAGTACCCCTCTCTTTTCATTTAGGATTTGGAGGGCAAAATCCTTATTAGGGGTTTATGGCTTGTAAGGACCCTGGCCTGGGTTTTAGGGTAACCCTATTTGGTTTGGATTAATCATGTGCTTATAACCTTTCTATAATATTTTGAAATGTGATTAGGGCTTGTGGAGAGGTTAATTCTCCAGTTTGAGCTTGTTTGGATGATGTTTGTGCTTTCTATGCTAGTTTTGGTGCAAATTACAATTCACCCAATATAGGGGTTTGATGTGTAGTTTTCCACCTCTAGAGTGTTACTTTTCTCTTTTGGCCTCATGAGGGAGAGTGTGGTGCTTTGGGGTTCCTTGTTTGGCTCTTGGTTGAGTAGTTCCACCCTTAGTATAAACTAGGATTTTCTAGGGTTTGTATGCCTTAGCCTTGTACCTTGTTGTTTTGCCTTGACCTAGGTCGCAGCCTAGGGCCTGCTGTGGGGTTTCACGATCATGACACTTCCCCCTTGGTGTGGTGGTCACGACCAAGGTTTTATTGGGTTGAGTTGGAGGTTGGAGATGTGTGTCTCGACCTAGGCTCCATGGGGTGGCCTTGATGTCACAATCTTATGGTGATGTTGTAGTGCGTCGCGACCTTTGAACCCCCTCGGTGTGTCACAGTTGTGACATAGGGTCGGATGCTTGAATGGTCAAGATCTTACCTAGGGAGTATCACCATCTCTTTCATGTGGACCTTGTGTGGTTGCATGTTGGTCCTTTTAGTGGACAACTATTTCTTTGGAGCTCTATCTTGTTGACACCACATCCTTTGTCTTACCTCCCTCCTCCTTTGCTATATGAACTCTCTTCTCTCCATGCAAGTGGTTGTTTTCTGTCATCTTCTTCCTCCCTTTCTCTTGTTCTTGTCCTTGGAGCTTGGGGGAGCAAGAAGGAGTGTTCTTGGTGCTTTGGAGGTGGTTCATCCCTTTCATGTGGTGCTTGCGGTGATCCTTTGTCATCTCTAACTCTGGTGAGTGTTTCATCTTCTTTATTTGACGATCCTTTGGATCTTTTACCCTATCTTCTTCCTTCTTCTCAGCCTTAGGCCATGTTTTTCCAAGGTGATGCTCAAGTGAGTGTGAGAGAGAGTTTATTTTCTCTTTTCTCCCTTCTTTCTTTGGTTCAGTTTTGGGGTTTTGCTCTCTCTTCTTGAGCTATCCTTTAACCTTGGTGTTTATCCCTTCTTGATGTGTTGTTGTGGTTGAGAGTGGAGCTTTTGGTGGAGCTTTTTCAACCCTTGGATCGTGTGCTTAGATCTATTGATCTTGGATCTTGGAGCTTTGGTGGCGATCTTCTTAAGGTGGGTTATATAACACTAAACCCTCTCTATTATTGCACATCCTGTTATGTTGTGTTGTAGTTTTCCCTCTTTAATACATTCCCACATCATGCTATCATATGAAGGTTAGACCTAGAATTTTATTGGGAGAGTTATCATGCTTGGTTTGGAAGTAACCCAAAACCTTGTCCTTGTTGTATCAGTTTTGGGTAGAGGTGATGATATGGAGTTTCTTCCTCACATTTGACCCTTGATCTAGCCCCCATGCTTGGTGTTTGTACACCTAGAAGTAGGTGAGAGGTTAGTTTCAATTTTGGTCATCTTGGCTATAGTTTCTATTCCTTTAGTCATGCTCATCTCGGACCTTTGCCTTAGGGTTTGTAGAGATCAACTTGATTGAGTCTCCTTCCATGGTGACTATGGTTCTTGCTTAGTTTTGAGCCTGTTTTGGTGACCTAGGTGTCAACCCTTGGTGTGGTCTCAATCTAAGAGGTTTGGTGGTCGAGGCATGGATATGGGCATCATGGTAGTGACATAACACATTGAGATGGTCGTGACCTTGTTGGCTTTAGTCAAGATGTCCCTTCTTGTGGTGATGTTTGACCTAGTGATGTTGGGTTGAGATCTATGGAGCATAGCAACCTTGAAACTCTTAGCTTATTTCCTTAGCTTGGTGGGGACAACCCTTGGAGTGGTGGTCGAGGCTAGGGGATGCCGCGGTCGCGACAGATGGTTGAAGGGTGAAGAGAAACCCTAACCCTGATTCTGCAGGCGCGTCATGTAGGAGGTGGTCGTGACATGGTGAGGGAGTGTGGGTCGAGGTACCCATGGTGTATGGCATGGTCATGACATACTATGGAGGGTGGCCACAACCTATGTTCCTAAGTGGTTAACATGTGGTGATGTTAGGTGATTATGAAACATATATGAACATCTAATGTTAATCATGTATACATATGTGTTATGTTGTTTTGTATGATCTCTAATCTCCTCTAATGATGTTTATTAATCCTAAAACACTCCATGATGGTGGAGGGTGGTAGTTCTAGGGTGGTTGGTTGACCCTAACCTTGAGAACCCTAATCGACAAAAATGGAAACCCTAAACCCTAAAAGTGAAAAAGTCTTTCTTTTATCCTTACCATGGATGGTTATGATGTTATGTGATTATATCTCTTGATTACGATCTTCTAACCATGCATGTGTTATGGAATTGATTATCATATCTAGTGTGTGCTATGATGGCTATGATGTGAGACATGATTGAATATGCAATTGTGAGGCATGCTGATTATACAGGTGAAACATGAATAAGGTGGTTGGGCCTTATGACCTAACAACGGTTATTGTTCTAACATGAAAGGATGTTTCCTACTGATAAAGTTGAGGGATTGATATCCCATGGCATGTGGCTTTATTGATGAAGTTGTGAATGGCAATAATACATGCATAATGTGGTGATAGTTTGACAAGTTCACACCCTATATGTTTCAAATGCGGGAAGAGTATCGTGCCCTTATTTTTGTAGAATTTTTATGATTTTATACGTTGTAACTTGATTGATGCTAAAAGACACATAAATGACCTAATTAATCAAGTGGAACCTAATCATGTAGCTTTGCCCTGTGCCATAGATCCATTCAGTGTCAGCACTTGTTGAATGGTGAAACGAGTTTAACTCAGAGTGCATATTTTTGAATATGTGGGGGTGAGGACGAATATCCCCTTACATCCATGATATGTGATACATGATTGGCTGTGGGCCATACCCTGGTAGAAGTGCGACTTCGGGCCATAACTCAATGACATGAGATACATGATTGACTGTGGGCCATACCCTGGTAGGAGTTTGGCTGTGGGCTGTAACTCACTTTCACTAGCGTTGTGACCTGTACCAGGGTGGGCTAGATTTGTACAACTGGACTATATGTCACTGGTAACAGTTTGACTGATGATATCACTATAGGTTCACTTGTACTGACCGAGGGGGTGAGGTATGGCACCGATTTTGACTTAGTAGTGGTTGGTTGGTTCTCGATGGTACGACTCAAATCCTCAGGGAATAATAAAATATGTAATCAATTGGGTAGCATACTTACATAGGATCAAGTACACATATATTGGACGAGGCCTTGCTTGCTTTTATACAGTATAGTTGGTAATGAATTAACATTCTCTTCGTATTCCTTTTATGATGATAAGATGTTTCATAACTTAATTGCATTTCCTTATTTTGTTAGTAATGATTACCTTCTTATCATGGTTGTAGCTTTACTACTATTCTTTAATCATCTTACATGTGCTAATAATGGAATTAGTGGAGAGTTATATCTCCTGTTGAGATTTGGAATCTCACACCATGGGTTCCCCATATCTTCTTAGGTGAACATGCATGAGGACGTAGAGGTCATGCAACAGAGGTTGAGCAGTAGTAAGAAGGACAATAGCTGGTAAGGTTGGAAGTGTTGTTGATGGTCCTTTTGTTGTTAGAGTCCTAGAGTCGTCCCTATACATTCATGTCTTTGGGATGGTTGTTGGGTGTGTTTTGTAGATGTGTTTCGAGATGTGGTTTGGCTTGTATGTCCTTTTCATGTATGGACACAGTGGATATGTATATATATGTTTGGAACAAGTTTTCTTGTAACATGCTGGTTATGTACATGGTAAGTACCTTATGATATGAAAGGACCCATATGCAAAGGTTTTGTTGTTCTAGATTTTAATGAAAACAATTTTAATTTCTAGTGTTTTCATGTAATCTATTTGCCTAAGTTTTGTTTTCTGTGGTTAGTTTTGCATTATCTCGTGGTTTTTAGCATGAGGTGTCACAATAACACCCAAGTATTAATATTTCTCAACAAATTGTCATTAAGACTGAGTTCCAAGTTAGGATTTTGGGGTCAAATTAGGGTTTCATTTGGGTTTTGGCTTCCCAAACCCTAATTATCACATTTAATACTTTTTAACTCAGGAAATCCTAATTTGACATCACATGAAATAATTATCTCAAATTTGGTTCAAGATGTCCTTTTTATCCAAAAATATTAAACTTTATCCATTAGTCATTTAAGCAAGTTATGATCATTATAACTAAGAAATTTGGGTTTTCATGCATTTCCACATTAAAGTTAGAATCTTTAGGCACTTTTGAGATTTAGGATAGAATAAGGTCTTGAATCTAATTTTACTGAATTCATCTTATTTTTTTGATCAACTTTCGTATATAACTTGCCTTATTTGGATAATCCTATAATTTTCTATGATTTTTAGAAAAATATTCTTTTCTAGCCAATAATGTACATCCAAGTTAGTTAATTGCATATTTATAAAATCGTGACATTTTATCGATTTAAATCCTAGGAAAATACACATCTTCTCATTACACTATGACATTTGTGTCGTGCGAAGTAGGGCATAATGGTTTAATCCCTTCATGGATTGTTCCCTTCTCGTGCTCGACGGCAAGCCATCAGCCATGGGGTCAACCCATGGTTGACTCGACTGCCGGAGACACAAAAGACTCGACCAAGTGTTCATGGACCTTTGCCAGGTCCTGCCGAGTTCAACTACCCATCGCTCAATAGAGAATGAGGTCGAGAGCTCAGAGAATGAGGTTAAGATCAATGAAGTCCAGTAAGGATCAATATTGGGAATTTACCCGTCAACACAACAATCCGGATGCACCACAAGCCTCTTGGAGGCTTATTGGTGGTTTCCCAACCTCTATCACGTGCCGTAGTGGTATAAACCATCCTCTTCCTAAAGCTTCCTGAGCTTTAGGCACTATGAGTGGGGGAACATGTACTCTAGCCTTCTCCTCGCTTCTTGTGGTGTTGAGTGCCTTCATGAAGGTCTTATGATGATCTTCCCCAAGATAATTGGCCGAAGATGGCTGAGAGTCCCAGAGTGAAGGCAATTGAGCACTGGAGTTGGGTTAGACTAGGTCAATGTCTACGGGAGCAATTGGACAACAATTGATAGGTTCTCTACTGTGTGAAGGGTCAAGGATGGTGTGAGTACCCTATTTATAGGATAGAGTGGTGATCTGAAGGCCGAGCCCTTGAAGCCCTAGATCCTAGAAAATTTAGGATTTAGGTACTTTCTCAATAGGGCATGAGAAGAGTTATTCGAGGGGTATTCAATTCTATTTTCCTTTCCTGAATTCAAAGGAGAAAGAATAGAAGAGGGAGGTAGAGAGGGGAGAGCGATCGTGATAGGAAAGAGACATGAGTCCTGTTCACGTGACTTTCCTTTCTGTCGCAAGGTAGAAAATGACTCAGACATTTTTAGATCCTAATCCGATGGTCGTGCATTATATTAAAAGTCTAGGTTTATATTCCTATTCTGATTTAAAAGGCGACATTTAATACATTGCTTTGATAAACCCTTCCACTTTAGGGAAGAGTAAATAATTCATATCTCTCTCTCCTTTAATCCTTTCAACCAAATTTTAAAGGAAAATCTTAATCACTTTTATCTAGGTTGGCGTGACCAAAACACAAAAGTTAAAGATGCTTATCTTTGTCCCTAAATTTTCCTTTTATTTGAAATGTTTAAATCATCAAATTAGTTCTTTTCTCTTCCAAAATTGGCATGATTTCTAATTTTGATATCATTTGTCATTAAGTACAACTTGGAACCGAATTTAATCCATTAGTTGCCTTTATCATATTCTTTTCTAGAAAACTCTACACAACTCCATATTTAAGATATCAGTTGTCCATTACTTTTAGTAATTCATTTATTATTGGATTTCCTTCTCTTTCCTTTCCCCATATCTATCATTGGATTATTGTAAATAGTAAAACCAAAAAATCCGTTGTAGTGGAGAATTTGTAAATTCAACCCATAGTTTTAAAATAAGGCATACCAAGTTTTCTAATACATACTTAACAATTAAATATTTGCATTTCAAATATGTATATACATGCGAAAAACTATGTTATAACATCCTTTCCCTGTTATAGGAATTTTGTCCTCAAAATGAAACTAATCATATAAAAGGTTCAGGATGAGATTTTTTCATGTTCATCTTAAGCTTCCATGTGGCTTCATCCTCACCATGGTGCTTACAAAGAACCTTTACCATCTTAATCTTTTTATTTTGAGATTTTTCACCTTGGAATCCAAGATCCTCATAGGAGAATCAGGGTATGACAACCTTCCTTGGAGCTCTATAGGTTCGATGTTCAATAAATGGGCATGATCCTTCACATAGCACTTCAAAATGGACACATGGAACACATCATGCATCATACTATACTATGGCGGTAAATTTAGATGATAAGCATCCTCTCCAATCCATTTTAGAATATCAAACGAACCCACATACCAGGGATTCCGTTTTCCTCTATTTTTAGCTATATCTCAGAGGGATCATATTTTTAGAAACACATGATCACCTACAGTAAAGTGCAAATATATCTGCTTTGTATCAACATAGGGCTTCTGTCGATCCTAGGCTGTCTTTAGCCTTTGGTTGATCAAAGTGACTGTGTCAGCATATAATTCTAATTCCTCTAATCTAAGCAAGGTCCTCTCGCTGACATCATCCCAATGAAGCAGTGACCGATGCAACCTCCCATAAAGAGCTTCATAAGGAGGCATCTCGATATTGTCTTAGTAACTATTGTTATAGGAAAATTCAGCTAAGGGCATGTATTACTCCCATATTTTGACCCAATCAAGCACACATTCTCTCAAAAGATCTTCTAAGGTCTAGATCATCCTTTCTGACTATTCACCTATCTGAGGGTGATAATTTGTGTTGAATTTTAGCCTCATATCGATTTCCTCTTGAAATTGTTTCCATAACTTTAAAGTGAATTTAGGGTCATGATCAGAGATAATTGAAATCAGAACACCATGCAAATGAACTATCTCTCTAATGTAAAGCTCAGCTAAATCTGATACCTTGGAAGTAATCTTTAGGGCAAGGAAGTGTGCTGACTTGGTTAGGTGGTCCACCACAACCCATATTGCATCATGACCTTTTCTTATCCTGTAAAGACCCATGACCAAATCCATGGTGACATGGTCCCATTTCCACTTAGGAATCTCAATCAATTTTCGTAACCCACCAGGTTATTGGTGCTCGACCTTTACTATTTGGAACGTAAGACAACTAGCCACATATGAGGCTATGCCTCTCTTCAATCATGACCACCAAAAGTACCACTGCAGGTCTTTGAACATCTTTGTGGTGCTTGGTGTACAATATACTTACATCCATGAGCCTCTTGCAACATATTCTTCTTCAAAGAGAATCCTTGGGAACCCAAATACAACTTTTATATCAGATTCCACTATCCACACCCACCGAGAAGTGTGCTTGAGGCTTTTCCATCAAATCCTTCATCTTTTCTAAATTTGGGATGGCTAACTGGACTTCTACAACCTCAGTCAACATGTCAGAGTTGATCTAAATATTAACAAGATGAATCCTATCTACCATAGGTTGTGGAACCCATCCATCAAAGTCCTCTAGTTTCTTCCACTAGTTAACCAAACTAACTGCACAACTGAGTCATTTTCTACTAAGGGTATAGACAACCACATTGGCCTTACTGGGTGGTAGGGTGTAGTGAAATCGACATCCTTCAGATATTCCATACAACGTCTTTATCAGTAGTTCAAGTCCTTTTGAGTCAACAAGTATTTCAGGTTCTTATTGTCAGTGAATATGTCAAAGGTAGCCCCATGTTATTAATGAAATAAATAAAATATAAAACAAATATATTAACACCCCCCCTCAAGCTAGAGTGTACACATCATGTATGCCCAACTTGTTCCTAAGACTCTAAAAAATATCTAGACCCAATGGCTTGGTAAGAATATCAACAAGTTGGTCTCTACATTTGACATGATGAGTCATAACCTTTCTATTCTTGATTTGATCTCTGATGAAATGACAATCCACCTTTATATGTTTAGTTCATTCAAGATAGACTGGATTCTTGGAAATATAGATAGTAGCTTGATTATCACATGTGAGATCTACAAGATACGTCACATGATTTTTTTAATTCAAAAAGAACAGATTGAACACACTACAATTCAGAACAAGCATGAGTCATTTATCTATATTCAACTTCTATACTAGAACGAGTCACACCATCCTGCTTCTTACTTTTCCTAGTGATAAAATGATTTCCCAAAATGGTGTAGTATTCAGATGTGGATTGTCTATCACTCTGATTACCAACCCAGTCAACATATGAATAGCTAGTAAGAACATGGGTAGATTTAGGATTCTCTGGATCTAAGTATGTAATTCCTTTCCCAGAGCTCCTTTCAGATACCTCAAATGTGACAAACAACTATCCAGTGTGATTTTTTAGGTGAACTCATATGATGACTCATCACTCCTACATCAAAGAAAATATCAGCGCGAGTGACTATCAAATATATCAATTTTTCAACAATTTTCATATAATACCCTAGATCATAATAGTCACCATCATCAACATTTCCCTTCACGTGATAGTCCATCAGAGTAGATGTAGGTTTTGACCCACTCATTCTTGTATCATGAATTAGATCAAGAATATATTTTCTCTGAGATAAATTAGTACATGTATGGGTGCAAAGTAACCCAATTCCCAAAAAATATCTCAATTTGCCCAGATCCTTTGTATGAAAATGCTTTTGCTGTCCATACTTCACATTCGATATGCCTACAGAATCACTACCAGTGATAACAATATCATCAATGTAACTAAAACAATAATGGATCCATTGGGTGAACTGGAATAAAACAAGGAGTGATCCGTGATGGAGCGTGAGAAACCCATCTTAATATAATATCACTAATTTATCAAACCAAGCTTGGGGAGATTATTTCAGAACATAAATGGGTTTCTTCATTCTTCTCACCTTCCATAACTCCTCCTGAGCAACAAACCTAGGAGTTTCTCCATGCACACTTCCTCCCATACATCACCATATAGGAAGGCATTTTTGATAGCAAGATGAAATAATGGCTAATCAAAAGTGGTTTCCAGAGAAATAATAATCCTCACAGATTTAAATGAGCCATAAGTGAGAATGTTTTAATGAAATCAACCCCATGTGTCTGAGTGTATCCTTTTTCCACCAATCTATCTTTCAATCTTTCTACTGATCTATCTGGATTATGCTTTATAATGAAGACCCACCTACATCCCAAGCCATTCTTATCTGAAGACAAATCAGTAAGTTCTCATGTATCATTCTGTATAAGTGCATAAATTTTAGAGTTCATCGTCTGTAACCATGCATTGTCCTTTATTGCACCCATATGTTTCTTTGGAATAATCACATAATAAATGGCAAGAGCAAAGGAGAAAACCTGCTTAGATAAATTGTAGACAACAAACACCTGTAATAGGATGAACAATAGCACAAGAATGAATGCCTCTATGAACAACAATGGCACGATTGAGATCAGGTGGATCCTTAGTATTCTATTGAGCATAGGATGATGGGGAACACTCATGGACTGGAGCTTCTACTTCATCATGGTCTTGTCTTCCTCGTCTGTTATACACCTGTGAGTATTGTTGAATTAACAGAACATCTCCAGATGGTTCTTTCTGAATTGTAATATCCTCAAGAATAGTAGGTGGCACTCTCTCACTGATTTGTGGTGGTGGCACTCCTCACTCATTTGTGATGGTGGCACTCCCTTACTCTCACATAATTTCTCCCCCTTACTGTGAACACATGAGAAATACAAGGGACTCATGGAAGATGACATCCCTAGACACAAACTTACGACGAAGACTAGGGCAGTATCACTTGTAACCTAGACTGGTGCAACAATATCCAAAAAAGAGTCTTAATAGACCTAAGAGATAATTTTTCAGTTTTAGAATCAAAATTGTGAACAAAGGAGGTACAACCAAACACCCTAAGGGGAAGAAGGAAAGGCTAATCATTAGCATGCAAAATAGAGAAGGGAGTACACCTTGAGGAACAAGATGTGAGTAAAGCATAATCTCTCAGGAACATTGAATTGGAACATAATTGTCCTACAGATATCAAGAAGATGATAATTTTTCCTCTTAGCCATCCCATTTTGATGTGGAGTGTGAGGGTAGGATGTACGACATACCATTCCAAAAAAACTATAAAAATCATCCATTGCATGTTGAACATATTCCAAGGCATTATTAGACAGAAGAATTGTAATATTACAATCAAATTAGACCTTTATCTCTTGATGAAAATATTTAACAATGGACAAAATAGACTCTCTAGTCTTCAATAGGTATATCCATGCCACACGAGAAAAATCATCCACAAAGTTAATTAAATATTGGAAGCCATTATAACTACTTTCCTTTATCGGACCATAGACATCACTGTGGACTAAATCAAAGGGATGAAGGGCCCTTTTATTGAAACAACTAGGGTAAGACATCCTATGATGTTTCCCCAACTGATAGGATTGACACTGTAAGGAAGACACCTGTGATAACATAGTCTCTAACTTCCACAAACTCTCTAGAGAAGGATGACCATATCTGTAGTGCCATAGTAAGGGAGAACCAAAAAAAGAATAACAGGAGCTAAAGAAACATGTACTTGATGAGATACACTTGCACCATGAAAGAGGTAGCGATCACCTTTCCTAGGCCCCCACTAATCATCCTCATACTCTTGAGATCCTATAATACAAAACAAGAAAGACTGAATGTCACTATATATTTCATAGTATAAATCAAATTTGTAAAGAAATAAGATTAAATGGAAATGCAAACACATTATGTACAAATCTAAGGTCAATATTAGGATTTATAGAAACATATCCACTTTCTAACACTCTCCGCATTGATCCATCTGCTAATGTCACAGACTGGTGTGGAATATGTGAGTGAATGGAATGAAGCAATGCTATCATACCAGTCATATGTTGTGAATATCTAGAGTCAACCACCCATGAAGGAGATGAACTGGAAGCCAGTAAGGAAGTAGCATGATTACCAATAGTAGACACCAAGTTAGTTGAAGAAGAAGATCCCATACTCATGTACCGGGTAGCCAGAATGGATGCATCATATTTCACCTTGGTAAGAGAGATGCTATAACCTCAAAGTAGGAGGATCAGAGGACTCAGTACTTCCAGTAAAGTTGGTTGTCCCCACTGGTGGTGTAGAAGGTCTACCATGCTTTTTTTAACAGTTCTTCATAGTGTGTCTCATACAGCAACAGAAAGTGCACTTAGATCATGTGCCACCTCCTCGGCATGTACTTGCACGCCCCCATCTAACTGCAGTAGTTAAAGATGCATGAGATTCTCTAAGAGAAGGAACAAATGTGGAGCCAACTAGATCAAAGTTGGACAGTATAATTTGTGAATAAGCTTCCTCCAATCTAGGAAGTTTGTCAGAATCCAAGATAAAACTGCAGACTAAACTAAATGAAGAATTCAAGCCATATATTTGTTGTTGTTGTTGTGACTAAATTATCCCTATCCTTGACATGTTCTAGTATGGCCATTGGATGATAAAAACCCAATTCTTGAACAATAACTTGGATCACCCCAAAAGTACTCCTCCAAAGGCTTGTCTCTCTATCATTTTGCAAACAAGCGGTCATATATTGAACTGACGAAGAGCATTCTTTTCTTGAAAATAATGCTTCTTGACTGCATCCCATGTTTCTTGAAAAGTGGTGTAGAACATGAACATAGCAACAATTCTAGATTTCAGGCATCCCCATAGCCATGTCTTCACTAGACTGTTATGACACTTCCATTCTACATAGCATTTGTAAGAAATTGCAAGAGGATCATAATCAACATGCTTCACCTTATCTTGGGATTCCGACACTATAAACAACATTCTGTTGACCTAAAGGTTATACATTGTCCATATTTTGATAATGAATCAACCATTCCATTCATATGTATCTAATATGTTTATTCAAGATTGATTTTAGGCTTTAGGTACATGAAAAGGATCAAATTACACAAGCCCTAGCTTGTCTAAGTTCAAGTCAAATGCAAATCAAGTGTGCTAATAAGGAAATCACTTCAAAAAAACCTTAGAAGAATTTTGTAATCACTTTTATTGATGATATGACTTGTAACTAAGATGTGAAAAATATGTGGGACACTTTATACCAAGGTTTAATCACCCAAAATTCAATTTAGAAAATTTATCACAGGCTGTTCATCGGTCGAGTTACAATCTCGACCGATCCTATGATGAATTTTCTGAACATGACCCATCGGTCGAGTTGTACATTCATAGAACTCGACCAACTAACTCTTTGAGAAAACTCAATTTTAGCTCATCGGTCGAGTTCCCTAGAACAAACTCGACCGATAATTTGAAAATTGGCTTTGTCTTTTAGTTAATCGGTCGAGTTACCTTCATTGAAACTCAACTGAATGTATTGTACGGAAAACATAGAAAAAGTGATTATAACTGTTGGTGACTTGGTTTTGGTGAAAATAGATCTGTTGCCTTATGAAAAATGGCTATATTTCGACCCCAAGTTACCCCAACTCAAGGGAGAACCCCCAGCTATAAATAGGACCCCTTGGAGTTCATTCCAAGTTTTCTCATTTAAGATATTCAAGATCCTTGCTATAGTTGAGTGTGCTACTACTCCTTGAGCTCCTTTCTATCTCTAGTTTACACTTTATTTTGTGATTTGTGAGTGAGTTAGGCATATTGTAAGAGAGATCCACCCTTGTGCATGTAAAGCTCCCATCTTCTCTTACTTCCATATCCCCTTCCTACATGAATAAAAGGTGAAGCAAGCTCCATCGAGTGAAGAAGGAGTTGTAGCTAGTCCTCTTCAAGGTTTATGAAGAGGTGGTGATCTTCTCTAGGTGAAGGAGAAGGCAAAGGCTAAAGATCCAAGAGGAGAATCAAACTCCTTCAAGGCAGAAGACTTGAGCTTGAGTGGGTAAGACCTTGGTGAAGGTTGTAGACTCAAGCTAAGTGGGTAAGTCCTTTGGTAAGGTGGATGTCTCCTTGAGATTGGATGGGTAAGTCCTTTGGTGGTCTTGTGTTGTAACTCTTATTGGTGATAATATACAAAAAAGCACTTGCAAAGTTCTAGAGGTTGACCTCTCTAGGTAATGGACTGACTCACTTCTAGTTTGAAGTGTGGAACCACTCTACATCCCTTTGTAAAGTGCTTACTATCAATCTCTCTCATCCTTGCTATGCTTGTTGGATAGGACTTCAAATTTCAATTAAGCTATTACTGTAAACTTGATATAATTTGAAGATCTAATTTGTTTTGTGAGAAATTTTGTAGCTCTATTCACCCCCCTCTAGAGCCCTTAGATCCAACAAGTGGTATCAGAGCTAAGGTTCTTCGCCAACAATCTCCCACAAGATGAGACGAAGGGTGACAACCTACTTGGTTCTCTCAACCTAGAGGGAGGCTTCTCCATGCGTCATCTGGTCTTTGAAGGCACCAACTTCCTCTATTAGAAGAGGCGTATGCAGCTCTAAATTTAAGGGATGAACTTTGACATGTGGAAGGTGATGATCACACCTTATAAGGAGCCAGCCAGAGTTGTAGCTACATGGAGTGAAGTTGCACTCAAAGAATCTCAACTCAATGCCAAAGCCATTAACATCCTCTACGCAACGTTCACCCCTATGGAGTTCAACCAGATCTCATCTTGGGACACCACCTATGAGATTTGGGACAAGATGTGCATTACCTATGAAGGAACAAAGGAAGTAAAGGAGGCAAAAATCTACATGTTGAACAACCTTCTAGAGTACTTCAAGATGGGTAAGAAATATGGGATTGCGGAGATGTACTCAAGACTCAATGTCATCATCAATGGGATGGCTGCATTGGGTAATACTTTGGATAGAGGTGCAATCAACTCCAAGATCTTGAGGACTCTACCAAAGAGATGGGAGTCAAATGTCACCTCCATTGAAAAAGTGAGGAGCCTTGGTGACATCCCAACTGAAGAACTCATTAGAAATATTCAAGCTCATGAGCCTAGACTTGACAAGTAAGAAGAAGAAGCAAAGCAAGAAGAGAAGGAAGCCAAGAAGATCAAAGATAGTGCTTTCAAAGCACAAGTGGAGGCTATCATCCTTCAATAATAACTTGCTCACCAGACTTCTTCCTCCTCCTCTAGTGAAGATGAAGGCCCTAGTGAACATGAAGCCAACTACATCAAGGGCAAACACTTCAAGGGAAAGCAAGCCTCCTCCTCTTCTACTCTGAGATGCTACAAGTGTGGTCAAAACGGGCACTAAAAGAGTGAATGTCCCAAGTCAAGAAAGTCACACCATAAGGGCAGATCAAAGAAGGAAGATGAATACAAGAAGGAAAGCAAATACAAGAGGAAGGACAAGAAGGAGAAGAGACACAAGAATGCAGCTTGGGAAGCTTCATCTTCAAGCAGCTCAAGCTCGGAAGAAGATGGAGAGTGCCACCTTGCATTCATGGCCTCAATAGTGAAGATATTGGAGAGGTAAGTGAGGTAAGCTTGCATGAATTATCTAAGGAAGCTATTATTGACACACTTATCACTACCCATTCATCTTTTAAGAAATGTAAATATAAAAGAAAATGGTTAGGAAAAATTATTGATGATCTTTATGCTAAGCTTGAAATTCTTGAATTGAATGAGAAAACCAACCTTGAGAGTATTGATAATTTACATGGGAAATGCCTTGATCTTGAACTCCAATACAATGGGGTTGAAGTTGAGAATGGTATCTACCTTAAGAACATTGAGAATTCTAAGGAAGAAAATCAAAACTGCCTTTAAAGAGCTTGAATTGCTTAAAACTAAAAATGTTGAATTTAAGCTCCTTATTGATGCTCGTAGAGAAGAGAGAGATGTATATATCAAAGAGATTCACATGCTTAAATATGAAAATTCTAGGTTTCTTGCTCAAGTAAATGATCTATCTTCTAGACCTTTATTGCCTAGTGTTAATGTTTCTTCTATCTCTCTTTAAAAAGACTCATATTTAACTAAATATCTATGTCTTGAGGCTGATCTTGTGCATGCTAGGGATGACATATTTAGTTTATCTTCTACCATTGTTTCTTTAAATGAGGATAACCATAGATTGAGAGCATCCCTACAGAAATTTCTCAAAGGGAAGAACTCCCTAAATGAAACCCTTGACCATTCTACCAAACAAAATGGTACTACTGGTTTGGGATTTGAAGGGGGAACATCAAAGGGCAAGAGCAAAGCCAAAGGTAAAAAAAAGAACAAGGAAATCTTTTTCTTTGTAGGAGAGTCTTCTGATACTAGGAATTCTATGGTTTGTTCTTATTGCAAATGTGATGATCATTACTCTACTTATTGTCCTTACAAGCCCAAGGGGACCAACCCAAATATGAAATGGGTCCCCAAGATAACTCTGAATCCCACAAGTTTAAGTTGGGAAATGACATTCTCATTTCTTGTAGGAAAATGGTAAATGGATTGTTGATAGTGGTTGCACAAAGCACATGACTGGTAACATAAGCCATTTCAACAATTTCACCAAAAAGAAAGGAGGACCGATCACACCTTTGGGGACAACAAGAAAGGTAAAGGCAAAGGTGAGGGTGATGTAGGTGAATCCTTATGTATCAAGAATGTTCTTTTTGTGGATCACAATTTAATTAGTGTTAGTCAACTTTGTGATAATGGTTACCTTGTGCTATTTACTTCCTTTAAATGCTTGATTCTAGATTCCCTCACCTATCAAGTTATATATAAGGGAACTAGAAGTGGTAATCTTTATGTTATTGTTCTTGAATCTATTAAGCATGTTGTTGGTATATTCCTATTAGTCAACTTGAATGATATATCTCTTTGGCACCGCCAACTTGGTCATGGGTCTTTCAAAATTGGATTTTGAAAAGGATAGGAATGCCAACGTTGTACCCAAGGAAAGCAAACCAAGTCCTCCTTTAAATCCAAAGGAGTCCTTAATACTAAGAGAGCTCTTGAGCTTCTTCACATTGATTTATTTGGACCAATGAAAACTCAATCGCTTCGTGTTCCAAGTATTGCTTTGTTATTGTCGATGATTTCTCTAGATATACTTGGACCTTCTTTCTCATTTCCAAAAGTGATATGCTTGATGTTTTCTCGAGCTTTTATAAACGAGTTGCAAATGAAGCTTCTTGCCGCATTATTTCCATCTGAAGTGACCAAGGGGGACAATTTGAAAATGAGCTTTTTGAGCATTTTTGTCATGAATCGGGTTATGCACATAACTTCTCTTCACCTCAAACACCTCAACAAAATGGGGTTGTAGAGAGGAAGAATAGGTCTTTATAGGAGATGGCTAGGACCATGCTTCTAGAGTATGGTACTCGTAAGAAGTTTTGGGCTAAGCTGTTAGTACATCATGTTTTGTGCAAAGTCGAGTTTTTACTCATCCTTAGATGAAGAAAACCCCCTATGAGCTATGGCATGGTAGGAAACCTTCTATCGAGTATTTCTACATTTTGTATATCCTTATTTTATTTTGAATATGACAGATTCTCTCGACAAGTTTGATCTGAAATTGTACAAGGCTTTCTTTCTTGGCTATAGCACTACTAGCAAGGCTTATAGAGTTTTTTATGTTGATCTTGGTAAAGTAGAAGAACCTATTAATGTAAATTTTATTGAGACTAACCCCTCTATTCCCAAAGATATTGTTCCAAATGATGATGTTGCAGGTGAAGTAATTCATATTCTTAAAGAGCTTAACATCAAGAAAAGAGGTGGCTACTCAAGAAGAAGACAAAGATGATGAAAAGAAGGATCCAACCCCCCAGTTTGTAAAGAAACATCCAAAGGAGGTGATTTTAGGTGATCCGTTTAAAAGAGTGAAGACGCGGGCTGCATTCAATAGAGAACAGACCAACATCGCTTTCATCTGACAACTCGAGCTTAAGAATGTCAAGGAATCTCTTGGGGATGAAGAATGGATCCTAGCTATGCAAGAGGAGCTAGAACAATTTGAGAAGAACAAAGTTTGGACCCTTGTGCCAAGACCAAGTGATAGAAAGATCATTGACACCAAATGGGTCCTACCGCAACAAGCTTGATGAAAGCGAAAAAGTGGTAAGAAAGAAAGCAAGGTTAGTGGCTCAAGGCTACAATCAACAAGAAGGTATATACTTTGATGAGACATATGCACCTATAGCTAGACTTGTGACAATTCATATGTTGCTTGCCTTTACTAGTTATAAAGACTTTCGTTTATATCAAATGGATGTTTAAAATGTGTTTTTAAATGGAAAAATTGAAGAGGAAGTGTATGTTGCACAACCTCCTAGATTTGAACATGATAGTCTACCTAACCATGTTTATTTGTAGCAAAAAACTCTCTATTGGAATTAAACAAGCACCAAGGGCTTGGTATGAGAAATTAATGAACTTTTTGTTAGATCATGGTTATATCATGGGCAAAGCGGATTCTAACTTGTTTCTAAAACACACATCTAATAATTTTCTTATCATTCAAATCTATGTTGATGATATCATTTTTGGCGGAACTAATCTTGATCTTTGCAAAGAATTTAGTGATCTTATGCAGAGTGAATTTGAGATGAGTATGATGGGTGAACTCACATTCTTCCTCATCTTTCAAATCAAGCAAACAATAGATGGGAACTTCATCAACCAAGGCAAGTACAAAAATGAACTACTTAAGCACTTTGGGATGGAGAACACCAAGCCAATGGACACACCCATGTCAAGCACCACCAAACTTGATAAAGATGAAGAAGGTGAAAAGTTAGATGAGAAGCTCTATAGAGGTATGATTGGAAGTTTACTTTACTTAACTGCCTCTAGACCTGATATAATATTTAGTGTTGGCTTGTGTGCTCGCTTTCAATCAAATCCTAAGAAATCACATCTTATAGCTGTTAAGAGGATTCTAAGGTACTTAGCCAAAACTCCAAACTTTGGTCTATGGTATCCCAAGTCAACAGACTTTACTCTTACTACTTATAGTGATGTCGATTATGCAGGTTGTTTGATTGATAGAAAGTGCACAAGTGGCACTTGCTTCCTCCTAGGACCATGCTTGGTGTCTTGGTTCTCCAAGAAATAGAGCATAGTGGCATTATCAACTACTGAGGCTGAATACATTATAGCTGGGAGTTATTGTGCCCCGGTCCTATGGATGAAGCAAATGCTTTAAGACTTTAACATTCATTTTGATGCTTTTCCTATCTATTGTGATAATACTAGTGCAATTAACTTGTCTTACAACCCTATCCTACATAGTAGACCTAAACGTATAGATGTTTTTCATCACTTTCTTCATGACCACATTGCCAAGAAGGATATCTAGATCACGCATGTGGACACACAAAATCAGTTGGCGGACATTGTCACTAATCCTCTAGCTAGAGAGAAATTTAACTTTATTAGATCAAAATTGCTTATAGCTTCTTTAAATGAATCTGATATGCCTTCTAGCTATTTGCTATCTATCCTATATGTCTTGTCTCTATTTGGATCATCTTTGTTTGCTAATATGCTTAAAATCAGTTTTTCATGTTCATTTTTTGCCTTGTTTTTCTCTTGTTTTTGGGTATTTTTTGTAGATGCATATTTTATCACAAAATAGTGCCCAATGATGAGTGATATGTGCCTTAGTATGTTCAATTTACATAATGGACTTGAAAAATAAATTTAATTAGCACTCAAATGGCTAGAAATTAAGTTTGATGGTTTTAGGTCAGGTTGACCATCAGTCGAGTTACCCCAGGGCAAACTCGACCGATCAATAGCTGAGAGATTTTTTGAGAAGCCAATTGGTCGATTTTTTGAGTACACAAAACTCGACCAATGGCCAGGATGGAGCACACTTAAGTTGGGTTTGACCGAATATTCTCCCTCTCAACTAGATAAAAGTTGACCAATTCCACCTCCCTTAGCCCTAAGCTCTCCACCTTTGACTTCCCCCTCCTCAGTCTAGCCCTAATCTGACCTAGGTAGACCATCCTTGACCTCCCCCCTACTAAACCTAGGTGTGTGAATGTTTTAGGTGGTGTGTTTTGTGCTTTTACTTCCTCTTTTGTCTCTATTTTTCTTCCATGGATTCAAATAGAAGGAAGAGAGCTGCCCCCTAGCAATGCACCATCCTCCTCTTTGTCTTCCCACTTGATCCCCTTTGATGAGACTCTCTTTGTCTTAAATGAGGCTGTTAATAGGTATAAGGACCTTCTCCCACATAGTCCTTTCCCTTTTTGTGCCCTCTTTGAGCCTAGCCCTAGATGCCAAGAGGTCATTGATCAAGTGGAAAAACTGTTACACATTCACCATCTCTCAGCCCAGGGTGTTGAACGTGCGTGCTTCCAAAATTCCATGACTAGCACAAAAGTGGTTCACTACACGAACTTGCATTGGAATTACGACACCCTTATACCCCCTCCTAATACTCAAGTGATCTTAACGTCTATGATATCTGGGAAGAAATTCCAAGTCTCATAGGATACCTTAAACATCTTCTTCTCCGGTACCAATGAGGCTGACACCTGGCACAAGGATTACAACTAGTATTTTGACCTTATTGACCCTGAGGCTTTCTACAAGCAATACGATCTCACTCTTGCTAATATCCATCATTACAAAATTCATAAAAGGGGTTCAATTTGATTTGTACTGTATCTAAAATGAATTCTATCTACCTTGGATCTCAAGAGGCATATCCTTGACCTAGTGGTCAACTGCAACATCCATCCGAAGAAAAATCAAACAAATATTGCAGAGAACACTACGGTAATCATGTATTGCCTCTCAGAGAATGTTAGAGTCAAGTGGTCTAGATACATCCTCCAGCATATGACTTGCTTCGACTCAGGCAAGAATACCCATGGCACCCACCCTCCCTACCCTACCCTGATATGTGGTCTTTTTTAGGTTGCCACTGAGAAATCTCTCTTCCATAACTTCCATTACAGACCTGCCCGGAAGGGAGTATGTATCAGTGAGACCACCATTCAGAAGTATGTGCCTATCCTTTACCCCACCTCCTCAGCCTACCTGACCTACCCGTGCTTCGTTCGTGTGTCTAATGAATCCCTCATGGGTTACATGATACATAAACATGCATACAACCTCCAGGTCTAGGAGCACCTGCATTAGGATTTATGTTCAATCATGTCAAACATGAACATGTCCTGTACACATCCCTACCCAACCTACCAACATTACTTGGGAAGTGATTATGCCTCCTATGCATACAATCACTTTTAACCTGCCCCTCCACCTACACCTGCACCTTCCGCTACTCCCACACCCTCTGTTGTTAGTGGACATGCTACCATTATCCTACCTCTACCAACTGGCCCCTTGGCCACTCTTCTTGCCAGCCTTAGCAATTTTGCTCCTTCCTTCCCACAGGCCAATGAGATCTCTTCTCTTGGTATGACTTGGGATGAGCAGAATGCTAGTTGTCCTGATCGTCACTTCGGTCCCTCTATTGATGAGGAGATGTTAGACCAGGATGATGAGGAGACTATTGATGCTGATGAGGCTACTGATGATGGTGAGGATGATGGAGCTGCATCTGATGCTGATGATGGCTCTGGTGGCTCTGCTGGTGACTATGGTGATGAAGGTGATGCTGCTGCACCTTCATATGGAGATGACGACTACGAGCCTGATGTTGTAGATGATGTTGATATAGATGACCTAGATGTCTATACGTTCTTAGTTTTTAGTCTAGTTTGCTGATAATATCTATCTTTCTAGGCTATTTTCTATTAGAAACATCTGGGTACATGATCTGAGTTGTACTATTTCATCATCTTAGTTTTCATCATTTTCGCTTGTAGTTGTTCTATGAGAACTTGCTCTATGGGTTGTAATCTATATTTTGTGCACTCTCACTCTTTGATCTATTATATCTTATGAGTCGGTGCCATGTTTTGCCATATTTTTATTATGACTTAGTTTGGTTGCTTCTCTTGTCTCTATTTGGTGTATTTTTTGAGATTGCATGTTTTGGATATATGCTTAATCGTTCTTGGAGAAGACCTGCTTTTATGCTCTTCTACACCCCATCCTTTTTGATAATTTCAAAAGGGGGAGAGCATTTCAATGTTTTGAAGCTCAACCATATTGCTGTTATTGCCTATGTGATCCTTTTCTTGTTCATTATATGCTTTATCATGTGACTTGCTAAAGGACCATATAGAATGTATGTGTTATGTTGCTTTGTGTAGATAGACTAAATATGTAGGTTCAAGTAAGCATTGATTGAGGGGGATAAATTCACATTGTTCAAATTTTCAAACCCCTTACAATTCACAAGGCAAAGGTATAACTTCAACATCCTTTTCAATATGATTAAGGAATGGTTTGTCATTGTCAAAAAGGGGGAGAATGTTGACCTAAAGGTTATACATTGTCCATATTTTGATAATGACTCAACCATTCCATTCATATGTATCCAATATGTTTGTTTAAGATTGATTTTAGGCTTTAGGTACATGAAAAAGATCAAATTACACAAGCCCTAGCTTGTCCAAGTTCAAGTCAAATGTAATGCAAGTGTGCTAATAAGGAAATCACTTCAAACGACCTTAGAAGAATTTTGTAATCACTTGTATTGATGATATGACTTGTAACTAAGATGAGAAAAATATGTGGGACACTTTATACCAAGGCTTAATCACCCAAAAATCAATTTAGAAAATTGATCACAGGCTGTTCATCGGTTGAGTTACAATCTCGACCGATCCTATGATGAATTTTCTGAATATGACCCAACGGTCCAGTTGTGCATTCACAGAACTCGACCGAATGACTCTTTGAACAAACTCAATTTTAGCTCATCGGTCGAGTTCCCCAGAACAAACTTGACCGATATTTTGAAAATTGGCTTTGTCTTTTAGTTGATCGGCCAAGCTAACTTTATTGAAACTCGACCGAATGTACAGTACAAAAAATGCAGAAAAAGTGATTATAACTGTGGGTGACTTGGTTTGGGTGAAAATAGATTTGTTTCCTTGTGCAAAATGGCTATATTTCGACCCCAAGTGTTCCCTAACTCAAGGTAGCACCCCCATCTATAAATAGGACCCCTTGGAGTTTATTCCAAGTTTTTACATTCAAGATATTCGAGGTCCTTACTATAGTTTAGTGTGCTACTACTCCTTGAGCGCCCTTTCTGTCTCTAGTTTACACTTCATTTCATGATTTGTGAGTGAGTTAGGCATATTTTAAGAGAGATCCACCCTTGTGCATGTAAATCTCTCATCTTCTCTTACTTCCCTATCCCCTTCCTACATGAAGAAAAGGTGAATCAAGCTCCATCGAGTGAAGGAGTTGTAGTTGGTCCTCTTCAAGGTTGATGAAGAGGTGGTGATCTTCTCTAGGTGAAGGAGAAGGCAAAGGATGAAGATCCAAGAGGAGAAGCAAAGTCCTTCAAGGTGGAAGACTTGAGCTTGAGTGGGTAAGACCTTGGTGAAGGCTGCATACTCAAGCTAAGTGAGTAAATCCTTTGGTAAGGTGGACATCTCCTTGAGATTGGATGGGTAAGTCCTTTGGTGGTTTTGTGTTGTAACTCTTATTGGTGATAATATACAGAAAAGCACTTGCAAAGTCCTTGAGGTTGACCTCTCTAGGTATTGGACTGACTCACTTCTAGTTTGAAGTGTGGAACCACTCTACATCCCTTTGTCAAGTGCTTACTATCAATCTCTCTCATCCTTGCTATGCCTGTTGGATAGGACTTCAAATTGCAATTAAGCTATTATTGTAAACTTGATATAATTTGAAGATCTAACATGTTTTGTGAGAAATTTTTTATCCCTATTCACCCCCTCTATAGCCCTTAGATCTAACACATTCATACACATAATATAATTCTTCCCATTCAACTTGATGTAGGAGATAGGTGACATCTCATTGTAGAAAATTGATGCCTTAGTGTCCTCCATGATCCAATATGTGACATAGGGATGATATATGGGATTGAGATACACTATGTTGATGATATAGAGGTGAGGAGAGATGCACATCATGAGGAATACATGAGTGATAGAGAGATACATGTCACTTTAAAACAATCGAGATACATTTCTGACACATGCACAACCCCCATCTGAAAGTTTCCTAATCACACACGGAGGAGACATGATTAGGAACTTGTCTATGTAGACACAAACCCTTCGACGTAAGAATTTCGATATCCATAGTGACTTGCCCTAAGAGCCTATGACCTTGATGACGACTGCTACCCTACTGACCGACGACGACTGCAACTGTGTCTGCCTAGGCTGGCGGCGGCTAATGTTGTGCTAGCCTGGGCAAGCGACAGTGGAAGCCCCACTGGCTTGGGCCAGTAGCAGTGGTTGTTGGATGGAGTCAGAGGTTGTTATCCCTTTCCCTGACTGGTAGAAAAGAGAGAGAATAGGAGGAAAAAAAGAGGAAGTGGGAGATGTGATAAATCCCTAGGAGCTTAAACTCTCTGGTAACATGTGCGCTGATTGTATGTTCCTCAATGCAGTGTGGGAGAGAAGCAATAGGTGTCCTCTCCTTTTATTAAGAATAGAACATGAAAATTACATAGGGGTCCAACAATATTAAATAAATTACATAATGAAATAAATAGAATATGAACAACTATATTAACATACTTGGTTAAATTTTTTCTTTTAGCTTGATAATCAAGTTTCCTATTTTTCAGGCACCATATTGAATGGAGTGGACGACATAACATTGTTTACAAAGTCAATTGTGTGGTTATTACAATCATACATCAGTAGAATGTCCCAAAGTGCCCCTAAATATTATGAAAACAATCTGTAGGATGATTTCCGAGTAAGATGCTGAGTCCTCTTATCATGGTGGATATGATGTAAGTTATAATCCAAAATCTTATGGAAGCTACTATGAGGAACCTTGCTACACGAATCAACAATATTGTTTATGGTGAAGAGTACTATTGCAAAAACCAATATTTACTAGGGCTAGGGGAGAGATGAAATGTCATAGAGAAGATGTTGCTGAACTACTAATTGAGAACATGCAAATAGAGGCACAAATGGATGAATTTGTGCAACATGCCCAATCTTGTAAGGCACATGAGGCTAGCACTGAATGTTTCCAAGAGCATATTAAGCAACTGACAGGCATGATCACTAACATGAATGATTTTGATTTCATGTTAGTAACAAAAATATATGATGAAGTGATAGAAACACAGGCTGAGGAACTGTAGCCAAAAATTGATATGTATACATGTACTCCATCCTTTGCCACATTAGGGGCCTAAAACGACAATATGAAAGAAGACAAAAGAAGGATGAATTTTTCACAACAACCAGACCCCATAATACAAAGTGTGTCCCACTTGTGGTCCCAATTTTAGAGATATACAATGATCAATCAACTTCAGCTAAGCCTATTCAATGAACCACCAACTTCCACTACATACTGGTGGATTTTAATGACGAGGGACTTTCTCATAAACAACCTTCAAATCCAACGCAACCAATTTTTATCACATATATGACTATTCCAAATGGTGAGTCACCACCTCTACTAGAAGTTCACATGCCCCTACCGTTCGAATGTAATGTTTCCATTCCTTTTCTAAATCATCCCTAATCCACATATGACTTGGGTCCATATTGCACGGAGAAACTAGAACAACATGTTGAGTCAATGACGAGTCGCACTACCCCATGGATCGTAATGTTGATTGCATGATTTTCTAAGAGGACACACAGTCATACAAAGACATTTGTGTTGATGGTTTATCACTGATATAGTTCCTCCGATTTTGGCACCATTCCTACATGCAGATCCAGGTGACGAGGAGAAACTAGAGCTAAAACCTCCACCTAATATTGCACATCTAACATTACATGCAGTAGTTTCTTCACTCACTACCTTACCCTAAAAAAAGTTAGTTTACCGCTAGTCATATTGGATGAACCACTCCCAATGACCCCATATAGGCAACTTCCCTATTATGTGCATTTTCTTGTAGATCCACTAACATATGCTACCCTTTCTCTACTGATGGAGGAGTATTTGTGGATCTTATTGGATGGAATGCAACATGAAAATCAATTTGATTTCAAACACATAGAGATCCCTTTTGAGTTTCCAATGCCATATAATCACTATGCACACTATGACACTTTTTCGATCAAGGTTGCAGCCATTGTCTACATTGCTTTCAGCTGGACCTTCTTTGAGTTGCCAGGACCACCTGGATGAGCCGCACAAAATTCTCCCCCTTCATTTTGAATTTTGTGTTTTCTCAGAACAATCAAAGTTTTAAATTTGAGTGGAGGTGATGGTTTGTATATCACTCCACCCACCCTTATCTGCTTTAACTTCTATTTTTCAATTCCAACAATTTTTTTTCATTTCATGCATACATAGAATTTAGTGTTTTTTTTAAATAATTAAAGAAATTATCTATCCAAATTAGATACAAATTTTCTATTTGCATGTATAAATGTTTGCACCATTCAACTTCCTTTATTCAAAGTAAACCCTCAAAAGGAATATTTTTTGAAACTAGCCAATGATTATAAATTATTTTATGTGGCATGTGAATCCAAAACTTATGTTTGCTTGAAAATATCATTCAATCCCCCATCTCATCATTATTTGAGTGTAGTGTGATAAAGAAAACAACCTAGTGCACTAAATTGTAAATCAAGTTGCATATTTTGAACCAAACCCACTTCTACACTTCTTCCATCTTCTTACCTTCCATCCATCAAAAATAAATAAAAACAACAAAGGTGTGTCAAACTTTAAGTTTGGGGTGGCCCACACTCTTCTCCTTCTATCTTCTTCTTCCATTCCTCTCACTATTTGATAGGGCAGACCATAAAAAATAAATAAAAAAGATGCCAATGCACAAAGAAAAAATGTTGTGAGATATATATTCGTGCAAACAAAATGAAATCTGAAGTCAAATAGAGAATAAATTCACTTCTTCCTTACAGTCCTTCATTTCCATCCTTCTTCTACCTGTGGGCAAAATGAATGGCTCAATTTTATCATTCCCTTGGCATACACCAGTGTTAGATCATATGCATTGTTGTTATTATGTGGGTCTCTCTAAATTTCCATGAAACTTTTAGACATGTTTGATGTAGGGTTGGTGGCAATGAAGTGTTTTGGTAGACAAAATTAGGAAAGAAGATATTGAAAGATTTGTTACATGATCTCAGAAATTTAAATAAATTGGCCTATTTGGTGGTAAGGAAAATTTCATGATTCAAGGATGAGGCAATTACATATGTTGAAAGTATTAATTTAGTTAGTGTTTTGAATTTTTTGTTACTCGAAGATAAACAACGTTTAAATTTAGGGTTATTTGATGAATGAATATTCATCATACTTTATTTATACTTTGTAGGTTATTTGATGAATGAATATTCATCATATTTTATTTATATCTATGGGCTATTTTGGTAAAAGTTGAATTTTAGTTATCTTAATCATACCAAAGTGCTTTTAGTAATAAAGACTGATTACTCTTATGGAGGAAATGAAGAACTAAATATCTTATGGACCTTTCACCTGTATGTATAAGCCACATAAGTTATTAGCCAAGTCAATTTGGCCCACACACAACAAATGGTATTAAGATCAATCATTTGACTATTTCAGATAAGGCACTACACCCACTTTTATAACTTGACATGCAGAGCAACGATTCCAAAACATTCTTTTGCATTTTGTTCATTGTATTCATAGAAACGCTAGAGAAACTATTTAAATGTCAAAGCCCAAGCCATAAAACTCAATAGAGGAAATTTTGCAAGGCTATCAAAACAATTAGGAATCAAATAATCAAGGCGATAGGATATAAACTAATCTATCGACGTAAATAATTGCTAGATCACATTTTTATAACTCTCTACTGTCGACACATCTCTATCCCACGATCAAACCTCCTCTCACAAACCTGTACCCGCAAACAACCTCCAACTTTCCTTACCTGACAAATCCAGATCGAAAGTCCAACATATAGGCAATGATCGACCATGAGGAGCCACCGTGATTCACATCAGATTTCCCTAGAAACTTCTCTCTCTCTCTTTTCCCTGATTGCAAAACTATAGACGCAACATCGATCAAGACCATGTTTCTCACTCCAAGATCGACGTCATTATCTCATGTGGATGCAATAAAGAGTGACCAACAGATCTGTCCTTGAACAAGCATCTCAATAACCATTTCTACAACAAACAATCGAGCAAGGCAACACCTAGAATCAACAACTCGAGCATCAAAGAGACCAACCCAATCGAGCCTTATATCCTCGTCACCAATTACACCATGGCTCTACAGGTCATGAAAATATCAATCAACCTCCTTCCAGTCAAGTAGATGATGAGCAAGACATACAATCAACCTCTAGGCAAGCAACAACACACTTCGACGATCGACTGACTACGATCTCCATGGAGCTCGATCACCTGAGCATCATGTAAACACCTCGAGCAGTAGGGCCATCTACATTCTCATTATCAAGCTATGAACATTGACGACTGGGATGATCGACAAGCCCACCATTGGCTAGCAACCGTCTTGGTAGCTCGATAGCCAAACCATCAATGATTGACCTCATAGACACACCACCTAATACACGTCAACAACCAAGTAATAGACTTGGGGTATCAGCGGTATCTTCACACCCGCCCTCTAGATGATCAACCCCCACTGACACCCTGCCTCTGTTGACCTATATCCCGTCACAAGTGAACACCTATGGATAGCTATTGACCTTTGACTAACAGTCGAACTCCTCCTCATAGCTTGATCATTGCGTCCTCGATAGGCCAAGCTCAACAATGATGTCTGAGCAAGCAATCACCCTCTGAAATCGTCGATTTGTGTAACAACTCAATTCCATGGTATAAACCCTAACATGTGCCCAAATACTTCAAGTAGATCATTCAAAACCGATGCTCGATCAACCTAAGTGGACTAATCTTCAATTGACCAACATACACCCATCAGACTGCTCGATCTCTCTACATCAATTGCTCCATTTGTGATGGGGTACACATATGAATTGACCGCAACTTTACAAATTCTAGGGCATATAGATAATGCTTCCTCATTCCCTATGATTAAGACTCAGCCGCTAACATGCAAGAGCGCCAGATATCTTGCGTCTGTGGGGCTATTGATCTCACATCCAAAGGTTGGACTCCTTGTGATCCACCCCTTGGCATTCTTTTTGACCTAAGACCAAAAACAATGCAGCTACACTGCTCCCTCTTTCTCCATTATTCTCCTCCATACTAATAGACCCCCTCTCTACTACCAAACAAAAAGAGACCACTCCTTCCACCAGTGATCACAGTCTCATCCACCATCCACAATTGTTGTTCTGTCACCTACCCGATCCCTATAAGTCAGGGTCGATATTGGAGGAATAATACTACTCGTCGCACACCACACCATGACGCCACCAACCCATTTTCATGAAAATGATTACACATTCCTATTTATTATGTTGTATTGATCTTGCTATGTGGAGCGAGTAGTTAACTCATTGGAGCGCGAGACTAATCCCACTACCCATTTCATGCAATTTCATTCTTATTCCAAGTCTTGTATGCACTCATTTAATTCATTACAAATTGTTTAATGCATATTTTGCAGATTGATCACCACTCTATTTGATTTATTATAATTTTAGGCTGTAAGAACTTCAATGTTTAAGATTAGAATATCAATTAGATTTGGTTGATGTCCTAACAAAAACTTCTGATGGAAATGTAAGGAAATATGGCATCAAATAGGAAATAGAAACAAAAAATTAACTACCATATTCCCCTTGACCCAATGGAATCATCATAACTATGAAATGAGAAGGATTGTTTAGAGGATATACGTGGTCCTGGAGCAAGTCCAACGACAATCTCCTTGCACCAGAATGTGGTTTTCTTCAAGTCACACTCAAACATTGTTTGCGTCAGCCTCCTGGTTGATCACCACAAATAGCAGGTTGACATTATCCTCTGAGCAGAAAAAGGATCCATGCCTCTAGAGTAGTCCATGCGGACCACCATAAACCCCTATTGTTCTAGTAGAACAACCATGAAGGAGTTGTCCCTCTCTGTTGGTTTACTAGTCACCAACTTGCTCTCCCACAAATGTTCTCCCTTGGTATCCCTCCCTTTAGTGGGTAGGACTTGCTCGGGTTCTCTCGGTTACCACAAATAGAGAAGACAAATAATTATCAGAAGCAATTGTGTCTTGAGAAGCCCCCAATACCCCTCTATTTATAGGAGGATTAGGGTCCGGGTTCCCGGTCTGAATGGGAGCAGAAGGGACCAGAATTTCATGAATTTTCAATACATGTGAGAGGCGAAACTGTCGATTAGTGGGTGAACCGATCATTTGGCACGTGAGCCGATTGGTTCACCCAGTGAATCGGTTGTTTCATCATGTTTCCCAATCACAATTGTATTGACAATTCTAATCCAATTAATTAACAACATGACATCAATACTAATCCTTGATTCAATTGAATTGAACCATGAACCGAGCATCTCACTTCATGAAACGGTCATATCGCGAACTCGAATCGATCGATTCACTAAGTGAACTAGTCGTTTTGCACCCTAGTTCATCCAGAATTGAACCAATGCAATTTCCAATCAACCTAACACTTCAAACAGTTATTTTAACACTTGAACTGATCGTTGGGAGTCTAGTCAGTCAATTTGTTGCTCAAATTGAATACCTAAACACTTTAGTAATAAATTTAATTATCATTCATGATTAAAATCCTATTCTAAGTGTATCCTATGTGCGTAACTCTATAGGTTCCATATTACGTTGGCAATGAATGTCCATAATCCATTTATTACATCATTAGCGAATAGCGGTGCCTAGTCACACATCATTGCTATCCAAGTAAATGGAAGTTAGAGAACAACTTCAACCTACAATATCTGATAGATGTTATAGTGATTGTATAATTCATTTGTCTCTGATATTCATATTGAATCGAGATATCAAATCTTCATCCTTTCAATATTCAATCCATGTTCCATGAATTAGAGCAGATTGTCTGAGATATATGTGACCTCAATATCATATATTGATTCCATTGTGAATGCACATGATTTTCTCAATATCACTTATCAAGTGGCCATGATATCAAAATCATGTAGGAGGGACAAATCCCATCTACATCCCTCATAATCATCCACATATGTCATAGTGTATTTGGTCATCACCTTTATGGCAACCCTTATTCAAGATTATAGTGGATGATGTCAAAACACACTGAACAACATGTGATGAGTGTAGTGATTTCAAGTCTAAGAACCACAATCATCACCTTCACTATGAGAAATGACTATGACCACCAAGTATGGTTTTTGTGTATCACTCTCAAGGTGGGTCTGTCCAAATATATTATTCTCTAACAAGTATCTATGTGCTTAGTCTGATATCACATATCATAATTAATGAGAATTTGTCATCAACCAACAAGCACTCTAGTCTTATGTGTTATTGTTGTCTATCGACCTTCCACAATAACAACCGACTAGGGACATAACAAGAATGTACGTAATCTTAAAATTCATATGATCTCATTGTTCAAGTCACGTACTTGAAGACATACGTAATCTTAAAAGCTTGCCTTTATTATTATTAATCAAATCATTTATATAATATCCCATAACAATAATCATATGATTGTCTGTAATGGGCATACATACGAACAGACTCCCACTTGCACTTACAACCAATCACCCACGAATCTCATTCTTAGTGATCTAAACTTGTTCATCATGATTCTTCTTGAAGTGCTAATCCTTCGGGTTAAAAACATGTTGCCTTTCATCATTAGATTGCATGTTTCAAATCTCTTCACTGTACGACATTTCGTATGAGATGGAATTGTCGTAGTATACTATCTGATGTTCCTTGCATAACTTGTACCTCCATTGTTGTCATAGTATTTCTATTATGTCATCAATGGTTGGAACATCTCATAACTTCATCCATATGAACTTCTAGATGCATATAATATTCACTTCATATCACCAACACTTACAACTTCTATTGTAGAATTAAAATAATAGTTTATAGTTCAAAAATCTTTCCAACTTACAACTCTTCTCTTAAAATTAAATACAGTTTATATTGTGATCATTTTATGTCATCTTATAAGCTTGCATCGATGTAACCCTTTACATCCAACTCTTCTGTATTACCATAGTGCATCAACTGATCCTCTAGTGCTTCTTAAGTACTAATGGATGTTTTCTATGGTATTCCAATGACCTTCATTGATTCTAAACAATATCTTCTTGTCATGTCCAACACATACAAGATTATGAGACAAGTACACTATATTGCAGATAGATCCAAATGCAAATGCATATGGCATCTCTTCCATTCTTCAAAAGAATTGGAACATTGGATTCTTGAGAAACTGATCCCATCTACATGAATAGATTATCTCTTATTGAATCCTTCATGCCGAACTCTTTATCATCTTTGCAATATATATGTTAGTACTTAGGTTTAGAAACTTTCCATAACTACCTTTATAGATCTCAATTCCTATCACATAGGATGTTTCAACAAATCCTTCATGCTAAAGGTGATTTCCATGCCAGGTTTCAATACTTAGTATTGACATGTTATTACTCATCAATATGTGGAATATTCATATGGGCCCATTGAATCTTTTGTATTCATAGATTTCATCTTTTATCTTAACTCAAGTCAAACTCTTTGACTATCTGGTCAAATCAAATATTCCAATTCTGCGATGTTTATTTCAACATCTAGATTGAACATTATAGATTATATACTTTACTTGCATTTATGGAGTTATAAAACCTTCCGGCTGTGTCACGTACACATCCTCTCAGTTATTCCTCTTCAAGAATGCAATTTCATCCTCATATGCCAAATCATATAGTATTAATAAGATGTAAAATAAACATGTCCATTGCTCAAGGAATTTCATCATTTCAACACTTTGAACATGTTTGAAAACCTTTCAACCAATATATCCTTCTATGCAATCCATGTTAGTATTCTTTATATAAACCCAACTGCACCTTGTGGGTTTTACTTCTTTAGGTGGTACCACAAAGGTCATACCTTGTTAGTATTCATGGATTCCATTATGGATATAATGGCCTCAAGCCATTTCCCTCTATAGTTCTTAGTTGATTGTTGGCTCATCATCTTATCACCAACTCATAACTTATCTGAGTTATAGGATTCACAATCTTTTAACCTCAGACATATTCTACTAGAACTATGAGTTTTGTGTTACATATAGAATTCGAGATTCAACAACAATTTGTAATTCTCCAAATTCCTATAGTACCTCTTTAGGGTCAGATGTTTTCCTGTTGATCTCAAACTTTTCAAGTTTTACTTTACTCCCACTAATTCTTTTAGAATTCATCTATCTAATGAACAAATGTTATGTTATTGGATTGAGATAAGCAGTGTTCAACAAACTAATATTTATATGATTAAATCTTTTCAGGGAACTCTTTTCTTGTATAAGTTTCAACCCTTAAGACATATTAGGGCATTTCCATACCATATCTCATATGTTCTCCATTAAACCATCTTATACGGTACTTTATTTTAGTGCTAAGTATATGCCTAAGAATAAATTAGAACATTAGATTAAATGATAACCATATCATGACTCTTCATGTTGTGATTCCTTCTTTCTAATAAATCATCATGTTTCAGGTGGAGTTGATTTGTGATACACTATCACAACCTCTCCAGAAGGTCCTCAAACTATTCCTATAAAGTATTTCAACATCGATCATAACAAAGTATCTTAATATTTTTAAGAAGGTTGTGTACTTCATACATGTAAGATTTGTATTTTTTACTGAATACATATCACCATATTATCAATAAATATAATGGAGTATAAATACTATCTATAGCATTTATTCTGAAAGTCTGTGTACATCCTTATGTACATGTCCTAACAAAATTCTTATTCTCCCATTGTAACGCCCCTCAAATCAAACATATATGTCAGTGGAAGCAAACCCTATGTTGTCCATAACATGGGCCACTTGGTTTAGAGGAACATAACCAAACATGATATTCATAACAAAAAGATAAATGAAATACCATGCATTAAAATTGAACTTGATTCATACATTGTTCACAATTGAGTTCATGAATTGAAACTAACTACCAAACATGATTAAACATTATTTATACATGAAGTTATCTATAAACATTATGATCTTCTATTGTAGATGGCACCTCACCATACATGTCTTTTAGAAACCTTGACCTATTCCTTAAGCTGACCTTCAAATGGCTCTTTCCTGGAAATTAATTTCTTTGTACCCGCAGGCGTCACACCCCCAACCATGCATGCAATAAAAACCACATTGGAGTAACTGAAATTGAGTATTATTATAACAATGTAGTAACTTGGCAATAAGAAAAAACATAAAACTAATTGAGTAGTAGATTTGGATTCACATAACTTAATCTTGGTGGTTGATTAAAGTATCCTCGATAATTATGCACCAATGATGCTCATAAGGCCCGTAGGCTCAACATTAACATAATGGGGATAAAATAATACAACTGATTACATGATCCATCACTATATTGGAATAATTACTCAAATTGATTACACATGAACATGACATAAATTATTGAAATAGCATTAGAGAATAATACTAAACTAATGACTTTAGGGGATCTTTCATGTAGCTAAGATTAAATTTGAAACACCTAAATATGCATATAATCCATCTTGATCATAATAATAATAATAAGGGGATGAAAACCAATACTAAATACTCAAAGTGCATGAACCCGCTTACCTCTCTTTAGTGAAGACCTTAGTTGTTCTTCTTAGATTGATGAAACCCTAGTCATCTTCTTGGGACTATGAAGCCCTAATAACCCTCTCCATTCAATAATCAATCATTAATAATTGATCTTTAACTTGAATTCTAGGGTTTCAAGGTTATTTAGTAAATCAGGGGAAAATAGAGTCAAATCAGATCTTAAACCATCATATTATTGTTCCCTATTCAAAAACATTTCCAACAGATATTTAAGTTTGTTTTTTCGTCCATCAATTGAATTTCTGTGAATTTTTGAAGAACAGACCAATGTGAATTTGGAGAAAATCCACGTAGACAAGGCTTTATTCCTTAGTATCAATGGGCCTTACCTAGCTGGCCCAATTAGGACCGGTTGCTTGGTCTCATCATCGCAAGCCAAACACGTGATCAAAGATCAAGGATCAGAGTGGAAAATTTTAGAACTATCCTAGTAAGTGTGACACCATACAAAAATGATCAGGGGTAAACTCGTGAACACACCGTCAGTCATCTTCTTAGCGAGAGCTTGCGCAAACAACTCAAACCTAAAGAAAATTCAAAATCCAATCTACTAAATCTTTTCTCCTCCAAGCTGGGAGGCTACATTGCCATTTTCCCAGACCCAAGATGGTCTCAACGAGACCCTAGAGGAGTTATCGATGGCCGGAGTCCTGTAAACTTTCTGCCTCCATGGAAGAGTAGGGGAGGGATAGGGAACGATCCAAATATCAAGAAATGCATGTGAAACCAAGTGATGTAGTAATCGGAAAACCAACATTGGCTACGAGATTTCAAACAACGAGGAAAAGGGGGATTTCTTGTTACCTTCACTTGGGGAGAAATAAAGATGAAGAAAGCTTCTAGATGCCTCCCTGAATCGCATCGATGAGTAACATGGTTTTGAGATGGACCGTACTCACGTCTCTGGCCACCGTCATGGTGGACGGAGAGGTGGACGTCGGGTATGGGGCTTCAATATACTAAAGGGTGAAGCAAGAGTTGGTTTTGGTTCGTGAGATGTCATGGGTCATTTTTGATGCTTCAGATATATAAGTGGTGGCCAAAGGAGGCTATAGTCCCTAGCTAGAGGTTGAAACACAGATGTCTCTTGCGACTCTAGGAGTCTGATAAAATTAGGGCATGGAAAAACCTGTCTTTCTTGGGGTCAGTCCACTTAGAATATCACAGTGATTGCATGGAGAAAACTGGTCCTCCATGAGGAGGTGTGGCGAGGGAGATTGGGGAGGGAAAGGATAACATGCACTGTGGAGTCCTAGGTATGCGGGACTCGGGTAGAGGATACAACTTCTCCACCTGCAGATGGGTCTGCATCCTTGAGTCCAACACAGATGGTTTGAACAGGGTCCGTGTGACATTCAAATGAATTAGTAACTATATGAAATCTAAATAATCATTATATTTGAGGTTCAAACTATAGGAAATATTTCCAAATTCACTTGAGGGGTCAAACGAGGTTTGTTTGACTTCAAATCTGGTCCACAAGTCAAATACATGGTCTAGAACAATGTGATGTGGTACTTTTCCAAATTTGATGATCCCCTATGTATATATAATGGCTTATCATTGATCCCCCACTTGGTGTACTTTCAATTTATGGTCACTTAGGGTTAGGTTTAGCTTTATTGAGAATATTTGATGAAATTACCCCAATTAAGGCTCATACTCTTACTAATGATAATATGCTACCTAGAAGAAAGAGAAAGTGCATTATACGTCCATATTATAGGATATTCGATTAACTATCATCATAAAAAGGAGATGACATTGTTTGATGTATTGTACTTTGCTTTCAACATGATATTTCGATCTACAAGTTACATTGGGTCCTACTTGGTTCATCAAAGTAAAATTATGAAAATTAGGGTTTCTAATTAAGGATTCATTCATAAATTTCAACTTTGAGGATGTTGCAATTCTACCCACCTTAAATAAAGTTCATCCTCAAAATTTCCACATACTACCCACCTTAGGGTTTTACATATTCTATGTATGCTAAGTCACTCTGTATTATCTTAGAGCCTTGTTATCATAGTTAAGATATGACCTACTCATGATTAATTGAATTCATGAGGACTAGGTTAACATAACATGATTTCATAATAAGATGGATTTTTATTTGAGTTGACATAGTCACTCTCCTGATTGCACCCCCAGTGCTCATAAAGGCCGATTAAGGCTCACATAATGCTCTCAAAGAGTTCATAAGGCCAATTAAGGCTCACATAAGGTTGGTTAAGGCTCACATAAGGCCGGTTAAGGATAACATAATGCTCCCACATAGCTCATAAGGCCAATTAAGGCTCACATAAGGCTGATTAAGGCTCACATAACATGATGGAGAGGACAATATCAACATAACATGATTTCCTATACTTAGACATGATTTTCATAATTTCATTATTCATAAGCATAGTAGTAATGCATGATGTTCAATTTAAACACATAATCATAAATAGTAGAGAACATTGTTTATTAGCATGCACATGATTTCTTCCTTTGTATGCATGCTTGGTCTTATTATGTAACTAATTAGGTTTAGGTGACTATATGTCTCAAAATTTAATGTTGACTCTTATTTTCTTTGTTGCCTTTGGATACATGTCGACCCGTCATAGATTCTTAGGTGACATGTCACACCACACTTATCATAACACATCTCTAGTGCACATGTCCTATACCAATGTGCATTCAAAAGGGTGAGAAAACATGATATTATGCACATAACATTCTCTCTACAAAACCCCATGAGCCTGTGTCCCATACCACAAACATGTGGGAACAAGAGAGAGCATGCTATGTACAATTCTAGAGTTAACACAAAAATACAAAACATCTAGGCACATAACCATAATCATTATCTAACCTATGTCTTCTGACTAGAACTCTACTTTGGTTTCCCATATCTTTAACTTAATCTTCTATACCTAGGGATTAAAACTTGTGAATCTTTAGCTTAGTGTCCATCAACTCGTCGCTCTGATACCATATTGTAATGTGCCTCCAAGTACATATATGTTGGGTTTTAGGGGAGGCAGAGATGGCAACAGAAACAAAAAATTTCTCCTCAAACCCATAACACAAAGAGATCTCGTCAACATCTATATGGTAGGAAGGATGGTTTGTAGAGGTGTACCTTGTCCCGAGGCGGTGAAGTAACCTCACGGTGAGCATGGTCTTCACCTCTGGTCTTAGACGACGTCTATGCAGCTCCCGGTCACACCCAGACTGACGGATTGACGGCTGTCCTCTGAGTAGCAGAAATCTCCCACCTTTGTAGTAGTCCACACGGACCACCTGGAACTCCAGTCATCCTGTCCTATAGGACACTGGAAGGAGTCATCCCCTTCTGTCAGCGTACTAGTCACCGACGTGCTCTCCCGCCACTAGTTGTTGTCCTGTAGTTGTCTTTCCCTCATTGTGCCTCCCTAGTCGGGTAGCACCTTCTCGGTCTCTCCCGATTCACAACCGGAGAGGAAAACTTTGCAGAGCAATTGGTGTTCTGAGTTGTGTTATCTGAGAAGCCCCCAATATCCCTATATATAGGAGGGGTCAGGGTTAGGGTTCTCAGCCCCGAGTAATGTAGGACTAAAGTGGGAGTAGAATGGTCCAGAATTTCCATGAATTGATACACTACGAAAGGTGAACCGATTGTTTCACAAATGAATCGATCGTTTGGGGACTGAACCGATCGGTTCATCTCATGAACTAGTCTTTTGGGGAGCTAAACTGATCGGTTCATTCATGAACCAGTCGTTTCACTTCCCAGGGAAGTTTCCAATTGACTTTTCTCTTTCCGTTTCCAATTAATCCAAAGATCAATACTTGTCCCAATCGAATTGTACAAGTGAAACGAAAATATTTTCTCACCAACCTAACTTTCCCAAACTGGCTTGTTTGGTCCAACTGAACTAACCAGTTCAACACTTGAACCGATCATCTCACTTGACCCTGAGCCGATCGGTTCAACAGTTTGAACCGGTCGGTTGGCAGTCCAGGTTGTGCAAAAATTGGTCAATGCAGTTCTCAATCAATCTGACACCCAAATCAGTTAGTCTAACACTTGAACTTGGTGATTCTGAGTCAAGGAAATTGATTGAATGTTTAATTGAACTACTAAACATATTTAGTTAACAATCTAAACATCATTCGTGGATAAAATCCTCTTCTAGGTTAAATCCTATGTGTGTGACCCTACAGGCCCATTTCACATTGGCAGTGAAAGTCCATAACACTTATGACTTCACAAGCAAAGAGCAGTGCCTAGTCACACATCAATGCTACCCAAGTAAAAAGGAAAGTTGGAGAACAACTTTCAATCCTACAATATGTGAATGGTGTTACAGTGAATGTATAATTCCTTTGTCACTATTATCTTGAATGAACTCAAGGCATGGAACAATCATCCTTTCAACAATTATTCACTTCCTTGATCTCAATGCAGACTGGATGAGATATGTGTGACATCGATATCACATATTGATTCACACATGCATGTGCATGTCTTTTTCATTCCTACTCATCAAGTGGCCATGAACATCAAACACCCTCAGGAGGGACAAATCCCATATCTATCACTCATCCCTCAAAAGCCCCATGCGTCAAAGTCACCCAATCATCACCTTTATAATAATCTATATTTCAGGACTGCGTTTGATGATGTCAAAGTGTACCCAATGACATGTGTTGAGTGTAGTGATTTTAGGTCAAAGAATCACACTCACCACCATCATTGTGAGAGATGACTGTGACTACCAAGTCATGGTTCCATGTGTCACTCTCACGGTGGGTCTTTCCGATACACTTGTTCTCTAGCAAGTACTTATGTGCTTGGTTTGATATCACTATATCATGACTAATGAGATCTGTCATCAACCAACACACAATCTAGTCTTGTGTGTCATTGTTGTCTATCAACCTTCTACAATGACATCCGACTAGGGACATAATAAGAATGTACAAACTCTCAACATCCGTATGATCTCATCGTTCAAGTCACATCCTTGAAGGCATGCGTCATTGAGTACTGTCATTCTCTAGACATTCAATCTATTCTGTCATTATCTCATAACTGACTAAACCAGAATAAATTGGAAGCTTGCCTTTGATGTTTATCAAATCAATCTTAATGTATCCCACCAATCATCCCATGATTGGCTCTTAGGGAATACATACCAACAGACTCTCACTTGCACTGCGAGCCAATCACCCTTGAATCGTATTCTTAGTGATCTCCAAACATGTCCCACATTTTACTATGCTCTAGTACTAACACAGTGAGTTATGGAAACACTTTGCTTAAGTCGGTATTATTGCATGTCTCACATCTCTTCACTGTACGTCTTACGTATGAGATGGAGTTGCCATAATATCCGATCCAATATTCATTTGCTAACCTTTAGCCTCATTGCATGACCAAGCATTCCTTACTTGTCATCAATGACTGGAATATCTATAAGTTCATCTTTATGAACTCCCAGATCCATATAGTATCCATTGTTGTTCTCTAACACACAAATACTCAACATTTCCTTTTAAAATGACTTTATTGGAACGTTTCCATTTTTCAACACAAATTCACTTTTATATATCCCATATATATTTTGTGATAAATTTTCTGTTCTTTTCGGAAGTTCACATCAGTGCAACTCTTTACAGTGAACCCTTCCTTATTTCCATAGAACTAGTACTTCTCAAGTACTTATCAAGTTCTCATGGTATTCCAGTAATCCTTACTGGAACTAGACATACATCCACTCATCATGTCCCACATACGAGTTATTAGGATGAGCATATCATATTGTCATGTCCCACATACAAGATGATAAATGCATTTTGTTCTTGCTATGTCCATACATGCAAGATAACGAGATGATTACATACATTATAGATCCATATCTATTCTTTGTGTTCCCATTCTTCATGAGAATTGGACACTTGGCCTTGGGATACTAACTCCATGTAACATGGACAAGTTTTCTCCCACTGAATCTGTGTACACTGAACCCTTCAGTACATATTGACAATGTATGCTCTCTCTTTTCCAGGTCAAGAGGTTTTTGAAAACTATCTCTATAGGTCTCTATTCCTATCACATAAGATATTTCCACAAAGGATTTCATTCTAGAACATCTCATTCCTCATCAACATGTGGAATGCAAATACGCTCCCATTGAATCACATATCCCTTCTTTACCTTTGTCATATCAGTCAAACCCTTTGACCATTATATCAAAATAAAGATTTTTAGTTATGAGTTGCTTGTACACTCAATCAATCACATTGATTAGTGCATTGTAACTTATAGACTTCATTTTCATTAATGGATTCATAAACCTTATAGGTTGTGTCACGTACACATTCTTATTTTATTCCTTACAGGAATGCAATTTTAGTATACATATGCCAAATCTCTTAGTCATTCAGTTGCAATCAACAAGCATGATCCTTCTCAAAATATCATCCATGTGTCTTAACACTTAAGACTTATATGTATTTATGGGTTTCATCCCAATGGGTGCTATCATCAAGGTCATACCTTATGGTTCACATGGAAGTCATTTAGGACCTTATGGTCATAAACCATAACTCAAAATCCAGTTCCTCAATATCATCTACATTGTTGACTCATCATATGACCAATTCATCATATAGATATTTAAGGTGTATCTATTAAGGAATTTGAGAACTCACAACACTTTGTGATTCTTAATATCCTTTATTAGTGTAAGATATTATCTATTTAAGAAGAATTTAGTTATTTGATAATCATCCTCTAACTCCTTAGAGTATGACTCCTTTTTTATTTAGACGTCACTATACCTTAATCATGAGTTGTCTATGATACACTATCATAATCACTCATAAGGTTCTCAAACATTTGGTTTAAGTATCTCATTCATTGATCACATCAAGAATTATTACTTTTAGCAAATTTGTACTTCATTCATGATCTTGTTGAACACTTCAAGATATTCATATTGGTATTTCTCTAAACATCATTTGAAGTATTAGCATTTATTCTAATAGATATGAAAATACATCATATGTATTATACCTAATAGGATAGTCGTTCTCCCACTACATCTAGTGAAGATTGACTTGTCATCGTGTCCAAGATATTCATGTCTCTTAATGGTTCACAACCAAAAGAGTCTAGCTTATCCATCAACATGGAAACTAGAGATGAATTTCCCATGATAATGCTAATTCATTGTTTGAGTTATCAATAACTTTTAGCTATCATTTTATCTTATGCATACCAAGTACCACAAGATAAAGAAAAGCATTGCCACAAAGATCATATCTTTGAAATTGAAACATCAACTATATTGATATCCATCTTGTCACTACAAGATGCAACAATAAAGTGTTTCTATTGGCAAATTGAAATAGCAGTTCTCAACTCTATTTCGTGCCCTTTAGGCTGAAATAAACTAAAAGGTACTCCTATCTATGGCAGCAACACTTGATCCAATGATGAGTACTCATTTCTTGGTCCTTTCATAAAGGCCATCACTTCCTTTTAGATCTTGCATATCATATATGTCAGATCTTTATCTTGGTGCCATATACCTCAGATAAAGAAGTATTTATTTCATGATACCTAAGGTGGAGATATCTATCCCCTCCTTCATCTTCTTTTGTTCTTCAAGATATAAAGATCAATTTCTCCTCCCTCATTCACCCCTTCCATATGCCTTGAGGCTAAAGATGGCTTGGGCTGCTGGCTAGCATCAAAACACTTCTTTGCTTTGCCCTTCCCCTTGCCATTAGACTTATCCTTCTTTCTACTGATCAATATCATAGATTAGGGTTTGTCTTTCTTCATATATGCCTTGGCTGTCCTCAACATGCCCAACAACTATGTCAACGCTTGTCAAAGTTTTTCATGTTGTAGTTCATCATGAACTGTATGATTCCCGCAACATTTGCAGTATCATACCAGTAGCCAACTCTTAGCTCAGAGGAAATCCTAGTTTAGTGAGGATCTCCACATACCCAATCACATTGAGTGTGTGAGGACCTACTGGATCTCCTTCTGTCATGACATACTAGGACAGTGTCTTAGAGACATCACATGTCTCCTATTATCTCTGCAACTCATAGTTTAGAGAACATAACATTAAGCACTCCACATAAATGGCATCCTCGGTATGCTTCCATAAGCATCCTTTCAGCCGTTAATGTGGTGGGATCGAGTTCATCTGGTTCTGGTATAACTAGGGCTTAGAGCTTTCGCTATTCAGTTGAGAACACTTCTCAATGTCCTAACTAGTCGTGGAAATTATTCCCATTTAGTTTGTCACAACGAAAGTGATTATTGCCGATTAGGCATTTATTGTACAAAAAGAAAATTTGCAATTTAGTCCAAAAAAATATTTTTGACTATTTGATTGATTTAAAAAAGTCTTACGATATAATTAGGACTTTGATTAATTTATCACTCCCACTATTTTTGTTCAAATTGATAGCCCTCACCATAAATTTGGAAGATTGCAGCGTACACCGTTCTAGTGGGTCAAGATCCTGAAATCCTCTCAGTCATGGACCAGCTAGGGCTGTCACCCACAACTTAGATCTTCTAGGTAGGCAACTCTTATCAAATGCATCATATGCAACTCTTGAAAGATGTCATGCACAACTCGCCATGATCACCTCCATGCCTCAAGGTGCTAGATCCTATCTAGGTCACCTTGTTAAGTCTGACCCAAAACCAACACGATGAATATAGACCCCGCTAGGGCAGACCCACATATCCATCCTTCACGCTTCCACGAGATAGACAGTGCACCACACTAGGGCGTGCCCACACTTGGTCGATCAAGCTTTTCACGTGTGTCGCATTTGTAAGGCATCTAAAACTTAATATTTATTGAGGGATTTGGTTTTATAGGTACATATACATATCCAATCACCACAATATATAGTATGTATCATATACATGCTATATCCCACAGAAAACATGTGAAATAATAAAAGCGATGATTATGGCCATCCTAATGCGATTCCTCGAACCAAGAGGAATCACGGTCATCTAGGTCCACATAACATGCAACATGTACAAGATGAACTATGTGCTTTTCCGTTATAGGTTTGATCAACTCATCTCCATGATTGATCGACTCGCCATTAGGTCGTTCGGTTGGGTTCCACCAACCGATCGATTGGCGCCTCCAGTCGATCGGTTCACTAGTCGTCATGCATCTCCTCAGGTCACCACCCGCTCGTCTCGCTCCAGGAACTGGCCGCCTTGGTCCACAGCCAATCGTCTCACGCCAGAGATGATCGTCTTGATCCTCCAGGTGTCCGCCGTTCTTTGACATAATAGGAAATAAACTAATCATATTTACAATTACGTTGGGAAACCCCAAGTTACATTCGGGGGGAGCAAAGGTAGGAAAGAATATCGAGTTATCTCGAGTTACATCAAGAATAGGAGGTAGGGAATCAGTGCGTAGACCGAGATGCAAGCAACAACAATCAACCACACATAGATTTAGGGTTTATGGCCAAAATCACGCTACAATCACCATAGAAACTGTTTAAGGGCGACGCGTATCAAATGCATTTATATACCATATCATATATGTATATGTAGGGATTTTGTGGATTTATACTGGACATGCATAAAGACAATTAATTATTTGCATTGTATGCAATAAATAAAAGGCGACAAACCAAAAACCGATCATATCGATTATCCTAAAGTATAGAATGTTGACGTGGCTCTGATACCACTATTGGATTTTAGGGGAGGCAGAGATAGCAGTGAAAACAAAATTTTTCTCCCCAAACCCAGAACCCAAAGAGATTTTGTCAATATCTATACGGTAGGAAGGATGGTTTGTAGAGGCGTACCTTGTCCCGGGGCTTGCTCGGTGACGTAAGCTCACGGCGAGCGAAGTCTTCACCTCTGGTCTTGGACGACGTCTATGCAGCTCCCGGTCGCACCCGGACTGACGGACTGACAACTGTCCTCCGAGCGGTAGAAATCTACCGCCTCTGTAGTAGTCCACACGGACCAGATGGAACTCCAGTCATCCTGTCCTACAGGACACTAGAAGGAGTCGTCCCTTTCTGTCAGCGTACTAGTCACTGACGTGCTCTCCCGCCACCAGTTGTTGTCCTACAATTGTCTTTCCCTCACTGTGCCTCCTTAGTCGGGTAACACCTGCTCGGTCTCTCCCTTTTTACAACCGGAGAGGACAGCTTTGTAGAGCAACTTGTGTTATCTGAGAAGCCTCCAGTACCCCTATATATAGGAGGGGTCAGGGTCAGGGTTCTCATCCCCGGGTAAAGCGAGACTAAAGTGGGAGTAGAAGGGTTTGAAATTTCTATGAATTGATATACTACGGTAGGTGAACCGGTCATTTCACAAACGAACCGATCGTTTGGGGACTAAACCGATCGATTCATCTCATGAACCGGTCATTTGGGGAGCTGAATCGATCGGTTCATTCATGAACCAGTCGTTTCACTTCTCAGGGTAGTTCCCAATTGACTTTCCTCTTTTCATTTTCAATTAATCCAAAGATCAATACTTGTCCCAATCAAATTGTACAAGTGAAATGAAAATATTTTCTCACCAACCTAACTTTCCCAAACTGGCTCATTTGGTCCAGTTGAACTGATCGGTTCAACACTTGAATCAGTCGTCTCACTTAACCCTGATCTAATTGGTTCTACAGTTTGAACCGGTCGGTTGGCAGTCCAGGTTGTGCAGAAACCAGTCAATGCAGTTCTCAATCAATCTGACACCCAAATTAGTTAGTCCAACACTTGAACTTGGTGATTCTGAGTCAAGTTAATTGATTGAATGTTTGATTGAACTACTAAACAAATTTAGTAAACAATCTAAGCATCATTCATGGATAAACTCCTCTTCCAGGTTAAATCCTATGGGTGTGACCCTACAGGCCCATTTCATGTTGGCAGTGAAAGTCCATAACACTTATGACTTCACAAGCAAAGAGTGGTGCCTAGTCGCACATCAATGCTACCCAAGTGAAAAGGAAAGTTGGAGAACAACTTTCAATCCTACAATATGTGACTGGTGTTACAGTGAATGTATAATTCCTTTGTCACTGATATCCCAAATGAACTCAAGGCATGGAACAATCATCCTTTCAATGTTCATTCACTTCCTTGATCTCAGAGCAGACTAGATGAGATATGCGTGACATCAATATAACATATTGATTCACACATGCATGTGCATGCCTTTCTCAGTCCTACTCATCAAGTGGCCATGGACATCAAACTCCCTCAGGAGGGACAAATCCCATATCTATCACTCACCCCTCAAAAGCCCCATGTGTCAAAGTCACCCAATCATCACCTTTATCACAATCTATATTTCAAGACTGCGTTTGATGATGTCAAAGTGTACCCAATGACATGTGTTGAGTCTAGTGATTTCATGTCAAAGAATCACACTCACCACCATCACTGTGAGTCTCACGGTGGGTCTGTCAGATACACTTATTCTTTAACAAGTAGTTATGTGCTTGGTTTGATATCACTATATCATGATTAATGAGATTTTGTCATCAACCAACACACAATCTAGTCTTGTGTGTCATTGTTGTCTATCAACCTTCCACAATGACATCCGACTAGGGACATAACAAGAATGTACAAACTCTTAACATCCGTATAATCTCATCGTTCAAGTCACGTACTTGAAGACATACATCATTGAGTACTGTGATTCTCTAGACATTCAATATGTTCTGTTATTATCTCATAACTAGCTGAACCATAATGAATTAGAAGCTTGCCTTTGATGTTTATCAAATCAATATTAATGTATCCCACCAATCATCCCATGATTGGCTCTCAGGGTATACATACCAACAATATATATGTCAGCGGAAGCAAACCCTTTGTTGTCCATAACATGGGTCACTTGGCTTAGAGGAACATTACAAAACATGATATTCACAACAAAAAAGATAAATGAAACACCATGCATTAAAATTGAACTTGATTCATACATTGTTCACAGTTGAGTTCATGAATTGAAAGTAATTACCAAGCATGATTAAACATTATTTATACATGACGTTATCTATAAATACTATGATCTTCTATTGTAGATGACACCTCACCGTATATGGATCTTTCCTAGAAATTTCTTTGTACCTACAGGCATCACGCCCCCAACCATGCACGCAATGAAAACCACATTAGATTAAGAAATATTGAGTATTATTATAACAACATAGTAACTTGACAATAAGGAAAAATATGAAACTAATTGAACAATAGATTTAGATTCACATAACTTAATATTGGCGGTTGATTAAAGTATCCTTGATACTTATGCACCAATGTGGCTGATTCCTGACATAAATTCTTGAAATAACATTGAAGCATAATATGTAACTAATAACTTTAGGGGATATTTCATGCAATTAAGATTTAATTTGAAACACCTAACTCTGCATATAATTCATCTTGATCATCATTATAATTATAAGGTGATGAAAACTAATACTAAATACTCAAAGTGCATGAACCTTCTTACCTCTCTTTAGTGAAGACCTTTGTTGTTCTTCTTAGATTGATGAAACCTTAGACATGTTCTTGGGGCTATGAAAACCTAATTACCATGTCCATTCAATAATCACTCATTAATAATTGATCCTTAACTTGACTTCTAGGGTTTCAAGGTTATTTAGTAAATCAGGGGAAAACAGAGTCAAATTAGATCTTAAAACCATCGTATTATTGTTATCTATTCAAAAATCTTTCCAATAGATATTTAAATTTATTTTTCTGACCATCGATTGAATTTGTGTGAATTTTTGAAGAATATACCAATGGGTATTCAGAGAAAATCCATGTAGACAAAGCTTTATCCCTTAGCATCTATGGGCCTTGCCTAGCTGGCCCAATCAGGACCAGCTGCTTGGTCTCATCATCCCAAGCCAAACACGTGATCAAAGATCAAGGATCATAGTGGAAAATTTCATAATTACCCTAGTAAGCGTGACACCATACACAAATGATCAGGGGTAAACTCATGAACACACAATCGATCATTGTCTTGGCAAGAGCTTGTGCGAACAACTCAAACTTGTAGAAAACTCAAAATCCAATCTACCAAATCTCTTTTCCTCTGGGCTAGGAGGTTACACCACCATTTTCCCAGACCCAAGACAGTTTCAACAAGACCCTGGAGGAGTTGTGCGGTGGCCGAAGTCCTGTAAACTTACTACCGACATGGAAGAGTAGGGGAGGGACATGGAATGGTCCAAAATATCAGAAAACACACACCTGAGACAAGAATTAGTTTTGAGTAAACTCGACATCACCAGGCGGAGCTAGACACACCGATACCAAGCGACACAGTAATAAAAAAACCAACATTGGCTATGAGATTTGAAATAAGGAGGAAAAGGGGGATTTCTGGCCACCTTCACTTGGGGTGAAACAAAGATGAGGAAAGCTTCTAGTTGCCTCCCTGAATTGCGTTGATGAGTAACATGGGTCCGAGATGGCCCATGATCACGTCCTAGGCCGCCGTCATGGTGGACGAAGAGGTAGAGGTCAGGTATGGGGCGTCAGGATACTAAAGGGTGACACAAGGGTTGCTTTTGGTTGGTGAGATGTCAGGGGTCATTTTCGATGCCTCAAATATATAAGTGGTGGCCGAAGGAGGCTAGATTCCCCAACCGGAGGTTGAAACAGGGAGGTCTCTCATGGATCTAGGAGTCTGATAAAACTAGGGCATGGAAACCCATCTTTCTTGGGGTCAATCCACTTGGAATCTCACAGTGATTGCGTGGAGAAAATCGATCTTCCATGCGGAGGTGTGGCTAGGGAGATTGGGGAGGGAAAGGGTGACATGCATTGTGGAGTCTTGTGTATGCGGGGCTCGGGCGAAGGAGACAACTTCTCCACCTGCGGATGGGTCCATGTCCTTGAGTCTCACCTGGATAGTTTGAACAGGGTCCGTGTGACATTCAAATGAATTAGTAACTATATGAAATCAAAATAATCATTATATTTGAGGTTCAAACTACAGGAAATATTTCCAAATTCACTTGAGGGATCAAACAAGGTCCGTTTGACTTAAAATCTGACCCACAAGTCAAATATAGGGTCTAGAACAATGATATGTGGTATATTTCCAAATTTGATTATCATATGATGCACTATTTCAAGAATATAATTAGTATCATCTATGTATATTTAATGGCTTATTTTTGTCCCCCACTTGGTGTACTTTCTATTTAAGGCCACTTAGGTTTAGGTTTAGCTTTATTGAGATCATTTGACAAAATTACCCCAATTAAGGCTCATACTCTTATTAATGATAGTATGTTACCTAGAAGAATGAGAAAGTGCATTATACATCCATGTTAGATGATATTGGATTAACTGTCACCATAAGAAGGAGAAGACATTGTTTGATGTATTGTACTATGCTTTAAACATGATATTACGATCTACAAGTTACATTGGCTTCTACGTGGTTCATCAAAGTGAAAGTCTAAAAATTAGGGTTTCTAATTAAGGACTCATTCATAAGTTTAATTTTGAGGATGTTATAATTCTACCCACCTTAAATAAATTTCTCCCTCAAAATTTCCACATACTACCCACCTTAGGGTCTTACATATTCTATGTATGCTAACTCTCTTTATATTATCTTAGAGTCTCGTTATCATACTTAAGATATGAACTACTCATTATTAATAGAATTTCATGATGACGGTTAACTTAACATGATTTCACAGTAAGATGGATTCTTACTTGAGTTGATATAGTCACTATCCTGATTGCACCCACATTGCTCATACAACCGGTTAAGGCTTGCATAAGGCCAGTTAAGGCTCACACAATTCTCCCACAGATCTCATAAGGCCAATTAAGGCTCACATAAGGTCGGTTAAGGCTCACATAATGCTTCCACATAGCTCATAAGGCCAATTAAGGCTCACGTAAGGCCGATTAAGGCTCACATAACATGATGGAGAGGACAATATCAACATAACATGATTTCTTGTACTTAGACATGATTTTCATAATTTCATAATTCATATGCATAGCAATAATACATGATGTTTAATTTGAACACAATCATAAAATAGTAGAGAACATTGTTTATTGGCACGCTCATGATTTTTTTTCCTTTGTATGCATGCTTGGTCTTATTATGTAACTAATTAGGTTTAGGTGATTATATGTCTCAAACTTTAATGTTGACTCTTATTTTCTTTGTTGCCTTTGGTACATGTCGATGAGTCATATATTCAGAGGTGACATGTCATATCACACTTATCTTAACACATCTCTAGTGCAAATGTCCCATACCACATGGATTCAAAAGGGCGAGACAAGCATGATGCTATGCACATAACATTCTCTCTACAAAACCCCAAGAGCATGTGTCCCATACCACAAACACGTGGGAAGAAGAGAGAGCATGATATGTACAATTCTGGAGTTAACACACAAATCCAAAACATCTAGGCACATAACCCTAACCCTTATCCAACCTATGTCTTCTGACTAGACCTCTACTTTGGTTTCCCATATCTTTAACTTAATCTTCTATACCTACAACTTAGAACATGTGAATCTTTAGCTTAGTTTCCATCTACTTGTTGCTCTGATACTATATTATAACGCCACTCCAAGCACATATATACGTCAGCGGAAGCAAACCCTATGTTGTCCATAACATGGGTCACTTGGCTTAGAGGAACATTACAAAACATGATATTCATAGCATAAAGATAAATGAAACTCCATGCTTTAAAATTGAACTTGATTCATACATTGTTCACATTTGAGTTCATGAATTGAAACTAACTACCAAACATGATTAAACATTATTTATACATGAAGTTATTTATAAACATTAGAATCTTCTATTGTAGATGACACCCCACCGTATATGCTTTTTGGAAACCTTGAGCTATTCCTTAAGATGACCTTCATATGGCTCTTTTTTGGAGAGAAAACAATTGTACCTATAGGCATCACGCCCCCAGCCATGCATGCAATAAAAACCACATTAGAGTAAGCGACACTGAGTATTACATAACAACATAGCAACTTGGCAATAAGGATAAACATGAAACTAATTGAACAATAGATTTGGATTTACATAACTTAATCTTGGTGGTTGATTAAAGTATCCTTGATACTTATACACCAGTGATGCTCATAAGGCCCGTAGGCTCAACATTAACATAATGAGGATAAAGAAATATAACCCATTACATGATTCATCATTATATTGGAATAATTACTCAAACTGATTCCACATGAATATGAAAAATTCTTGAAATAGCATTGAAGCATAATATTAAACTAATAACTTTAGGGAATATTTCATGCAATTAAGATTTAATTTGAAACACCTAACTATGCATATAATCCATCTTGATCATCATAATAATTATAAAGCAATGAAAACCAATGATAAATACTCAAAGTGCATGAACCTGCTTACCTCTCTTTAGTGAAGACCTTAGTTGTTGTTCTTAGATTGATGAAACCCTAGTCATGTTCTTGGGGCTATGAAACCCTAATTACCATGTCCATTCAATAATCATTCAATTTTAATTAATCCTTAACTTGACTTCTAGTGTTTCAAGATTATTTAATAAATCAGGGGAAAATAAAGTCAAATCAGATCTTAAAACCATTGTATTATTGTTCCCTATTCAAAAACCTTTCCAACAGTTATTTAAGTCTATGTTTTTTACCATCGATTGAATTTTTGTGAATTTTTGAAGAACTGACCAATGGGAATTCAGACAAAAGCCACGCAGGAAAGACTTTATCCCTTAGCATCAATGGGCCTTGCCTAGCTGGACCAATTAAGACCGGCTGCTTGGTCTCACCATCCCAAACCAAACATGTGATCAAAGATCAAGAATCAGAGTGGAAAATTTTAGAGTTACCCTAGTAAGCGAACACCATAAACAAATGATCAGGGGTAAACTCATGAACACATCGTCAGTCATCTTCTTGGGAGGGACATGGAAAGGTCTAAAATCTCAGAAAACCCACGTGCGAGACAATAATTAGGTTCTGGGCAAAATTGGCATCACCAGTGGAGCTAACCACACCAAAACCAAGCGACGTAGTAATCCGAAAACCAACATTGGCTATGAGATTTGAAACAAGGAGGAAAAGGGGGATTTCTGGTTACCTTCACTAGGGATGAAACAAATGAAGAAAGCTTCTAGATGCCTCCCTGAATCACGTCAATGAGTAACACGGGTTCGAGATGGCCTGTACTGACGTCTTAGGACACCGTCATGGTGGACGGAGAGGTGGACGCCAGGTATGAGGCTTCAACATACTAAAGGGTGAAGCAAGAGTTGCTTTTGGTTCGTAAGATGTCAGGGGTCATTTTTTATGCCTCAGATATATAAGTGGTGGCCGAAGGAGGCTAGAGTCCCCAGCTGGAGGTTGAAACACAGAGGTCTCTCGTGACTCTGGGAGTCCGATAAAATTAGGGCATGGAAACCCATCTTTCTTGGGGTCAATCCACTCAGAATCTCATGGTGATCGCATGGAGAAAATCAGTCCGCCATGAGAAGGTGTGGCGAGGGAGATTGGGGATGGAAATGATAACATGCACTGTAAATTCCTGGGTATGCGGGACTCGGGTGGAGGTGACAACTTCTCCACCTGCGGACGGGTCCGCGTCCTTGAGTCCAACCCAAACGGTTTGAACAGGGTCCGTGTGACATTCAAATGAATTAGTAACTATATGAAATCAAAATAATTATTATATTTGAGGTTCAAACTATAGGAAATATTTTCAAATTCACTTGAGGGGTCAAATGAGGTCCGTTTGACTCTAAATCTGGCCCACAAGTCAAATATAGGGTCTGGGACAATTCTATGTGGTATATTTCCAAATTTGATGATCATATGCTGCACTAGAATATAATTAGTATCATATATGTATATTTAATGGGTTATCATTGATCCCCCACTTGGTGTACTTTCTATTAATGGCCACTTAGAGTTAATTTAGCTTTATTGAGATTGTTTGACAAAATTACCCCAATTAAGGCTTATACCCTTATTAATGATAATATGTTACCTAGAAGAAAGAGAAAGTGCACTATACATCCATGTTAGAGGATATTAGATCAGCTATCATCACAAAAAGGAGAAGACATTGTTTGATGTAATGTACTTTGCTTTGAACATGATATTTTGATCTACATGTTATATTGGGATCTACTCGGTTCATTAAAGTGAAAGTCTAAAAATAGGGTTTCCAATTAAAGATTCATTCATAAGTTTAAATTTTGAGGATGTTACATCCATTACATATAGTGAGAGATGGTTTGTCATGTTGCTCATATATAAAAGTTGCATCTCTTATTGGTTCAACAACCAAAAGAATCTACATAAACATCAACATAGATTCTATAAATGCATTTCTCATATGTGTTCTCTAGATGACAACACTATATATATGGATTGTTGGAGTTATCAATTATAATCCTTTAGGTATTTACATTATAAACATTTATCTTTAGGTCCTTTCACGTAAAGATCAAAAGATCTTTGGGGCATTTCCCTACAAGATGACATCTTTAAAATAGAAGCATTGAAAACTCTTTATTTATGGTTATCCTTGTCCATACAAGATGCATAAAGTAAAATATTTCTATTTAATGGCATATTGAAATAATAGTTCAATTAACTCTATTACATACCCAACGGGCTAAGACAAATTATAAATGTATACTAAAGTTGCAACAACTCTTGCTTCACACAATCCATCCTTGTCCTTTCAAAAAGGCTTTACTTCTTATTAGATCCCGCACATCAACATATGTTAGATCTACATCTGGTATCATATACCAAGATGAATAAGTAATCAAATTTATCTTATAATGTTTATACCTGAAGTTGAGGTCTCTAACTTCCTTCTTCTTCATTAATTCCTCCAGGAAGAGAGGGCAATTCCTTTTCTAATGTCCAGACTAGTGACAGTGATGACTATTGCCTCCCTTCTTTACTCCTCCCTTTGGCTTCAGTGATGAAGAGTTGGGTTTCTGGCCATCTTTACAACTCTCCATAGCTTTGCCTTTGCCTTTGAACTTTTCCTTTGTCTTTTTGATCATCATCACATACTTGGGCTTGTCTTTCTTCATTTGTACCTCATCTATTCTCAACTTGCCAAGTAACTCGATCAACGACTTGTCAAAGTCATTCATATTGTAGTTCATGACAAACTGATTGTATAAATCTGGCAGAGACTGCAAAATCACATTAGTGGCCAACTCTTGACCCAAGGGGAATCTCAGTCTAGAAAGGTTCTCCACATACCCAATGATCTTCAGCACATGAGGACCTACTAGATCTCCTTCTTCCATGTTACATTTAAACATCGTCTTAGAGACATCAATATCTCATTTCTTTCCTGATTTTGGAACATCTTCTTAAGATGTGGGACCATCTCAATAACATCCATGTTCTTATGCTGTCTCTACAACTCATAGTTCATAGAGCACAACATTAGACATTTGACATTAACGACATATTCAGTATGCTTCTTGTAAGCATCAATGTCAGCCTTTGATGTAGTGGAAAGAGGTTCACATGGCTCTGGTGTCTCCAGGACATAGAGCTTCCACTCCTATGTGAGAATGATTCTCAGCGTTCTGAACCAATTGTGGAAGTTATTCCCTTTTAACTTTTCCTTCTGAAGGACAAATCGCAGAGAAAAAAATGTTGTTGTGTGTTGCCATTTGATTCTACAATAGAAATTTGCAATTTTTTCAAAAACTCAAATTTGATTTTTTTATTTGCATAAATTTAACGATATTTATTAGGTCTTTAATTAACTACCACTTTCATTATTTTATTCAAATTGACCTCAAGAATCAATTTGAAAGATTACAACACACAAACTTCTAATGAGCCAAGATCTAAAATAATTCTATTATTACCCGACCAACGCCAACATCCATAATCAATCATTAAGATAGACAACTTTTGCCATTACATCTTATGAAATTCTTAGATAGATGACATGAGCAACTCTTTGCCATAGTCATTTGATGTCTCTGGTGCTTAATCTCATTAAGGACACTCAGTTAATCTAGACCCAAAAGCCAACACAATAATAATGCACCCCACTTGGCAGACCTGCATTATTACCATCACACTTTCATGAGATAGATGACGCACCACCCTTACGGTGCCCATACTTAGTCGATCAAGTTTTTCATGTGTGTTGCTAATGGAAAATATCTTAGACTTAATATGTTTGATTGAGGGATTTTATATATAAATACACATACATTATCCAATCACCACATATATAGTACATATCATATACATGCTATATCCCATAACATAAATATGCAATATAAAATATTAACAATGGTTATGGCCATACTGATGTAATTCTTTGGAGGCATAAGAAATTACTACCACCTAGGTCAAATTCTCATGTAAGATCATGTTGTTGGTGTAGATATGTGTTTGTCAATCTGGGTTGATCGTTCAACCCTTGAACTGGTCGGCTCATCTCTTGGATGGTCGGTTGGTTGTCTGAAACGATCGTCTGGCCTCCTATTTAAACGATGTGTGGACACCTCCAAATGGTTGGTTGGGTCCACCAACCTATCGGTTTGCTCCTCCTGTGATCTGTCCTTCTCGATCCTCCATTTGGCCGGCTCATCACGTGAAACGGTCGGCTCAGTATGAGAAACCGAGATATACCCTATTGCTATTAAACACTGATCGTCATCTTCGTCGTTGCAAGAAAAAAAACTACCCTATTGCTATTAAACTTATGACATGATAATGAGAAACCGAGATATAATAGGAACAAGAATAATAATTTTACATTTGAAGGGAGAAAATGTAGGAAAGAATAATACTTTTACATTGGAAAAAAAGGTAGAGACTCAGTATGCAAACTGAGATATAATAGGAGCAAACAAACCATTCAACCACACACAAATATTTGAATTATTGGAAATAATCATGCTACACATACACCATCAAAACTCTCTTTTAGGACAACACGTGTAAATTGCATATATATATATATATAAATTTGGGATCATATGTGGTCTTTAAATGGATATGCACATTAATCCGTTTAAGCATCACATCGTATGCAATAAATAAATAATGAAAATCATAACTTCGATCATATCGATTATATCAAAATATAGTTAATTGACATGATTCTTATACCACTATAAGGAAATATGGTGACAATATAGGCAACATACATAAAAAAATTAACTGTCATATTTCCCTTGAACCAATGAAGTGCATCAATAACTATGTAATAGGAAGGATGATTTAGATGATATGCTTGGTCTAAGAGCAAGTCCAACGACAATATCCTCATAGGAATGTGTGACTTTCTTCAAGTCACACTCAAACAACGTCTGTTTCGATCTCCTGGTTGATCACCACAGACAGTAGGTTGACGTTGTCCTCTGAGCGGAAAAAAGATTCACGCCTCTAGAGTGGACCACATTGACCACCAGGAATTCCTATTGTTCTAGTAGAACAACTAGAAAGGAGTTGTCCCTCTCCATTGATGTACTAGTCACCAACTTGCTCTCCTACAATTGTTGTCTCTTGCTATCCCTGCCTTTAGCGGGTAGAACTTGCTCGGGTTCTCTCAGTTACCACAACTAGAAAAGACAAACAATTGTCATAAGCAATTGAGTTGTTGTCTTGAGAAGCCCCCAATACCCTCTATTTATAGGAGGGTTAGGGTCAAGGTTCCCAGTCTGAGTGGGAGTAGAAGGGACCTGAATTTTATAAATTTTTGCAACCTATGAGAGACAAAATGGTCGATTCACATTCAAACCAATTGGTTGGCATGTGAGTCGATATGTTCACCCACTAAACTGATCATTTCACCATGTTTTATAATCAAAATTGTATTGACAATTCTAATCCAATTAATTAACAACATGACGTCAACACTAATCCTTGATTCAATCAAATTGAACCATGAACTGGACATATCACTTCACCAAACGGTTATCTCATGAACTTGAACTGATATGTCATTGTTTCACACCTTTGTTCATCCAAAATTCAACCAATGCAATTTACAATCAACCTGACACTTCAAACAACCATTTTAACACTTGAACGAATTAGTTGGGGGTCTAGTCAGTTAATTCGTTGCTCAAATTGAATACCAAAATACTTTTTGTTTAATTAACATTCATGATTAAACTCCTATTCCAAATGTATCATATGTGTGTGACCCTATAAGTTCTATATTACATTGACAATGAATGTCTATAACTCATATATGGCATCACAAGCAAAAAGTGGTGCCTAGTCAGACATCATTGCTACCTAAGTAGATAGAAAGTTGGAGAACAACTTCAACGTACAATATGCGGTAGGTGTTACAATGATTGTATAACTCATTTGTCTCTAATATCTAGATTGAACTCGAGGCATAGAATCATCTTCCTTTCAATGTTCAATCCATGTTCCTTGAACTAGAACAGACTGTCTGAGATATATGTGACCTCAATATCATATATTGATTCACATGTGCATGCACATGCTTTTCTCAGTCTCACTTATCAAGTAGCCAGAATATCAAACTCCTATAGGAGGGACAATTCTCATCTACATCACTCACAATCATCCACATATGTCACAATGCATTCGATCATCACCTTTATGACAACCCTTATTCTGGATCACGGTGGGTGATGGCAAAACACACCGAATGACATGTGAGTGTAGTGATTTCAGGTCTAAGAACCATAATCATCACCTTCACTACGAGAAATGACCATGACCACCAAGTATGATTTCTATGTATCAGTCTCAAGGTGGGTATGTATGATACATTGTTCTCTAATAAGTATTTATGTGCTTGGTTTGATATAACATATCATGACTAATGAAATTCTATCATCAACCAACACACACTCTAGCCTTATGTGTTAATACTGTCTATCCGCCTTGCACAACAACATCCGACTAGGGACATAACAAGAATGTACATACTCTTAACATATGTATGATCTCATTGTTCAAGTCACATACTTGAAGACATACATCATTGAGTAACATTTTTCTTTAGACATTCACTATGTTTCCTCATTATCTCATAGTTGAGTGAAACATATTAAATTAGAAGCTTGGCTTTACTATTATTAATCAAACTGTCAATATAATATCCCATCATAATCATCATATGATTTTCTCTCTGGGCATACATACCAACAAGGAAGTCTCTAGAGTAGTAGATATATGATCTGTAAGCATCGAGACAACAAGCTTGTGGTGATATCCACTCATGCAAGTTTCAAACACTGAAAGTGGAAACTTACATAAACTCCAATTATCTGTTTGTACAAGTTTAGATTTGAATGAATGTAGAAATTCAAATAGTGACAATGAAACCGGATTCCACACTACTATTCTCCATTATTAATTAGATGAAATTTGATTCCATCTTTTACTTTTCCTACAATAATCTGAACTCAATTCGATTCAAATCTTAGTTTTAAATAAAAGTCTTAGTTCAAATGGATACAAACTAGAACCTTCTTATAAAACTTTTCCTTTGCGATTCAGTCATCTTTTATACTGCGATAAGAGCATCAACTTGTGGGTGGCATTGTTTGATGTTGGTTTTGGTAAAAGTTAGGGATTTATATCTCTGGCAAATTTGTTAGTGAAATAATCTCCGCATTATGAACGTCCCACAATTCTAGCGGTAGATCCCCTTAAGAACCATTCCATCTAAAACATGTTTACTCTGTGATTTTACTACCCCTCTTCATTATTATTGCCTAATGGATTGTATGTGGATCTGCTAATGCTAACACACTCTATATAATATGTCAATATTTTCTACACAAATTACATAAATCTCATTACCCTACAAGAAAACAAAGCACACCTCATCACTTTTCATCTCCACACGATAGGAGGGAAATTCATTATTGAACAGATTCAAAATACAGCATCTAGCCTCAATGGAGACTAGTAATCGGCTAGAACCCTAGGACCTACCAACATATCAACCACTCTCTTGCTTTGAACTACATCACTATTACCCCCACAAATAATGTAGACAACTCTACATGGACACCCATTGTTGTATATGGTGAACCTAGCCAGAACAAAATAAGATTCATTGACGAATTGGAGGCCCTTGACAAATTATTCTCCCTCTCACTTGTTCAGAGGTGGCTTCAACATTACTAAAAATTCTTCTAAACGGTCATCACCAGTCCAAGCATACCTTCTCAAACATAATTATAACAATATAATCTTTGACCAATTCTTTCATAAGCATCAGATGATAGATCTCTCTGTCATCAGCATTGCATACACTTAGAATCATGAAAATCAATGGGCCAAACTTGACAAGTTTCTTCGCTCTCAAGCATGGGACTCCACCTACCCTCGCACATGTATACATGCCACAAACCAACCTATTTATGACCACTTCCACATCATTGTAAACACAACAGTTGAGTATTGGGACCCTAGACCATTCCACAAAGATTTTGGACTGCACAACCTGATATTGCAAAATGATAACTGGAAGCTAGAACAACTTACTCATAGATACAAAATTTGATATTCACCTACACAAAAATTTCAAGAACATCCAACAAGACCCAATACATGTAAAAAATACTTTTGGAAATATTGGTAAAACTCATAAAGGAAAAACACGTATCCTTCTTTGAGTAGATGGTTCCCCCCAATCTGACCCATCCTATATTCTTCACCAAAAACTAAAATTGAATATATAATGAAATGATGTGGAAACAATGGGTCAAAATCTAATGTCATGAAAAGGGAGACAAAAATACAAAATTCTTCTGCAAAACTTACAACAGTAGAAACATCAATCTAACATCCAACATGCTTACATACAAAAAGAAATAGATCATAGAACATTTTGATTTATTCTTCAAATCACACTTCACCATGGTAGGATTTAGTTTAATCTCTTTCTCATCAATTGGAATATTCAATGTCCAAATTGTATTGACAACCCCCAAACTCTCATCCCTCCATTTTTATAGGAAGAAATTAGAAGAGAAATGGAAAATCTAAGACTCGATAAATCACCAGGTTCTAATAGGTTTTACTATGGACTTCTACCATAAGCATTGGAACATCATTAAGATAACTTCCACGGTCTTTTTGCCTACATACACAATCACGACAACATCACATGTCAAATAGGCACTCTAAATCAAAGTAAAGTTTCTTTCCTAAGAAAACTAGACAATCGATCTTCGGTCTGCCATTTCAAATCTATTAGTTTGATTAATGCATCCTATATAATTATAGTAAAACTCTTAGCTTCCATTTTAAACCTCTACTAGAAGATATTATTAATCTCCAATAAAATTCTTTCATAAAAGGTCGTACTATCCAAGACGCCTACATCAGGGTGAATGAGACAATACACACCTGTCACATTAGGAAGGCTCCTCTCCTCACCTTCAAAACTAGACTTTGAGAAATCCTTTGACAATGTTAATTGGAAATTTTCAAGGTTATGGTTTTCCCACCAGATGGAACATTTGAATGTACTCATGTATGTGCTCTTACCACTTCTCTACAATCACCAATGGTTCAATATTCAGATACTTTTTAGCAATAATGGACTTAGACAAGGTGATTCAATCTCCCTTTATCTGTTCATTCTTGTCACCTCCATCCTGACTAAAATGTTCCAACTAGCTAGGTAACAAAAGCTTATTGATCCTACACTCTACATACAAGTACAAATTATCCAATATGTTGATGATAGTGTGCTTTTACTCTCACCCAACGATAAAAGCATTGTCAACACTATCTGCATCCTTGGCATATTCTCTCATTCATCTGGACTAGAGATCAATTCCACAAAATCCTCCATCCTGGGCACTCACATTAAACAAACTGACATAAATAGATGTATACACCTACTTAGATGTAAAAAAGAGAAATATCTAATAAAACATCTAGACCTTCCTCAACTCCTTATTCTCTGCCCACTACATGTTGGAACCCCAATATTACATTGCTACAGAAGAGATTATCTGTGTGAAAATCACAAACTCTGAGTTTGGCAAGCAAACTCACCCTTCTAAACTCCTCACTCACACCACTCACCACATACTATCTTAGTTGTATTCCTCTCCCATCCAAGGTGATTCAAGAAATTGATCATAAGCACAAAAGTGCTTTGGAGAGATACAACAGATACAAAGAAATTATAGCTGGTCAATTGGGAAGTCCTTTGTAAACCAAAACAACGAGGAGGGCGGGGTACTATCAACATCAAACTAAACTCACATTGTTTAGTACAAAAAAAACCATAACCACTCTATACTCAAACAGACCGTCCTTATGAAGGATGTACACAATTACCAATTTTAAAAATGAGAACCCTTGGCACAAGACTAGACAAAAGAGTGTTTCACCTTTGTGGCTCTGTCTAGTTAATACACTTTATATCATCCAGAGTAGTATCTTAGAGCTACCTCACTCATCTAAATATATCAATTTTCTGTCTGACTTCTGGCTTAATGGCAACACTTTCATCAACATGAAACTTCATATCAACATTCCCTCCACCCTTTCTAACATCAACACAGATAAAGCTTTTCATATTCTTTCCTATAATAGACAAACTAGTTCAATAGATTCTTAAACAAAGAATTTACTTATCTCAAGAGTGAACACATCAACAACACAATATCTAACAATACATCTAATCACATAACTTGGAAATGGGATAACAAGTGTACATGCAAATCTGCATACGTCTCTCTTATTCATCCTGACATCTCTTCATACTACGACAATAAGCTTTAAAAAATCAAGTGTCCTTCAAAAATCCATATCCTTATTTGGCTCATAGGACATGGCAAAATTCTCAAAGGAAAAGTAGAACCAAAAAAACTTTCCTACAACCTACCATCTGTGTAACATCCCTGACCTGGGTTATACTCTAACCCTAGGTGTTTTGATTAATAAAGATGATTATATGCTTAATAATATCTTGTGAAAAGTAATTAGGGCTCATGAGGAGCTTATGTTTCAATTTTGGTCTTGTTTGGACAATGTTGAAGCAATGTTTGCTTATTTTGGACTAATGTTCAAATTACCCAAGTTGAGGGGTTTAAGTGCAAATTGTGCATGATAATATGTTCCTCATGTTTTGAATCATCATGAGAGTGAAAATTATGCCGAGGTATGGATTATTGAAGCCTGAATACTAAGAAAGAGCTGATAAAGCAATATACGTGCATGAAAACCTAATTTTGGTGTAATATGCAATTTACCCAAAACCTAGGGTGCAATATGTAATTTATCACTTCAATAAGGTCCCTAATGTTTTTTGGCATCATGTAGAGAAAAGAAAATGAGAGGGGCACCTCTTTTGGATTAAGTTGGAGGAGAGAGAATCTTGATATTAAAATAATCAAGATTTAATCCTAATTGAAACCCTAATTCAATTTAGGGAAAAAATGAATATATTAATTAAAGGGCCTTCAAACAAAATGTTATTGGTTGAGTTTGAATAAGGATAGACGTCCTTTTGCATAGATAAGGCACGAAAATATCTAAAGGAGGTGAAACTCCACTCACCTTATTATAAAGGAAAGTAATATCCACTCACATTATGGATATTACTATTATATGATTAAGGTGCTTAATTTGCTTTTCTTTTAATTTGAGGATAATGAAGGAGAATTAAAGGCAAAAGAAGGTGCCTTCGTACACAAGGGAGTGAGGGGGTTTATGTGGCACCAATTTGAGAGTTGAGGGAAATAAAAAATGCTTTCTCTCTCCTCAATTTCCTTTATAAAAACTTCATTTTCAAATCAATTGAAAGGATTTTTCGGCCCTCTCTTCTTCCCTTGCTTTGGATGAGCTCAAGGGGACTTAGGAGCAACAGGAGGAAGAGCCCCAACCTGTTGTTAAGCTTATTAACCCTCATTCATCTTGATTCCATGGTGGAAATCGAAAATAAATTATGAATTCCTTCTTATTTCGATCTCCTCTTCCACCCTAGCCAACTTTTACAACCAAAAGCTTGAGGACGAGCCTAAGGGGGAGTTGCAAAAATTTCATCCACCATTGATGTCGTGAGCTTGGAGCTTTGGAGCTCATTTGGAGGCGGGTTTTATAACCTAAAACCTTAAACATTGCTATTGCATCAATTCTCTATGCTTTGTTGATTGATTTCTTCAATTTGATACACTCTTGTTTCTTTGCTGCAATTTCCATCAAGAACGGTTGCTGTTCTTGGTTGTTCGAAGGAATGGGATGATGACATCATCCTAGATGCTTATCCAAAGAATAGTACCAAGCCAAATGGTTTTGATAGCTATTCCAAATCGTTTTAATTTGATTGGCTATGCGGTTTCAGCAAACCGTTTAAAGGCAAACAGTTTGAAACCGTTTGGAAGCAAACAATTTCAAGACCATTTGAGATGGTTGACAAAGCATTGAACATTTGGGAATTTTGTTCCTAATTATGTAGGATAATGACCCACCAAATTAGAGGGGTTAACTCCAAAGGAATCGTAGGTTGAAGGCCAATCACTTAGGAAAATCGAATTGAATTAAATGCTGATTTTCAACCTGATTAACTTGACCTGTTTGGGAAAACGGTTTCAAGACCGTTTGAGATGGTTGACCAAGCGTTGACCGTTTGGGTATTTTGTTCCTAATTATGTAGGATAATGACCCACCAAATTTGAGGGGTTAACTCTAAAGGAATAGTAGGTTTAAGGCCAATCAATTAGGCAAATAGAATTGAATTAAATGCTGATTTTCAACCTGATTAACTTGACCTGTTTGGGAAAATGGTTTCAAGACCGTTTGAGTGAGTTGACCAAGCGTTGACCGTTTGGGATTCCTATTCATAATTATGTTGGTTGATGACACTTAAAAGTTTAGGGATTAAATCCCAAGGAATCTTGAGTTGAAGGCTAATCAATTCGGGAAACCTAATTGGATTAAGTGCTGATTATCAATCTGATTTAATTGAACTTTTTGGGCAAACGGTCTCAAGACCGTTTGAGTGCGTTGACCAAGGGTTGACCGTTTGGGATTACTGTTCCTAATGATGTGGTCTAATGAATCACCAAATTTCAGGGATTAACTCCCAAGGAATCGTGAGTTGAAGGCTATTCAATTGGGAAAACCCTAATTGAAAACAGTGCTGAAATTCCAATGAGTTAATTGGAGATTTTGGGTTGATTAGCCCAAACGGTTTCAAGACCGTTTGGGAATCACCCAAACGGTCTCAAGACCGTTTGGGGGTCACCCCAAGACCGTTTGTAGGTCTGGGGTCAAGTATAGTTGACTAATTGAAGGTCTAAAGGTACCAAATCATATTGTAATTAAGTGTTGATTTGTTGATCAACTCGATAGACCAAACCTTGATGATTTTTCACTAGAATGCAAGGTTTGGATGAGCCAAACGGTCTCAAGACCGTTTGGGACTCATCCAAACGGTCTCAAGACCGTTTGGGGGTCACCCAAGACCGTTTGGAGGTCTAGGGTTGAGTATGGTTAAGCAATTGAAGATCCAATTTCACTAAGTTGAAGTGTAATCAATTGCTGATTTGGTGATCAATCCAATGATCCAAACCTTAATTGGTTGACTTGGATATTGATGATATGATGGACAAACGGTCTCAAGACCGTTTGGTGGTCATCCAAACGACCTCAAGACCGTTTGGGGTCAGGTCATGTTCAATTTGAATGATGGTTCAATAGTTTCAATGTAACCAATCTTGTATTGATTAGTGTTGATGAATCATCGATTCCAAACCCTAATTCAATTGAACCAAACCCTAATTGATGACCAATTGAGGGTCAATTTAGGGTCAAATCATTTTAAGGTTTACCTATTAAACTCAATTGAAGTATGAGGATAGGTCCAATTGATGATTGATTCCATGAATTCAATGATTGAAGGAATCAACATTGGAAACCCTAATTCAATTGGATACTTATATAATGGAGGTCCAATGTGATTGAATCTCTTGAGAATCAAGATGGTGAATGATCCAGTGATCCAATGCTGATTAGTAATGATAGTCAATGAAGGTACAAAGGTTGAAACCCTATTAGTACCTAAGTGGTTAGTGCCAATTAAGGGATGGACCCTAATTGCTTATAGGATCAATGACTTGATATACTATGTTAATCATAGTTGTATGAACTCGATTGAAGGGTTGATATGACCTAATCAAGTTGAGATGATGATAGCATGAATTCCTATAAGAATATGATTCATGTGGTGTTTAAGGGTATGATCCTTAAGTAGAGAGATCATGAAACCCTAATCATGAACATAAACCCTAATTATAGGCAATGTGATATGAAACCCTAATGAAGGGTGATGCTATATGCAATCCCTATTATAAAGAAGGGAGATGGTATGTGAAACCCTAATCCCTAATGAGAGAATATAATTCATACTTGAATATGATTCCTGAGGTGAACTCCCTTTGCACGACCATGCAAGGTAGCACGACCGTGGTAGCTTCCCCTCGCATGACCGTTCTTGGTTGCACGGCCGTGGTGCTCTATGCTTGATTTAGAGGTGATTTGAAAGTGACCTCATATGATCGTATACCTTGATATGATTATAAGTCCAATATAATTGGATGAAGGATACATAAGATATGTGATGAGAAACCCTAGTTGAGGGTGTATCATTGTGATTGTTTATAAGCAACTTTATAATAAAGTCATGCCTTAAACTAAGATAAGTCCATATCATGTGAGATAGCTGTACAATTCTAATGTGTGGCCTTTGCATTATATGCTAAAGGTAAGAGATTAGTGATGGAATGTATTAAGAGGGAAATACCTTAATACAAGATAAGATGGATAACTCAACAGAGTTTGAAATGATGAGAAAGTGATACATCAAGATATGATAGTTATCACATGCAGCATTTCAGGGTTTATATGCCTTGATGTACTTCAAATACAATATAATTGGGTAAGAAACATATGAAGTGTGTTATGCAACTATTACAATGAAATGTAATGAGTTGTTACACCTTGATGAATGTTAATTAATGTACCTTCAGAATGGGGTTAAGCCCAAATGATGTGTATGATATAATCATACCATGATAAGGATGAGAAATGAACTCATACCTTGAATTGATGATCATTAATGCTATATGATGAAAGCAATGTTCTAGAATAATCAAATATGATATCCTTGAATGCCCCAGAGGTATGAAATAATGTATTAAGGGTTGGGTAGATAATGAGATCATGAACTCTTTATTAATGAGAAATGGGGAACCCTAACCCTAATTTGGGTAAAGGGAATGAAAAGCCCTATTTGATAGTAAACCCTAATTCCTGGTAGAGGAATAATGGTGTTACTATCACATCACATGATGTGATGAATATCTTGTATGACTGTTATCATGCCTAATAACCATACAAATATTATGAGATGATGTATATAGCTAGTGTGAGCTATGACATTTATATAATAAATGTTGATTGACATTATGTGCCTTAATGTTGTTGTTGCTTAGTAAAAGAAGCAATATGCATGGACTTTTATGAGTCAAATGAGTAAGTTGTTACCTAGTGAGAGGTGACAAGATATTTCATGGCCTTGTGAGCCAGGTGTGATGCTTGTGTAACAAGTATCATGAATGCCTTGGTCAGATGACCTGAAGGTGATAGTTACCTAAAAAAGGTATAATAATGCTCAATGATGAGTTAAGGGTTTGAATACCCAGAACTATATGATTATAGTGATGAGAAAGTGAAGGGATGATAATTCCCAGTATTGAAATGAGGGACTGAGTTCCTAGGGTCTTTGAAAGACTGATAAATATCTGATAAAAGTAGTACATGTCTCTTTATAACATTGTTGTAATAAGTTATGTTTGAGAACTTGGCTGATGCTAAAAGAATATGAGAATGTACTTAATAAATTAAGTGAAATCTATTCATGTAGTGCTCTGACCATAGATCCATCATCGTCAGGAATAGGTGATGGTGAAACGGGTGCCGCGGCAAAACCTGGAGCACATATTTTGAATATGTGGGGGTAAATGGGCGAAAATATCCTTACGTCCTCTTGAAGAGATTGTTGGAAGGTAAACAAGAAACCTCTCAATCCTTCATGAATATGTCGGGATGGATGTATCATGAATCTCCCAATGATACTTAATGTCGGATCGAGGAGATAAATAAGAAATCTCTCGATTGGCGCTGAGAGTGCAGTTGACGCTGTAACTCTGTAGCGAAGGAGCCAAAATACCCTAGTCAGTTAGTTAGCAGAGACACGAGATGTCCTGCATGTGGTCTCGTACTGACCGAGACAGATGAGGTCATAAGAATCCGACTCTTTTGATGACCTATGTATGGTATCGAGGCGATTTCATAATGGTCGGTTGGAGTATGAGAGGTATATCTCATCTCCTCAGAGCATAAGTGTGATTGTAAAATGTAATCAGCCGTATAGCATGTTTGCTTAAGGATTGAATACGGAGATTCATTGGCTGATGTTGCATTTCTTTGTGCATTCCTTAGTAGATAAATGTTAATTATGTTTCTTTATATTCTCTGCAAAGTAGACAGATGAATTACTTATCTACCATGGGTAGATGCAATGACCTCCTTGAGAATGGAGATTATCTTATTCTGTTCTATGATGAATAATTCTGCCTGATAATGTAAAAGTAACCCCTACTCAGTTTTAATTTGATAAACTGCAATAACAATATTTTTTTCGGAGAGTTATATCTCTCACTGAGGCAATTTTCAATTGTCTCACCCCCGTGAGAAACATTTTTAGGTATGCATGGAAGGCAGAGCAGAAACCCTAGAACAGGGAAAGAGCAGCATCAACAGCAGGGACAACAATAAAATCTCAGGTGGAAATATTGTTTGTCTAGTCATATAGATAGTAGTCTTATGTGTTGTCTCTGTACTCTCAGGTCCTCGGAGTTTTAAATGTATCAATCTGAGTTTTGGCTTAGTGCCTTGGAGTTTTTATATTGCCTGTGTATATTTGTTAACAGGGCAGTCAATGTTGTAATCCTTGAAAAGCAATGGTACAGGTTGTGTACTTGTGAACCAGGATGAATTTGGAATATTTTGGTTCATGGTTAAAGAGTTTTCCTGTGAATGGATCTCTTTGCAAAAAGTTTTAAATTTTCAGTGATTTTCAGTAATCCGCTGCAAATAATTCGCTTCCGCATTAGTTAATCCTATTTTCGCGAGACGGTCGTTTCAATTAGTGGTATCAGAGCTCTAGGTTCGCTGAGTCTACAGAGACATAGGACTAAGGTATCGAGTCTGTGATAGTGTCCTCCGGTATACCCTATAATGATTTCTGCTTGTGCAGATAAAGGGTAAAAATTAAAATGACTAGAGAACACAAGGAAAACATTGCTGGGAGCAATGTTGTTGCACCAAGAAGAGGTGCAAGGGATCAAGCAAGAATAGAATGAGTGTCAATCCCCATTAAGACTTGATCAGGATAGAGAATCCTATGATCATGCTCTTGTTGGGCAGATTGGGGCAACAGTAATGCATATAAGTGGACTGGATACTAGCCTTACAATCTAGGTTATCAGTCCTTAATACACAAAGCTTGAGCTTTAAAAGAGTTCCTGAATGACTTAGTCATGTTGGAACAAGGGAAAATATGGAAAAGATTAACTTATGGCAAGAAAGTAGACTCTGCCATGAGTTTAGTCAGATAATAAATCTATGATGGCATTGCTCAAGGAAGGGCAATAAGTTGAGAAGTAGGGAATGGTCTCTATAATTCTATAGACATTTGCTTAATGGTTTTGAAAAACCAAGTTTTTGGTACTAATAGTGCAACAAATGCCTAGTGTACCAAGGCAGTAGCCATTAAGTAAGTGCAAAGGTCTTAACCTTTCACCTGTAAGATCCCATGGCTTAGTTTTTGCATCTGTAATAAGACTAATAAGACCATGATATGAGGAAAAGGTATGCTATTAATGTGTACATGTCGAGTACACTAAACCCTTTTTGTTATAGGAAAAAAAAAGAGGATTGTTGATTTTGTTTTCCCTATTGGTTGCTATATAGGGAAGAAATGATGAAAATAGAATTTGAATTTTGTTCAGTATTCTTTTAAATGCTCTATATTGGTCTTACCTCAATGAAAGAGGAAGAGGTATAGAAGAGATGCCTGGATAAAATCCAGGGATGTTAAATTTTATGCTTATAATAAAAGCAAGGAATATGATATTAGACAAAGTGCATACTACTTGATCACAGTACTTGTAAATCCTGGCCAGGTATACAACTATTGATGATAAAGTGGGTATGGAAACTCTTAGATTGTTGTCTTTTTGATTGCTCTGATCAAGTAGTCATTCTGAGACAATCTAATGAGTATCATGAAATCAGAAATCTGGAATGAATAAATGTGTCATATCTCATGCATAAGAAAGAGAAGCTTGAGATAATCTCAGATGAGCATGTTGTATGAGGAACTAAAAATGTACTCCTCATAAGACAAGAATAAGAATAAGGGAGATGGACCTTGTTCAATAATGTTGCCAGCATAATAAAGATCTTTTCCATAATGAGGACATGGGAAATGTGATGAGATCATGAGATGATCATGAACATGCTAGATAATAATAAAGAAAGGGATAATGACATGTAATCATCCTTACAAATTCCAATGCTAAAGGCAAGGAACCTAAGATGAGATAAAGAGTAAATGGTTCATGAATAGCTAAAAATACATGAAATAATAAGAGGAATATGAATCCTTGTTTTCTTTCCTTTTAGGAACATGGCAATCAAGTGGGTCTTAGGACACCTGATGTGCATAAGATAAATATGTTCATGTGAGGGATACTTAGAAAAGTATCAGTTATCTTGGACTTTGGCTCCAAGAAAAAGACATATGTAACAAGTAATGCCTCATAATGAAAGGAATATGAGAATGTGATGTGTTCCTAACACATGTGACTGATACCAAGGTAAGAGATTCTGGTATCTGAGAGTTATCAGATGGTTTAGGTTGGCTACCTAGAGTGGTCAACTATGAAATCAGTCTGATTATATAAAATGATATGAACATCATATGTTAGGGGTTTATGCTTTTCATAAACATGATATTAATAAAGAATGTAAGATGTCTCTATGAACAAGAAAAGTGTTATGTGACACAAAGTTGACTCCACAGTCTATGATAAGGGGACAGTGGAGCATGTGTCTTGTGTGTTGATTCTATAAGAATCCTGTAAGGAAACACATTCTGTTGAACAAAGCTTTTTGGTGTCTCCATAATAATGAGATGATATGTGAAGATTAGATAGTATGATGAATGAAATACATCTGTCTTCCTTTATCTGGATTTCGGGGACAAAATCCTTGTTAGGGGTTTATAATTTGTAACATCCCTGACCTGGGTTGTACTCTAACACTAGGTGTTTTGATTAATAAAGATGATTATATGCTTAATAATATCTTATGAAAAGTAATTAGGGCTCATGAGGAGCTTATGTTTCAATTTTGGTCCTGTTTGGACAATGTTGAAGCAATGTTTGCTTATTTTGGACTAATGTGCAAATTACCCAAGTTGAGGGGTTCAAGTACAAATTGTGCATGATAATATGTTCCTCATGTTTTGAATCATCATGAGAGTGAAAATTATGCTGAGGTATGGCTTATGGAAGCCTAAATACCAAGAAAGAGCTGATAAAACAATATACGTGCATGAAAACCTAGTTTTGGTGTAATATGCAATTTACCCAAAACCTAGGGTGCAATATGTAATTTATCACTTCAATAAGGTCCCTAATGTTTTTTGGCATAATGTAGAGAAAAGAAAATGAGAGGGCACCTCTTTTGGATTAAGTTGGAGGATAGAGAATCTTGATATTAAAATAATCAAGATTTAATCCTAATTGAAACCCTAATTCAATTTAGGGCAAAAATGAATATATTAATTAAAGGGCCTTCAACCAAAATGTTATTGGTTGAGTTTGAATAAGGATAGACTTCCTTTTGCATAGATAAGGAACGAAAATATCTAAAGGAGGTGAAACTCCACTCACCTTATTATAAAGGAAAGTAATATCCACTCACATTATGTATATTACTATTATATGATTAAGGTGCTTAATTTGCTTTTCTTTTAATTTGAGGATAATGAAGGAGAATTAAAGGCAAAGGAAGGTGCCTTCGTACACAAGGGAGTGAGGGGGTTTATGTGGCACCAATTTGAGAGTTGAGGGAAATTAAAAATGCTTTCTCTCTCCTCAATTTCCTTTATAAAAACTTCATTTCCAAATCAATTGAAAGGATTTTTCGGCCCTCTCTTCTTCCCTTGCTTTGGATGAGCTCAAGGGGACTTAGGAGCAACAGGAGGACGAGCCCCAACCTGTTGTTAAGCTTATTAACCCTCATTCATCTTGATTCCATGGTGGAAATCAAAAATAAATTATGGATTCCTTCTTATTTCGATCTCCTCTTCAACCCTAGCCAACTTTTACAACCAAAAGCTTGAGGACGAGCCTAAGGGGGAGTTGCAAAAACTTCATCCACCATTGATGTCGTGAGCTTGGAGCTTTGGAGCTCATTTGGAGGTGGGTTTTATAACTTAAACCCTTAAACATTGCTATTGCATCAATTCTCTATGCTTTGTTGATTGATTTCTTCAATTTGATACACTCTTGTTTCTTTGCTGCAATTTCCATCAAGAACGGTTGCTGTTCTTGGTTGTTCGAAGGAATGGGATGATGACATCATCCTAGATGCTTATCCAAAGAATAGTACCAAGCCAAATGGTTTTGATAGCTATTCCAAATCGTTCTAATTTGATTGGCTATGCGGTTTCAGCGAACCGTTTAAAGGCAAACGGTTTGAAACCGTTTGGAAGAAAATGGTTTCAAGACTGTTTGGGATGGTTGACCAAACGTTGACCGTTTGAGAATTTTGTTCCTAATTATGTAGGCTAATGACCCACCAAATTTGAGGGGTTAACTCCAAAGGAATCATAGGTTGAAGGCCAATCACTTAGGCAAATCGAATTGAATTAAATGCTGATTTTCAACTTGTTTAACTTGACCTGTTTGGGAAAACGGTTTCAAGACCGTTTGAGATGGTTGACCAAGCGTTGACCGTTTGGTAATTTTGTTCCTAATTATGTAGGATAATGACCCACCAAATTTGAGGGGTTAACTCCAAAGGAATCGTACGTTTAAGGCCAATCAATTAGGCAAATCGAATTGAATTAAATGCTGATTTTCAACCTGATTAACTTGACCTGTTTGGGAAAACGGTTTCAAGACCGTTTGAGTGAGTTGACCAAGCGTTGACCGTTTGGGATTCCTATTCATAATTATGTTGGTTGATGACACTTCAAATTTGAGGGATTAACTCCCAAGGAATCGTGAGTTGAAGGCTAATCAATTAGGGAAACCTAATTGGATTAAGTGCTGATTATCAATCTGATTTAATTGAACTTTTTGGGAAAACGGTCTCAAGACCGTTTGAGTGCGTTGACCAAGGGTTGACCGTTAGGGATTACTGTTCCTAATGATGTGGTCTAATGACTCACCAAAGTTGAGGGATTAACTCCCAAAGAATCGTGAGTTGAAGGCTATTCAATTGGGAAAACCCTAATTGAAAACAGTGCTGAAATTCCAATGAGTTAATTGGAGATTTTGGGTTGATTAGCCCAAACGGTTTCAAGACCGTTTGGAAATCACCCAAACGGTCTCAAGACCGTTTGGGGGTCACCCCAAGACCTTTTGGAGGTCTGGGGTCATGTATAGTTGACTAATTGAAGGTCTAAAGGTACCAAATCATATTGCAATTAAGTGCTGATTTGTTGATCAACTCGATAGACCAAACCTTGATGATTTTTCATTAGAATCCAAGGTTTGGATGAGCCAAACGGTCTCAAGACCGTTTGGGACTCATCCAAACGGACTCAAGACCATTTGGGGGTCACCCAAGACGGTTTGGAGGTCTAGGGTTGAGTATGGTTAAGCAATTGAAGATCCAATGTCACTAAGTTGAAGTGTAATCAATTGCTGATTTGGTGATCAATCCAATGATCCAAACCTTAATTAGTTGACTTGGATATTGATGATATGATGGACAAACGGTCTCAAGACCGTTTGGTGGTCATCCAAACGACCTCAAGACCGTTTGGGGTCAGGTCATGTTCAATTTGAATGATGGTTCAATAGTTTCAATGTAACCAATCTTGTATTGATTAGTGTTGATGAATCATCGATTCCAAACCCTAATTCAATTGAACCAAACCCTAATTGATGACCAATTGAGGGTCAATTTAGGGTCAAATCATTTGAAGGTTGACCTATTAAACTCAATTGAAGTATGAGGATAGGTCCAATTGATGATTGATTCCATGAATTCAATGATTGAAGGAATCAACATTGGAAACCCTAATTCAATTGGATACTTATGTAATGGAGGTCCAATGTGATTGAATCTCTTGAGAATCAAGATGGTGAATGATCCATTGATCCAATGCTGATTAGTAATGATAGTCAATGAAGGTACAAAGGTTGAAACCCTAATCCCTAATGAGAGAATAGAATTCATACTTGAATATGATTCATGAGGTGAACTCCCTTTGCACGACCATGCAAGGTAGCACGGCCGTGGTAGCTTCCCCTCGCACGACCGTTCTTGGTTGCACGACCGTGGTGCTCTATGCTTGATTTAGAGGTGATTTGAAAGTGACCTCATATGATCGTATATCTTGATATGATTATAAGTCCAATATAATTGGATGAAGGATACATAAGATATGTGATGAGAAACCCTAGTTGAGGGTGTATCATTGTGATTGTTTATAAGCAACTTTATAATAAAGTCATGCCTTAAACTAAGATAAGTCCATATCATGTGAGATAGCTGTACAATTCTAATGTGTGGCCTTTGCATTATATGCTAAAGGTAAGAGATTAGTGATGGAATGTATTAAGAGGGAAATACCTTAATACAAGATAAGATGGATAACTCAACATAGTTTGAAATGATGAGAAAGTGATACATCAAGATATGATAGTTATCACATTCAACATTTCAGGGTTTATATGCCTTGATGTACTTCAAATACAATATAATTGGGTAAGAAACATATGAAGTGTGTTATGGAACTATTACAATGAAATGTAATGAGTTGTTACACCTTGATGAGTGTTAATTAATGTACCTTCAGAATGGGGTTAAGCCCAAATGATGTGTATGATATAATCATACCATGATAAGGATGAGAAATGAACTCATACCTTGAATTGATGATCATTAATGCTATATGATGAAAGTAATGTTCTAGAATAAGCAAATATGATATCCTTGAATGCCCCAGAGGTATGGAATAATGTATTAAGGGTTGGACAGATAATGAGATCATGAACTCTTTATTAATGAGAAATGGGGAACCCTAACCCTAATTTGGGTAAAGGGAATGAAAAGCCCTATTTGATAGTAAACACTAATTCCTGGTAGAGGAATAATGGTGTTACTATCACATCACATGATGTGATGAATATCTTGTATGACTGTTATCATGCCTAATAACCATACAAATATTATGAGATGATGTATATAGCTAGTGTGAGCTGTGACATTTATATAATAAATGTTGATTGGCATTATGTGCCTTAATGTTGTTGTTGCTTAGTAAAAGAAGCAATATGCATGGACTTTTATGAGTCACATGAGTAAGTTGTTACCTAGTGAGAAGTGACAAGATATTTCATGGCCTTGTGAGCCAGGTGTGATGCTTGTGTAACAAGTATCATGAATGCCTTGGTCAGATGACCTGAAGGTGATAGTTACCTGAAAAAGGTATAATAATGCTCAATGATGAGTTAAGGGTTTGAATACCCAGAACCATATGATTATGGTGATGAGAAAGTGAAGGGATGATAATTCCCAGTATTGAAATGAGGGACTGAGTTCTCATGGTCTTTGAAAGACTAATAAATATCTGATAAAAGTAGTACATATCTCTTTATAGCATTGTTATAATAAGTTATGTTTGAGAACTTGGCTGATGCTAAAAGAATATGAGAATGTACTTAATAAATCAAGTGAAATCTATTCATGTAGTGCTCTGACCATAGATCCATCATCGTCAGGAATAGGTGATGGTGAAACGGGTGCCGCGACAAAACCTGGAGCACATATTTTGAATATGTGGGGGTAAATGGGCAAAAATATCCTTATGTCCTCTTGAAGAGATTGTTTGAAGGTAAACAAGAAACCTCTCAATCCTTCATGAATATGTCGGGATGGATGTATCATGAATCTCCCAATGATACTTAATGTCGAATCGAGGAGATAAACAAGAAATCTCTCGATTGGCGCTGAGAGTGCAGTTGACGATGTAACTCTGTAGCGAAGGTGCCAGAATACCCTGGCTAGCTAGTTAGCAGAGACACGAGATGTCCTGCATGTGGTCTCGTACTGACCGAGACAGATGAGGTCCAAAGAATCTGGCTCTTTTGATGACCTATGTATGGTACCGAGGCGATTTCGTAATGGTCGGTTGGATTATGAGTGGTATATCTCATCTCCTCAGAGCATAAGTGTGATTGTAAAATGTAATCAGCCGTATAGCATGTTTGCTTAAGGATTGAATACGGAGATTCATTGGCTGATGTTGCATTTCTTTGTGCATTCCTTAGTAGATAAATGTTAATTATGTTTCTTTATATTCTCTGCAAAGTAGACAGATGAATTACTTATCTACCATGGGTAGATGCAATGACCTCCTTGAGAATGGAGATTATCTTATTCTGTTCTATGATGAATAATTCTGCCTGATAATGTAAAAGTAACCCCTACTCAATTTTAATTTGATAAACTGCAATAACAATGTTTTTGGCGGAGAGTTATATCTCTCGCTGGGGCAATTTTCAATTGTCTCACCCCCGTGGGAAACATTTTTAGGTATGCATGGAAGGCAGAGCAGAAACCCTAGAACAGGGAAAGAGTAGCAGCAATAGTAGGGACATCAATAAAATCTCAGGTGGAAATATTGTCTGTCTAGTCATATAGATAGTAGTCTTATGTGTCGTCTCTGTACTCTCAGGTCCTCAGAGTTTTAAATGTATCAATCTGAGTTTTGGCTTAGTGCCTCAAAGTTTTTATACTGCCTGTGTATATTTGTTAACAGGGCAGCTAATGTTGTAATCTTTGAAAAGGAATGGTACAGGTTGTGTACTTGTGAACCCGGATGAATTTGGAATATTTTGGTTCATGGTTAAAAAGTTTTCCTGTGAATGGATCTCTTTGCAAAAAGTTTTAAATTTTCAGTGATTTTCAATAATCCACTGCAAATAATTCGCTTCCGCATTAGTTAATCCTGTTTTCGCGAGACGGTTGTTTCAATCTGCCTTCTATGTAGATCCTTACAAGAAACTCTGGAACATCTTTTCTTTAAGTGTGCTTTCTCCCAAACCATCTTGTAATACTTCATCATACATCATAATCACCACAACACCAAACTAGAGATTATTAGCCATATATCTTTTATGGAAAAACCTGCCCAAGACACTATCAGTTTCCCTAAATCTTAGCCACTACAAATTTACTAGAGTATCTGAAAAGAAATACATAAAAGATTATTTGAAAATAAATGCAACCCTACAAACCATTTTCATACTGACATCAAACTCTTATATGATGATATTTGTAGACAGTAAAGGAGTTGTTTATTCAGTGAGTAAAAAGGTTTACAGGATACTCTCTTATATAGCTACAGAGAGTTGATACACATATACAAGCGAGCAATATGGGACTAATACAATAAAGCAGTAGGAGGAAAAACAAAGCAGGATAAGTAAATAACACATTATTTATATACTCCCCCTCAAGCTAGAGTGTAGATGTCGAATAAGCCCAGCTTGTCAACCAGAGTCTAGAAGCGAGCTTTAGGTAGAACTTTGGTGAAGATGTCTGCAACGTGCTTCTCAGTGCTGAGATATGGAGTGCAGATATGTCCAGATAGAACTTTCTCCCTGACAAAGTGGCAATCAACCTCAATATGTTTTGTTCTTTCATGAAAGGTGGGGTTGTTCGCAATGAAAATGGAAGCCTTATTGTCGCTAAACATATGAATGGGGCTAGAAGAGGTGATATCAAACTCATTCAGAAGACCACGGACCCACAGGAGCTCACATGCAGTATGAGCCATGGCTCTATATTCTGCCTCTGCACTAGATCGGGCAACAACTGTTTGCTTTTTGCTGCGCCATGTAACCAGATTTCCTCCCACAAAGGTGCAATATCCAGATGTAGATTTCCTGTCAGATCGAATTCCTGCATAGTCAAAATCAGAGAATCCAGATAAATTGCAATGACTATGCTTTTTGTACAGAAGACATTTCCCTAGAGATATTTTGAGATATCGTAAGATGTGACAAATAGCATCCCAGTGGCATTGTCGGGGTTTATCATAATACCAGCTTATGAATCCTACAACAGCAGCCAAGTCAGCTCTACTAACAGTCAAATAGATAAGTTTGCCAACCAATTTCCTGAATTGTTGATGATCAACATAAGGAGGAGAAGTATCATTATCCCAATCCATATTGGGATCCAGAGGAGTGTTGGCTGGCTTGCAACCCAACATGCCTGTCTCCTGCAAAAGGTCAAGAACATATTTCCTCTGTGACAGGCATAGTCCTGCAGAAGATCTAGCAACTTCAATGCCTAGAAAATATCATAGTTTCCCTAGGTCTTTGGTGATAAAGTGTTGTGCTAAATACTTTTTGGTTGCCTGTATCCCTGCACTATCACTGCCAGATAGGACAATATCATCAACATACACAATAAGGATGACCAACCCTGCTGTAGTTTTATGAATAAATACAGAATGAACAGATTGTGAACGCTGAAAGTCAAAGGTAATCAAGATCTGACTGAGCTTGTCAAACCATGCACGTGGGCTTTGTTTCAGACCATAGATTGCCTTTCTTAGTTTACATATTTTAGAAGCAGACTCCCCCTAAGCAACAAATCCCGGAGGTTGCTCCATGTAGACCCACTACTACAGAAATAACGTTCAACGTCGCTTTTAGAGGCGTCAGTTTTTTTAGTAAAACTGACGCTGTTAACATTCAACGTCGGTTAATCTAGACATCCGACATCTATATTTGAGGACCAACCAGACACGGGTATCACTTTGCATTCAATGTCGGTTGAAGAAAGCAACCGACACCTAAAGTAGCCCGCGAAATCCAATTTTTTCGAGCAAAAAAAAATTGCGCCAAAGTATCAGATACGATGTCGGTGTTTTACCTAATAAGCGACGTTGAATCAAGATAAAATTTACGCCAAAAGTTACAACATGGGCGTCAGTTTTCTTAGAATAACCGACGTTGATAAGGGTGCGCGCGTCGTCCCCGCCAAAAAAATTAGGGTAAAGGAATGTCCAATTGACGTCGGTTGTCTTTGTATAACCGACACTTAATAATAAAGGTGTCGGTTGTTATGGATAACCGACGCCATTTAGTAACTTAATATCCCGCACAACGAACTCGATCTTCCCCCTTTCTTCTGTTTCATTGAGATTGATTTTGCTCTGACGATTCGCGACCCCTGCTGCGTCGCCGTCGCCTGCTGCTGCGTCACCTGCCGCCTGCCTCCGCGCCGCCGCCTACTGCTGCTGCAGCTGCTCGCCACCGCCGTCGCCTACCTCTCCTTCTCTGCTCGCCGCCGGCGCCCTCTCCTTCTCTGCTCGACGACGGCGCCTCTCCTTCTCTGCTCGCCTGCCTCCGCGCCGTCTCCTGCCGCTGGTGTGCTCACCGCCGCCTCCGTCTCCACGCTGCTACCAACAGTAGGCCCTCCTTTCTTCATCACTGGTTCTCCTGCTCTTCTTCTTCCTTCTCCCTCTCCTTACCAACAACAACCACGACCGTGTGGGCTGGCACGGCCGTGGCTGTGTTGGCCGACCACACGGCCATGTTACCCAACACGGTCCAACACAGCCACGGCCGTGCCAGTCCACACCACCGTGGTTGCTGTTGGTAAGGAGGGAGAAGGAAGAATAAGAGGGTATATATTCAAATGAAATCAATTATGAATTTGTGATTAAATCAATTATATGATGAAATCACTATTGCATGATGAAACCCTAACATCTGGCTGAGTCTATTGCATGATGAAACCCTAACATCTACATGAATCCCTATTGCATAATGAAACCCTAACATCTACATACTCTATATGATACCTAAAATTGTGATGAAACCCTAACATCAATTGTGATGAAACTAGGATTTTAGGTATTGGAATGACAACATACATGTATTTGTTGGCCTAGAAACCCATCCAAGATTTCCCCGGTTTGGGACTATTCTTGAACACCTAATCTCACGTAGGACGTAAGTGTATAATGTGTATTTGGTTTTCAAGAAAATTTCGACAACATTTCCCCGTATGTGTACTTAGAGAACAGTGGGGAAATGTTGCCGAATTTTTTTTAAAAACCCAATACACATTATACACTTACTAGTGAGATTTGGTGTTCAAGAATGGGATAGGTGGTACACATTTATTATATATAAGAATGACAACACATGTATTTGTTGGCCTAGAAACCCGTCCAAGATTTACTCATTAGGAGTAAATCTTGGATAGTCCCCGGTTTAGGACTATTCTTGAACACCTAATCTCACGTAGGACGTAAGTATATAATGTGTATTTAGTTTTTAAGAAAATTTCGACAGCATTTCCCCGTATGTTCTCTAAGTACATATGTACTTAGAGAACAACGGGGAAATGTTGCCGAAATTTTCTTGAAAACCCAATACACATTATACACTTACTAGTGAGATTAGGTGTTCAAGAATGGGATAGGTGGTACACATGTAATTGTTGGCCTAAAGTTTTAACCATGCAAAAACTCTAATCTGTTAACCCTAATCTTGTTATAATATATACTTGTTTTCTCTTTGATCATAGAATGGATAGATCATGGATGTCCATTCGCAATCTCCGCACCCTAGAGTTTATTTCTGATCTTGACCAGTTTATTAGATTTTCCGAGGAACATAAGAAACAACCTGGAGATAGGTTCTACTGTCCATGTAGGCATTGCGGTAACAACTTGAAAGTCAGCACTGGTCACGAAATCAAAAGTCATGTCATGTGCAACAGGATTATACAAGGCTATACAGAATGTCACTGGCATGGAGAGATTTCAAACTCGAAACCAGTGGATGTCGATAGCAGTGCTTGTGTGGAAGAAGAAATTGCCTACGATGATGTAGATGTGAATGAACCAATTCCAGTAGACATCGTTGATGCGATGCTGGATAGTTGTGGGGTAGAGCACACCGATCCACCTCCCATTTTTAGAAACATTATGCATGATGCTGAGATATCGTTATACACAGGTTGTACTAAGTTTACGAAGCTTAGCGCTGTGTTGAGATTGTATAAGATGAAAGCTAACAATAGATGGAGCGACAAAAGCTTCACGTTATTGTTGTCTTTGTTGAAAGAAATACTTCCTGAAGGAAACGAGCTGCCAATCTCAACATATCAGGTAAAGAAATTGTTGTGCCTAATGGGAATGGATGCCAAGAAGATACACGTATGCCCGAATGATTGTGTGTTATTTCAAAAGGACTATGTGGATTTGAAAGATTGTCCAAAATGTGATGCATCACGGTATAAATTGACGACTTCGGGGGAGTCCAAAACTGATTCTCCTGCCAAGGTGATGTGGTATCTACCTATAATATCACGGTTTCAACGCTTGTTTGCCAATCCGATAGATGCGAAGAATTTGAAGTGGCATGCAGATGTTAAGAAAAATAATGATGGGATCCCACGACATGCGTCTGATTCCCTATAGTGGAAGAAGATTGATCTATTGTACCCTGAATTTGGTGAAGAAGTTAGAAATCTAAGACTTCGGCTTTGTACAGATGGGATGAATCCGTACAGGACATTGAGTAGTCAACATAGCACTTGGCCAGTCATGCTTGTTATATACAATCTTCCTCCCTGGCTGTGTATGAAAAATAAGTATGTAATGTTGTCGTTGTTGATATCAGACCCTAAACAACCTGGAAATGACATCGATGTTTATCTTGAACCTCTGATTGATGACTTAAAGAAACTCTAGGGTGAAGGTGTGATGACCTATGATGCTTCACGAAAAGAGACATTTCATTTGCATGCTATGTTGTTTTGCACTATTAATGACTTTCCAGCATATGAGAATTTGTCTGGATATAGTGTCAAATGAGCTAAAGCGTGTCCTATATGTGAAGAGAACACTGATTCAACAAGACTAAAACATGGCGATAAGACTGTATATCTCGGTCATCGAAGGTTTCTTACAAAATTTCATCCGTATCGTAGGAAGCGCAAAGCATTCAATGGATTGAATGAGGAATGGAGTGCACCTAAACTTATACCAGGGGAGGTTGTTTATGAAAGAGTAAAAGACTTTGTCAATGAATTTGGTAAGAGATCACAATGTACTATGGCCACACGGAGTGACAAATCTTTATTCAAGAAGTCAATATTTTGGGATATTCCTTATTGAAGTTCCTTGACAGTTAGGCATTGTATCGATGTCATGCACGTTGAGAAAAATGTCTGTGATAGTGTTATTGGTACTTTGTTGAATATACCAGGTAAGACTAAAGATGGGATAAAATCCAGACTGGACCTACGTGAAATGGGAATAAGGTCAGAATTAACAGAATTTCGTGAAATGGAAAATCGGAGAACATACTTACCTCCTGCTTGTTACACATTATCTAGAAAGGAGAAGAAAGTTTTTTGTGAATGTTTGGTAAATGTTAAGGTGCCACAAGGTTACTCATCCAACATCCGTAGATTGGTATCAATGAAAGATCTGAAATTGATAGGTCTTAAATCTCATGATTGTCACACTCTAATGCAACAAATATTGTCTGTAGCAATTAGATCTATATTGTCGAAGCATGTAAGGTTTACAATTACCAGACTTTGTTTCTTTTTCAACAGTCTGTGCAACAAAGTTATTGACCCTGATACTCTCGATAGATTGCAAAGAGAAGTGGTTGTTACCCTATGTCAGCTTGAGATGTATTTTCCACCGTCGTTCTTTGATATCATGGTACATCTTGTTGTCCACTTGACTAGGGAAGTGAAAAATGTTGGGACCAGTTTTGTTGCATTGGATGTATCCCTTTGAACAATACATGAACATTTTTAAAAGTGATGTTCGAAACCGTTATCGGCCTGAAGGGAGTATTATCGAGGGTTATGTGGCGAGAGAGGTTATGGATTTTTGCAATGACTTTCTCAGTGGTAATGACACTCCTGATAATGACAAGAATATTGACGAGAAATTTGGCAAAGGAATTTTGGGATCACGTGTGAAAGTAATCAGCTGTGAGCAGTTGGAACAAGGTCACTTGTATATTTTACACAACATGGACGAAGTGAACGTTTATATCGAGGAACATACCAATTTCATCAAGAGACAATATCCTCGAGCCAATACAATGTGGCTTGCTAGAGAGCATAACAAGACATTTATTAAGTGGTTTGAAGATAAAGTCTTACATCAACTATCTCAAACACCAGATGATATTACTGAAACTATCAAATGCCTCACCTTTAAACCAAAATTGACTATTATGTCTTATGAAGGGCATGACATTAATGGATTCACATATTACACAAAGTGCCAAAATGATAAGAGTGTCGTCCAAAACAGTGGGGTCACCCTTCAAGCATCGACTATGTTTTTTGCAAGTGCAAAGGATAAGAGTCCACATGAAGCTAAAATGTCATATTACGGTGTCATTGAAGACATATGGGAGTTTGACTACATAGATTTAAGAATTCCGCTCTTCAAATGTAATTGGGTTGATAACACCAAAGGAGTTATAGTGGATGAATTGGGTTTCACTTTAGTGAACTTTGAAAAGATTGGTGAGAAGGGTGAACCATTCATATTGGCATCACAGGCAAAACAAGTATTTTATATCGATGATCCTGCAAATGATAAATGGTCGGCTATTCTTCATGGTAAAAGACAGTTCATTGAAGATCCTATAGATGAAGAACAGTACTATGATAAGTATGATGACTCCAGTCCATTCTCAGTTGAGTTGCCAACACCAGCAAATATTGAAGCTAATGATGACTTGTATGTGCGCGGAGATCACAATGAATGATTGTTAATTGATAAAAAATCGCAATATTAGAGGCATGTTTATATTTTTTTATATGCTTTATTTTTCTGAATGTGAACATTACAATGTGAATTTTACAATGTGAATTACTTTATAATGTGAACTTTACAATCTGAATTACTTTACAATGTGAATGTGAACTTTACAATGTGAATGTGAATTTTCAGATGGCTGAGCATTCTCCTGATGACCGTGTTGATGATTACCGTGAGGGTAAGGACATCAATGCGCTGCCTCATAATGTAAGTTTTAAAAATATATCATATATTTATATCTATATGTCCACTTATAGTTATATCTTATAAATGTGTTTATTTTGTCAAATTTTAGGTTGATGATGCACATGTACCATCTGAAGCACTTAAGGCACTTGATCAGCAACACCAAAAAGTTGACAAGAGAAGGGGCATCACTATGATGAAGAAGTTAATAGCGCAAAAGGGCAATGGACCCAAACTTGTTGTGGATTTTGATAATGCAGGAAATGCATCTGGTGTGAATCACAATTCATTTGTTTAATATCTTGGGTATGTTACTCGTAGCCATTGCGGTTGTAAGATAGATTCTTGGCATAAAGTTTCTAAGGAGAAGAAAGACGTAATATGGAAGGATTTATGCGTGAGTTATTATTAATTTGCAATTCTATTTTGTAGATTACTAATTTTTTGGATACTAGTTAATAGCAATTCTATTTTGCAGAGTATATTTGAATTGGATGAAAAGTTGCATCGTAACTGCGTGATGCAACGCTGTGGGAGAGTCCTAAAGAACTATAGGACAAATCTCACCCAAGAATACATAAAAGAAACTGACAAGAGGAAGAAGACAGCCACTGAACAGTGGAACTTCCTAGACAAAGAAGAATGAGACGCGTTTGTTGCTTCAAGACAAACTGATGAATTCAAGGTATTAGGCGTCAGTCCCAATCTCATTAATATATGTTGTATTCACCTATTCAAGATTAACATTTAGTATTACTAACCAAATCATTAATGTGCATACTAACTAGGCCCTCAGTGAGGCACAAAAATCAAGGCGTGTACTGAATGTGTATGACCACACAATGGGTCCAAAGGGGTATGCAGGCATTCGCCAAAGACTACAGTCTGAGGCTACTGCTCAGTCTGCTGCTACTCAGGAGTCCACTACTATAGGTAGCACACCTCTGCCTCGCCATGATGTCTAGATAGCTGGGAGGTAAAATAAGAAGGGAGAAATAAGGAAGCCCGCAATTGCTGAGGCGGCTACAAAAATGGTAAAATATAACTCTTACAACAATCGTTCGAATATTGATTATTTGTGGTGTTTACTTAATTATAATTTTTTTTGGCGATTAGCAGGAGCTGCACGAGCTGAGGAAACAAGGTAAGTTCATCTTTGAGGGCACAAGTGATGAATTGACAATTGCTCTGGGTAACCTAGAGCATCCTGGACGTGTTAGGGCTGTAGGCGCTGGTGTGGGCATCAAAGCTTTTTTAGGCCATCCCAGCGCAAACATGTCTCAAAAGTGGAACTTTCACAAGAAGAGGTAACATATTCTTTCTTTATAATGTTACTGTAAAAGAGAATTCAATAATTAGAAGATAACGTTTCTTTTATCCATATATAAGTAGATAAGCTAGTTGATAGGAAACTCGAAGAAGCACTGAAAAAGTGGCAGACATCTCAGACTGCCACTCAGCAGACAATACCTATCATGGCATCCCGCTCTACTCCTACTGCAAAGGTTGGGAGTAATCTTGTAGACCCACCACCTAGCACATCCGCTGTAAGTATTTTTATGACATAGTAACTAGTTTTTTTAATTCAAGATGATATGTTTTCAAGATTATATGTATATATGAAATTGTAGTCGTTTCAAAAAAAGATGATATATATATAACATTCTTTACACAAAACTTTGTAGGGGTTGAAGCCATGTCGTTTAAAAAGTAAAGAATATGTCGTTGCAGAGACGTCGGCTTACCCATCCCTACCAGGGGAAATGTTTCACGGGTCTCCATTACCAGCTGGTTGGATTTGTGTGAGCCCGATACATATATTCTCCAAGTGGATGGATCTTCCATTGCCATATGCCCACCCAGATTGTGAAACGCTTGGTGAGGCAGAAGACGGAGTGATATTGTGGCTAAAAGTGGATGTCCTCTTTACTGAAACTATATGATAAATTTACATTACGTTAAATTGTTAGTGTGTATATGATGTCAGTTGATCTGAAATTATATATATATACAGGTTAAAAAGAAGACACCCACATCATCTAGGCCACCACTTCCACCTCCTACATTACCCAGTTGGGTTCCACAGGACCTACGTGTCCCGTTAGGTCCTAACTGTAGGGGTATGACAATATGGTTAGGCAATAGGGGTTTATGCTTTGCATAAACATGATATTAATAAAGAATGTAAGATGTCTCTATGAATAAGAAAAGTGTTATGTGACACAAAGTTGACTCCACAGTCTATGATAAGGGGACAGTGGAGCATGTGTCTTGTGTGTTGATTCTATAAGAATCCTGTAAGGAAACACATTCTGTTGAACAAAGCTTTTTGGTGTCTCCATAATAAGGAGATGATATGTGAATATTAGATAGTATGATGAATGAAATACATCTGTCTTCCTTTATCTGGATTTCGGGGACGAAATCCTTGTTAGGGGTTTATAATTTGTAACATCCCTGACCTGAGTTATACTCTAACCCTAGGTGTTTTGATTAATAAATATGATTATATGCTTAATAATATCTTATGAAAAGTAATTAGGGCTCATGAGGAGCTTATGTTTCAATTTTGGTCCTGTTTGGACAATGTTGAAACAATGTTTGCTTATTTTGGACTAATGTGCAAATTACCCAAGTTGAGGGGTTTAAGTGCAAATTGTGCATGATAATATGTTCCTCATGTTTTGAATCATCATGAGAGTAAAAATTATGCTGAGGTATGGCTTATGAAAGCCTGAATACCAAGAAAGAGCTGATAAAGCAATATACGTGCATGAAAACCTAGTTTTGGTGTAATATGCAATTTACCCAAAACCTAGGGTGCAATATGTAATTTATCACTTCAATAAGGTCCCTAATGTTTCTTGGCATCATGTAGAGAAAAGAAAATGAGAGGGGCACCTCTTTTGGATTAAGTTGGAGGATAGAGAATCTTGATATTAAAATAATCAAGATTTAATCCTAATTGAAACCCTAATTCAATTTAGGGCAAAAATGAATATATTAATTAAAGGGCCTTCAACCAAAATGTTATTGGTTGAGTTTGAATAAGGATAGAAGTCCTTTTGCATAGACAAGGCATGAAAATATCTAAAGGAGGTGAAACTCCACTCACCTTATTATAAAGGAAAGTAATATCCACTCACATTATGGATATTACTATTATATGATTAAGGTGCTTAATTTGCTTTTCTTTTAATTTGAGGATAATGAAGGAGAATTAAAGGCAAAGGAAGGTGCCTTCGTACACAAGGGAGTGAGGGGGTTTATGTGGCACCAATTTGAGAGTTGAGGGAAATTAAAAATGCTTTCTCTCTCCTCAATTTCCTTTATAAAAACTTCATTTCCAAATCAATTGAAAGGATTTTTCGGCCCTCTCTTCTTCCCTTGCTTTGGATGAGCTCAAGGGGACTTAGGAGCAACAGGAGGACGAGCCCCAACCTGTTGGTAAGCTTATTAACCCTCATTCATCTTGATTCCATGGTGGAAATCGAAAATAAATTATGGATTCCTTCTTATTTCGATCTCCTCTTCAACCCTAGACAATTTTTACAACCAAAAGCTTGAGGACAAGCCTAAGGGGGAGTTGCAAAAACTTCATCCACCATTGATGTCGTGAGCTTGGAGCTTTGGAGCTCATTTGGAGGCGGGTTTTATAACTTAAACCCTTAAACATTGCTATTGCATCAATTCTCTATGCTTTGTTGATTGGTTTCTTCAATTTGATACACTCTTGTTTCTTTGCTGCAATTTCCATCAAGAATGGTTGCTGTTCTTGGTTGTTCGAAGGAATGGGATGATGACATCATCCTAGATGCTTATCCAAAGAATAGTACCAAGCCAAATGGTTTTGATAGCTATTCCAAATCGTTTTAATTTGATTGGCTATGCGGTTTCAGCAAACCGTTTAAAGGCAAACGGTTTGAAACCGTTTGGAATCAAACGGTTTCAAGACCGTTTGAGATGGTTGACCAAGCGTTGACCGTTTGGGAATTTTGTTCCTAATTATGTACGCTAATGACCCACCAAATTTGAGGGGTTAACTCCAAAGGAATCGTAGGTTGAAGGCCAATCACTTAGGAAAATCGAATTGAATTAAATGCTGATTTTCAACCTGATTAACTTGACCTATTTGGGAAAACGGTTTCAAGACCGTTTGAGATGGTTGACCAAGCGTTGACTGTTTGGGAATTTTGTTCCTAATTATGTAGGATAATGACCCACCAAATTTGAGGGGTTAACTCCAAAGGAATCATAGGTTTAAGGCCAATCAATTAGGCAAATCGATTTGAATTAAATGCTGATTTTCAACCTCATTAACTTGACCTGTTTGGGAAAACGGTTTCAAGACTGTTTGAGTGAGTTGACCAAGCGTTGACCGTTTGGGATTCCTATTCATAATTATGTTGGTTGATGACACTTAAAATTTGAGGGATTAACTCCCAAGGAATCGTGAGTTGAAGGCTAATCAATTAGGGAAACCTAATTGGATTGAGTGCTGATTATCAATCTGATTTAATTGAACTTTTTGGGAAAACGGTCTCAAGACCGTTTGAGTGCGTTGACCAAGGGTTGACCGTTTGGGATTAATGTTCCTAATGATGTGGTCTAATGACTCACCAAATTTGAGGGATTAACTCCCAAGGAATCGTGAGTTGAAGGCTATTCAATTGGGAAAACCCTAATTGAAAACAGTGCTGAAATTCCAATGAGTTAATTGGAGATTTTGGGTTGATTAGCCCAAACGGTTTCAAGACCGTTTGGGGGTCACCCCAAGACCATTTGGAGGTCCGGGGTCAAGTATAGTTGACTAATTGAAGGTCTAAATGTACCAAATCATATAGCAATTAAGTGCTGATTTGTTGATCAACTCGATAGACCAAACCTTGATGATGTTTCACTAGAATCCAAGGTTTGGATGAGCTAAACGGTCTCACGACCGTTTGGGGGTCACCCAAGACCGTTTGGAGGTCTAGGGTTGAGTATGGTTAAGCAATTGAAGATCCAATTTCACTAAGTTGAAGTGTAATCAATTGCTGATTTGGTGATCAATCCAATGATCCAAACCTTAATTGGTTGACTTGGATATTGATGATATGATGGACAAACGGTCTCAAGACCGTTTGGTGGTCATCCAAACGACCTCAAGACCATTTGGGGTCAGGTCATGTTCAATTTGAATGATGGTTCAATAGTTTCAATGTAACCAATCTTGTATTGATTAGTGTTGATGAATCATCGATTCCAAACCCTAATTCAATTGAACAAAACCCTAATTGATGACCAATTGAGGATCAATTTAGGGTCAAATCATTTGAAGGTTGACCTATTAAACTCAATTGAAGTATGAGGATAGGTCCAATTGATGATTGATTCCATGAATTCAATGATTGAAGGAATCAACATTGGAAACCCTAATTCAATTGGATACTTATGTAATGGAGGTCCAATGTGATTGAATCTCTTGAGAATCAAGATGGTGAATGATCCATTGATCCAATGCTGATTAGTAATGATAGTCAATGAAGGTACAAAGGTTGAAACCCTATTAGTACCTAAGTGGTTAGTGCCAATTAAGGGATGAACCCTAATTGCTTATAGGATCAATGACTTGATATACTATGTTAATCATAGTTGTATGAACTCGAGTGAAGGGTTGATATGACCTAATCAAGTTGAGATGATGATAGAATGAATTCCTATAAGAATATGATTCATGTGGTGTTTAAGGGTATGATCCTTAAGTAGAGAGATCATGAAACCCTAATCATGAACATAAACCCTAATTATGGGCAATGTGATATGAAACCCTAATGAAGGGTGATGCTATATGCAATCCCTATTCTAAAGAAGGGAGATGGTATGTGAAACCCTAATCCCTAATGAGAGAATAGAATTCATACTTGAATATGATTCATGAGGTGAACTCCCTTTGCACGACCATGCAAGGTAGCACGGCCGTGGTAGCTTCCCCTCGCACGGCCGTTCTTGGTTGCACGGCCGTGGTGCTCTATGCTTGATTTAGAGGTGATTTGAAAGTGACCTCATATGATCGTATACTTTGATATGATTATAAGTCCAATATAATTGGATGAAGGATAAATAAGATATGTGATGAGAAACCCTAGTTGAGGGTGTATCATTGTGATTGTTTATAAGCAACTTTATAATAAAGTCATGCCTTAAACTAAGATAAGTCCATATCATTTGAGATAGCTGTACAATTCTAATGTGTGGCCTTTGCATTATATGCTAAAGGTAAGAGATTAGTGATGGAATGTATTAAGAGGGAAATACCTTAATACAAGATAAGATGGATAACTCAACAGAGTTTGAAATGATGAGAAAGTGATACATCAAGATATGATAGTTATCACATTCAGCATTTCAGGGTTTATATGCCTTGATGTACTTCAAATACAATATAAATGGGTAAGAAACATATGAAGTGTGTTATGCAACTATTACAATGAAATGTAATGAGTTGTTACATCTTGATGAGTGTTAATTAATGTACCTTCAGAATGGGGTTAAGCCCAAATGACGTGTATGATATAATCATACCATGATAAGGATGAGAAATGAACTCATACCTTGAATTGATGATCATTAATGCTATATGATGAAAGTAATGTTCTAGAATAATCAAATATGATATCCTTGAATGCCCCAGAGGTATGGAATAATGTATTAAGGGTTGGACAGATAATGAGATCATGAACTCTTTATTAATGAGAAATGGGGAACCCTAACCCTAATTTGGGTAAAGGGAATGAAAAGCCCTATTTGATAGTAAATACTAATTCCTGGTAGAGGAATAATGGTGTTACTATCACGTCACATGATGTGATGAATATCTTGTATGACTGTTATCATGCCTAATAACCATACAAATATTATGAGATGATGTATATAGCTAGTGTGAGATGTGACATTTATATAATAAATGTTGATTGGCATTATGTGCCTTAATGTTGTTGTTGCTTAGTAAAAGAAGCAATATGCATGGACTTTTATGAGTCACATGAGTAAGTTGTTACCTAGTGAGAGGTGACAAGATATTTCATGGCCTTGTGAGCCAGGTGTGATGCTTGTGTAACAAGTATCATGAATGCCTTGGTCAGATGACCTGAAGGTGATAGTTACCTGAAAAAGGTATAATAATGCTCAATGATGAGTTAAGGGTTTGAATACCCAGAACCATATGATTATGGTGATGAGAAAGTGAAGGGATGATAATTCCCAGTATTGAAATGAGGGACTGAGTTCTCAGGGTCTTTGAAAGACTGATAAATATTTGATAAAAGTAATACATGTCTCTTTATAGCATTGTTGTAATAAGTTATGTTTGAGAACTTGGCTGATGCTAAAAGAATATGAGAATGTACTTAATAAATCAAGTGAAATCTATTCATGTAGTGCTCTGACCATAGATCCATCATCGTCAGGAATAGGTGATGGTGAAACGGGTGCCGCGGCAAAACCTGGAGCACATATTTTGAATATGTGGGGGTAAATGGGTGAAAATATCCTTACGTCCTCTTGAAGAGATTGTTTGAAGGTAAACAAAAAACCTCTCAATCCTTCATGAATATGTCGAGATGGATGTATCATGAATCTCCCAATGATACTTAATGTCGGATCGAGGAGATAAACAAGAAATCTCTCGATTGGCACTGAGAGTGCAGCGGTAGCCTTTCTGAGTACGGGAATATCCTAGAAACACACATTTGACTGAGCGAGCATCAAGTTTGGTGAGGCCAGGATGAAGAAGTTTTACAAAACAAGTACTCCCAAAAATGCGAGGAGGCAGAGAAAATAAGGATTTATCAGGAAACAAAATGGCGTACGAGACCTGATTTTTCAAAACAAAAGAATACATGTGATTGATAAGATAGCATGCCGTAGAGACAACTTCAGGCCAGAAGTGATGGGGTACTTTGTAGTGTATGAGAAGGGTGCGAGCAACCTCAAGAAGGTGACGGTTTTTTCTTTCAACGACGCTATTTTGTTGAGGGGTGTAAGGGCAAGTGGACTGATATATGGTTCCTTGGGCAGCACAAAAGGATGTAACAGATTGTTGCATGAATTTCAGTGCATTATCAGTATGAAAATTTTTAATAGGTTGATTAAATTGAGTGTGAATTTCAGCAAAGAATGTGTGAATAGTATCTTACACAGTATCCTGACCTTTAAGCAAAAACAACCATGTGGTGCGAGAATAATCATCAATAAAGATCATAAAATATTTCACACCCGAGTCACTGGATACAGAACACGATCCCCAAATATCAGCATGAACCAGGTCAAAAATTTCTTTAGAAGCAATAACTTTCTTAGTAGGAAAAACAGACCGAGTTTGTTTGCCCAAAACACAAGTCTCACAGGAAAAATTATTCTCAGATAAACTAGGAAATAAATGCTTTAATTTGATAGCAGATGGATGGCCCAAGCGAAAGTGCCACTGTAATCCCGTCACTGAAGTAGATAACATAGCCACAACAGTAGGAGGTCCATCCAGATAATACAACCCATCTGGTCCTTCACGGCCCAAACCAATCCTCGTTTTCATACGGAGATCCTTCAAAATACAGCCAGAAGGATCAAATTTAATAGAACACTTGAGTTGTTTAATCATCTTACTGACGGACAATAAATTAACAAGAAACTTTGGAATATATAAAATAGAATTCAAGTGCAATTTTGGTGAAAGAGGAACCGTGTCAGTGCCATGAACAGTAGTTTTGAAACCATTTGCAACAGTAATAGATGATATAGGAGTAGTTTTATGGAGACTCGAAAAAAGATGAAGATCGCCAGCCATATGAGTGAATGCACCTGAGTCAATACACCACTGTTTGTTACTAGATGATGGAGAGGCAAGCATGACAGAGGCTCCTGGTGTAGACGAGGATGGCATCTGTGCGAGACGTTCCTGGAACATCTTCTCGAACTCCGAACGTAACCAGTCTGTGTTAGTTGGAGCAACATGTGTGTCAGGGGTAGATTCGGCAACAGTTTCTGTAGCAACTTGGTTAGCCCAAGGTGGCTTGCCGTGCTTAATCCAACAACGATCTTTACTATGATTGTCCCGGCCACACCAATTGTAGTAGCGAGGGCCGGGAGCAGTACCATGTCCAGGAGTAGATGTGCCTCAACCTCCTGAAGGAGGGCGACCGCCACGGCCACGACCGCGACTACGACCACGGCCAGAATCAGCAGAGCGAGCAATAAGCGCAGGATGATCAACAACAGGTGTAGGAGTCATGGACGACAGGCGTTGGACACGTTTCAGAACATCTCGAAGGGTTGACAACGGGTCACTTGACAGGATCTGGTCAACCACTCCAGAAAAAGAGGTAGGAAGTGCAGTCAAAAATTGCACCAGTTGCAGTTCGTTGCGCTGCTTCTGAACAATTTTGATGTCCGTCGTCAAAGAGTGGTAGAGTTCAAACTCATTCCATAGAGCCGAGCATTGATTCTAGAAGTCATCAATGGAAGTATCAATAGAGAACTCCTTCGCCAGAGTCTTGAAAATTTCAAAGACACGTTTGGGATTCTCCTGATGAGAATAGACATGGGACAATTGATCCCACATAGGCTTAGCATCATGAAGGCAGAGATGAGTTTGGCTGAGACGAGGCTCAGTACTATTGAGGATCCAAGATATGACATCAGAATCATCAGTAGGAACAGCAGGAGGCTCTGTCGTAAGGTGGTGATACCGTCCTTGTGCTTTGACATATAGAACAAAGGACACCGACCAGAGATGGTAGTTGGAGCCGCCGTCGAGCTTCACCGTGGTGACACACAGGGAGCACGGAGGCTCAGGGAAGGCCATAGCAGAGGCAAGAGTTGGTGCAGTAGCAGAGTAGAGACCCACAAAGGGCAGATAACAGCAGCAGGGATCTGACGCGTCAGATCAGAAAACCCGTATCAAGCAGAATATGCATAGAGAAACCTACACCGTCATGAGGAAAACTCAACGTTCTTTCATGAGGTGCAGAGAGATAGAATGGAGAGACAAAAGGACTCTCAACTTAGCCGGCCAGTGGATGTCCGATCGTAGATCCGAAGAGCACCCGGACGTAGATAGAGACAGGAGGTAAAAACCAGTAGCAGCCGGCCGAAAGGCTAGAAGCCTGGAGGAGGATGTTGCGGGTGGAGTGGGTTGTTGAGGCGGCGGTGGGAGGAGAGGAGGCGATGGGGAGGGAGGGAGGACGGAGGAGGACGGCGACGGTGGGGGTTGAAGGAGGAGGGAGGGGCGGCGGCGGGAGGGGAGGGAGGGCTGGGCGGTCGTGGGGGGTGCTGTCGGCAGGGGGGATCCTCACGTCATGGGTGGGTTGATGGGTGGGGAAAAGGAGAACCTGCTCTTGATACCATGTAGACAGTAAAGGAGTTGTTTATTCAGTGAGTAAAAAGGTTTACATGATACTCTCTTATATAGCTACAAAGAGTTGAGACACATATACAAGCGAGCAATATGAGATTAATACAATAAAGCAGTAGGAGGAAAAACACAACAGAATAAGTAAATAACACATTATTTTTATAATATTCACTCCTCCATCAATTGACTCGGGTATTAAAGCGATTATTTGAGAGGCAAAAACCACACAGATGATTAAATTCAAAGATGCTGATATTTGCCACAATACATATTCACTGAAATAAATCCTCGAAAGAACACAATGACGGATAACTAAACCACCGGTGTTTATCAGTAGACTATACTATATATTATGTTTTAATTAGATCTGAGGCTTGTTATAAGGTGCCTCCAAAACACTTTAGATCATTTGATAACATCATTTACCACTAACTTTGAGATTACGGTACTCATACTCAACCACAAAGATTCTTATCTTTATCTACCTGTAATCTGGTCTCGCTGTTGTGATTCCGGACTTACAGTCATTATGCAATCAAATAATTATATCAAAAGCACTGTTTTTATGCATGTGTAATAGCGTCCAAATTTGTATGTGGCATTATTGTCAACTAAGCGATGACCCATGCTGCACATGATTGCCTTCTTTCTTCTTCTTCATTTGGTTAAGAGAATCATGGTTCAGGAGATCTGCAGAACACCATTTCTGGTTTTTTTTCCCAGAATAAAGATGCACGTTTCATAAGAAATTCATGTCAACATAATTAACTAGTAGGTGGCTTCATATGCAGCTGCAGGATTTGCTGGTCCTTAATTTATATGAAGCAGGCTGCTCCCTGTCCTAACAAACAGCCGCAACAGTTGCTGAACTCGTCCACTAAAGTCACCGTCCAGTCCCCGTCTCAGCCGGCTACCAAGCAGGACGTCGTTGCCTCGTCTGCGTATAATACATATCTCATAACAACCTGTAACAGATCTTCCTACTGTAAAGGCTCAACGTGGCCGTATATCTCTCTCTTGCTGTTCCAACAGCTGTGTATATATAGCACCTGTAACTTGTATTGTAATTACGAATTAGTGAACGATTGATCATACTTTCTCATGTCCAAGATGAAGCCATGATGGTAGTGAATTTAATCTCAGCCCAACATCTTAAATGGCTTATACACTTGTCGTAAATCAAAACAAGAAGTAGCATACTCCTCTTAAAAAGAGAAGCAGCGAATCCGCACTCATGTATGCAACATTCAAGTTACAGCGGTTTAATTGTGTACGTTGTCGTTGTATAAACCATTAGGCATCAGATGCAACTCTTCTCTCATGCAATTTACGTTTCTTCCAATCAAGTTATAACTTAGGTTGGTCCAAACGTGGCCCTAGACCCAAAATTTCTCTGACGAGTCATGTATGGGTCACACTTTAATTAGTTTGTGAGCATAAACAAAGCCCACCGAGCAACTAAAAAAATCTGGACTCAGACCTAGGCACACCAAAATCCGGTGATAGGGTCCAGTGCTCATCTGGAAACTGAGAAGGTGAGGTTGGAAAAGGTAAGAAAGAGGCATGGATCCAAGTTTGTACGGCCTATACTGAACTATCCAGTCACTGACTTTGTACTGACAAAAAACGGGATGCCCACTGACTTAGCTACCAAATTGCTGACTGGACCAAATGCATTTTGGATTGACTTGCACATAACTACGCCGGTATTGGTTGGCATACATTGTCTATCTGCCTTTCATGTGTGTTCTTCCAAAAGTTTTTAGAAGCTAGAAATTGTGGCTTCTAGTGTTGCTCCCGAAAAAAACCAATCACTATTACACAAAATTTAGCACTCAGCAGTGCTGGCAAAAAGGTCACGTTTTCCTACAACCAACACAGCGCACAAAAAGAAACTATTAGTCCAAAATGCTAAAGAGGGAAAATGAAAGCCAGCACAAATGCAGTCATTATTAATCACTAATCACTTTGACATCCAATATTGTTGTTTACCTCTTTTGTACAATACCTAGAATAATAAACTGACTAATAAAGGAACTTAGATTGGGACCATACCTGTAACTAATCAAGTGCTCAGCTACATCAGCAAATGAAAGAAAAACAAAGCTACGATTTAAATCCAAGCAAAGAAGTTATATGTAGAAAAACCTACTCAACTGCTGCTCTTGCACGGCCATTACCGATATCTTGGAGGATCTCAGAAGTTATATCTTTATGTGATTGTATCGTCATCAAACTTCCAATCAGACAAGTAAGCTGGCTTTGATGTTGCCTCATCTATATCTGTGTCACCTAGCAACATGGAGACAACACGTGACATTGCTGGACGCAGAGATGTAAATGCTTGGGTGCACAACAGGGCTACAGCAATAACTCTTGTTACTTCTTCCTTGTCAAACGACGATAAAGAAGGATCCACCATTTCAAGAACTGCATTTTTCTCATGCAGATGCCAAGCCTACAATAAACCCTTGGAGTGGTTAATTATGTTATTTAAAAAAGGTAGAGTAAACACATGAAAATCAATATGCCACCACTAGTTCTCTGTAGACAGAAACTTAACTATAGGCATTGTTGTAATGTCCTTATTATGCACCTAATCACTCCTAAAGTAGTACTAAATTGTATCTGTGCTACAACGCAACCATGAGGAACTTTCTTAGGATACTCCCCCTCCAAAGTTTTCTGACCCAATTAGGGCCTTGCAGTCGTTTTGGTTAATTAATGAATACCATCTCTAATTACCATATTATACAAGATATCAAAGTGACTTATTTAAACCTTAATTCTTTCCCCTTTATCCTTCCTCTTGGGTTTATGTACTGTAGTAGAGCTGGTCCTAGAGGATGACTATTTGTCATCTCTAGGGTTTTTATCCACTAAATAGAAGCATCCCAATGACATTGTCGAGGTTTATCTAGTTACTTGCTGACAAGTCATACTACAAATAATATGAGCTCAAGTGACTGTGAGATAAATCAACTTACCAACCAATCTTTAGTATTGGTGGTTGTCAAGATAAGGAGAAGACGACCCATCATCCTAGTTTGTATCGGGATCAAGATGGGTACCGGTAGGCTTATTCCCTAGCATGCTTGTTTATTTTAAGAGATCCATGACATACTTGCACAGTGAGAGTCATATGTCAGAAGAGAAGCAAGAAACCTCAATACCCAGAAAATATCTAAGTTTTCCTATATCTTTGGTAAAAAAGTGTAGTTCAATATATTCTTTCGTAGTTTGAAATACCCTCCTTGCCACTTCCATATACAATAATATCATCCACATATACAATCAAAAAGACAAGATTGGAATTTGTCTTCTTTATGAAAGCCGACTGATTAGAATGAGAGCGTCCGAAGCCGAATTTAATAAGAATGTGGCTTACTTTTGTCAAACCATGCCCTCAGACTTTGTTCAGATTGTAAATAGCCTTGCAAAGCTTGCAATCTTTAGAATACTACCCTTGAGAAACAAAGCTAGGAGGTTTCTCCATATATACTTTTTCGTGTAGGTCACCACATAGGAATGCGTTCTTCACATCAAGTTGAAAAAGAGGCCAGTCATGATTGACATCAACAGAGATGAGTACCCAAACCAAATTCCGCCAAGCTATAGGAGGGAAGGTTTCAAAATAGTGGACGCATAAGTATTGAGTGTATCCTTTGGAAACTAGAAGAGCTTTTGTTCGTTTGATTATACCAACTGGCTGATACTTAACATTAAATATCAAACGCCATTCCATAGTAGAGCAATCAGGAGGAAGATCAACAAGACCCCATGTCTGTCGATCACAAGGAGCATTCATCTCAGCTTCCCATAGCTCGACGCCAAGCAGGATGTTGTAGTGGTTGGGTAGCATTTTCAGGAACAAAAATAGCAGAGATGACCGATGTAAGGCATGCAAAGCTAGTACTAAGATTAGTAATAGAGCAAAAATTATTAACAAGATGTATAGTACAAGAAGCAACACTTTTCCATACATTAGTTGGAAGACTCAGAATAGGAGTTATCCGGGAGGTATTGTGATATGTCGACGAAGGAGGATTGGGCAATGGAGGGGCCATAAAGGGAATTGCAATCTTAGGTCTTAATTTGGATACTTTGAGTGATAGAGTGTGTATAATTGTATCCTCATGGGAGTCGTTTTCCACAGTCTGAGGTAGCATAGGACTATCCAGAATATCATAACATAAGAAGATCCACTCTCAGAATAGTATGACATATGATAAAAAAAGACTACCTCAACACTCACAAACCACTAACTGGTACACGGATCATAACAATGATACCCTTTTCAAGTTTTGGAGTATTACAAAAAATACATTTATTAGATCTGGGGTCAAGCTTTGTTAACCACGAGCAAAGATTTTTTTACAAAACATGCATTGCCGAAAATGCGGAGAGGAACAGAGAAGACAGGTGCACCCCCCCTTTTCGGTGCTCACACATAGAAACAAACGCCCCAATCGTCCCCGACCTCCTGCTGCTCAAAGCTGCCTCACCGACCAGCCCATTTTGGGCGTACCTCCTGCTTTCTTCCCCTCGCAAATCCGCCAGCTGCCCCATCTCGTGAGAACACGACGAGATTGGACGGCACTTCTAGTGCCTACCCTGACGCCTCATGCTCCTGAGCCACTGAGCTCCGGCGAGCCGTCCGCCTCACCTATCAGGACCTTAGGCGGAGGTCTGTACGTGAAGAAAGGAACCCAAACCGCCGGTCCACGGAGGGGTCCAACCAGGACCGAACCGGCTGAGAACCAGTCCAAATCAAGATTTGAACCGACAAAACCAAGGCCTGAACCAAACATTTGATCAAGTGAGCCACCTAGATCACGTGGCTTGATCTGGGCCATTCCTTGCACATCAGACGGCCCTCGTTTTTCCATACTAAGGTACTTTTGCTCCTCTCTATTCAGAAATTCATAGAAATGTCCATATCTTGCGTTAATCGTAGAAAATACATCCTAGCTCCAAAAATTATGAATAAATAGTCAGTTTTGATCAGAAAAATCCAAGGAATCTATTAAAAATACTTTTGAAATCTGATTCCAAATGATGCTCACTGATATATTTAAATCTAGATCTCTTTCTTGCATAATTAGTCTAAATAACTCTATTTGTGGTTAATCTTGACTAAATGCTGAAAACCCTAGATTTGGACTCTGATGATTATCTTGTAACCTAGATCTAATATATTTGAATCATCTACTCTTGAAAATGAATCATTTGTGATCTAGATCTTTTTACTGGATTCAATCTTGATTATGATGAATATGAGTAATCTTGATATTGATCTTAATCTTGCTAAACACTTGATATACTTTGACCCATCAACCTGATTTGAAATTCCAATGATGCTATGTATCATGATGATGATCTAGAAACTGGAATGATGACTCAAATATTGATGATAATAATTAGGGTTAGCAAATATATTCCTAAAAAACCTAGGTAGATCATCCATCCTCGAATATGTTTGACACTTGAGTAAATATTGAAATCTTGATATAATGTTGACTCTAAATGAATGATCTACCTTAGGGATGAATAGGATTGGAAAACCCTAATATGGTGTACTTGGTATTGGTCTATAATATGATCTTGACCCTCGATCCATATCTTGATTGATCTAGGAACTACTTGAGACCGTGATCTTCTACTCTTGTTGATCATACTTGAAATCTTCGATGAAAGGTACGCTATTTATATAACTCCTCCTTGATTGTATTGAAGATACTTTTATGTATCTCTTGACCGTATGCTAGGCTATTTACTTGGATGAGCTACTGTTCCCTATGATTAGTCTTCTGTTTTTCTATACTATATTTTGAAAAACATGAAAACATAAATTGCATGCCCATTATGACTGCCCGTATATTGATAATGATGATGATATTGATAATGTTGATATTGAGTGCAACAACCCCCTCATTTGGAGGTGGGACTTGTACATTGGCCTCCTATGTTCCTATGGTGAGAAGGAGCCTAGTGACCTTCCCCATCGTGTTGGGGTAATAAAGTCACACAAATTATATAAGCATGCTTCTCGAATTACAGCATAATGGGAACTCGTAATAAAATTCAAATTGCTTGAAAAACTTGTTGAATAAATGTTGGTTTTGCAAATTGCTTGTTATTCTTTTGAATATAAGTCCTGCCAAGTATGCTATTTTGTTATAAATCATTTTGCTTGATTTTGATAGCGTACCGTGCAATTGCATGATTGTGTCTTGATTTTCTTGATTTTAGGCAATACAAATGGAATATTGAATAAGATCGCTTCCGCACTATACACTCTGATGACAAAGATAAATCGGATATATCTCCATATTGGGTTAGTTTGTTCTTTTAAATATCTAATTTTTGAGTTATTATTTCTTATTGTATATGCAAGTGTGATAAATCCTATCGGGCCACTCAGGGACGGGCTCTTCAATCCCTTTACCACTGTCTAGGCAGTGAGATTGGGATTGGGGTAAGAACAGTTCCGTGACAACAACCTCATCCAGACTCGCCAAAACAAACAATTAGTACCAAAGTTTCAAAAGAATTAGTGGGTAGAAATGACGTCGAGGGCATCCACTGGACCCTCTTGAGAACATCACTAAGTAGGGAAGGGGTCACCTGATAATATCTTATCAATCACCCTGGAAAAAGAATTGGGCAAACCAGCTAGGAATTGATCTAGAAATTCATTTGCATTCACGTTGGACTTCGTTGATATCAACAGAGAGATGGTGATAAACTTCATATTCATCCCAAAGAGCAGCACATTGGTTGTAGTAGTCCTCCATAGAGCAATTATTGGAGTATTCTTTTTTAGCCAGGTTCTTGAAGATCTCAAACACTTTCTTCGGACTTTGTTGGTGAGAGTAGACATGTGAGAGTTGATCCCTCATGGCCTTAGCAGTCTGAGGCGAAGGAAAGATTGACTGATTTTAGGTTTTACATTCTTAACCATTCAAGTCATCACGCCGGAGTCCTTTTTAATCCACAGAGCATGGGCTTGTTTAGCTTTATCATCAGTCGAGCAGGTGCTAGGTGGTGTTGGAGCATCAGAATTGAGATGAGAATACCGCTATAACATACAAGATTTTGGGTACCAAGCCTATTTTGAAACTATAATCCATGATTCTCTTAAAATATGAGCCTATTTGTAAATTTGTCTCCCATTCTAAATATCATTTGATCATCTTGGTCGATTATCATATTATTGGATATTAGTGTGTCTCCTTTTCAATTCCTTATGTTTAAATAAGTTCATATTTACAAACTGGTCCCTCATAATATCTTCATGCATCACTTTAAATTATTTGATACTATAGTGAAATTTAGATGCTCAAATACATTGATACCACCTTCCATTTCAGTAAAACACCTACTTTGTCAACTAATGGCTTTAAAATCAATATGAAATATTAATTTGACCAAAATATATCCATTTTATATACATGGTGAATAACTAATTAGCCCTCTCAGGATCATACATACCAGGATTTAACATTTTGATAAACTAGTTTAATAGGGTCTGGACTCAGTGAAAATTTCAAAGCAAATCACTTTATCATTTAGAAGATACAAATATTTAGAAGTAATAGGTAACATATGAGAATTAATGTGTAATATTACACATATTAAATCACCCATTCTCCTTCCCCTAACAACGCCCAACGACTACCAGGAAGAAACGGTGACGTCATTCCCCTCACACACGAAACGGAAGCTTGGCCGCTATCCATCATTGAATGGTCGTTACTAGCTGCAAACTCTTTACACCCCCCATCTTGCCCTTTTCTCTCACTACCACCAACACCCTCGAAACCCTAGCCTCCTCTATGTCTTCTATCCTAACCGCACCTTCTCCTGACTAGAAACGACGATAACTCCAGTTACCAAGATCGGATCCTCGCTCTAGCACCAATTGTCTTGCCCCATTACTCGCTATTACGTTGCTCTCTTATGAATCCTATAAAATCCATCATCTCGACCCAACAGGCCGCAAATATGCCGGCATAGAAACCCGACACCTGCAACTTTGTCAACTCTTTGAAGACAACCTGTAACAACTCATGCAAACGACAACAAAGCCTCCATCCTTCTTCAATGACAGATCACGAAATAAATTCCTTCCCCTTCAGTTTTCAATTCCTCAAGCCAACAGAAGCAACACAAGCAACCAAGACCCCGTCATGGTCCATTCTTCCCCTGAACAGAAACGACAACATAGCTGCCGTCAAGTTAAACACCAACTTATGACCTGTCATGAACCAGAACGACTCCTTCTCTTATCTGCTCCTCTTCAACCACTAAAGCTCCTCGAAACCCTAGAACCAACCCTCGTCATATATAAGACATAGCACCTAGAGCAAGAAGCAAGAAAACCTAATGATAATCTACAAATCTGTAGTACCCAAAACCCCAACCCTACTGTAGATCTATGAACCAGTGTGCCAAGGCTATCTCAGCGACATGAATCATTTACAGTAGATCTGAAATTGGCCCTGCTACCTCTGCAAGAAAGAGGGTGACCTGCAACGGCTCCAATGACCATAGTCCTCACAACCAATCCGACTCCTGACTCAGGCGGAGTCCCTTCTCCTCCAACAACCAATCTACCGTCATCCTTCAATCACGAACTTCCTTCCCTCATCCAAGACTTTCTATCGTCATCTTCATCTCTTCAAAAACCAATCTTGACCTCTGCCAGGTCACCAGAGAGCCTGAGGAGTGGAGACCTCCTCCTTAGATTAGAAGAAGGGCCTGCAATCGGAGTGCACAACTAGAAGTGAAGCAGGTCGGTAACAACCAGAGCATGGTGATCTTCACTGCTGTCAACTGTACCTGAATCACCTTTGGCTTAGACCATGGAGGAAAATGCCAGATTCATTCCTCTGTGTGGGGTTTGACAAAGAGAGAGTTAGACCACCAGGAGCTATGTCAATCTGCAGATACCACCACACTAAGTATAAGTCTGAAAACTTATGCATTTTTGTGAGTTCTAGCTGTTAAAGAAAATCACACTCTATCCCTAGAAATATGAGTAATATCACCATACTTACATAGAAGGATTGTGAGAAAGAGAATAGACGCATATTACCTAATTTTGCTAATTGTAACCATGAATAAATTAAATATGAACATATAACTAAATGAAGGACCTTAATGTAGTATAATTACATGTTAAGTTACCCATAAGTACAATAAGGTGTATGTATGCATTCGCCTATCGAGGTATATGGAGCTTGAAACCCTAGACGTGTATATTTACATGTGTATGATATATATTAAACAAAATAGAATATATATCGAGTTTTGGAGAGAGAAAATATAAGGATGTTTGAACCATAAGTGGTTACTTTCTCTCAATCATCTGAACAAATAATAAATATATTGAGATACTTGTATACTTATTTGAAACCTAGGAATGAGATTATGACTAATGTATTGAGGAATTTTGGATATAAACCGTAGATATTCCTAGTAGATGTAAATGAACATCTACAATCCTAGTGACTAAATAGATTATATTATATATAAGAGAGAGAAATTTGTAGACAATTTGGAGAACTATCACATACCCGACTCTATAACCTAATTGACAATCTAGAAATGATAATTATGGGAAAAACATGGAACAAAAACCATAGATGGAAAAATCTATTCCTAAATTATTTAAATTGAACAACACTTGATCAAGGAACCAGGTAACCGATACTGACACCGTTTCGACAACTTGGAAATAGGTATTTACCATTATACCGACGGAAATATTGACAGATGCAATCCTGGTCGTCTCGACGCTAAAATGAACAAATTAATTCATAAAATTTTATAGGTGTAATCTCTACACCAAAATGCATCGTTGTGCAATAAAATTCTATAGTGTGTGGGGGGGTCCATCATGTGGGAGGTAAGGAATTTGTCATGTTTTGTTGGGATTTCGATGAAGGATTTCGATGAAAAAATGTAGGAATTAAGATATGAAATTTACTAGCAAAATCCACAGACTTTAAATACATAGAATTATGCAATAATATACAATTTACTAGCTTCTACTATGCCTCTACGACTGGATGGGTTGAATGTGTATGCAATGTCAAGGGGGTCGTGGACAGCAACAAAATCCACTTCCTTGTAGTTGGCATCTCGTATTGCTCTAGCCCTCAACCACATGTTGTAGTGAATATATATCAGATCTCTCAGCTTGTTTGCCCCCAACTTGTTCCTTCTCTTTGAGTGTATTTAATTGGAAGTGCTCCAATTTCTTTCACAACCTCCTGCAGATGTTGTTTGAGAAAGGATGTGAACAACCACTTCTCTTAGATGGGTGGCACCCGTTCCGTTGTAAACCCACCACTCACATGGATCACCCTCCTCACGGTCGACAACAACATTTGGATCACCAAAACATCCAGTGCCTTCACGAAACTATCACAACTGAAAAAATATTTAAGATGTTCAAAATCAGATGATGAAACATCAAACAAGAATCAATATGATCATGACTTCATGTAAGTTATGTAATCAATTAATTAATCAAATATATAGTTATATACCTCATCCGTTACTATAGTGCGCTCTTCTGTAGAGGTAATGAATTTGTTAATTATATCTCTCACATCATTCACTAGAGTGACATCTAAGCCCAGTTTTCGTGAGTATTGGAACCTCGAATTCAGTTAGTAAGCTATCACCAATTCTAAATAAGGAAATAAGATTTAGATTTTAGACTGAATTACAAATTTAGAAAATCAATTAGAAGAAATTATATATCAGAAGAAAGTAAATTACATACATGTTTTATGCAGTGGATGCAAAAGCATATATGTCTAACGCTTGTCTATAATTGACATGTATTATGAATTGGACCTAGGAGCTGCTTTTTTAATTATGTCCACCATTACTTGCATTGCATCATACAAGGCACTGTTGCAGCTTTGTCATCATCTACCAGCCTTAATATTTTGATAATAGGTTTCATTACTCATGTGAAATGTGGTGCCGCAATGCAACGTGCAATGCAGCGTTGAGAGAGGTCATAGGCCTTCTCCCTTTTTATTAATAAGAGAAACTGGATAATTTACATAGAGGTCCAGCAGGATATAGAAATTACAAAATAGAATAAATATGAAATATATGAACACTCCCCCCTCAAGCTGAAGTGTACACATCGTGTAGACCTAGCTTGTTGCAAAAACTCTGGAAAGTTGCTGGACTCAATGGCTTCGTAAGAACATCTGCAAATTGATCTTCAGACTTGACAAGTGGAGTCACAATAGTTCCATTCTTAATCTGGTCTCTAATAAAGTGGCAGTCAACTTCAATGTGCTTAGTACGTTCATGGAAGACTGGATTCTTAGCAATGTATATGGCCGCTTGATTGTCACATCTGAGTTCTATAGGAGACAAAATAGGAATCTTTAATTCAGAAAGTACAGATTGAACCCACTGCAACTCACAACATGCATGTGCCATTGCTCTATACTCAGCTTCCGTGCTAGACCTTACCACAACATTTTGCTTTTTGCTTTTCCAGGTAATAAGATGATTCCCCAAAAATGTGCAATATCCAGACGTAGACATCTTGTCATTCAGATTACCAGCCCAATCTGCGTCTGCATAACCAGTAAGAGACAGTGTGAATACAGGAGTCTTCGGCCTATAATAGGTGATTCCCTTACCAGGTGCACCTTTCGGATATCTCAGAATACGACAGACAGATGTCCAATGACACTGTTTTGGAGAGCTCATATGCTGACTCACCACTCCTACATCAAAAGAAATGCCAACACGTGTGATTGTCAAATATATTAATTTTCCCTCAATTTTCCTGTAATATCCTGGATCTGGATAATCAACATCATCAGTTATCTCCTTCACATGATAGTCCATAGGAGTAGACACAGGCTTGGACTCACTCATTTCAGTTTCCTGTAGTAAATCCAGCACATATTTTCTCTGAGACAAATTGGTACCTGCATGAGATCTAAGTACTTCAATGCCCAAAAAATATCTCAATTTTCCTAGATCCTTTGTGTGAAAGTGCCCCTGCAAGCCCGCTTTCACACGAGATATGCCTGTGGAATGATTACCGGTGATAACAATATCATCAACATACACAACAATAATAATAGATCCACCGGAAGAAGTAGAATAAAATAAAGAGTGATCAGTAACAGAACGAGAAAAACCCATCTTTAGCACAACATCACTGAACTTGTCAAACCAAGCTCTAGGAGATTGTTTCAATCCATAGATGGCTTTCTTCAGTCTACACACCTTCTAACACTCCCCCTAAGCAACAAAACTAGGTGGTTGCTTCATATACACCTCTTGTAGATCACCATGAAGAAAGGCATTCTTGACATCGAGCTGAAATAGAGGCCAGTCAAATGTAGTAGCTAGAGAAATAAGAATACACACAGAATTCAGACGAGCCACTGGTGAAAAGGTCTCAAAGAAATCAACCCCAAATGTCTGAGTGTACCCCTTTGCCACCAGTCTAGCTTTCAATCTCTCTACAGAACCATCTGAATTATGTGTTACTGTAAATACCCATCTGCATCCTACAACATTTTTATCTGGAGGTAAGTCAACAAGTTCCCAAGTGTTGTTCTGTAACAGAGCAGACATTTCAACATGCATAGCCTGTTTCCAGCCAATATCCTTCATAGCATCAAGATGATTTCTTGGAATGACCACAAAATCAATCCCAAGAGCAAATGAGCAAGCCTGCTGAGATAACTTGGACAAACAACGCACATTTGTAATAGGATGCTGAATAGTACAGGAACGGGTACCTTTGCGAACAGCAACGGGAACATCACGGTCAGATGGTTCTTCAGGAATCCCTTGAGTAGAGGAGGATGGGGAGGGCTCAGAGACTGGAGTTGCTACCTCCTCTGGATCTTGTCTGCCTCGTCTGCTATAAACATGTGAATATTGCTGAACTGGTGGACCATCTGCTGGATGCTCTTCCTGAATTATAGTATAGTCAGGAATGATAGGTGGCACTCTCTCACTTTGATGTGGTGGTGGCACTCTCTCATTAGCATCTGATGGTGGCACTCTCACACATAATTGCTCCCCCTTATTGGGAACACTAGAGAAATATGGAGTGGATTCATGAAAAGTCACATCTCTAGACAAAAACATGCGACGAAGACTTGGACAATAACAGTTGTACCCTTTGCTAGTGTTGGAGTACCCAAGAAAGAGAGTCCTAATTGACCTAGGAGATAACTTATCAGCCTTAGGATCAAAATTGTGGACAAAAGAAGTACAACCAAACACTAAGAGGAACAAGGAAATGTTGATCTTTGGGACGTAGGACAGAGAAAGGAGTACGCACAGAAGAAGGTTGCATGTTGATAAGAAAACAAGCAGTAAGAAGGGCGTCAGACCAAAAACGTTTAGGAACATTAGATTGAAACATGATTGTCCTGGTAATATCAAGGAGATGACGATTTTTCCTCTCTGCTACCCCATTCTACTGAGGGGTGTGAGGACAAGATGTACGATGTATCATCCCAACTAAATTACAAAAATTAGCCATAGCATTTTGAACATACTCCAAGGCATTATCAGATTGAAGAACTTTAATATTTCAATCAAATTGAACTTTTATTTCTTGATGAAAATGTTTGACAATAGATAGCACAGACTCTCGACTTTTCAACAAATAAATCCAAGTCATATGCGAGAAGTCATCCACAAAAGAGATAAAATAACGAAAACCATTATAACTATGGTCTTTTACATGACCCCAAACATCACTATGGACCAATTCAAAAGCACATGACGCCCGTTTATTGACACGACCGGGATAAGACATTCTATGATGTTTCCCCAGTTGACAGGACTGACACTCTAGAGACGATACTTGAGACAATTCTGGTTCTAACTTTCTCAGGCTCTCTAAAGAAGGATGTCCATATCTGTAGTGCCACAGTAAGGGAGAGCCACTCAACAGGACAGCTGGAGCAGGAGCAGACACTTGGCGAGGCAGACTGTCACCGTGGAAGAGGTAGAAATCACCTTTCCTAGGCCCCCACCAATCGTCCTCATACTCTTGAGATCATGTAATACAAAACAAGAAGGTCCAAAAGTTACCTTACATTTCACAGTATCAATCAACTTAGCAACAAACAAGATTAAAAGAAAAAGAAGGCACATAATGTACGGATTTAAGATCAATTCCAGGAGTCAGAGAAATAGATCCACTGGCTAACACTCTCCTCACTGAACCATCTGCTATTGTTACAGATTTGTGAGGAATATGTGAGTCAATGGAATGAAGAAGTCTCCTCATACCAGTCATATGCTGTGACGCTCCAGAGTCAACGAACCGTGATGAAGTAGAACTAGAAGCCAATAAAGAGGTAGCCTGATTACCAGTGGTGGACGCCAAGTTGGCTAAAGATGATGATCCCAAGCTCAGATGCTGAGTAGCTAGAATAAATCTATCATATTCCTCCTTGGTGAGTGTAATGCCAGAAGGACCAGAACTCAAAGCAGGAGACTCAGTAGACTCAGTAGTGGTAGCATAGTTTGCTGCTCTCACAGGTGGTGCAGCAGGTCGACCATGCTTCTTCCAGCATTTCTCAACTGTGTGTCCAGGTTTGTCACAGAAAGTGCACTTAGGGCGAGTTCCACGTCCTCGGCCCATACCTGCCCGTCCTCCTCTCACTGCAGGAGCTACAGAAGCATGAGAATCTCCCTGAGATGAGACTACGGTAGGATCAATAGGTTCAAAATTTGCCTATAAAATCCTTGAATAGGCCTCTTCCAAGCTGGGAAGTTTATCAGAAGCTAAGATAACACTGCGGGTTGAACTGCACGAAGAACTCAGACCAGACAAGAATTTTGTTGTAATCAAGTCATCTCTGTCTTTGACTTGCTCCTGGACAGTTACTGGATGGTAGAAACTCAGCTCTTGTACAATATCTTGAATCACTCCAAAGTATTCTTCTAAAGGTCTATCTCCCTATCGTTCTGCAAACAGGCGATCATATATCATGAATTGCGAAGCACATTCTTCTCTTGAGAATAATGTTTCTTCACTGCATCCCAGATATCTTTGGCAGTAGTGTAGAACATGAACCTCGAGGCAATCCCAAGTTCCATGCTCCCCCACAACCAGGTCTTCACCAGACTGTTATGACGCTTCCATTCAGCATAGCCTTTGTCAGTAAGTGCAAGAGGATCAGAATCAACGTGTCTCGCCTTGTCGCGTGACTCCAATACAGTATGGACAACATTCATCCATAAGAGATAATTCTTCCCGTTCAGCTTCATGGAGAGGATAGGTGACATCTCACTGTAGATGGTAGATGCATTAGTGTCCTCCATGATTTGATGAGAAGAAGAGTGACGGATTGATACACGTCACAAGAAGAAATGGGTGACAGGGAGATACATGTTACATCACAAGATCAGATGTGTATCTGACGCATCCACAACCCCCAACTAAAATTCCCTAATCACACATGGAGGAGATGTGATTAGGAATTTCTTACGTACCGACGGACCCTCCAGTTTGGGATTTAGAAATCCGTTGGATCAACCGAAGGACACGACGATCCGGAGATAGAAGAGAAGGGGGTACGGCGGCTACGACGCCTGGCCTAGGAGACGGCTACTCGCCCGCTTTGGGCCGGCGGCGCGGCGGCCAAGGAAGGCTAGCGACGTGCTCTGTTCATGCAGAAATTACTGTTCACTCCGTCATATTGTTCACGTCGGAGATATTGTTCACCGCCGGAATTACTGTTCACCACCGGAGTTACTGTTCACGCTGTCGGCCGGGGAAGGCTGGAGGCCGGCCGACAGGCGGCGGCGCTGGGTTGTGACGACTGGGTACGGTTAGGTTAGGAACCTTGCTCTGGTACCATGTGAAATGTGGTGCCGCAATGCAACGTGCAATGCAGTGTTGAGAGAGGCCATAGGCCTTCTCCCTTTTTATTAATAAGAGAAACTAGATAATTTACATAGAGGTCCAGCATGATATAGAAATTACAAAATAGAATAAATATGAAATATATTAACTATTCACAACACCTTTGTAACCTTATTCCAAAAAGCCTAACTGACAATTAGTTTTCCAATCCTTCTACCAATCGGGGTGTTGTTCTCCTTCATTGAGGTCCACTCCACACCATTGAAGAGCCTCCCTAGTCCATCCCTTTTGGACTTAATGAATTCAAGGCCAAGTAATTTAATGCAAATCTAGTCACCCTTGGTCTAATTAGATCACTTTCGTAGTACTTAGGCCACCTCATTGCATTTAACAAGAAGGAATGGTTGTAGATGAAACCTGTGATCAACCTACCATCAATTGTCATGGATTTGATGTAATCAATTGTGCCCACAATCAGATCTATGCAATGGGAAGCATATGGTGTCCAGTAGACTAGATTCTCTTCATTCAACTATCACTGGTCTTCTTGAAGTTAGAGCCATTATCAGTCACTATCTGCATCACATTCTCAACCCCTACCTGCTTGATGTATGTTTTCATTAGCTTCTTGATGTACTTATAATTCCTAACTTCACCAGAAGCATCAAAAGAGTCTAGAAAAACATTCGATCCACGGCAATGTGCAAGAAAGTTAATAATTTGCTTTCTGTTTCCACTAGTCCACCCATCACACATGAGTGTGAAGCCATATTCAGACCACAATTGTTTCTGGTCTGAAATACATGCCTATAGATCTTTCTTCTCTTGGGGAAGATGCTTGTTCATCAATTCACATGCAGTGGGGGCTTTGATGCCCCTACCAGACTCCCCTATCACATCTACCATGTGTTGGAGATGGGGTTTAATTTTCAACGTGCGCGGGTATACTATGAGCAAAGAAGAACTTACGCACTGCCTTGCCAACCTTCTCTTTTGCACCAGTAAACATTGATTTTAGTTTTTTTTGGCCTAGCATCAGGCTTCCTAACCCCTATCTCATCAAAATGCTTCAATCTCGCATTAGTAGAATGGAAAAGTGTATCAATGGTGCTTTTCTTTCTTTTATGTTGAGCATGTTGTTTGTTACAACCCCAACTTTTGGGTTCATTTGGTGAGAAATGTGATTTCTCATATTAAAGATATTTGAACAAATAAAGATATAATTTGTTTCGAATAAATGGATTTCGTTTACAATAACCTTGATGATTGTTTTGTGGGCTTTATTGGCTATTGGGCCCAATAACAAGGAAAAGACAAAAGGAATTCCATTGTTAATATGAAATGGAGAAAAGAAAGATGTAGAAACCTCTAGAAGGCAAAAGTATATAATCCAAAGTTGGATTTCGTGCCTCTTGGGTTCCTTGGGTTCCAAAGAGTCCAAAGTTGCAAAGAAAAGCAATAAGAAAAGAAAAGATCAATTAAATATTTCTTTATTAAGAAAGAAATTGAAAACAATGATAAAATGTGGAAAACAAGTGGAAAGAGGCATAATTGAGTTATCCTTGGTGGATTTTCGTATCCAAAGGATTCCTAATGTTAAATGGAATGCCAATGAGGAAAATAAAAAGAAAGATAAAGAGAAATCCTCAAAAAGAGATATTTTAATAAGAAATAAACAAGATAATGAGGAAATAATAGATATAGATGCATCTAGAAGGATAATAAGTATTCTTAAAAAGGAATTTTGAAATATTTGAGTTTCTTGGGGTCCAAGGAGCCCCAATAGAGAAGAAAGAAAGAGAAAATACCAATAATAGAAAATAAGAGAATAATATGATGTTGAATTAATGAATTTTATGGTATTGTTAAAGAAGTGGTATTTTCTACTTAAGGAAAACTTAATTCCGTGCCAATGGGTTAAAAGTCAAGCAATAAAGAGAATAAGTGAGAGGAATTTCGAATTCCTAATATCTAAAGAACAAAGTATATTTAAAGGGTTAATGAAGAGAGAGAAGTTGCTTCTTAACTAAGGAAAATATGTTTCCTTTTGGGAAAAGGACTTGAGTCCTCGTGGATGCACATCCTAGGGTGCGAATACCCACCCTTCTATATAGGGTAGAGCCCTGTTTCGAACCCAAGAGAGAGAGAGAGAGAGATCCCACGCTCTCCTTGTACAAACCCTAGTCGAGAGTAGGGTTCTATCCCTAGAGCAACGGAGGTTTGTTTGGGGGTCTTGATGGAGGAAGGAAGCCTCCACGACAACCTAGGAGGCATTGGAGATCAAACCCGCGCTCCTGTCTTCAAGCAATTCCATCCGTAGGACTGCAAACTGCTGCAAACGCAGCAGCAACCGCGGCCTGTTTCTCACTCGAGAATGGCCATAGTGGTCGCGACTTGGGGGTGCCATGTGTGCGCCAAGCTGCTGCGAGGTTGGGGCGGCCATGGGCGGTAACCCTCGAGCCTTAGGGGAGGAGAAGGAAGGACCGCAGGCGGCTACAGGAGGCGACCAAGCTAGGGTCGCGAGGAAGAAGATGATCCAGGGACGTTTGACATCTTTGCCCCTCCGTGCTACACAACGTCGACCACTTAACCAAGGGCAGAACGGTCTTTTCGAAATGTTTCCAAACCCGCAACGTTGATGGAAACGGCTACGTGGCATTCATGGATTGGTCCAAAAAGGTAACTTTTGCAAAATTCATAACTAATTAACGGTAGCTTGGATGGATGTGCGTTATATATGAATTTTGATCAGGAGAACTCAAGGAATGCAATAAAAATATTTTTGAAGCCTAATTCTGATTGCAATTTGAAAAGTAGTGTAATTTATCAACTGTAATGAATTAAAGATTAAGAAATCCTATTTAGAGATGATTAATGCATCTAGTAGGGTTTAATGGATGATTATAGTTGATAGGAACCTGTTAATTGTAAAAAGGTATATTGAAAACAAAAAGGATGAACTTTGCACGTAATTGGTTTAATGTAGAGTTTCCTGTGCATAAATATACTTTAATGGGCCTTGAAACCCTAATATTAGTAAATGTGACTCATAATGGTTTTAATTATCCAAAATCGTGAATAAAGTTGAGATATGATAATTCCGAGCTATTTCAAGTATAAGAGTTCCTAATTGTGGACAAATACCCTTAATGTAGTAATTAGGGTTTTCTAATGGATAAAGGTAGAATTAATGACAAATGGAGTTCATATGTGAATTAGACCATAATGAACTATGAATTGATGATAAATGAGCATAATGATCTTGTCATGGATTAAAAGGATAAAAATGGTAGTTTTAATAGGCTTAATGGGCTTAATTGATGGATAATGATGCCTTTAATCCGAAAATAAGGTTATATGTTGTTAAAAGGTAACCTTAATATCTTTTGAGAAGAATGGATGAGATAATTAGGGTTTGTGAGTAATTGTATTAAATTAGGGTTTAAAATAGTGAGAGATGAAAGGAAACCCTAATTGCAATGGAAACCCTAAAAGTAGACTAGAAACCCTAGGAAGCGAGCTAGGTTTAATAGATCTTGATGACATGAGTAATAAAAAGGAAATTGTACGATTATTTCAGGATCTTGTTATGTGTGCTTGCTTGCTTGGATTTCTTACTTGCATGGATTAATCTGTCTCAAATCAGCCTAACAAGTATGTGGTTACGCTTATGATTATTCTGAATTAGTTTTCCGAGGATTTTATCGATGTTTCCATTGTGGCTTGAATTAAACTGTTGGATGAATTTAATTCATGCAAACTATAATGTGGATATGACTATCACCTAAGATATGTGCCTACTAACTCAGATCCTAGTCCCCTCTGTAGCTTGATAGACTGACCTAGTACATGGCTACCTATTGGGTAGGTCCATCGGGTCATTGAATGACTTAGTACATGGTTACCAATGGGGTAGGAGACCATCAAGTCACCATGAGTCAGGGATTGGACTACCTTTGGGTAGGGCCATGCGACTCTATAACCCTAAGTATTGGCTACCTGTGTGGTAGGGCCATGGGGGTAAGGATCTACCATAGAGAGAGATAGTATCCAAGTCCACTGCAGGGACAACACAGAGATAGGGGATAGGTAAGGATTGAGTAGTATTGCTTAAGACATAATCTTGGCTGTTAAATGATAATTGGTTGATTACTTTGTTATCATAGTTGTACAATTATTGTTTCCCCCACATACCAGCTTTATGCTGACCGACATTTTGTTTGTCGGCGCTTTAGGTTCAAGTGAAAAGAACAAACAGTAAAGTGGCATATGTAGAATTAAATATGAAGTAAAGTTCAAAGGAGGATCAGTTAGAATAGACTCCAGATGTGGATAGAAATAGATATCCAAGTTTTTGAAAAAGGTATGCAAAGTTAATTTTATTACATCCTTTCAGTTTTGTTCAGTAGAATTTGATAATTATTATTGATTATTTGTCGAACCTTCGATCCAGAAATTGGGATACGGCTCTGACCTCTTGGTCTCCCTTAATTGGGGGTTACTGGGAGGCGGGGTCGTTACATTGTTCTTCATCATCATCTAGGTCAACAATAGGAACATGTGTAGCCCCACTGCCTCCACCTGCACCAGATGGCCCATATCTCCTTATAAGTCGAGATGCCTCCTCCCTATCCCAATCAATTTTGTGAGTCTCTGAGAGAAAGCCGATACATATAACGTGTATAAATCGTATCACACCCTGGAGGATATACAATATCATCATCTGATTCAGCACAAGAACTTGTGGCCCTAACATCGAAGATTGTATCTGTGTAAGCCTTTTCAACCTGCTTCAACTTGTGTTGTTTTTGTCTCTTTGCACCCGTCAGCTTCTTGAAGTCATCCTTAACACTTAGGGGGCACTTCTGGCACATTGCCACATTTTTATCACCACCAATAATGTGACGCTTGAATCTAATAATCCCCCTCTACCAAATGTTTTCTTATAGTAGTTGCAGAAAATCTTGCTCTTATTCCCAAGAACAGGCGTGCAGTGACCATGCGAAATCCACATCCTTTGTTGCAGCATGACCAACCCCAACACCCTCATCGTGACTTGAAGACAAAGACATTTTCTCAAAAGTCAAAAGTCATTACTCAAAAAGACAAAGACAAACAAGAAAAACAAATGATGTATTAGCAACTAAACATTTAGCCAAAAGTACTGCAAATGTACATTGTATAATACTAATATCAAATAAAATAAGCCATTAAGCGAACAAAATAGATTTGTTTTATGTATCATAGAATAAAAAACAATGTTCTAAATGTATTATACCTTTATGTAATTATAGAATCAGTTTTTTTTTCAGATTTTTATTATGAAGAAAAAAATATTTTAAAAATAAATGAAGTCTGAAATTATTTTGAACATTCTAAAATATGATATTTACTTATTAGAAAGACAAGTCATGTTTCCAAATACTAATTTCATCTTATACAACATTAACACGAACAATTTTACAAAAAAAATTGCTTCTTTTATTTTCAGCATTTTTAATAAACGAAAAAACAATATATATAAATATTTGGAGTATGTTTTTGTTTATATATGTTCATGTTAGTCTTTAATAGAACTTCTTCAACTAAACCTAAATTAAATACCTATTATTAATAGTACTAATTGTATTATTACTATTAATTAGTGAAATTACATGGTAATGTTAATTATTAGTGTGCTAATTAGGTAGATCTAGTGATAAATTAGTAGATCTATATAATATAATCATAGATCTAGTGATAAATAGCATTAATCATAAGTATCTTGGAGTAGATCTAGGATTTGGGGGTATTCAGTGAATTTTTTCGGTGAGAATAGAAGGAAATAGAAAGGGGAGGGGTTGGAAATGGTGGGAAATGCAAGAAATTAAGTATCAAAACTTGATTAAGGCTGATTTGAGCTCCAATATCAAAAATTGCCAAAATCGCCAGGCTTTTCCTCTACAAACAGAAACAACAACACACACTCGCAAATGACGGTGTATGTGGTAGTATACCGCCCATATCGCCCTGTATGGGTGGGCAAGTGGTGCATTTCGCACCGGTACCCCGAATATTTGGCGATGTTGGCGGTAAGTCCACCGAAATGTCGGTATTTGCGATCCTAACGGTAAGTTTGCCTGTATCTGTGCCGGTTCCCGTCGCTATCGGCCGACCAAATACCGACAATATCTCATTCCTTGCACTTGATTCCAAGCCATATCGTGAAAAATATATCTCTAAATTTGTAGATCTCTCTCTTGATTGTCCCTTAGAATCAATACTTGGAATTTTTACAATTTGGATACTTTCAATTCAAAGGTCAAAATTTTTATTACTTTTGGTAAGTTTTTCTCTCTTGAAAGCATGCAAAATAGATAGGTTGGTTGGCATATATTGTTTTTGTGAAACAACCTGCTTCCCGGTCGATACCATCGACAGGAGGTCGATGGTATCAAGATAGTCACAGTGACAGACATCATTCTGTCGATACCATCGACATCCATGTCGATGGTATCGAGATTATCACAGCTACCGGACAACAGTCCGTCGATACCATCGACATCTATGTCGATCGTATCAACAGAACGTCAGAGGCGGAAACCGACGATCTGCGTCATGTCACTATTTTTATTATACCTGTTGTTTTATTGTTTTTCTAGGTTTTACTCCTTTGTACCACCTTGTATCTTATCCTAATATATAAAAAGGAGTGAGACGGCTATTGCCCTCACACACAAGAGTTGCACCTTGCAACCGCCAATGTTGTTTGTCTTCCTTCTCTCTCGTTAACATGGTATCAGAGCAAGGTTTGCTCTAGGCCGCCGTCTCTCTCCACCGCCCGCCGTCTCTTCCTACTTATTCCTTCTTGCCCGCCGGATCTTCCCCTTCCTTCCTCCGGATCTTCTCACCGCGACACCGACAACAGTAGCTACGGCTGAGCCGCCGCACGGCGTGCAGCTGTAATCCGCCGCCTTGAGGATCTTCGGGTAATCCAACGGCGATCTAAAATCTAAACCAGAAGACTAGTCTCTCTACAGTTATTCTCCTAGTCACACATCCTCCATGTGTGATTAGGAAAATCATCCAGAGGTTGTGAATGCGTCAGTAACGCATTTCTCTTTGTTTCTTGGGTGACGTGTATCTCTCCGTCACCTCAGTCTTCCTTGTGGCGTGTATCAATCCGTCACACAGTCCCGTTCTATAATGGGGGATATCAAGACACCTATGATCTACAACAAGGTGTCACCTATCACCTCCATCAAGCTCGACGGGAAGAATTTTCTTCTATGGATGAATGTCGTCCACACTGTCCTGGAGTCTCGTGACAAGGCGGGACATGTTGACTCAGGTCCTCTGGCCTCTACTGACAAAGGATATGCTGAATGGAAGTGTCATGATAGTCTGGTAAAGACTTGGTTGTAGAACAGCATGGAACCTACTATTGCGGCAAGGTTCATGTTCTATTCAACAGCTAAGGAGATATGGGACGCAGTGAAGCAGCATTATTCTCAAGAAAAAAATGCGCTTCGCCAATTCATGATCTATGATCGTTTGTTTGCTGAGAGGCAGGATGACAAATCTCTTGAGTACTTTGGAGCTATTCAGGCACTTTCTCAAAAACTGAGCTATTATCATCCAGTAACTGTCGTTGAACAGATCAAGGACAGAGACGATCTAGTTACGGCAAAAATTTTATCCGGGCTTAACCCTTCTTGCGGATCCGCCCAGAATGTCATTTTGGCTTCTGATAAATTACCCGGTTTTGTGGAAGCCTATTCAAGAATACAACAATCCATCTTTGAGTCCAAGTCTGCTACCCCTGATCCTGTTATATCTTCTGGGGAGTCTCATGCATCCGTAGCTGCTGCAGTGCGAGGGGGACGCACTGGTATGGGCCGAGGACGTGGGACACGTCCTAAGTGCACCTTCTGTGACAAATTGGGACATACAATGGAGAAGTGCTGGAAGAAACATGGGAGACCTGCTACACCAACTGTGGGGACAGCTCATTATGCCACTACTACAGATTCCTCGTCTTCTTCTGTTGTGGGACCTACTTCTGGAACGGGTATCACTCTTACTCAGGAGGAGTATGATCAATTTATTCAGGCTACACAACACATGAGTATGGGATCATAATCATCGTCGTCAGCAAACCTGGCATCTACTGCGGGTAATCAGGCTACATCCCTCATTGCTTCTGGCTCTACATCATCTTGGGTGGTTGATTCTGGCGCGTCACAGCACATGACTGGTATGAGGAGATTGCTCCACTCTATTGACTCGTATATCCCTCACAAATCTGTTACACTGGCAGATGGTTCAGTGAGGAGAGTGTTAGCTAGTGGATCTGTCCCTCTAACACCCAAGATTGATCTCAAATCTGTACACTTTGTGCCTGAATTTCCTTTAAATCTTCTTTCTGTTGCAAAACTGATTGACACTGTAAAATGTACGGTAACATTTGGTCCTTCTTGTTTTGTATTACAGGATCTCAAGAGTATGAGGACGATTGGTGGGGGACCTAGGAAAGGTGATCTCTACCTTTTCCATGGTGACAGACTGTCTCGCCAAGTATCTGCTCCTGCTCCATCCGTCCTGTTGAGTGGTTCCCCCTTACTATGGCATTGCAGATATGGACATCCTTCCTTAGAAAGCCTGCGCAAGTTGGAACCAGAGTTGTCTCAACTGTCATCTTTAGAGTGTCAGTCATGTCAGCTGGGAAAGAATCATAGGTTATCTTATCCCAGTCGTGTCAATAAACGTGCTTCTTGCCCTTTTGAGTTAGTCCATAGTGATGTGTGGGGTCCTGTCAAAGACCAGAGTTATAATGGTTTTCATTACTTTATTTCCTTTGTGGATGATTTTTCTCGAATGACATGGATCTATCTTCTCAAAAGTCGACAGTCTGTACTATCTATTGTGAAACATTTCCACACTGAAATAAAAGTCCAGTTTGACTGCAATATAAAAATTCTTCAATCTGATAATGCTTTAGAGTATGTCCAAAAGGCTATGTCTGATTTTTGCAGTTCTGTAGGTATGATCCATCGCACATCGTGTCCTTACACCCCTCAGCAGAATGGGGTGGTTGAGCGGAAAAATCGCCATCTTCTTGATATTGCTCGATCTATTATGTTCCAATCCAATGTACCTAAGAAATTCTGGTCTGAAGCTCTTTTAACTACTTGCTTATTAATTAATAGACAACCATCCTTGGTTCTTAAAGGACAGACTCCCTTCTCTGTCTTACGACCCACAGACAAGCCTGTTTCTCTTCCCCTTAGAGTGTTTGGTTGAACTTCCTTTGTCCATCATGTTGACCCTAAAGCTGACAAGCTTTCTCCTAGGTCTGTTAAAACCTTGTTCCTTGGCTACTCTAGTACTAGCAAAGGATACAAGTGTTACTGTCCTAGTCTTCGTCGGATGTTTGTGCCTAGGGATGTTATCTTCCATGAGACCACTCCATACTTCTCTGATGCTATAAGTAAGGGGGAGCAATTGAGAGAGGGAGTGCCACCAGTTATTTAGAGTGATAGAGTGGCACCATCTGTGCAGAGTGAGGGAGAGCCACCCGTCATCCCTAATTATACTTTTATTCCGGATGAGCAAGCAACAGACATGCCTGTTATTGAGCATTACCCACATGTTTATAGTGGGCGAGGCAGACCAGAACCAGAAATGGTAGCGACACCAGTCTCTGAGCCTTCATCTTCGTCTTCTACTCATGGGATTCCTGGAGAAGCATCAGATCTTGACCTTCCTATTGCTGTTAGGAAAGATACTCGTTCTTGTACTATTAGACATCCTATTACAAATGTGTGTTGTCTGTCCCACTCAAGGTTGTCAAGGCGGCTAGGCGGTCAGCATTTCCCAAGCGGCGCCTAGCCCGCCTAGGCTGTTCTGGGCGTTTTTTATATTTTGTATCTTTTTCAGTATGTTAATTTGATTCTTATTATACATATATACTACATATAATACCATATTGGAAACATAAAAAGAGGGCAGAATGAGTTTATGACAGCAATAGCAGGAGATGGGAATAGGAAGAAAAAGCAGAAGTAATATCAACAAGCCTGCAACAACAATTAGAGCAGGAGACTTAGAAAAGAAAGCAGGGAAAAAGGGTGGCAGAATGAGGCTATGACAGAAGTAGCAGGAGATGGGAATAGGAAGGAAAAAGGGAAGTAATATCAACAAGCTTGCAACAACAATTGGAGCAGGAGATGTAGAAAAGAATAAAAGAAAACAGGGAAAAAAGGGCGGGATGAGGTTGTAACTCAATAGAGAGGAAATGGAGGATGGGAAACAAAACAAAAGAAATATAAACAACAACAGCAACATCACGAGGAATAGGTGATGTAAAAGAGGAAAGTAGAAAGTACAACATCATCAACATTACGAAGCATAGGTGATGTAAAAGAGGATTTGAAGAAAACAGAATAAAAAAAACACAGCAGTAGTAGGATTTCGGAGTAGGAGGGGATATAGGAGGAATAACTCAAAAAAAAACACAGCAGCAGTAGGATTAAGGACTAAAATGCAGGAGAAAGGATAAAAAAAGAAAAGAAAAAGAAGCAAGAACAACAAACATATGAGGAAGTGATTTTATGACTTACCAATTTGGCCCAAATCAAACATGTTTTCCCTAATTTTCCAAAATTTGGCCTGATTTTGCCTAAATCAGACCTATTTCTGCCATAAATTGACTCAAGCTAATCTAATTCGACCAAATCCAGACTTGATTCATGCTAATTTATCCTTTAAATGACTTAATTTAGGCTTAAAAGGCCTTAGACACCCATATAATGCACATACTAGGCTGGGCGCCTAGTTTGAGCAGCCTTGCCTAGCGCCTAGGACGCCTAGGGGCCGCCTAGGCGGGCGCCTTGACAACACTGCGACATTTGCTATTGGGATTGATTATGTTGATATACCAAGGAATCACTATGATGCTATGAAGGACAGTGGCTGGAAACAGGCAATGCAGATTGAAATGTCAGCTCTTTTGCATAATGACACATGGGATCTTGTTGCACTACCTACAGGGAAGAAAGTTGTGGGTTGCCGATGGGTCTTCACCATCAAACATAATCCGGATGGATCTGTTGAGAGGTTGAAGGCCAGATTGGTGGCAAAAGGCTACACACAGACCTATGGAGTTGATTTCTTTGAGACTTTTTCTCCAGTAGCTCGTCTAAATTTTGTGTGAATTATTATTTCTTTGGCTACTACTTTTGATTGGCCCCTATTTCAGCTTGATGTTAAGAATGCCTTTCTACATGGTGACCTCCAGGAAGAGGTATATATGGAGCAACCTCTTGGGTTTGTTGCTCAGGGGGAGTGTCAGAAGGTTTGTAAATTGAAGAAAGCCATATATGGTTTGAAACAGTCTCCTCGAGCGTGGTTTGCCAAGTTCAGTGAGGTTGTACTCCAGATGGGCTTTTCTCACTCTATGACTGATCACTCCTTATTCTACTCTAACTCTTCAGGTGGTTCTATCATTATGGCAGTATATGTTGATGACATAGTCATTAGTGGGAGTGATTCTGCAGGCATATCTCGTGTGAAGGAAGGGTTGCAGCGACACTTCCAAACGAAGGATCTGGGTAAACTAAGATATTTTCTAGGCATTGAGGTGCTTAGATCTAATGCAGGTGTCAATCTATCTCAGAGGAAATATGTGCTGGACTTACTACAGGAGACAGGCATGACTGGATCTAAACCGGTATCTACTCCTATGGATTATCACACCAAGGAGACGGTTGATGATGTTGAGTACTCAGATCCAGGATATTACAGGAGAATAGTTGGCAAGCTAATATATCTGACTGTTACACGACCTGACATTTCCTTTGTTGTAGGAGTTGTGAGTCAACATATGCACTCACCACGACAGTCACACTGGACAGCAGTTTTCCGGATTCTGAGATATCTGAAGAGTGTTCCAGGTAAAGGGATCACATATTCCAAACCCAAGGTGTCTCCATCTACTTTGACTCTCACTAGGTACTCAGATGCAGATTGGGCTGGTGATCATATTGATAGAAGATCTACATCAGGCTATTGTACTTTCCTAGGTGACCATTTGATTACTTGGAAAAGCAAAAAGCAGAATGTGGTAGCCAGATCTAGTACTGAGGCTGAATACCGTGCTATGGCCCATGCATGTTGTAAACTACAATGGGTCAAATCCATTCTCTCTGAGTTAAAAATCACTATTATGCCTTCTATGGAGCTCAAGTGTGACAACCAGTCTGCTATACATATTGCCAGGAATCCTATCTTTCATGAGCGTACAAAGCATATAGAAGTTGATTGCCATTTTATTCGTGATCAAATTGTAAAGTGGAGAAGTGTTGTTTATTGGATAATTTCAACAGTGTACATCGTAGTCTCTTATATAACAACTAGAGACAGAGACTGGTTAAGAAGCAGCCCATATGGGACTAAACAACATAAGAAACAACATAAGTAAAGCACATGCTAAGCACATGACGCTCAAGACAACACATATCTCTATACTCCCCCTCAAGCTGGAGCGTAGATGTCAAAGAGGCCCAGCTTGTCAGTCAATGTCTGGAAGCGAGTCTTGGGTAGCACTTTGGTGAAGATATCTGCAAGTTGTTTCTCCGTGCTGATATATGGAGTGTGAATCTGTCCGGACATAACTTTCTCCCGTACAAAGTGGCAGTCGACTTCTATATGTTTCGTTCTTTCATGGAAAGTAGGGTTGCTCGCAATAAAAATCGATGCCTTATTGTCACAGAACATAGGAATGGGGCTAGTCGGAGAGATGTCAAATTCTTTCAGAAGGCTTCGGACCCACAGAAGCTCACATGTAGTATGAGCCATTGCTCTGTATTCTGCTTCAGCACTGGATCGTGCAACAACTGTTTGCTTCTTACTGCGCCATGTAACCAGATTGCCCCCTACAAACGTACAGTACCCAGAGGTGGATTTTCTATCAGATCGACTGCCTGCATAATCGGAGTCAGAAAATCCAGATAGATTACAATGCCCATGCTTCTTGTATAATAGTCCTTTCCCAGGAGCACTTTTGAGATATCGAAGAATATGACAGATAGCATCCCAGTGACATTGTCGAGGTTTGTCAAGGTACCGACTAACAAACCCAACAGCAGCAGCTAAATCAGCTCTAGTGACAGTCAGGTAGATAAGCTTGCCTACTAATCTCCTGAACTGGTGTCGATCAGCATATGGGGGAGAAGAGTCACTATCCCAATCCATATTGGGATCCAGAGGTGTGTTAGCTGGCTTACAGCCTAACATGCCTGTTTCATTCAGCAAATCCAGAACATATTTCCGTTGTGATAAGCACAATCCTGCAGAAGATCTAGCAACCTCAATGCCCAGAAAATATCGGAATTTACCAAGATCCTTCGTGATAAAATGTTGTGCTAGGTAGTTTTTGGTTGCTTGAATCCCTGCACTATCACTGCCAGATAAGATAATGTCATCTACATACACAATGAGAATAACAAGCCCTGATGTGGTTTTTCTGATAAAAACCGAGTGATCTGCCTGTGATCGGCGAAAGCCAAAAGAGAGTAAGATTTTACTTAGTTTATCAAACCAAGCTCTTGGACTTTGCTTTAAGCCATAAATTGCCTTGCGAAGTTTACAGATTTTTGAAGCAGACTCCCCCTGAGCAACAAATCCGGGAGGTTGCTCCATGTAGACATCTTCCTGTAGATCGCCATATAAAAAGGCATTTTTCACATCCAGCTGAAAAAGAGGCCAGTCTTTATTGATAGCAACAGAAATCAGAATACGAACAGAATTGAGACGAGCAACTGGAGAAAAGGTTTCAAAATAATCGACACCATAAGTCTGGGTATATCCTTTTGCCACGAGTCGAGCTTTTAGATGCTCAATGGTACCATCGGGCTGATATTTAATAGTGAAGATCCAGCGACAACCTACTGGATGGCAAGAAGACGGTTGATCAACCAGATCCCAGGTATGTTGGTCAGTCAGAGCTTGCGTTTCCTGTTCCATAGCATGTTTCCAGGCAGGATGACAGAGCGCCTCCTTCGCATTTTTAGGAATAGTCACAGCAGATATAGCAGATGTGAAACAGGCAAAGTCATTACTGAGATTGGCAGATGAGCAGAAGCAACTAATAGGATGCTGAGTGCAAGAACGAACACCCTTCCGTAAACTGATAGGAATATCCAGGTCAGAAGGTACCTCAGTCGATGGTGGATCATCCGCAGACGAAGGAATTGGTTCGGCCGGGGCAGTGGCAGGCTTCGAGCGGCGCTTGTAGACCTGTAGAGGGCGTTCAGAAGGTACCGCAGCAGGAGGTGGATCATCTACTAAAGGTAGAGGAGTGGGAACCAAAATATCAGGAGTCACTTGTTTCCCCGGGGCAGAGTAATAGGGCAAGTGTTCAAAAAATATCACATCCGCACTAACATACCAATGTTTTGTAATAGGATCAAAACAACGGTAGCCTTTCTGAGTGCGAGAGTACCCAAAAAAAACACACTTCACAGATCGAGCATCCAACTTAGTGATACCGGGGCGAAAATTTTTCACAAAACAAGTACACCCAAATATACGAGGTGGCACAGAGAACAAAGGTTTATCAGGAAATAAAAGGGCATACGGAACCTTATTTTTCAAAACAGATGACGGCATGCGATTGATAAGATAGCAAGCCGTAGACACAACATCAGGCCAAAAACAGTGAGGAACTTTATAATGAAAGAGGAGGGTGCGAGCAACCTCAAGAAGGTGGCGGTTCTTCCGTTCAGCTACACCATTTTGTTGTGGTGTATAAGGGCAAGTGGTCTGGTGGAGAGTCCCTTGGGACACACAAAAAGAAGTAACAGCTTGTTGCATAAACTCAAGAGCATTGTCAGTGCGAAGAATTTTAATAGGTTGACCAAATTGGGTTTTAATTTCAGCAAAGAAAGTACGAATGCAATCAAGCACAGTATTGCGACCTTTGAGAAGAAACAGCCAAGTGGTACGAGAATGATCATCAATAAAAGTCAAAAAATACTTCACACCAGAAATACTAGGCACAGAACAAGGTCCCCAAATATCCGCATGTACTAATTCAAAAAGTGCTTTAGAAGAAATAACTTTTTTAGCAGGAAAAACAGAACGAGAATGTTTGCCCATAACACATGTTTCATAGGAAAAAGTATTTTCAGATATATGTGGATAAAGAAATTTCAGTTTCGCAGCCGATGGATGTCCAAGCCGAACATGCAACTGTAGACCTGACACAGAGGTGGAGATCATCGCCTTTGAAATAGGTGGCCCATCCAGGTAGTACAGCCCGTCTGGTCCTTCACGGCCCGAACCAATCTTCGTCTTCGTGCGGATATCCTTCACAATACAACCAGAGGGATCAAATTTGACAGAGCAGTGTAGTTGTTTAATCATTTTGCTGACTGAAAGTAAATTCACAGGAAATTTTGGAATGTATAAAACAGAATTGAGATTCATCTTTTGTGACAAAGGAACTGTGCCAGTGCCGTGAACAGCAGTTTTCGAGCCATTTGCAACAGTAACAGAAGATATCGGAGATGTGGAACTAAGTTTTGAAAATAAATGACGTGCACCAGTCATATGAGTGGAAGCACCGGAGTCGATGCACCATTGTTTGTTACCAGAAGACGAAGAGGTGAGCATGGCAGACGAGCTGGATGCAGAGGGCAGTTGTGCAAGACGTTCTTGAAACATCTTCTCGAACTCTGAGCGAAGCCAATCAGTATTAGGTGGTGCAGGTGTCGAATCGGTAGGAGAATCAGTCACAGCAGCATCATCAGCAGTTTGGTTCGCCCAAGCAGGTTTCCCGTGCTTTATCCAGCAGCGGTCCTCATTGTGATTGTCACGGCCACACTAGTTGCAGTGACGTGGTCCTTGAGACAGACCTCGACCCGGAGTAGAAGAGCCTCGGCCACCAGCAGGAGGAGGTCGACCACCACGACCGCGACCACGGCCACGGCCACGAGTAGAATCAGAAGAGCGCGCAACAAGCGCAGGATGCTGAGGAGCAGGTGCGGGAGTCAGAGAAGGCAGTCTCTGAACTCTTTTGAGGACATCACAAACAGTGGGTAGCGGATCACTTGATAGAATTTGATCAATAACCCCCGAGAAGGAGGCAGGAAGGGCAGCGAGAAAGTGCACAAGTTGAAGCTCATTTCGTTGTTTCTGGGCAATCTTGATATCAGCAGTAAGAGGATGATACAACTCATATTCATTCCATAAAGCAGAACATTGATTATAAAAATCATCAATAGATGTGTCAGTAGAGAACTCCTTTTTGGCAAGTTGTTTGAAAATTTCAAAGACCCGCTTTGGATTCTCCTGATGAGAGTACACATGTGCCAAATGATCCCACATCGCCTTGGCATCATGGTGGCAGAGAAGAGATTGACTGATCCGGGGCTCAGAGCTGTTGAGGAGCCAAGACATGACGCCTGAATCATCTTTGGACCACTGGATGTAGCTTTGTTTAGTTTTATCATCGGAATCCGCCGTAGGAGCATCAGGAGGGTCGGCCGTCAGATGGTGATATCGGCCCTGCGCCTTGACATAAAGAACAAACGACGCCGACCAAAGATGGTAATTGGACCCGCCGTCGAGTTTCACCGTAGTGACACACAGAGATCTGGGGGGTTCAGAGTAAGCCATAGCAGATGATGATGACGCTTTAGAAGCAGTACAGACCCTTAATGGGCAGAGCAGAGGAACCCGAACCGGGCAGAAGGGATCTGACGCAGCAGATCAGAAGGACCCGAAGCCGGGCAGAAAAATCATAGAAACCTACGCCAACATGAGAAAAACTCAACGTTCTCCCATGAGGCGCAGGCAAAAATCGCCAAGAACAAAGAGGACTCTCAACTTAGATGTCCAGCAGAGACCCGAGCAGAAACTGACGGAAGCCCGGTCGTAGACGTAAAAGAATTAGAAAGTGCTCAGGCCTTACGTAGGAGTGGAGAGATGATTATAGGTGGAGAAAATGGCGGAAGAAGATAGGAGTAGGTAGAGAGGATGGATAGGAAGAGATAGGGGGGTCACAGGATGGTGGAGGGGGGGCGGTGGGGTGGTGGTGGACGGGCAACCTGCTGCTGCAAGCAGCGGCGGCAGGGGGGGGGGGCTGAGAGGATTAGGTCATGGGTGGGAAACTAGGGTGGGAGAAACAAAATAGAACCTGCTCTGATACCATGTAAAGTGGAGAAGTGTTGTTTATTGGATAATTTCAACAGTGTACATCGTAGTCTCTTATATAACAACTAGAGACAGAGACTGGTTAAGAAGCAGCCCATATGGGACTAAACAACATAAGTAAAGCACATGCTAAGCACATGACGCTCAAGACAACACATATCTCTATACAAATCAAGGATGGCACTATTGTGACGCCATATGTCAAGTCTGAAGATCAACTGGTGGATATCTTGACAAAGCCTTTGGGTCCGGCAGCTTTTCAGAAATTATGTAGCAAGCTGGGCATATACGATGTGTACTCTCCAGCTTGAGGGGGAGTGTGAAACAACCTGCTTCCCGGTCGATACCATCGACAGGAGGTCGATGGTATCGAGATAGTCACAGTGACAGACATCATTCTGTCGATACCATCGACATCCATGTCATGGTATCAAGATTATCACAGCTACCGAACAACAGTCTGTCGATACCATTGACATCCATGTCGATGGTATCGACAGAACGTCAGAGGCGGAAACCGACGATCTGCGTCATGTCACTATTTTTATTATACCTGTTGTTTTATTGTTTTTCTAGGTTTTACTCCTTTGTACCACCTTGTATCTTACCCTAATATATAAAAAGGAGTGAGACGACTATTGCCCTCACACACAAGAGCTGCACCTTGCATCCGCCAATGTTGTTCGTCTTCCTTCTCTCTCGTTAACAGTTTTAAACTTTAGCCTTCCTCGAAAGACCACTAACTATTAATTCTGAAAATAGTAGCACATTGTTTTAATGTTGAATAAGGGCAGGTTGGTGCCCATTAGTACAGTGGAATTACGGTTCCACGCCTCTGCGTAGATTTAAAGGACAAAGGGTCCCTCAATATATTGGGAATCCTATTTGGTGTGTTGTCGATCTCTTTAATAGAGAACACAGGACTTCCCAAACAAACAGTCATTGACATGTGCCATCTATTTGTAAATTTGAATTACTAGTCTCAATAATTGATATTGAAAACCATATTCCCATTTGATGCTTTCCTACATTGTTTAATCCTTTACATTTTATCATCAAAATCCTTTGTAGATAGGTTCATACTTTTACTTTTGCACCAGTCATTTGACTGGCCTATGTTAGAAGATGAATATTAGATTACCCAAAATTTTATTCACTAGCATTTGATGTATATGTATCTTTTCTAAGAACACCATGTTTTCTGATAAAATTGTATGTAAGAAAAGACTTGTTTATATTTTTTGATAGATTTGTTTGTAAAAAATTGGATCATAAGGATCAAATTTTTACAACCGCCCTTGGGCTTTGACATGGAGTTCAAAAGAGGTAACCATATATGATAGTTGGAGCCATCAAACTTTACATTAATCACACATAACGGCTTGAAGGGTTCAATGAATGACATGAGGTTAAGAGGATGTGTGGCATAGCACACAACAACGGTAGAAAGTATAGTACGACCCCGCACACCAAGTAACAGTAGAAGACCAAGAAAAATCACCCAAAACATGGGCAACAACAGAGAGAAATCAACAAATTGCGTCTCTATGACATAATTAATTGGCTATAGGATTTAGGCATAGATAGAGGGGGTCAAGCCCCTAAGACCTCTAAAAAGACGCCAAGTCTAGAGTTTAGTAGGTGTAGAAGGAGACATGTGAAAATAGGAATTAGGCTACAATATAACCAACAACGGTTAGTGGTGGAAGCGAGAGCAACATGGTGATAATGGGATGGACGACGGTTGGTGGAGGGAGGTGACTGGCAGTAGGATCAGGGTGCGACATTGGCAGGGCAATGGCTGGTGGCAATGACATGATTGGGAGCTGGTGGCAATTGAATCAGGGGTTGGTGGCGACTAAAGGAGAAGGGGATGGTGAAGGAGCGATGGCCGGAAGTAAAGTGGCAGGAAGGGGGTGAGTGGCGACGAGATCAGGGGCAGGGGGAGGAGGGTTGGTGGCGGGCAACAACAACGCGGGGTAAGAGAGGAGGTACAAACAAAAGGTTTATGGGGGATACTAAACAATGTAAACATCTAATACCATGTAAATAAGATAAACTAGAATTGATATCTCTGATACAAATACAACGTACTCTCTTTTATAGGGGTAAGAGAGGAGGTACTAAATAGAAATAATAGATATGGGATAAAAGTAAAAGAAGATATAGAAGCAAGACAAAAGCATAAAGAGAATATATCAATAGGATTCATGTTACAACCTTGATTTTTGCTTGTATGATTGTAAATGAAATTGTTTCAAAGAAATGTACTTGGTTGTAAATTGTATGACTTATGAAAAATATATGGGTTTCTTTTACAACTTTTTCCTTGTGCATGTGTTTTCGTGGATCCTATGGTAATAGTGGGTCCAGTGTTTTAAAAATCTCCCTAGGCGGCCGCTTAAGCGCCACAAGGTGCTGGACGATTAAAATGTACTATAAGCGGCGCTTAAGTAAATTTGACAAAAGCGGCCGCTTTTTTGCCACTTTTTCCCCGCTTTTTTCCCACTTTTGCCCGCTTTTTTCAGAAAAACTGCTGTAAGCATATAACATTAAGTACATTATATGCCATGTTTAGTATTGACTATAATATAGGCGCTTAAGTAAATTTGAGAAAAACGGCCGCTTTTTGCCCGCTTAACCCGCTTTTTCCCGCTTTTTTGCCGCTTTTTCCCCGCTTTTTTCCCACTTTTTGCCCGCTTTTTTCAGAAAAACTGCTGTAAGCATATACCATTAAGTACATTATATGCCATGTTTAGTATTGACTATAATATATTAAATTAGCATACATTAAATGTTCTATGATATACTTAGTTCTAATTTAGAATGCATACTTTGTATGTAAGCTGTAATGATATGGTACTTTTGTGATGTATCCAAGTGAATTATAGGTAACTATTATCTAATTTAGAATGCATATTTTGATTAAATGTACCGCTGTAATGTATGACTATTTGATGATGTGCAAATGTAACAATATGTTTGTTAGCTAGCTATGATAGGTCTATTATTTACTGTTTAGCTATGTAAACATGATACAAAATTGTTGTTTCATCTTGTATATACACTTATTATTTTATCTGTAGGCTGCTTTATCTATGACAAGTATATTGTTTACTATATTATATAGATACAATCGTTGCTGTATAGTTGTATTCTAAACTATTTGGGTGTTTTATATTGTCTTGTACAATATTTAGATATGTATAAAAATTTCAAAAATATAGTATTTATATACATATGTATGTAATTTTTCATAAAAGTTTATAGGAATTGGAAATTCGCTTTTCTAAAAAGCGCCCGCTTAATCGCCCGCCTGGCGATTAATCGGTTACAAGGTCCCATCCGCACGCTTCCCGCTTCGCGCTTTTTAAAACCTTGAGTGGGTCCAAGATTTTAAAAGAGGAAGCAAAAGTTGAAGAAAAACAAATAATGCATAAATAAGAAAGGAAATTGAAATAAAGGTGAAAATACAAGAAATATGTGGAAAGATGTGTGATTGATCATAATGGATGATATTTCGAACTCCATATGGTTTCTTGAGATACAAGGAATCCAAATAAAAGAAAACAAGAGAGTAAGAGAGAGGAAATATGATTAAAATATGCTTTATTAAATAATAACTTGCACATGAAGAAAAGACTCTTTTACTTTTGAATTATGACTCCAAGCTTGGAACGCAAATAGATTAATTTATTAATGTTTTTCCCTCAGAATTTGAGATTAAAAAGAGCCATGGTTTGAGAGTTATGAATTTTACAAATTTTCCTAAAGTGAGAGAAATGTTATTAATGTCACGATTATTCCTGAGAAATTAATCAGTTGTTTGGTTCGGCGTACGCGACGTGGTCCATTGGATCCAAGATTGACGGCATTTGTTCATCGTCTAGTTCCAACGGAACTGGGAAACAGGCTGAAGGAAACAAGATTTCCATCGCGATTTTCTCGCAAATCACTCCATGTGCGGACGAGGAGATTGCCTAGTTCTATTCGGGAGAGGATTTTGAACCCTTTAGACCTATGTTTTTTGAGGATTGGAGATTTCTAGAAGAAACGCCCAAATCGCTCAGAGCAAGGAAGACGACAAGGGTTTGGAAACCCTAATAGCTCGCATGAACCCTATAAATAGGGCTACCCCCAACCTCGGTAGACCCTCACGAGATCGACCGACCTATTGTTGTGCCTCCTCGTGCCCCTAGTTGCCTGATTCATTTCTCGCCGACGAACGCCCCGCCGCAGGACCGTCGTGGGTCGAAGCACCTCGCTTCAGTGGAGACGAAGGATGTGGGCCCTTCGATCCAAGTCAGTTGTTGACTGCCGAGTTAGATCAACAGACCAGGTTGATCCACGCTTCAGAATGCGTGAGTGGACGCGATCAACGCAATCCGCTCGATCCCCGCGCACACAACGACGACTGGTGATCCAACGACTGCCATTTTTCCAAAAACAAAGGATAATTCGCCTCTCTGGTCAGAAATTCTAGAAAATAAGTAAATCTTAATTAATTCGTTAAAAATCGATTATTTGTCCGAAAAATAAAAGTAGATAGTGCTTTTTGATCAGAAAAATATGTCGAATCTGATACAAATAAATTTGAAGCCTAATATCGCTTGTAATCCAAAAAGTATATGAAGTTACCCTTTTAAAGCATTAAATTATGGTAAAACCCTAATTTGATATGGAAATCGGATCTAATGTCTCTTTTGGGTTATTTTGAATAATATTAACCTATTAAGAATAAAAGGAAGAGTTAAATCTGAAAAGGAGATATTATGCTTGTTTTAGGGTTTTATACATATGCTTAGAAACCCTAATTTAGGAAAATATGGGTTTTAATGGTTTTAATCCGAAAATGTAAATATATAACAGAGATGTAATGATCTTGAACTTGGTTTGAGATTAAAGAACTCTTAATGAGGATAATGGGAATAATTAGGGTTTTTGTAAATAAGAAATCTGTTTTAGGGTTGTTAACCTAAAAAGGGGTGAAGTTGAATAAAGCTACCTAAGAAACCCTAATGAACCCTAATGAGACTTGAAAGCCTTAGAAAGTATCCTCATGTCACCAGGAAGTTGTTTAGAACATGATAGTGACATTAGGTAATCTATATGTTTCTGGATTTAAGGGTTGCTTGCATTAGGTGCTTGCTTGGATATCTTGTTGATTTTGGATTCTCTTGCTCAAGAACAGGTATGTGGTTATGCTTATGGTTAAATCGCTTTATTTTCATGCCGATTCCCGAGGTTTTATCGGTTGCTTGGAAATAATTGCTTGATTGACTTTTATTTCATGCAACTATAAAGTGACTATGACTATCACCATAATTATACGTGCATGACTAGCTCAGATCTTGATCCTTCTTTGTAGCTTTGATGATAATGAGATGGATGACCTAGTACATGGTCTACCCGTGAGGTAGGATCATCAGGAAATCATGAGTCGATGTGTTGGTCTACCATTGAGTATGACCATACGACTCCACGACCCTATGTATCGATCTACCTGTAAGGTAGGATCATGGGAGTTAGTTGAGATCTACCATATGAGAGGTAGTATCCATGTCCACTGCAGGGACAACACAGAGGTTAGGGTATGTAAGGATTGAGTAGTCATGTTTAAAATGTAAAGTTTGTTTTGTTAAATCATAATTACTTGCAATATGTTGTTACAATTAAATGCAAGATTATTGCTTCCCCCACATACCAGTATAATTCATTATACTGACCGTTGTTTTGTTTGTCGGCGCTTTAGGTATTATCTGAAATTAGACAAACAGTAAAGTGGCACTTGTGAAGATTAAAGCTAAAATAATACAGGAGGATTTAGGTAGATAGAAATTTACTTTGGGTAGAAGTCCCAGTTACCTAATTTCAAAGGTATGTGAACAGTTTTCAGTTTAGCCTTTAATAGAATTTATTAATTTTTTTTATTATTTGCAAAACCACTGATCTTGTTTTGGGATAACGCCTCCGTCTTCTTGGTCTCCCTTAATTGGGGGTGACCGGGAAGTGGCGTCGTTACAATCCATTTACCAAGTATTCATATATCTACTTTATCTTGTATACAAGAGCCTTCTATGAACATTCAGTAAGAGAATGAGAATTCTTATTTTTGCAAGTGTTCCACAACAGGTGAAGATCAAATATTATGGTGGCTCGCAGGTTGATGAATAAGGTCCCTTATTTATGTCCATTGGTTTAGTGCCACTTGAAGATGAAGAGGAGATACCAAATGACCCTTAAAGTAAACTCAAAGGAAATATCAAACCATCTCTAAAACACTCCAAGACTACAAATCTTATGACTCTACAGTAGCTTATGCCCTTTCCAACGCCATTGATATGAACATTGGTGACAAGCGAACCACTTTTAATGATGCAGCAAACACCATGTAGTTGACTGCTAAGATATAGATATATAATCTTTTCACAAAGACTAGACTTGGGAGTTGGCGATATATCCCAAAGGAAAGAAAATAATGATTTGCAAGCGAGTCTACAATTAAGAAGGGATTTGATACAAGGCATGCCTTGTTGCAAAAGGATATCGTCGAATTTAAGGCATCAATAACAATGAAGTCTTCTCACCTGTCATTAAGCTTGGTGCAATATGAGTGTTTTCTTTGGTAGCCATTGCAGTCCTAAAAATGCAATAACTTGATGTCAAAACATCAATTCCGCGCCATGATCTAGAAGAAAAGGTTTACATGCAACGACCAAAGAGTTTTGTAGATAGAGAACGATATGCTTGCTTAAAAAGGTCTCCCTACGGGCTGGTGCCATCTTCTAGGTCGGGGTACAAGAGGTTTTAATTCATTTATGACACACAACGGATTTACTTGAGTATCTATGTGCTTGTGTCAACTATAGAGCTGAATTATAATCCTTAGTTTACTTGTTGTCGCATGTGATGATATGATCATTACTTCTAGACACATTTGAGATTCCCAAGGTGGGCTCTCTTTTCATGCATAAATTGACATGCAAGACCCTAGGTGAAGCGAAGAGGATTCTCATTCAAGGGGCATGAAAGATATGAAACTTATGCCACACATTAGACATATATTAAGAAGGCTCTTCATAGTTCAACATGTTGGATATATACTTCTTTCAAACTTAGTGTTTACTCACTTCAAGTTGCACATGTATCTTAATTTCACATTGCGGGTTGTATCACATATGCCACAGTTTGTACTATTTTGACAAACACACATGTAATCATTGTTGTTAGTCATTGCATATATCATCCTGATAAGGCACAATGACAAATTGTTCAATGGATTCTGAGGTATTTGAGAGGAACCTTCAAGTACCTTTTACTCTTCGCGATGTTCAAGTCATCACAATAGGGTATGTGGACTTAGATTTTGTAGGAGGTCTTGAAAAGAGGAGTGGCGATGAGAATTGTGAAAAAGGCTTTAGGGTTTAAGGGTTTGTTAAATCAAATCAAGAAAAAGAAAATTATTGTTCAATGTGAGTCAGAGTGTCATACGTCTTAGCAAAGATCAAATCTTCAATGAGAGAACAAAGCACATTGACATCAAATACAACCTTCTATAAGAAATCACAAACAAAGATCAAACTAAGATAAAGAAGATTTGTACGTCTGCCAATCCAACCCACATGGTGATGGAGACTCTTCTGTTATCTAAGTTTGAGCTTTGTTCAAAACTAGCAGGCCTTCTTTTAACATGAACCTTTCCTGTGTTGGCATGTCGAGAAGATGGTATTTATATTTCTCAAAGTAATAAGCAAGTTATACAAGAATTAGAGGCTATGAACCCCACTTATCCTGATCCACATTTCAATGTTCAAAATTTTGAAAAAATTGTCGAAATTTTGGCCGAAATTTCTGTTTTTGTGGCAATCGGACATCGAAATTGACTGACGAAACTCTCGAAACAGGCAAATCATCGATTTTTTTCTACGTTTTCATATACTATGTACTACCTAGAGCATATTTTTTTGCACAGTTTTGTGTTTTTCAGTCTAGATATTGTGCTTGCAAACTATAATGACTTAATTCATTGATTTCACCATTGAAAATTAACATCAAAAATCCCCATCGAAATGCCCATCGAAATAGTTCAGCGTCATTCACTAAAAAATGATGAACCCCACCCCCTACATATCCAATATGAAATATTATTACATATTTCAGTAGATCTACACTAGTAGATCATTCTGGTAAAATTTCATAAAGTAATTCGTTTAATTTGCCGTTGAAACCCCAGGAACGCATTTATCAAAATTTCTGTCGAAATTTGTAAAAGTTTTTGTTTCTGTGGCCACCGAAACGACATCAAAATTGGACATTTTCTTCCTTGCCACATTCAAATATCTTGGAAGGCACAAAAAGTAGGATGCTAATTTATTGAGCAGTTCATACTTTTTTTTCTTATGGATACATATATTAATAGAAAGTTTAGGAGCATATAAGACAAAACAAAAAGTTAAAAAGGTATCAGTGTTTGCAATCCTGATGCCGATATTTGAAAAAGTAGATCCATTTACTATGATTAAAATTTTAAAAAATGGATATTTACCTAAAAAGATAAAGTAAATTTGCCATGATATGTGAAGCAGCACCAAAAAGTTATGACCCAATGATGATTGTCGAGAAGCTAGCAAGCAGCGACACTTCCAAGAGGCTATCATGGCCGTCCTCACACGTGCCTGACATGAACTCCGTCCATGCTTGTGAAAATGTAGCCGGTCCCAAGCCCGGTTAAAGGAAGGTTGGTGGTAGGTTAACAACCAACCATAAAACATTGTCACTCTTGCACGACATGGATCCTTATAAGAATTTCATTGGAGCGTCCCTACCCAGCGACGTGTTGCATAGGCACCTAGGTGTAGTGATAAATATATAAGGGGTTTTAACACAACGACACCCGATTGTGTTCAAGGACATACAAGGGTTTCCACATCTTAGACAAGTGTGGGTAAAGAAGCTAGTTCTGCTGCATCATTTCTCAGATGTAGTGAAAAATGTGCAAGGGCAACATTTTCGATGGAGGCAAGTAAAGAAGCAAGCTCAACAAAAAAAGATTTGAGTGGGATCTTAGAAAATTGACTTTTTGATAGGAAAGTCTTTGGAGATATTAGATAACATCATTAGAAGAAAAGTCAATATAACTTGCTTGTAGGAAACAAGTGGAATCCATAATTCTTTATATATATATATATATATAGAGAGAGAGAGAGTGAGGCTAGAATACACTCGAATGTACAGATTGCACGAATACACTCAAGTGTGTGTGCATATCAAGACTATTTTTTGCAAAATGTAAACCATTGATCTTCACCGTCATACTATAACTAGGCTACATACAAATTTTGAGCCCATTTGGATGAGTGTGAGTCACTCATCCAAAGGAAACAAAATCGACGCGCCAAACTAATTTGAAATGCATAATTTTTGCGGTCTTTATAACATGACCTATAAATGTCCAAATGTGCTCAAATTTTGCATATGAGCTATTCACAAGATGTTTAAGAATATCAACGGATTAGATTCTTGAAAAAAATATTGCATCATGAAAAACTACTTGAGTGTATTCTGCTATGAATACACTCGAGTGTATTCTATCCTGACTCTATTTATATATATATATATATATATATATATATTCTTTCATTTTTAATCCATTTTAATTTATAATTCTTTCTCTTTCTATATATATATTCTTTCATTCTCCAATTACAGAGAGATTGGAGACACATGGTAAAATTTGGAATACATGTATGGACAAGCATAGAAATGATGTAGGCATTATTGTTGATAAGATGTTGAAGGATGATGTTGTCAAGATCACAACGATGGGCGATAGAATCATAGCTATCAGGGTTGTTCTTGGGGGAAAGATTTTTACCACCATTACCGCTTATGCCCCCAAGTTGGCCTTAGCGAGGAGGCTAAGAAGGATTTTTAGGATAACATGGATGAGTTTATGCAAGAAATACCAATAGAGGAGATCATTATTGGGAGTGATTTAAATGGCCATGTGGGGAGTAGCAATGTTGGATATGAGAGAGTTCGCGGTGGTTTTGGCTATCATAAAAAAATTGGAGGATATTAGATTTTACAATCGCATATGATATGATTTTGGCAAACACCCATTTCAAGAAAAAAGCACTCTCATAAGATTAATTTCAAGAGTGGTCACAACTGTAGCCAAATGGATTACTTCCTTACAAGGTGGGAGTTAGGTAAAGTATACAAGATTTTTTAAGTGATCCCTGGCGAAGAACTCACCACCAAATATAGGTTGGTGATTTTGGATATTAACATGAAGATCAACAATGGCAAGCATAACATAAACCAAGATATCAAGACCAAGTGGTGGAATATGAAAGGAGAAAAGATATAGACTTTTTATGATAAACTCACCAAGGAGGGTACTTGGATCTTGGGGTCTGATGTTAATTCACTGTGTGACATAATGTAAGCTTATGCATAACAAAAATTGGCAAAACATTTGGGAAGTCCAAAGGAAGTCGGCCTCCACATGAAGAGACTAGTTAGTAGAATGATCAAGTACAAAATGCTACTAAACTAAAACCGGAGATTTATAGAAACTTGCTCAAATCTCGAGATGATGCAACTTTTGAGAGATACAAGCAAGCAAAAGAAGCTAAAAAGGTTGTCCAAGAGGCAAAGTCTAGATACTTTGAAGAGATTTATAAGGTGGACACAAAAGAAGGGGAAAAAAGATATATATATATATATATATATATATATATATATATATATATAATAGCTCGTATATGAGAAAGGAAAGGAAGAGACTTGAGGCAAGTAAAATGCATTAATAATGAAGATGGTAGAGTGATGGTGAAGGATGATGATATCAAGAACCAATGAAGAAACTACTTTTATAAGCTTTTCGAAGGAGACATTGTGAATAATGTAAGAGACTCATGTGACATGCATACAAGAGATATCGTTTACAGACAACAAATTCACTTTCTGAGGTCAAGAATGCTTTAGAAAAAATCAAAATGGAAAATACCAGACGGTATTTACATTGATGTATGAAAGAGTATGGAAGATGAAGGAGCTACATGGTTAACAAATTTCTTTAACAATATTATGAAGACCAAAAGATGCCAAATCAGTGGAAAAATAGTACTATACTCCCCATCTACAAGAACAAAGGATATGTTCAGAGTTGCACAAACTATAGAGGTATCAAGTTGATGAGTCACACTATGAAGCACTGGGAGAGGCTTATTGAGCAAAGGCTAAGATCTACAATGCAAATACAACAAATTTGATTTCATGCCAAGAAGATCAACAACAAATGCTATTTTTCTGATTAGGGGGCTTATGAAGAAGTATATAGAAAAAGAGATCTTCATGTGGCTTTACCAATTTGGAAAAGGCTTATGATTGAGTACCTAGAAAGTTTTATGGATGGTTTTGGAGAAACTGGTGTACCAACCCAATACATTAACTTGATTTAACGCATGTATGATAACTTTGTTGCAAGTGTGAAGACTCCTAGAGGAGAGACACTAACATTTTCTATCACAGTAAGGGTACATCAAGGATCAAAACTGAGCCCATATCTGTTTGTTCTTGTTATGGATAGAGAGTTGACAAAGTGTGTTCAAGATGATGCTCCTTGGTGCATGTTATTTGTTGATGATGTTGTGTTCATTGTTGAAACTAAAGATGAATTAAATGCCAAAATTGAATTTTCGACAAATGTGTTCGAATCAGATGGATTGATGATTAGTAGGAGCAAAACTGAGTATATGCATTGTAATTTCAGCCAATCTAGAATAATGATGGTGAGGCCAAGTTGGACGGAGTGGATGTACCAAAATGTGATAAATTTTGTTACTTGGCTTCTATTATTCAAACGAATGGGGATGTTCTGATGTTTGTCACAAGATCACTATATCATGGTTGAAATGGAAGAGTGCAACTGAAGTATTATGTGACCGTAAGATCCCTCTCAGTGTAAAATGTAAGTTTTACAGAACAACTATACGATCAACAATGCTATATGAGTGTGAATGTTGGACAGTGATAAACAAGGTCTCAACAAGATAAATGTGACCAAAATGTGTATGCTGAGATGGATGTGTGGGAAGACAAGAATAGATCGCTTGAGAAATGACTATATCATGAACAAATTGGGGGTGGCGAATATTGAGGACAAGTTGTGAGAGGGTCGTCTGAGATGGTTTGGACATGTGCAACGTAAACCGACTAACGCGCCTATATGGAGCAATGCTATTGAGTCGAGCACAATTAAAAGAAGAAAAGGCAGACCTAAATTTACCTAGGAAGAGCTTATAAAGAGAGATTTTGAATCCCTCTATCTTCATCAGATGACCCATGACAGAGCTGATCTGGAAAAAAGGATTCATGCAGCTGACCCCAACATGGTTGGGATTAAGGCTTATATGATGATGATGACATGCTGGATGCAACGTGAATAGCTAGCTCAAGAGATCCAACGAAAAAGGGAAAAAAAACTCTACCCCCCTTTCTCCTTGCCCAAACCGCGATATCTTACAAAAACCATCAACCCTTCCCTTGGAGAGGGGACCAACTACTTTCCCTCTAATTGTTGATACCCTTAAAGAGAAATCAACAACTGCCTTTTGCAAAAGTTGTTGCAGGTAGTAGCTAGGTGTTGAAGCCATTGCAAGCATAGAATTAAATGTCCGATTTCGATGCCGTGTCCGATGGCCCAGAAACAGAAATTTTTCGAAATTTCGCACTAAATTTCGATATTTACGGCCCTAACGATTTCGACGACCAAATAAGCGAATTAAATCATGAAAATTTACCAGGATGATCTAAACGCCAAGATCTACTCAAATATGCAATAATATTTCATATTGGATATTGGGGGGGGGTCTCCCACATTTGTAAGTGAAGGAAGCTGAACAATTTCGACAGAATTTCGATGGAAATTTCGATGGCAAAATGAAGGAATTAAGCTTTGAAATTCTGCAAACACAGTCTAGACATAAACACACTAGATTATATAACAAATCTATATGTTTAGAGGTTAGGGTGGGATCCATGTCTTGACGAGTGAGTGCACAAATGAACAGAATTGTCAAGTATGTTAGACTGTAAACAACTTACAAACCCATAATTTACCACTTAGACCTTAAAACTTACAGTTGCAAGTTACAAACTTACATGTTACAACTTATATAAGTCTAGTGTTAAAATTTAGTTAGGTTACATGGGTCATGTATACATAGATCAAAGAAAATGCATTATTTTTAAGTCATTTTATGTATAAATATGTGTAATAATAACAAATTTATTGTAGAATTGCAGACTTAATACTATTATTTCATAGATTCTCAAGTTTGTTTGTAGTTCATGTGATTTTCGAAAGAGAATCGCCAAAATACCTAACATGTAGCAACATCACTTAGAACTTTGTTATTTTTCATAGTATCTCTTCACATCTTTTAGAAGAGTGTAAACATAGAAATAGGTTTACATGGGCTAGGGATAGGGGAAACGTACCTTAGAATCAAAGAAAATAGCCTCTATAAGCAAAAGATACAAAGAGAATCGCCAAAATACCTAACATGTAGTGGCAACAGTCCTAGGAACAAATATCTCGAAATTTCTATCGAAATTTTGTGCCATTTCGCGAAATTATGGCCCAAACTGGGCGAAATTTGCACTGTTTTGCGAAGTGCGAAATTTCTGCGAAATGACGTCCCATTCTCTGCGTACATGTGTTTCGATGTCCGGTTGAAAAAAAGTCGGAAATTTCGGTCGAAATTTTGTACGATGATTGCAAGCAGCCACCACAAAGACATGGTGATGCTACGAGCAGATATTGCTGCAACAAGGACTAGGAAAATGAAACCGCCAAGCAGCAACCACTTACAGTGAGAGCTTCGAGCCTTCCAGACCCAAGAGCAGCCATGGGTAGCAGCTTCCTCCCCCTCTAGGTAACTCCCTCCGTCTTCTTCCTTTTTAGATTTTCTTCTCTCATTCCTCTTCTTCCTACTTCGTTGGTCCTCCAATGTGTCCACTCCACCCGTCTCTTCTTCCTACATCGAAAACTCTCCTCCCCTCCTTTTCCTCCTCTATGGCTCTATCAACATGCAGTCATCCTCCTGTCTTGCTTGTGTCCTCCACCATCTACCCTCCATTACTACATAACTACTAAAGGTGTCGACCTCCTCTTGCTCCATAACCACCACCACCAAAGCTCTCCCCTCCATCAATATTGTAACCAAGGTACTAAATATCGTCGACATGGGGCGAAATTTTGCTGATAGTGACATTGTCGACGGCAGGCAACGTTGAATCCACGTAAACATCCTCATTCCATAATATTCTCGACATTTCGTCAAAGTTGTCGACATTTCCCATATGTCAAAGAAGTTGACCCAAGTCCATTCAAAAATTCCACAATATCCTCGACATCTATCGAAGTCGTCAAAGTTAGCGACATTCTTCAGGTGTTTTGTGGAGTTTGTTGTGTGAGGGGGGAAAGTGTTAGAGCTTGAGGTAAGATGATTTTGATGTTTTTTTTACTATTCTAAGCTAATAGTAATAGACCAATCCCCTCTCTGCTAAATCTACCATAGATTTACACCATTTTTATGTAGCTTGTTTATTGTCACAAGCTTTATATAGTAGGTTCGAATAAATATGTGAATATGATGTGGGTACCATGGTGATCTTTTTTGTTTAGAATTATGGGTCATTTGTATGTATCTAAAATCTAGTAAATATATTCCCAAGTCTCGTTCATAAAAGAGGGAACAAAACGTTACAAGTAGTCAACTTTACATTGTGCCAGACATAGATTACAGGGCATCTACTTACAATAAATCTTAGCTAAGATACATTTAGTTGTCTGCGAATCTCTCACTCCTATATGTTATATTCCCATGCACCCTTGCATTCGTTTCTTTCCATACATGAAAGCATATATGCAATACAGGTCGGGTTTCTTTTCCTTAGCTGATTGCCTTCTTCAATTCTGCAGCTCATCAACATCTCTTACAACGTGCATTTGAACTCCAAGTTGATGTTGATATGAGCGGTGACCTATTTTCAGGCCTTCCTTGTGTATCCGCAGCAAGCAAATAGATGGTCATGTTTTTCATACACATTCCCGCACAGAACACAATTTGTTTCAATACCATCATGTTTCCATTTTGAAATTCGATACTTCGTATCCAGGCTTTCATGCACAGCCTTTAAGGTGTACATGCTCCACTTTGGTAGTACGTTCAGACTAGACCATATCTCTTCGTCATTTGGGTCTTTTTCATTCCTTTCTCTGACAAGATCCCACAGAATCAGGTTGCTATCTCACATTTTCTGCTTGTTCTCTACTAGCTGGATAAAATATTCTGTAACCTGTCCTCGTAATCTGGTCATTGCGTCAATGACACTAGAATAGCCCCTAGGAAGCACGGATACGGATACGTTTCGGATACGGGTACGGGGATACGGAAATTGTTGAAAATATAGGATACAGGTACGACATGGATACAGCAATTTTTTTAATACTTATTTAAATATTTTAAAAAATAAATAGTATAGTTATTTTAAAATAGATGAAGGCAGTCAAATTTCATTTATAAATCACAATATATCTAAAGAAAATGGAAACCATTTCCATAGTATCGAACAATGATATAAAAATGGGTCTGTCATTCATATTAATGTCAGATAGAAGTTACAAAAAGACGTCATAAAATCATATTCTAAACCATTCACATTTCATGTATCATTTAATTTTGTGTTGTAAAGTGTGTCACGTCATCTGTGACACCAAACAATCTTCTTTCGTCTATAAGAAGTAATTAAATATTTATGTATACAAGAGGTATGTATCCAAATTCCAAATTAAAAAAAACGAACTGAAATATGAAACAGCAGAGGCAATTATAGACAAGTAGATATATTAACAGCAAGACACGGTGAGAAAATCAGAACTACTAAACATCAAAATCAGAGAAAGCTAGAGAGGCCTACGTTCAAAGGGGATGAACAAAGACAATGCCAAAATAGAATTCCGAAAAGAGTTAAGGTAGAAATTTAGAGGCTGGAGGTTGTAACCACCAATAGAAAATTGAATCCCTTTGGAGAAGATGAGGCACAAAGGTTGTACGTTAACCACCAATAGCCCATTGGAGAAGATGAGGCACAAGCCGCACAACAATAGAAATATGACGTGGACTGAAGCAAAACCAAGCTTCAAAATGTATCGCACAAGCGAAAGGAGCCATTTACTGATTTGCAAAGAGAATCAGTAAAAACGCAGGTCAATCCGTTAAAAGGTCTTAAAAACGGAAAAAAAGGCTTAAATGGGCCGGGCCGTATCCAAAACATATCCAGGCTGTATCCAGGAAAAAAAAAAAGGGGATACGGCTGGAGAGGTATCTGATACGTATTTAGGTGTATCTATGGAGTATTGGTATCTGATACGTATCGGATACGGGTACGACACCTATTTTGGAGTATCCGTGCTTCCTGGAATAGCCCTCTCTGGTGTTAGGATTGTATCCTGGTCCTCTGTATGCTTTCCTTATCCATTTTTCCCATACAGTGTTGGTGGTTTGCATTTTAATACTTTTCTTTAGCGTCTCCCACTTCACAATTTCAGCAGGTGTTCAGTCGTATACCCTTTCCTCCTTTGGTTTAGCCATCCTTCCCTAGCAAATTGGATGATAGGATTTATCCACAATGTTAGATATCACTGTTTTCATTCAATCATAAACATCCTCTGGGATTTTACCTAGTTGCACCCAGAAAATGATGATCCCCTCGACCACAAATTTAATAAGAATCGCTCTCCCTGCCACGAATGTCTTGTCGTCGGCCATCTTTCAAGCATTTCCTTCAACTTATCTAGGCAGTCCACAATGTCCACCACTCTTAGGTTGCCCCCAGCCAAGGGAAAACCCAAGTATTTGGTGGGTAAAGCATGCACTTGGACTCCCAAATTTTGAGACAGACATTCTAATAAACGATACAATTTCTTGAAATAAAAAATTGTCTTACTTCCATTAATCTTCAGCCCCGTCTGCTAGTCAAACCAGATCAAGATATTCTTCAGCTTGCTCATGCTTTGCGCTTTTGCCTCCACAAACACCAACACATCATTAACAAAAATAAGGTAACTCAGACTTCTTGTGAAACATTCATACTGAAGTGGCACCCCAGTGGTAAAAGTGATGATGTAAGACCGAGAGATCATGAGTTCGAACCCAGGCGTCGGGATGAATGAATCACCTTTTTTTTTTTTAAGTACCACTGACCAACACAGAAAAGCAGGCAGTACAAACACATTATTGTAGCATCCATGTCCATGTCAAGGCCATATCCCTCTTAATCTACCAAATGCTTCTCCCAGTTTACATTGCCATAGGCTTTAGTCACATCAATCTTTATGCAAGCTTTTTTTAGCCTCTTTGCACAGAAAAATCAAGGAGAAATTCACCTACAAGGAGTGCACAATCACTAATATTGTGATCTTCCACAAAGGCTCCCTATTCAAAGAAATGAGATGTGTAGGAACATCTTTAGTCATTCAACCTAGGGTTTAGGAATGATCTTGTATTGTACAGTTCAGCAAGCAATAGGCATAGAATTAAATGTCCGTAATCGATGTCGTGTCTGATGGCCCAAAAATAGAAATTTACATAAATTTCAAGCGAAAATTTGATATTTACGGCCCTAACAATTTCGACGCCCAAATAAGCGAATTGAATCATGAAAATTTACCAGGACGATATAAACGCCACGATCTACTCAAATATGCAATAATAATATTTCATATTGGATATTGTGGGGGGGGGGGGTCTACCGCATGTGTAAATGAAGGAAGCTAAATAATTTTGACAGATTCCGATGGCAGATTGAAAGAATTAAGTTATGAAATTTTGCAAACACAATGTTTAGACATAAACACACTAGACTACGTGATAAATTTATATGTTTAGAGGTTGTTAACATGGTGTACACGTAGATGCTGCAAAGCTGTGTGCAATGCAACGTGTGAGAGGGTCCATGAGCCCTCTCATTTTTTTAATAGAAGAACTTGGAGAAATTACATAGAGGTCCAACAGTATATAGAAATTACAAATATAGAATATAGCTGAATATAATGAGATATATTAACACTTCCCCTTAAGCTGAAGCGTACACATCGTGTATGCCTAGCTTGTTGCAAAAATTCTAAAATGTTGCTGGACTTAATGGCTTTGTGAGAACGTCTACAAGTTGATCTACAAGATTTGACGTGCCGAGTCACAACAGTACCATTCTTGATCTGATATTTGATGAAGTGGCAGTCAACCTCTATGTGTTTAGTACGTTCATAGAAGACTGGGTTCTTGGCAATGTAGAATGTAGCTTGATTGTCACATCTGAGCTCTATGAGAGACAAAACAAGAATCTTTAATTCAGAAAGCACAGATTGAACCCAATGCAACTCGCAACAGGCATGAGCCATTGCCCGATGCTCAGCCTCCGTGCTAGATCTTGCCACAACATTCTGCTTTTTGCTTTTCCAGGTGATAAAGTGATCTCCAAGAAACATGCAATATCCAGAAGTAGATCTCCTGTCATTCAGATTACCAGCCCAATCCGCATCTGCATAACCAGTAAGAACAACAGTAGACACATGGGTCTTGGGTCTATAATAGGTGATCCCCTTATCAGGTGCACCTTTCAAATATCTCATAATACGGCAGACTGCTATCCAATGTGACTGTTGTGGTAAGCTCATATGCTGACTCACCACTCCTACAGCAAAGGAAATGTCAAGGCGAGTAACTGTCAGATATATCAGTTTACCAACAATTTTCCTATAATATCCTTGATCTGGTAATCAGTATCATCAGTCGTCTCCTTCACATGATAGTCCATAGGAGTAGACACCGACTTAGATTCACTCATGCCTGCTTCCTGCAGTATATCCAGCACGTATTTCCTCTGAGACAAATTAGTACCCACATGAGATATAAGTACTTCAATGCCTCAGATTGCCTAGATCCTTTGTATGAAAATGCCCCTACAATCCTTCTTTCACACGTGATATGCTTGTAGAATCACTGCCAGTGATAACTATATCATCAACATATACAGCAATAACAATGGATCCAACAGGAGAGCTAGAATAGAATAAGGAGGGATCAGTCACAGAACGAGAAAAGCCCATCTTTAGTACAACATCACTCAACTTATCAAACCAAGCTCTAGGAGATTGTTTCAACCCATAGATGGCTTTCTTCAATTTACACACTTTCTAACACTCCCCCTGAGCAACAAAACCAGGAGGTTGCTCCATGTACACTTCTTCCTATAGATCACCATGGAGAAAGGCATTCTTAACATCAAGCTGAAATAAAGGCCAGTTAAAAGTAGTAGCCAGAGAAATAAGAATCCGCACTGAATTTAGATGAGGCACTGGTGAAAAGGTCTCAAAGAAATCAACTCCACATGTTTGAGTGTAACCTTTTGCCACCAGTCTAGCCTTCAACCTCTCAAATGAACCATATGGATTATGGTTTACTGTGAATACCCATCTACAGCCCACAACATTTTATCTGGAGGTAAGTCAATACATTCTCAGGTGTTGTTTTTTAGTAGAGCAGACATTTCCATATGCATTGCCCAGTCAATATCTTTCATAGCATCAAGATGATTTCTTGGAATGACCACAGAATCAATTCCAAGAGTAAATGAACAGGTCTGCTTAAATAATTTTGACAAACAACACACATTTGCAATAGGATGTCGGACAGTATAGGAACGAGTACCTTTGCGAATAGCAATGGGAACATCAAGGTCAGATGGTTCTTCAGAAATCTCCTGAGTAGAGGAAGATGGGGAAGGCTCAGAGACTAGAGTCTCTACTTCCTCTAGATCTTGTTTGCCTCGTCTGCTGTAAATATGTAAATATTGTTGAATTAATGTATCATCTGTTGGCTGCTCTTCTTGAACTACAGTATAGTCAGGAATTATAGGTAGCACTCTCTCACTCCGGTGTGGTGGTGGCATTCTCTCACTGATGTCTGATGGTGGCACTCTCACTCTCACACAATTACTCCCTCTTACTGGGAACAGTAGAGAAATATGGTGTGGATTCATGAAAATTTACATCCCTAGACACAAACATACGACAAAGATTGGGAAAATAACACTTGTACCCTTTGCTAGTATTGGAGTACCCAAGAAAAAAAGTCCTAATAAACCTAGGGGATAACTTATCAGCCTTGGGATCAAAATTGTGGACAAATGAAGTACAACCAAACACTCTGAGGGGAACAAGAAAAGGCTGATCCTTGGGACGTAAGACAGAGAACGGAGTACGTCCTTGAAGCACCAAAGAGGGTTGCCTATTGATATGGAAACAGGCAGTAAGTAACTCATTAGACAAGAATCTCTTTGGAACATTGGATTGAAACATAATTGTCCTGGCAATATCAAGAAGGTGACGATTTTTCCTCTCAGCTACCCCATTTTGTTGAGGGGTGTGAGGATAGGACGTACGATGTATCATCCCAACAGAACTACAAAAATCAGCCATAACACTTTGAACATATTCCAAGGCATTATCAGATTGAAGAATTTTAATATTGCACTCAAATTGAAATTTTATTTCTTGATGAAAATGCTTGACAATGGATAACACAAACTCTCGACTCTTCAACAAATAAATCCATGTCATGCGAGAAAAATCATCTACAAAAAATAAAATAGCAAAAACCATTATAGCTATTATCTTTTACATGATCCCAAACACCACTGTGGACTAACTCAAAGGGACAAGAAGCCCATTTATTGAAACGAGTAGGATAAGACATTATATGATGTTTTCCCAGTTGACAGGACTGACACTCTAATGAAGACACTTGGGATAACTCAGGTTCTAACTTTCTCAAGCTCTCCAATGAAGGATGTCCATAACTGTAGAGCCACGGTAAGGGAGAACCGCTCAAAAGGATAGCTGGAGCAGGAGCAAATACTTGGCGAGGCAGCCTTTCACCATGGAAGAGGTAGAGATCACCTTTCCTAGGTTCCCCACCAATCGTTCTCATACTCTTGAGATCGTGTAATACAAAACAAGAAGGTCCAAATGTCACCGTACATTTCACAGTATCAATCAATTTTGCAACAGAGAGAAGATTAAAAGGAAATGCAAGCACATAGTGTACAGATTTAAGATCAATTTTAGGAGTCAGAGAAACAGATCCACTTGCAAACACTCTCCTCAATGAACCATCTTCTATGGTCACAGATTGGTGAGGAATATGAGTCAATGGAATGAAGCAGTCTCCTCATACCAGTCATATGATGTGACGCTCCAGGGTCAACCACCCATGAAGAAGTTGAACCAGAAGCCAGTAAAGAGGTGGCTTGATTACAGGTAGTAGATGCCAGATTTGCTTAAGAAAATGATCCTAAACTCAGATGTTGGGTAGCCAGAATAACTCTATCATTTTCCTCCTTGGTGAGTGTGATGCCAAAAGAACTAGAATTTGCAACAGGAGGCTCAGAAGACTCAACAGTGTCAACATAGTTTGTTGCCCCCACAGGTGGTGCAGCAGGTCTACCATGCTTCTTCCAACATTTTTCAACTGTGTCCAGGTTTGTCACAGAAAGTGCACTTAGGACGTGTGCCATGTCCTCGGCCCGTACCTGTATGCCCTCCTCTAACTACAGCGGCTACAGATGCATGGGAATCTCCAGGAGACGAGACTGTTGTAGGATCAACTGGTTTAAAATTTGATTGTAAAAGCCTTGAGTAAGCTTCTTCCAAGCTGGGAAGTTTGTCAGAAGCTAGGATGACATTGCGGGATGAACTTCATGAAGAACTCATGCCAGATAAGAACTTTGTTGTAATCAAGTCATCTTTGTCTTTGACTTGTTCTTTGACGGTCCTTGGATGATAGAAACTCAGTTTTTCAGCAATAGCTTAGATCACTCCAAAATATTCTTCTAAAGGCTTGTCTCCCTGTCGTTCTGCAAAGAGGCGATCATATATCATAAACTGACAAAGAGCATTCTTTTCTTGAGAGTAATGTTTCTTTACTGCATACCATATTTCCTTGGCAGTAGTATAGAACATGAACAAAGCAGCAATATCAGGTTCCATGCTCCCACACAGCTATGTCTTCACCAGACTATTATGACGCTTCCATTCAGCATAGCCTTTGTCAGTAGAAGCAGGAGGATCAAAATCAACATGTTTTGCCTTGTCTCGGGATTCTAACACTGTATGGACAACATTCATCCACAAGAGATAATTCTTCCCGTTCAGCTTGATGGAGGGGATAGGTGACATCTTGTTATAGATGGTAGATGTCTTGGTGTCCTCCATTATTCAGCGGAGAGATAGGGTGACGAAGTGATACACGTCACAGGAAGGATTGAGCGACGAAGAGATACACGTCACGTCAAAAAATTAGATGCGTGTCTGACGCATCCACAACCCCCAAACGAAAATTTCCTAATCACACATGGAGGAGATGTGATTAGGAATTTCCTACGTAACGACGGACCCTTCGATTGGGGATTTAATAATCTGTTTGATCAACTAAAGGACCCTGCAACCACAACCTTCAGAACCGGCCGGCGGAGAGGGGGATTGTTGCACCTGCCCTTGGCGGCGGCTGTTGTGCCTGCCCTTGGCCAGCGGCTGTTGTTGCCACCTTGGGCCGACAATGGCAGCTAATACCTTAGGCCGGTGGCGGCAGCGGCTGCTGCCCTTGGCTAACAGCGGCAGGCCTTGTGGCGGCTACGTAAGGGTAAGCAAATAATGGTCCAGACCGCAAAACCGGACCGGACCGGTCAATTCAGTTCGGTCCATAATCAGTTCGGTACGATTTGCGGTCCGTAAATTTTGGTGAATTCAGTCTTCGATCCGGTTTGGTCCGGTCCGGTCAAAAAACGGTCCAACCGTGAACCGGACAGTAGACCGACTTTTATGTAAAATACATGTATATTTGTCGGTATATTATGTAACAAGTACAAATAAAGTACACATAAGCACTAGTAGCATAAATATTTTCTATTAATGTTATATAATTGTTAGAAGTAACTAAAATTATCTACTTTTTACAATTAAATAAGTTGTGAAAAAAGTAAAAAGGCTGATTACGGTCCAAACGGTCCGGTCTGGTCCTACCTCAAAACGGTCCAGTCCCGGTCCGATCTTACCTCGAAACGGTCCGGTCTACGGTCCATAAATTCTTACAAAATCGGTCCTCGGTCTGGTCCGGTCTGGTCCGGTTCTGGACCGATGCTCACCCCTACGGCTACGTGGAGGGGGGGGGGGGGGGGGGGAGGATTGGAGAACCCTAGGAGCATTTCCGCTCTGGTACCATGTAAACGTGGATGTCGCAAAGCTGTGTGCAATGCAGCGTGTGAGAGGGTCCATGAGCCCTCTCCTTTTTATTAATAGAAGAACTTGGAGAAATTACATAAAGGTCCAACAGTATATAGAATTACAAAAATAGAATATAGCTAAATATAATGAGATATATTAACACATGGTGTACATAGGACCTTCTGGTAATATGTAGATAAGTAATGGTTTACATGCAAATTTGTAAGTTACTGAATTCATATATATACAAGTCATGGAGAGACCTACATATAGGTCATCTCTTTCTCTCCAATACAGTTGTCTTCATGGTATCAGAGCACATGGCTTCAAACCCTAATTCTTCTTTGGAACAACTGTTGCAGTCCAGCAGCATTGTCCCTTTGTTTGTTCAGCCGTTAGAGTGCTGCTACAGTGCATTATTGTAGCACGACGGCCACCAAAGTTGTTCCTGCTCCTTCTCCAGCGAGCCTTTGTCAAAGGCAACACTTGGGGTGGGTCTCCCTCTAGCCCAACTGCCTTGAGGAGCATTCCTTCTGCTGATGTATCCATCGTGGGCCTCTCTTGCATCTCCTTCATTTTGCTTCAGCAGCAGCAACTACTGCTGCCTGCTTTGGCAGTCTTTTTAGGAGAGCGTAAGAGCCCCTTTTCCCTTTGGATCTTTGCTCTAGTAGGGCGCCCCTACCCCTAGTCAGAGCCAGTGGGGTCATCCTCTCTATCTACATCAAGAAAGAGGGTCATCATCATATTCGTCCTAAAGTGCTCAACCCGCTGTTACTGTAGCAGTGTCAAAGTGCACAGCTTCAACCACAATTGCTGTTTGTTTGTCCTTTCTTGAGGTTCTCTTGTAATTTGTTGGCTGTAATGTCAGAAAATTAAGAGGATACATTCCATCAATCTATCTTTACATCCCAAAAGCATATCATCATCAAGCACAATCTGAATGAGAGGATTACTACTGTTATTGTTGTTGATCATTGCTTAGTTTGGTGTTTTTATGGGATTTTCTGAGAATTGCTGATTGGTTATTACTGAGAAACTCATGGGAATTTCTAAGTTACTTGCGAAGATGTTACACCAAGTTAGCTTGACAAGGGATGAATACTTATGGTTGATACAGTTGCGTGCTTCGTCCACATCATATTGTCCTGCTCAAAAGGTGGAATTATCAACATGTCTTTCTCAATTCTTCAGATAGACATCGTCATCTTTGGTTTTGGATTTAGGTGCCACAGACCACATTTTATTGGTACAACTCAGTTGATATCCACTCATCCCACCAAAGTGTCTTTGCCTAATGTCACTATAGCTGATGGATCCAAAATTGTTGTTTAAAATACTAGAAGAATAAATATGTTACCAAATATCTCTCTTGATTCAGCTTGTACATCCCAAACTTCCCGTTCAATTTAATATCCACCAGTCAACTCAACATGTGCACTTCATGCTGTTGTTACCTTCCTGCCTGATAATTGTGTTATCCAAGATCTGAAGACGCAGAAAACCATTGGCGAAGGGTATGAGCATGTTGGTCTTTACTACCTTGGTGAGCCACCAAAAGCATGTGTAGCTGCATCCCCTCTGCATGATCATAGTCGTCTAGATCATATGGCTTTAGACAAATTGAAAGTGATGGTCCTTAAGTTGTCTAAAACGGATAAACTAGATTGTGAGTCATGTCAGCTAGGTAAGCACCAACGATGACTATTCAGGTTCAGAACCCAAAATAGAGCAGAGTCGTCTTTTCATATCAATCACTCAGATGTTTAGGGTCCCAGTCGGGTTCCATCAAAATTTGGATATAGGTACTTTGTTACCTTTATAGATGACCACTCACGAGTTAGGTGGTTATATCTGATGAAGGACATATCTGAAATTTTCTCTATCTTCCAATCATTTTACTAAGAAGTTGAAAACATTTATGACAAGCATATTCGTATCCTTCGCACTGACAATGCCCAGGAGTACTTCAGTCACAATTTTACTCAATTTATTTCATCCAGTGGTGTCATCCACATACTCCACAACAAAATGGAGTTGTAGAACGAAAAAATCGACACATCATTGAAACTACCCGTGCCCTTCTTCTCCACATGAATGTATTAAAAGAATTTTGGAGTGAAGCTATTCTTACATGCACTTGATCAACCGCATGCCATCATCCGTCATTCAAAATCAAATACCCTTTTATGTCCTTCATCCCAAACAATCAATATACCATGTACCACCTAAAGTCTTTGGGTGTGTTTGTTTTGTTCATATATTAGGTGGTGGTCAAGATAAGTTAAGCCCCAAGTCTAGTAAATGTATATATTTGGGCTATTCTTGAGTTCAACAAGAATACAACTGTTTTTGTCCATCAGATCGCCACTTTGTCTCTGCTGATGACACCTTTTTTGAAGACACACCTTATTTTGGTGGTTCACAGTTTCTTGAAGAGGTTGAGTCTTTGCCACTTCCAACGTCATTCAATCACAAATCATTGAGTCGACAGTCATACAACCACAAGCCATTCAGCCACAAGCCATTCAACCACAAATCATTCAGCCACAAGTCATTCAAGCACCAATCAATCAGCCACAAGTCAGTCAATCACCTACCATACAATCACAAACCTCGCGGATTAACTCTCCTAGTCGTCCACCTATTAAACAAGTCTACACGTCGTAAGGATAATCTTACCTCGGGTTATGTGAAGGACAATGCATGTCTCATTCCTTTAACAATCATCACTCAATCAGATGATCTGATGGAAACCAACAATGTTGTTGATTTGCCTATTGCCTTACGCAAAGGCAAACGGTCTTGCACCTCTCATCCCATTTCCAATGTTGTTTCCTATGCTCATCTTTCTCCATCATATTATGCCTTTCTATCCTCTTTCTCTTCCATTTCCATTCATTTGTTTGTCTCAGAGGCCTTGAATCACCCTGGATGGCATGCTGCAATGATGGAAGAAATATCTACTCTCCAAAGTAACAATACATGGTCATTAGTTCATTGTCCCTCTGAGAAATCAATGATTGGCTGCAGATCGGTATTTACAGTTCTCGAATTTTCTATAAGGGTTAGGGTGCACAATGTGTGTACCCCGTATATTTATCGAAAAAATAATTACATATAGGTCCACATAGAATAGAAATAACAAGTGAATATAAAGAGCTAATAAAACACTATTTAACAACAGTCAAGGTTGGGCCTGAGGGTTCTGTTGGTAGGCTGAAGGCAGGAATGGTGGCCAAGGGATTCACAAAGATTTTTGGTGAATGCTAATTAGAGACATTCTCTCTTGTGGACAAGATGGACTTTGTCCGTCTCTTCCTGTTTCATGCTGCTACACATTCATGGACTCTCCATCAACTTGATATCAAGAATGTCTTTCTATATAGTGATCTGAATGAAGAGATCTATATGGAGCAACCACCAAAATGTGTTGCTCAGGGGGAGTCTGGAATGGTTTGTCGACTCCACAAGTCTCTATATGGTCTTAAGCAATCACCTTGTGCTTGGTTTGGTAGATTCAGTTGTGTTCTTCTGAGTTTGGTCTCCGCAGATGCATCATGGACCACTCTATTTTTTTACCGGCGATATGATTCTAGATGTATATTTATGTTGGGTTTATGTTGATGGTAATGTGATCACTGGTGATGATAGACAAGGTATTGAACAACTCAAGCACTTTCTTCAGGGCAAGTTTCAAACAAAAGATTTTGGCAACCTAAAATATTTTCTTGTGATTGAAGTAGCCAAATCAAAGGTTGGATTGTCATTTCACAACGAAAGTATGTTCCAGATCTTCTTACTGAGACATGTATGCTTGGAGCTAAGCCAGTAGAGAGTCCAATAGACCTTGAGGTCCGACTGCCTGTGGAATAGGGGGAGCCACTTGATGACCCTTGGTGTTATAGAAGGCTTGTTGGAAAATTGAATTATTTGACTGTCACCAGACCTGATATTGCCTTTGCCACCAATGTTGTTAGTCAATTCAAGGAGAAGCCATGTACTGGTCACTTGGAGGCTATCATGCGCATTTTGAGATACTTGAAGAAGTCTCTTAAGAGAGGACTATTATACCAAAATTATATTCACATGAGAGTTCAGGGTTATTCTGATGCAGATCGGGCAAAATCTAGCATTTACATGAGATCTATTTCTGGCTATTGTGTCTTTGTGGGAGGTAATCTGGTGTCCTGAAAAGTAAGAAGCAAACAGTTGTTGCTAGATCTAATGTTGAATCAGAGTATAGAGCTATGGCATTAGCCACTTGTGAGTTATTATGGGTCAAACATCTATTAAAAGAGTTGGGCTTTGGTCAGAGTAGTCCATAAAGTTGATGTGTGACAATCAGGTTGTTGTCCACATTGCCTAAAATCCTATCTTTCATGAAAGAACAAAGCATATATAAGTTGATTGTCAATTTCTTAGAGAAAAGATCTAGGAGGTCCTGATCCAGTGGTCACCGGTCAAGTCTGAAGATCAATTAGTTGATTTAGTCAGTAAGTCTTTGAATGGTTTCCAGGTTTAGTTCTTATGTAACAAGCTAGGAGCACATGAAATACATGCTCCAGCTTGAGGGGGTGTTAATATGGTGTACATAGGACCTTCTTGTAATATGTAGATAAGTAAGGGTCTACATGCAAATTTGTAACTTACTGATTTCATATATATCAAGTCATGGAGAGACCTACATTTAGGTTGTCTCTTTCTCCCCAATACAGTCGTCTTCATCCACGTCTTGATGAGTGAGTGCACAAATGAACAAAATGTCAATTTTGTTAGACAGTAACAAACTTACAAACTTCATGTTACAACTTAGAATATACAACTTTTAGTTACACGTTACAAACTTACGAACTACACCTTCTACAAGTCTAGTGTTAGCAAAGAGGTTCATGCATCATGAAGTTCAAGCTCAAAGTACAAGTAAATCCCCCAGCACAGCCGTGGTGACACGGAACGATTGTGTTGTCAATGAAGAAATCACACTAGAAATCTTAGTTTTGAAGCAACTACAACAAACACTCCACCACGGTCGTGATGTCCACCACGGCGATGGTGTCCAACATAGTCGCGCTGCCACCCATCTACCACACATGTGGTGTCCACTACGGCCGTGCTGCCACCCATCTACCACGACTATGGTGTCCACTACAGCCTTGTTGCCACCAATCCTCCACGTCGTCGTGCCCGCCGCGGCCGTGCTACCATCAGCCCACTACGACTATGGTGATTACCATGATCGTGCTACCTAGTTCCCACCACAACCATGTTACCAATCTTCCAAAAACCCCAATTTTAACTATAACTTTTGCCATTCCTCAACACGTCCTTTCTCTCCCAACACGACCGTGGTACCCTCTACCCACCACGACCATGTTGTCCAACACGACCGCGCTACTAGAAAACCTAGAACAGTTTGCCACTACATTTCCCATTATACCCCTACTTGACCTAGTGCTTCCCCCACCACCTATATATACTTGGGTGGCGGCTGGAGCACGAGGTTAGCTACCTCTGATCCCCTCTTAGCCCCCTCTCACCCATCTACTCCACCCACTACTTTATTTCACTTCTACTTCGTCATCTTCCACCCCAAAACCCTTCTTTTAGGGTTTTTGGCCACTTTCCATCACATTTCCATGTCATTCCACCTCGGTAGAGGGAGGTGGTCGAGTTGCTGTTGTTAGGAGGTGGAGAAGGAGGAGTCTCCACCGAGCTACCATGACTTTTTAGTCCTCTAATCAGTTCTTCTTTCTCCATTTTTTTGTATTTTCCTTTGTTATGAGTAGTTAGGCCCCTTAGGTGGCCTATGTGGGGTCAAAAATGTTACTTTGACACCATGTTCGGGGAAATGACATGTAAACATTGCAATTTCGTTGCTAATGATTATGTTCTGCTTTCATTTCATTTCCCATAATTGCTTGTAGGTTCGTGTTTGAAATCACCTAGGATTCTAGGGAAATTGCTTATATGTAGCTAATTTTGAAATTGTTGCTAGGTCCAATTAGTGGATCCCTAAATATCTATTCGCCTTCCAACAAGATAATCAATCATCCTACACCTAGATGACAATTCTGAGTAGCTAGTTTAGAAGCATTTAGTGTAATTGGCTTAGAGCTTCCTAAAGACTAGATAGTGGGTGATGTGAGGCCCAAAACCTCATTTCCACCTTCGTTACTACCCACGGCCCCCAATTGCCCCAGGATCTTCTATCCTAGAAACCTAGACTTGGATTTATATGTAAAAATGCATGCATGCATGTAAGTCTTAATGCATGTATCTAAGCATGCATGATGCATGTAGGGCTATACATATACCATTCCAGACCGACCATTCGTTCAGATATGGTCCTAGACCGTATTCAATTTTAGTCCAATCCTCGGTCCTCTATTTACATGATTCTAATTCTTGGTCCGATCTGAAACTAGTAGAAACATGTATGGGCCAGTTGGACCGGATAACATTAACAATCTTTTTGCATGTGAAATGTATTTGTCAGAGCTAATGTTTACGAAGGGTTACCAGGAGTGGACAATAGTTAGAATATGATAACCGATTCTACAAAATACAACTTGTATATCGCTTGTTAAATATTATTAGTCAAGGCTTAAAAGTAAATATATGTTACACTATTACATGAGCTCAAGTCAAAACAATATACAGATAACTAATGTTCAGTTTCACTATGCTATATGAAATTATTCTCCTAGTATAAATGTTTTGAAACTAAAATAAAATAGCTACGATAACATGCTTATGGAAAAAGTTTTTGACATGAAAGAAAGTGTTTATCTAAAGTGTTGAAATAAATTATTTTACTTACATTTTCACAATTGTCCTATAGTATCATAGTAAAATAAAATAACTAATCAAGCGAAAACATAATTCTTTCATATTTCAACTAGCAAAATCTAAATCCGGACCGTTCTCCTTCCGCTGGATGCTTTGTTCGGTCTGGACTGGAATAGACATGTTCTTAACTTCTCTGGTCCTCGGTTCCAGAATTTCCTTTATTCGGGTTTTAGCTTTGGTCCGGTCCGGTCCTGGTTCGAACCGTTGTACAACCCTACATTCATCCATGCATGTTAGCATGTACTTATGTATGTATGTTGCCATGTACAATGTCGTGTTCAACATCTGACACGTACTAGATACTCGTACTCCGTGGATACACCTATATACGTATCAAATGCTTCTCCAGCCGTATCCAAAATTTTTTATAGGTGGACACAGCTTCGACACAGCCTGGACATGGTCGTGCCTATTTACTACCCACAAAAATAGGCTTGCCTCTCCACTAATCCTAGTCACATAAATACGCAGCCAAACAACATGTCCTCTGTAGATCAAACCCATCTCTAATCGCAAGATTGCAGAAGTTGTATTCTTGTTGTTGAGAGAGTGTCTAAACTCTCCAGAAAAGCTTCCTTGATGGACCGGACATCTACACCAAGCCTTGGCATCTTTGGGATGCATTTTGGCACCTACAGGTGTATTTACGGTCATTATTTCAAACCATATATGGCCTACCTGGACTGTATTTGCATTTATGGTCCAGTTGGACCGTATACAATCCAACACTAAATTGTAAATGTTGCTGAAATAAAAATGCAGTCAGTACAGCCCAGTCGGATCATAAACGCGGTAGAAAAACAACCTAATCACTTTGAGACTTTGGATATGGATTTTATTCTTATAAATAGACCCCCCCAACTCGTCCCAAACATGGAGAGCAACAAAGAGACATCAAGAGATGTCGTTTTTCGAAGACCTAAAGCAACGGACGGACCTAGGGCTTTCCTTAGGGTTTCACGCCTCAGAGCTCCTCTCTAAGCAACCATTTTCTTCCAAGGTTGGCTTTTGGGTGGGGGAAAGGGTTCATCTCTCTTATGTAATCATCATCTCTATAATCTCTCTATCAATAGTATCATCTCCGCTGGTGGATGTAGCGTCCCACATTGGGAATTTGTCAAACCACTATAAATCTTGTCTTTGTGGTTGCTTGTTTGTTTGTTGTTGATCTTTGTCATACGTATTTAGTTTGGATTTTGCTCGATCTCACGTTTCCACATCTCCGCAACAAACTCGTTGTGCCTTGTTGTTCGGGTCTCTCATCACCAACATATCCCAACAAGTGGTATAAGAGCAATTTCTACCTCTGGGTCTCTACCATGACATCGAAGTACAACATCGAGAAGTTTGATCGCTTGAAGAGCTTCTCTCTGGAAAGTCAAGTGTGAATTTTGCCTCACGTAAGGAGTCCACAAAGCTCTTCTCCGAAAGGAGAAGAAATTGGAATCCATGAAGGATGTTTGGTGGGAAGAGATGGATCAAAAAGCACGTACATGCATCTTTCTCTATTTGGAGGATGAAGTCCTCTGTGAGGTCGTCCATCTGAAGAACACCAAAGACGTTAAGGATGAACTTGAAGCACTCTACATGAAGAAGTCCATCACCAACGAGCTTGCACTAAAGAAGCGCCTTTTCATGCTTTGCATGGGAGAAGGTGGCTCTTTAATGTTCTTCTCCATGAGTTCAATGAAATCATCCACGACCTTAGACAGATTGATGTGAAGATATAGGACAAGGATCAAGCAATTTTGTTGCTTTGTACCCTTCCACCGTTTTACAACAATCTCTGGGATATGATGATATTTCGTGAGTCAAAGACTATCTCACTCCATGAAGTCAAAACGGCCTTGACGTTTCAAGAGAAATTAGAGAAGGATCTTACTTCATCAACAGTAGTGGGTGAAGCTTTGACAGCTGAAGGGAGTGTCCACATGACAAAGACCGTGAAAGTTCAAAGCCACATCAATCAAAGAGGTGCAACTATTGCAAGAAGATGGTCATACCTGGGACGAATCCTACAAGTTGTAAAACAAGCAAGGGCATGAGAAATCAAATGATGTTGCAGCTCATACAAAGGTGGCTCATGGAGGTTCTAAAGATGACGACTATGTTCTTGCTTCATCGCCATCCCACGAGTACAAGAAGGATTGGGTTTGTTACATTATATATATTTCCTATTTTACATAGCATGTTATTTGTTTTGTTATTTTTCCTTTATATATGGACCTCTCTGTAATTGTCTCAGTAATATATATATGAGGGTGCACACGTTATGCAACCCTGAGCTTTCTGCAATTCCTGACTTTGTCACATGGTATCAGAGCAGGCTCTAACCTAGCCGTCCTTGCTTCCCTCCCTCCCTTCTCTCTCCTCCGCCGCCCCCCCCCTACCCGCTCGCCGCCCGGCAGCAGCCAGCCACCGCCGGCAGCAAGCCACCGGTCGGCAGCAGCAGGCCGCCGCCGTTGGCGTAGCCAGGGCCGCTGCAGCTCCGGCCGGCCGTCTCCAGCGGGCCGCAGGTCTCTCTGTGGGCTCCGTGGTTCCGTCTTGCCTCCTGGCGTGGTGCACCGCTAGTGCTTGAGCAACCGTAGTTGTTGTTCGCACAGCAGGTGCGCTGCTAGGTGGTCGTTTTCTACGGGACCACTGACCCACTGGTAGATCTGGACTAGATCAGTCTTAAGGGGGAGATCGGCGCATTGTTCGTCTAAAGGGTTACCGTCGGTTCGTGCTTGTTTGTGCCTGCCTGCCCGTGTAGGCTTCGGCCTCCAGGTTCTCTGCTACGCTTTGGCGTAGTGCGTATGTGAGAGGTCCATAGTGACTTGTTTCTGCCTGCTTCTGCCTGCCTGACGGCGTAGTCCGTCTTCTGTCAGTGCCTACCTGTGCCTGTACCTGTCTTTGATATCACAAAGCAACTGGGGTGCCTACAGTTTACTGGTTCTGACATTTCAGACTACTTCTCCACCTTCACTGGTCTGTGGGGTGAGTTGGAGATGTATCACCCGCTGTCCACCGATTTAGCTACTATGTAAAAACAGCGGGCGGAGCTTCAGCTGATTCAGTTTCTCAGTGGCTTACCTGAGTCCTATACTGGAGTGGTAGATCATATCTTGGCGAGTGATCCACTCCCTACCTTGCAGACTGCCTACAAGCGTCTCCAGCGCCTTCCGTCATCGACACCGTCTCCGCCTCCTGAGACTGGAGACTCTACTGCTTTGGCCGCTTGCGGCGGGCGTGGTCGTGGCCGTGGTCGTGGCCGCTCCAATGATGGCCGTCCTCCCCTGGGTGCAGGCCGGGAGCGTGGACCTGGTGCTGGACGAGGAGCTCCTCCTGCTGCTGCGCGTCCTCAGCAAGGACAACGCCTGTGCACTTTCTGTGGCCGGTCTAACCATATTGAGGAAAAATGCTGGAAAAAGTATGGTAAGCCGGCATGGGCCAATGCTGCGGCTGATTCTACTGCGTCTGAGGGTGCTACTCAGACACCTGCACCAGAGCCTGCGGGGGCTACCACAGACTACATTCGTGCTGAGGTGGAGCGTCTTCTCCTTGAGTGTGTTGAATCTTCTTCTGCTGCATCTACAAGTGGAGCACATGCTGCCTTTTCTGGTTATGACACTGCCTTCCTGAGCTCCTCCTCACCTTCTACCTCTGGTAATACCAAATGGGTGATAGACTCTGGTGCATCTGCACATATTTCTGGAAATAGATCTTTATTTAAATATATATCTGCACCTGCCCGACATTCTTCTGTTATGCTTGCTGATGGCTCTAAGTCGTCAGTCCTTGGAGTCGGTGATATTATTTCTCACTTTGGCCTAAAATCTGCCTTATATGTGCCCAGATTTCCTCTTAACCTATTATATGTCAGCAAAATTTTACGGAGTTTAAATTGTAGCCTGACATTTGTTCCTGGTTCATGCATTTTTCAGGACCTTCACACGAGGATGAAGATTGGTGGGGGGGTATGAAGGTGTTGATGGGCTGTTTTACTTGGACCAGTTACCTAGATCAGAGAAAGCTGCTGTGGTATCTGCATTATCTGCTTATGTTTCTGCTCTCCAGTGGCACTACAGGCTGGGCCATCCCTCTTCAGAGAAGTTGCGTAGTTTAGTTCCTGATATTGGCAGTTGTCATTTTCAGTGTGATTCGTGTCAACTAGGGAAACAAACTCGCAGTGTGTATCCTAGACGTAGTACTGTGAGCAGTAAAAACATTTTTGATTTAGTTCACTCTGATGTATGGGGTCCATGCAATGTACCAAGCTTGTCTGGTTATAAGTACTTCATTCTGTTTATTGATGATTTTTCAAGGACTACTTGGTTGTTTCTGTTAAAAAGTAGGTCCGAAGTGCTGTCTACTAATAAATATTTCTTTGCTGAAATAAAGACGCAGTTTGGCATGCCTATTAAAACTTTTCGCACTGATAATGCTTTAGAATTTGTTAAGCAAGATGTGGCTATTTTTTGTAAATCTGTGGGTACTCTTCACCAAACTTCGTGTGCTTATACCCCACAGCAAAATGGTGTTGTTGAGCGAAAGAATAGGCACTTATTAGAAGTTACCAGGACAATAATGATGCATTCTCATGTGCCCCGCTCTTATTGGCCAGAAGCTATCTTGATTGCATGTTTTCTGATTAATAGGATGCCCTCGTCTGTTATTGGGAATAAAATTCCCTTCCAGGTTTTGCACCCTGACATCTCCCTGTTTCCTGTGCCTCCTAGAATTTTTGGGTGTACCTGTTTTGTTCGGTTGCTTGGACCTACTTCTGATAAGCTATCTCCTCGAGCTGCTAAATGCATTTTTTTGGGCTATTCTCGCACTCAAAAGGGTTACAGATGTTATAATCCCAGCACTCGGAAGTGGTTTACCAGTAGTGACGTTGTCTTCTTTGAGGATACACCGTATTATTCTTCAGCAGGAGATAGTTTGCAGACATATATTCTGGCTCCTCCTTTACCTGTTATTTCTTACTGTATGCCTGAGCGCACTGATACTGAGATTACTGCAAAGCAAGACCCTCCTCTTATTGTTTATCATCGCAGGAATAAAGCACCTTCCACACATGTACCCCCCAAGACAACCAATCTTCTCCTCCAGAAGGTTCTGCTGCTCCTGAGGTAAACTCTGATCTTGACATACCTATTGCTCTCTGTAAGGGTACCCGTTCTTGCACTTCTCATAGCATTGCTCAGTGTGTGTCTACTGCTCATCTAAATACTCATTCCAGCAATTTTGTATCTGTCTTATCTGCTGTGGCTGTACCTAAGAATGTTCAGGAAGCTTTGCAAAATACAGCTTGGACATCTGCTATGAAGGATGAGATGCTTGCTCTTACTGACAGAGACACTTGGGAGCTGGTGGATCCACCTCCTCAGTGTAAGCCTGTAGGCAGCAGGTGGGTTTATGCAGTCAAATATCAACCTGATGGTACGGTTGAGAGGTTGAAGGCAAGGCTTGTTGCGAAGGGATATACTCAGACTTATGGCATTGATTATTTTGAGACTTTTTCTCCTGTTGCTCGCCTTAACTCTGTCAGGATTCTTTTATCTGTTGTCGTGAATCTAAACTGGCCTCTCATGCAGCTTGATGTGAAAAATGCTTTTCTGTATGGTGACTTACAGGAGGAGGTGTATATGGAGCAACCTCCTGGGTTTGTTGCTCAGGGGGAGTCTCATAAAGTATGCAGGCTTAAGAAGTCTATCTATGGGCTCAAGCAGAGTCCTCGTGCCTGGTTTGATAAGTTGAGCAGGATCATGATTGATTTTGGCTTTCTGAGGTCACAAGTTGACCATTCTGTATTCACAAAAAAGACTTATGTTGGTATTATTGTTCTGATTGTATATGTTGATGACATTATTATTTCTGGCAGCGACACTCTTGGTATTCAGGCTACCAAAGATCATTTGGGCAAGCATTTTGCTACCAAAGATCTAGGCAGACTCCGATACTTTCTTGGCATAGAAGTCTCTAGAAATTCTAATGCCTTGGTTCTTTCGCAGAGAAAGTATGTTCTTGATATCCTGCAGGAGACTGGTATGCTTGGTGCGAGACCTGCAGATACTCCTCTTGATCCCAATGTCAATTGGGATGATGATTCTTCTGCTATGTTTACTGATCATAAAAAATTCAGGAGGCTGATTGGTAAATTGATCTATTTAACTGTTACTCGTCCTGATATTGCTACTGCAGTGGGTCTTCTTAGTAGATACCTCGACAAACCCAGACAATGCCACTGGGATGCTGCATGCCAAGTCTTGAGATACTTAAAAAAATCTCCTGGCAAGGGACTTCATTATAAAAAGAATGGGCACTGTGTTCTTGAAGGATATTCTGATTCTGATTATGCAGGCAGCAAAGTTGATAGAAAATCTACTTCTGGCTACTGTACCTTTGTAGGGGGCAATCTTGTCACTTGGAGGAGCAAGAAACAGAATGTAGTGGCCAGATCTAGTGTTGAGGCTGAGTACTGGGCCATGGCCCATACTGCTTGTGAGTTGCTGTGGGTGTGTTCTCTTCTGAAAGAATTTAGGATTGAGTCTTCATCGGCGGCCATTCCTATGCATTGTGATAACAGAGCTGCCATCTTCATTGCAAATAATCCTGTCTATCATGAGTGCACCAAACATATTGAAGTTGACTGCCACTTTATCAGAGAATCTATTCTTGCTGGCAAGATATGCACTCCATTCACAAGATCTGAAGACCAAGTTGCTGATATCTTTACCAAGCTCTTGGCTAAGAAACAGTTCTGCATGCTGCTGGACAAGTTGGGCATGATTGACATCTATGCTCCAACTTGAGGGGGAGTGTTACATTATATATATTTCCTGTTTTACATAACATGTTATTTGTTTTGTTATTTTTCCTTTATATATGGACCTCTCTGTAATTGTCTCAGTAATATATATATGAGGGTGCACACGTTGTGCAACCCTGAGCTTTCTGCAATTCCTGACTTTGTCACAGGGTTCTTGATTCAACATGCACGTACCCCATGACCGGGCGTAAGGATTATTTCCGTACCTATGAGTCACATCAAGGTGGAGATATACTTATGGGTGACGATAGTGTCCTTGCAAGACGATTAGTGTTGGCACGATGAAGATCAAGATGTTTGATGGTGAAGTCAGAACATTGACGGACGTCTGACATGTTGACGGGTTGAAGAAGAATCTCATCTCATTGGGCACACTTGAACACAAGGGTTGCAAGTTCTCCGGTGTAACGGAGTTATTAATGTTCTTAAAGTTGATCGGGTCCTCATGAAGGCAATGGGAAATTCACACAAATTGTACATCTTGCAAGGTTCCACTATCTCAAGCTCTGCAGCGGTTACAACTTCATCTAAAGACACTGCATGGCTTTGGCATATGTGTTTGAAACACATGTTTGAGAAAGGAGTGATGTTTCTTAGCAAGAGAGGGTTGTGTGGCGTAAGCATTGTATAGAGATATGTTGTGTTTTGTTGAGTGTCGTGTGCATAGCATGTGCCTCACATATGTTTTACTTCAGTAGTTTAGTCCCATATTGCTCATCTCTAGTTTAGTCTCTTGTCCCTTCTGTTATATAAGAGACTGTATTGTACACAGGTTTATTTATTCAATAAGCAATTCCCAGTTTCACTATATGGTATCAAAAGCAGGTCTGGTTCCCCCAGTTTCATTTTCCCACCCTGCCCCTATGCCCTAGGCCTTCAGCCCCTTCCCCCCCCCCCGCCATTCTGTCTACATCAGTCATAGGACTTCAGTGGCACTTCCGGTTGGGTCATCCGTCTGCTACAAAATTGAAGCATTTATTTCCTGCATTATCTGAAAACACTTTTTCTTGTGCATATTGTGTTTTGGAAAAACAAACGTGGTTTGTATTTCCCGCTAAAAAGGAAATTGGTTCTAAGGCACCTTTTGATATTGTTCATGCGGACATCTGGGGTCCATGCTCTATTCCAAGTCACTCTGGTGTTAAATATTTTTTGACTTTTATTGATGATTATTCATGTACTACTTGGCTGTTTTTGCTCAAAGATCGTGGCACTATATTGGACAATATTTGTATCTTCTTTTCTGAAATACAAACTCAGTTCAATAAACCCATTAAATTTTCCGTACCGATAATGCCCTAGAATTTATGCAAAAGTCTGTCACATCTTTTTGTTCTGATCGTGGCACTACCCATCAAACCACTTGCCCTAATACTCCACAACAGAATGGTGTTGCTGAACGGAAAAATCGTCACTAATTAGAGGTTGCTCGCACTCTTCTTCTTCATTATAAAGTCCCTCACCGTTTTTGGCCTGAGGCGGTTTCTACAGCATGCTATCTTATAAACTGTATGCCATTCTCTGTTTTACAGAATCGTATCCCTTACTCCATTTTGTTTCCTGATGCACCTTTGTTCTCTGTCCCTTCTCGTATTTTTGGGTGTACCTGCTTTGTTAAAAGTTTACGCCCAGGAATGACAAAACTTGATCCTCGCTCCACTAAATGCATCTTTTTGGGATATTCTAGAACCCAGAAAGGTTACCGCTGCTTTGATCCGGTACTCAAACAATGGTTTGTCAGTGCAGATGTGATCTTTTTTTAGCATATGCCCTATTTTACTGATGATGGAGCAACGCTATCCAGTGATATGTTGGCACCCATACCTCTACTAGATATTGATGAGGACTTGCCTTCTTCTAACCAGCTTGAAGGTCGCCCTTTTCAAGTATACAAACGCCGGCCAAAGACAAGCGCTCCTTCCATGGCCCCTCCAATACCAATTCCTCTGTCTGCGGATGATCAAACAAACACTGAGGTAACTTCTGACTTGCACCTTCCTATCAGCCTGCGCAAAGGTGTTCGCTCCTGCACTAAACATCCTATCAGTCATTACTGCTCTTCTGCCAATCTGCATAACAGTTTTGCATGTTTTACTTTTGCGATTTCTTATGTCACTATTCCAAAGACTACTACAGAGGCTCTATTTATTCTTGCATGGAAACAGGAAATGGATCAGGAAATGCAGACGCTCTGTGATCGCAAGACATGGGAAATTGTGGATCGCCCTCCTTCATGCCCTACAGTTGGTTGCCACTAGGTCTTCACCATTTAGTATCAACCTGATGGTAGAATTGAATGCCTGAAAGCTCAACCTGTTGCAAAAGGCTACACGCAGACATATGGTGTTGACTATTTTGAGACCTTCTCTCCTATTGCATAATTAAATTTTGTTCGAATTCTGATTTCTGTTGTTGTAAATAAAGATTGGTCTCTCTTTCAGTTAGATGTTAAAAATGCATATCTCTATGGAGATCTACAGGAGGAAGTATACATGGAGCAACCACCCGGTTTTGTTGCTCAGGGGGAGTCTACCTTTAAAGTCTATAAACTGAAAAAGGCCATCTACGGTCTCAAACAGAGCCCCTGTGCTTGGTTCGACAAGCTCAATCAGATCTTAGTCACTTTTGGCTTTCGTCGCTCTCACTCTGATCATTCAGTCTTTTATCCGCAAAACAGTGGTTGGACTTGTCATTCTTATTGTTTATGTTGACGATATTATTTTATCAGGCAGTGATACAGTGGGTATACAGGCAGCTAAAACCTACTAAGAAAAACATCTTGTCACTAAAGATCTTAGAAAGCTGAAATATTTCTTAGGCATTGAGGTTTCCAGATCATCTGCAAGGCCGTGTCCATACTTGTTAAGGCGGCAAGGCGACACGGCGTTGGGGTTGGATGCCTTGCGCTAAGGCGCGACTAGGCGCGTCTAGGTGTCGCCTAAGCGACCTTTAAAAAAAATTATGTATATATTTTATGTATATATACATGTGTCATGTTTTTCCCCACTCATATACGCACATTGTATAGTTATATATGTAGTTATCTACATATTTATAATCGATTTCCCCATATATATATATATATATATATATATATATATATATATATATATATATATATTTTATTGTATGAAAAAATAACCAATTACATTTCTAATATATTATCATTGACAATAATGACAAGGACACGAAAAGAATTATTGTAAAGAATGTAAGAGAGTGATCAAAAAATAAATATATATTTATTGTCATACATAGCTACAAGTATTAAGCAATGTAATCACTATCCTTCATAGCATAGCTACTTAGTACAATCTGAATTGAAGGTGCAAACTAAGAAAAATCAAATGTGTACTAAGAGTATTAGGTCCAGTCAAACAAAAAAAGAGTATTAGATCCAGTCAAACCCAAAAAAGAGTATTAGATCCAATTAAAAGTGATATTTCACACATAAAATAGGCAACACTATTATATTTTGAACATTGGTGTAGCCATATTAAACATTAAAATAAGTGAATATACAACCAGACCCACAAAACTAGGTCACTGTAGCATTATATATAAAGCATCCTTGCCTAGGCGCAGCCCTGGGACGCATTGCCGCTTAGGCGAGCGCCTTGACAAGTATGGCTATGTCTCTCTCAACAGAAATATGTACTTGATCTCTTACAGGAAACTGGTATGTTGGGCTGCAAACCAACCAACACTCTTGACGCAAATATGGATTGAGACGATGAAAATTATCCTCCCTATGCTGATCATCACAGTTCAGAAGGCTGGTAGGCAAGCTTATTTATCTGACGGTCATAAGAGCTGAACTCACTACTACCGTAGGATTCATCAGCAGGTATCTTGATAAACCCGGGCAGTGTCATTGGGATGATATACATCACATTCTGAGGTATTTTAGAAGCTCTCCAGGAAAAGGCTTGTTGTATAAGAAGCATGGGCACTGTAATCTATCTGATTTCTCAGACTATGACTATGCAGGAAGTCGTTATGATCGTAAGTCAACATCTGGATATTGTACATTTGTGGGCAGAAATCGTGTTACCTGGCGAAGCAAAAAAGCAGACTGTTGTAGCCAGATCCAGTGCAGAGGCAGAATACCGATCTATGGCTCATATTGCATGTGAACTTCTATGGGTCCAGAGTCTCCTCCAAGAGTTTGATATATCCTATTCCAGCCCTATACCCGATGTTTTGTGACAAGGCCTCCATTTTTATTGCGAGCAACCCCACTTTTCATGAGCAGACAAAACATATTGAGGTCGACTGTTACTTCGTTCGAGAAACAGTCCTTTCTGGCCGGATTTGCACTCCATATATCAACACTGAAAAGCAAGTTGCGGACATCTTCACCGAGATACTTTCTAAAGCTCGTTTTCATACTCTAGCAGACAAGCTGGGCATGTTCGACATCTACGCTTCAGCTTGAGGGGGAGTATAGAGATATGTTGTGTTTTGTTGAGTGTCATGTGCCTCACTTATGTTTTACTTCAGTAGTTTAGTCCCATATTGCTCATCTCTAGTTTAGTCTCTAATCCCTTCTGTTATATAAGAGATTGTATTGTACATTGGTTTATTCGTTCAATAAGCAATTCCCAGTTTCTCTATACACTGGAAAGTTAGATTTCTGCGAGCAGGTGTTATGGGGAAGGCTAAACGCAATAGCTTTGACACGACAATTTATTCTTCCAAGGATGCCCTAGATGTTCAGTCTGATCTATGGGGCCCTTCTCGTGTTCCTTCCAAATGTGGTGCTAAATGTATGATGACCTTTATTGATGATTGCACAAGGAAGATTTGGGTTTATTTTCTCAAGAGCAAGGATGAGGCATTCTCGACTTTCAAACAATTGAAGGCACTTGTTGAGAATCAAATCGACAAGAGCATAAAGACTTTTCGGGTTGATAACAGCTTAGAGTTTTGTTCTAAGGAGTTCAATAATTTCTACAGTGATCATGGGATCAAAAGACACCGTACAATGCGTTACACTCCCTAGCAGAACGATTTAGCAGAAAGAATGAACAGAACATTGTGAGAAAAGGCCCGATGCATTCTTCTCAATGCAGACTTGGATAGATCTTTCTGGGTTGAAGCAATATCAACCTCTTGTTATTTGGTGAACCGTTCTCCATCGTCGTCTATAAATTTTGAGATTCCTGAAGAAGTTTGATCTGGTAAACATGTTGATTATTCGAATCTGTGAATATTCAATTGCCCTGTTTATGCACATTTGATACTGGCAAATTAGAAGCTAGAGCTATCAAATGCATATTCCTTGGTTATGCTTTTGGGATGAAAGGATTCCGTCTTGGTGCAAGGATCCTTCTTCACTACGTTTCTTAGTAGAGCGCAACGTTACTTCTAACAAATCTGCCATGGTGTCTACTATGCAAGACACAAATAGCTCTTCTACAGGTTCTCTACAGGGCGTCTCACAACAGGTGGAGACCAAAGAAGATGTCGGCTCACAAGTTGATGAACAAGATCCCTCTTCTACGCCAAATGATTTAGTGCCTATTGAAGATAAATAGGAGATTCCAGAAAGTTCCTACATTGTAGCTAAAGGCAAAGGCAAACGGAACATCAAACCACTCCAACGTTATGGTTTTGGTGACTTCATCGTAGCCTATGCCCTTTCCAACGTCGTTGATGTGGATATTGGTTATGAGCCCACCAATTTCCGTGATGCAATCACAGGTAATGATGCTCCGCAGTGGATTCTTGCAATGAAGGAAGAGATGGAATCTCTTCACAGGAATCAGACTTGGGAGTTGGTGGTATCTCCCAAAGGCAAGTAAGTAGTGGATAGCAAGTGGGTCTATAAGAAGAAAGAAGGTAATAGATACAAGGCACGTCTTGTTGCAAAAGGCTACAATCAAATTGAAGTTGTTGATAATAATGAAGTCTTCTCACCTGTCATCAAGCAATCTCCTAGACAATGGTACAAGAGATTTGACTCTTTCCTGACGCACATGGATTTTCCAAGAGTAGCTATGACGCTTGTGTCTACTACAAAGGGCTGGATGACAATTCCATTGTTACCTACTGCTATATGTTGATAACATGTTGATCGCTTCTAGACACACATTTGAGATTGCCAAGCTGAAATCTCTTCTAGGTGGAGAATTTGATATGAAAGATCTAGGTGAAGCTAAGATGATTCTTGGCATGGAGATTCAAAGGGACTCAGATTATACAGACGACCTCGACAAGAGATCTCTCACAGGTTACATGTTCACAGTGGGATCTCCAGCTGTTAGTTAGAAAGCCACTCTACAAAGTGTTATTGCTTTATCTACTACTGAAATAAAGTACATGGCGACAACGGAAGCTGTGAAGGAGGCTTTATGGCTCAAGGGCTTGATGAATCAGTTAGGCATGGCTCAAGAACAAGTTGTTCATTGTGACAGTCAAAGTGATATACATTTTAGCAAAGATCAAATGTTCAACGAGAGAACGAAGCACATTGATGTCAAGTACCATTTCGTTAGAGAAGTCACAACTGAAGGCAATATTCAAATAAAGAAGATTAGTACGTCTAAGAATCCATCCGACATGATGACGATGACTCTCCCATTAGCTAAGTTTGAGCTTTGCTCAAATTAGTTGTTCTTCTTTCTACCTGAGCTTTGCCCATGCAGGGCATGTGGAGATGGTATTCTTAATCAATTTCTGATATTAGAGAAAATTGGAATTGCTTTTCTACTTCCATCGTTTACGAGTTTAAGATAAGGTGGAGTTTATTGAGAGAGAGACTTAAACTCTCTAGAAAAACTTCCTTGATGGACCAGACGTCTACACCAAAGCCTCGGAATCTTCGAGATTCGTTTTGGGCACCTACATGTGTATTTACGGTCATTACTTCAGACCATATATGGTCTACATGGACTATATTTGCATTTACGGTCCAGTTGGACCGTATACAGTCCAGCACTGGACTATAAATGTTGCTGAAATGAAAATACGGTCGGTGTTACAGACCGTATACAGTCCATTCAGATCGTAAACGGGGCCATAAAACAACCTAATCACTTCGGTTTTTGTATATTGGTTATATTCTTATAAATAGACCCCCAACTCGTCCCAAACATGGAGAGCAACGAAGAGACATCAAGAGACTTCGTTTCTCGAAGACCTAAAGTCAAAGACGGACTTAGGGCTTTCCTTAAGGTTTCACGCCACCGAGAGCTCCTCTCCAAGCAACTGTCTTCTTCCACGGTTGGCTTTCGGGTGTAAAAGGGGACTGGGTTCTTCTTCTCTCTTCTGTAATCATCATCTTTGTAATCTCTCTCGAAAGATCTAGACGGGGGTGAATAGAACTTTATAAAACAAATATAAGTGCAATGGAAATAAAAGAGCCAGCCACAAGCGAGAGACATGATTTAGAGTGGTTCCATCTACGACGTCAGTTTACTACCTAGTTGTTGCCAACTAGGATTTGCAACAAACACCTTTAATAATTTAGGAGAGGACAAATTACAAAATGATTTTTGCAACTAAACTCTCTTCTTTTCCGGCCACGGAAGAGCACCACTAAACCTCTTCTTTTACGGACGCACCGACGGAAGAGGAAGAGCACTTCCATGCCTCTTCTTTTATGGAAACATCGAGGGCCGAGGAAGAGCACGACTACACCTCTTCTTTTACGGACGCACCGAGGCCCGAGGAAGAGCCCCACCACACCTCTTGTTTTACGGACGCAGTGAGGGTCGAGGAAGAGCATCACGACTTGCAGAAGTAGTCCAACCACAATCACAAGTAACAGAATTAAGAATGGAAGAAGGAGATTACAATACTCTTTCACAAGATATACAATCAAGCTCTTATGGACAAGTGATGATGATCCGCTCCACAAGGTTTGGGAAAAGTTATATTTGGTGGAGAAGGATTCTAGTATAAAGCTAAGGCTTAGGCTAGATGGATAGAAACTTGAATTGTAGAACCTAGATGGCAAGTAGTATGCTCAAGTTCGTGTATATGATCACAATTGTTATATGCAAACTTGTTGTTTTAGTGTCCTAGAACCACTCCTATTTATAGGAAATGTTTAAACATGGTTAAAGAAACTGTGGGTAGTGTCTAGAGTGTTCTACGACGAAAACTAGTCGTTAGGATTAAGTAAATTGAATTACAACAGCTAATTTGACCATTTGCTGAATTGCATCCAGAACATTTTCGGTCCACAATATTGTCGATCGGAAACCATCTCGGTCCACAATATTGTCGACCGAGATTTGCTCTGGTTTGGAATTTTCTCCACCGGCTATATGTCGGTCGAGCTCTCCAATCAAATGTGCAACGGCTATATCTTGGTCGAGAATATCCTCGACCGAGAGTGACTCATGGTTCAATTTAATGCAAAAATAATAGGAACACCTTATCTAATGATATATCTAATGAAACCTAACAACCCTAAAGGCTTCATATAAGTATGGGATAGGGTTTTGGGTAGGTTTTGGAAGATCATCACATGTCCTTACATCATGTCTATCAAGTTGTACAAAAACACACGAGTACAAATATATACATGGTACAACTTGATTTGTAAGTATCCAAACTTATGCATTTGCAAGGTCTATATAGTTAGATCTTGAATATGTTCCTTGATCACCTGAAATACTTAATACACATTTTAGTAATATAATATGGGAAATATGTGTATCATTGAAATATGAGTGTGGCATATCCAAAAAGCCAACATCTCTATCAATAATATCATCTCCGCCAGTGGATGTAGGTTCCCACATTGGAAATTTTCCGAACCACTATAAATCTCGTCTTTGTGGTTGTTTGTTTGTTCGTTGTTGACCTTCGTTGTACGCATTCAGACTCGATCTCACGCTTATGCATCTTCACAACAAGCTCGTTGCGTATTGTTGTTTGGGTCTCTCATCAACCACCATATCCCAACACTTCCTATTCTTATCGCATATCTAAGTTTAGAGCAGCAACGAATGTCACCCTATTCTTGTTTTTATTTAATCTTTTGGCTCATTCATCTATTCTTGGGCTTGGGGCCTTCCTCTATTTTAGCAAACTGATTAACTGAGGTAAACTAGCAACCATTATTCATTATTACCTCGTTCTATTAATGTTTCTCTAGAATAGAAAAGTATTGCTTCTTATAGAGTGAATAAAACCTATAGATAGGAAAAGAGTTGTTTATTCAGTGAGTAAAAAGGTGTACATGGTACTCTCTTATATAGCTATAGAGAGTTAAGACATACATACAAGCGGGCAATATGGGACTAATACAAAAGAAAATAACACAGTATTTCTATACTCCCGCTCAAGTTGGAGCGAAGATGACGAATAAGCCCAGCTTGTCAATCAGAGTCTGGAAGTGAGCTTTAGGTAGAACTTTAGTGAAGATGTCTGCAAGCTGCTTCTCAGTACTGAGATATGGAGTGTATAGAGATATGTGTTGTCTTGAGCGTCATGTGCTTAGCATGTGCTTTACTTATGTTGTTTCTTATGTTGTTTAGTCCCATATGGGCTGCTTCTTAACCAGTCTCTGTCTCTAGTTGTTATATAAGAGACTACGATGTACACTGTTGAAATTATCCAATAAACAACACTTCTCCACTTTACATGGTATCAAGAGCAGGTTCTATTTTGTTTCTCCCACCCTAGTTTCCCACCCATGACCTAATCCTCTCAGCCCCCCCCCCCGCCGCTGCCCCCCCCCGCCGCCGCCAACTTCCCTCCCCTCTCCAGCCGCCGCCGCCACCCCTCCTCTCTCCAGCCGCCGCCGCCCTCCCTCCCCTCTCCAGCAGCCGCCGCCACCCCCCCCACTCGCCCCCAACCCCACCCTCCACCACCACCACCGCCGCCCCCCCCCCTGCCGCCGCTGCTTGCAGCAGCAGGTTGCCCGTCCACCACCACCCCACCGCCCCCCCTCCACCATCCTGTGACCCCCCTATCTCTTCCTATCCATCCTCTCTACCTACTCCTATCTTCTTCCGCCATTTTCTCCACCTATAATCATCTCTCCACTCCTACGTAAGGCCTGAACACTTTCTAATTCTTTTACGTCTACGACCGGGCTTCCGTCAGTTTCTGCTCGGGTCTCTGCTGGACATCTAAGTTGAGAGTCCTCTTTGTTCTTGGCGATTTTTGCCTGCGCCTCATGGGAGAACGTTGAGTTTTTCTCATGTTGGCGTAGGTTTCTATGATTTTTCTGCCCGGCTTCGGGTCCTTCTGATCTGCTGCGTCAGATCCCTTCTGCCCGGTTCGGGTTCCTCTGCTCTGCCCATTAAGGGTCTGTACTGCTTCTAAAGCGTCATCATCATCTGCTATGGCTTACTCTGAACCCCCCAGATCTCTGTGTGTCACTACGGTGAAACTCGACGGCGGGTCCAATTACCATCTTTGGTCGGCGTCGTTTGTTCTTTATGTCAAGGCGCAGGGCCGATATCACCATCTGACGGCCGACCCTCCTGATGCTCCTACGGCGGATTCCGATGATAAAACTAAACAAAGCTACATCCAGTGGTCCAAAGATGATTCAGGCGTCATGTCTTGGCTCCTCAATAGCTCTGAGCCCCGGATCAGTCAATCTCTTCTCTGCCACCATGATGCCAAGGCGATGTGGGATCATTTGGCACATGTGTACTCTCATCAGGAGAATCCAAAGTGGGTCTTTGAAATTTTCAAACAACTTGCCAAAAAGGAGTTCTCTACTGACACATCTATTGATGATTTTTATAATCAATGTTCTGCTTTATGGAATGAATATGAGTTGTATCATCCTCTTACTGCTGATATCAAGATTGCCCAGAAACAACGAAATGAGCTTCAACTTGTGCACTTTCTCGCTGCCCTTCCTGCCTCCTTCTCGGGGGTTGTTGATCAAATTCTATCAAGTGATCCGCTACCCACTGTTCGTGATGTCCTCAAAAGAGTTCAGAGACTGCCTTCTCTGACTCCCGCACCTGCTCCTGAGCATCCTGCGCTTGTTGCGCGCTCTTCTGATTCTACTCATGGCCGTGGCCGTGGTCGCGGTCGTGGTGGTCGACCTCCTCCTGCTGGTGGCCGAGGCTCTTCTACTCCGGGTCGAGGTCTGTCTCAAGGACCACGTCACTACAACTGGTGTGGCCGTGACAATCACAATGAGGACCGCTGCTGGATAAAGCACGGGAAACCTGCTTGGGCGAACCAAACTGCTGATGATGCTGCTGTGACTGATTTTCCTACCGATTCGACACCTGCGCCACCTAATACTGATTGGCTTCGCTCAGAGTTCGAGAAGATGTTTCAAGAACGTCTTGCACAACTGCCCTCTGCATCCAGCTCGTCTGCCATGCTCACCTCTTCGTCTTCTGGTAACAAACAATGGTGCATCGACTCCGGTGCTTCCACTCATATGACTGGTGCACGTCATTTATTTTCAAAACTTAGTTCCACATCTCCGATATCTTCTGTTACTGTTGCAAATGGCTCGAAAACTGCTGTTCACGGCACTGGCACAGTTCCTTTGTCACAAAAGATGAATCTCAATTCTGTTTTATACATTCCAAAATTTCCTGTGAATTTACTTTCAGTCAGCAAAATGATTAAACAACTACACTGCTCTGTCAAATTTGATCCCTCTGGTTGTATTGTGAAGGATATCCGCACGAAGACGAAGATTGGTTCGGGCCGTGAAGGACCAGACGGGCTGTACTACCTGGATGGGCCACCTATTTCAAAGGCGATGATCTCCACCTCTGTGTCAGGTCTACAGTTGCATGTTCGGCTTGGACATCCATCGGCTGCGAAACTGAAATTTCTTTATCCACATATATCTGAAAATACTTTTTCCTGTGAAACATGTGTTATGGGCAAACATTCTCGTTCTGTTTTTCCTGCTAAAAAAGTTATTTCTTCTAAAGCACTTTTTGAATTAGTACATGCGGATATTCGGGGACCTTGTTCTGTGCCTAGTATTTCTGGTGTGAAGTATTTTTTGACTTTTATTGATGATCATTCTCGTACCACTTGGCTGTTTCTTCTCAAAGGTCGCAATACTGTGCTTGATTGCATTCGTACTTTCTTTGCTGAAATTAAAACCCAATTTGGTCAACCTATTAAAATTCTTCGCACTGACAATGCTCTTGAGTTTATGCAACAAGCTGTTACTTCTTTTTGTGTGTCCCAAGGGACTCTCCACCAGACCACTTGCCCTTATACACCACAACAAAATGGTGTAGCTGAACGGAAGAACCGCCACCTTCTTGAGGTTGCTCGCACCCTCCTCTTTCATTATAAAGTTCCTCACTGTTTTTGGCCTGATGCTGTGTCTACGGCTTGCTATCTTATCAATCGCATGCCGTCATCTGTTTTGAAAAATAAGGTTCTGTATGCCCTTTTATTTCCTGATAAACCTTTGTTCTCTGTGCCACCTCGTATATTTGGGTGTACTTGTTTTGTGAAAAATTTTCGCCCCGGTATCACTAAGTTGGATGCTCGATCTGTGAAGTGTGTTTTTTTGGGGTACTCTCGCACTCAGAAAGGCTACCGTTGTTTTGATCCTATTACAAAACATTGGTATGTTAGTGCGGATGTGATATTTTTTGAACACTTGCCCTATTACTTTGCCCCGGGGAAACAAGTGACTCCTGATATTTTGGTTCCCACTCCTCTACCTTTGGTAGATGATCCACCTCCTGCTACGGTACCTTCTGAACGCCCTCTACAGGTCTACAAGCGCCGCTCGAAGCCTGCCACTGCCCCGGCCGAACCAATTCCTTCGTCTGCGGATGATCCACCATCGACTGAGGTACCTTCTGACCTGGATATTCCTATCAGTTTACGGAAGGGTGTTCGTTCTTGCACTCAGCATCCTATTAGTCGCTTCTGCTCATCTGCCAATCTCAGTAATGACTTTGCCTGTTTCACATCTGCTATATCTGCTGTGACTATTCCTAAAAATGCGAAGGAGGCGCTCTGTCATCCTGCCTGGAAACATGCTATGGAACAGGAAATGCAAGCTCTGACTGACCAACATACTTGGGATCTGGTTGATCAACCGTCTTCTTGCCATCCAGTAGGTTGTCGCTGGATCTTCACTATTAAATATCAGCCTGATGGTACCATTGAGCGTCTAAAAGCTCGACTCGTGGCAAAAGGATATACCCAGACTTATGGTGTCGATTATTTTGAAACCTTTTCTCCAGTTGCTCGTCTCAATTCTGTTCGTATTCTGATTTCTGTTGCTATCAATAAAGACTGGCCTCTTTTTCAGATGGATGTGAAAAATGACTTTTTATATGGCGATCTACAGGAAGATGTCTACATGGAGCAACCTCCCGGATTTGTTGCTCAGGGGGAGTCTGCTTCAAAAATCTGTAAACTTCGCAAGGCAATTTATGGCTTAAAGCAAAGTCCAAGAGCTTGGTTTGATAAACTAAGTAAAATCTTACTCTCTTTTGGCTTTCTCCGATCACAGGCAGATCACTCGGTTTTTATCAGAAAAACCACATCAGGGCTTGTTATTCTCATTGTGTATGTAGATGACATTATCTTATCTGGCAGTGATAGTGCAGGGATTCAAGCAACCAAAAACTACCTAGCACAACATTTTATCACGAAGGATCTTGGTAAATTGCGATATTTTCTGGGCATTGAGGTTGCTAGATCTTCTGCAGGATTGTGCTTATCACAACGGAAATATGTTCTGGATTTGTTGAATGAAACAGGCATGTTAGGCTGTAAGCCAGCTAACACACCTCTGGATCCCAATATGGATTGGGATAGTGACTCTTCTCCCCCATATGCTGATCGACACCAGTTCAGGAGATTAGTAGGCAAGCTTATCTACCTGACTGTCACTAGAGCTGATTTAGCTGCTGCTGTTGGGTTTGTTAGTCGGTACCTTGACAAACCTCGACAATGTCACTGGGATGCTATCTGTCATATTCTTCGATATCTCAAAAGTGCTCCTGGGAAAGGACTATTATACAAGAAGCATGGGCATTGTAATCTATCTGGCTTTTCTGACTCCGATTATGCAGGCAGTCGATCTGATAGAAAATCCACCTCTGGGTACTGTACGTTTGTAGGGGGCAATCTGGTTACATGGCGCAGTAAGAAGCAAACAGTTGTTGCACGATCCAGTGCTGAAGCAGAATACAGAGCAATGGCTCATACTACATGTGAGCTTCTGTGGGTCCGAAGCCTTCTGAAAGAATTTGACATCTCTCCGACTAGCCCCATTCCTATGTTCTGTGACAATAAGCATCGATTTTTATTGCGAGCAACCCTACTTTCCATGAAAGAACGAAACATATAGAAGTCGACTGCCACTTTGTACGGGAGAAAGTTATGTCCGGACAGATTCACACTCCATATATCAGCACGGAGAAACAACTTGCAGATATCTTCACCAAAGTGCTACCCAAGACTCGCTTCCAGACATTGACTGACAAGCTGGGCCTCTTTGACATCTACGCTCCTGCTTGAGGGGGAGTATAGAGATATGTGTTGTCTTGAGCGTCATGTGCTTAGCATGTGCTTTACTTATGTTGTTTCTTATGTTGTTTAGTCCCATATGGGCTGCTTCTTAACCAGTCTCTGTCTCTAGTTGTTATATAAGAGACTACGATGTACACTGTTGAAATTATCCAATAAACAACACTTCTCCACTTTACAGAGTGCAGATGTGTCCAGATAGGACTTTCTCCCGAAAAAAATGGCAGTCAACCTCAATATGCTTGGTTCTTTCATGGAAGGTGAGGTTGCTCGCAATGAAAAAGGACGCCTTATTGTCGCAGAACATAGGAATAGGGCTAGAAGATGTGATATCAAATTCGTTCAGAAGGCCACGGACCCATAGGAGCTCACATGCAGTATGAGCCATAGCTCTATATTCTGCCTCTACACTTGACCGGACAACAACTGTCTGCTTTTTGCTGCGCCAAGTAACCAGATTTCTTCCCACAAAAGTGCAATATCCAGATGTAGATTTTCTGTCAGATCGACTTCCTGCATAATCAGAATCAGAAAAACCAGATAAATTGCAGTGGCCATGTTTTTTGTACAGAAGACCTTTCCCTGGAGAGCTTTTGAGATATCGTAAGATGTGACAGATAGCATCCCAGTGGCATTGTCGGGGTTTATCAAGATACCGGCTTATGAATCCTACAGCAGCTGCCAGATCAGCTCTAGTGACAGTCAAATAGATAAGTTTGCCAACCAGTCTCCTGAACTGGTGGCGATCAGCATAAGGAGGGGAAGTATCATCGTCCCAATTCATATTGGGATCCAGAGGAGTGTTGGCTGGCTTGCATCCCAGCATACCAGTCTCTTGTAAGAGATCAAGAACATATTTTCTCTGTGACAAGCATAGTCCTGCAGAAGATCTAGCAACCTCAATACCTAGAAAATATCGTAGTTTCCCTAGGTCTTTGGTGATGAAGGGTTGTGCTAAATACTGTTTGGTTGCATGTATCCCTGCACTATCACTGCCAGAAAAGACAATATCATCAACATATACAATAAGTATGACAAGTCCTGCTGCAATTTTACGAATAAACACAGAATGATCAGATTGTGAACGCCGAAAGCCAAAAGTAATCAAGATCTGACTGAGCTTGTCAAACCATGCTCGTGGACTTTGTTTCAGACCATATATCGCCTTTCTGAGTTTGCAGATTTTAGAAGCAGACTCCCCCTGAGAAACAAAACCCGGAGGTTGCTCCATGTAGACCTCCTCCTGTAGATCTCAGAAAAGCATTTTTGACATCAAGTTGATACAAAGGCCAGTCTTTATTCACAGCAACAGATATCACAATACGGACAGAATTTAAGCGGGTGAATGGAGAAAATGTTTCAAAATAATCAACCCCATATGTTTGTGTATATCCTTTTGCAACTAATCTGGCCTTCAGGCGTTCAATTGTACCATCTGGTTGATATTTAATAGTAAAAATCCAGCGGCATCCAACAGTTTGGCACGAAGGACGATCAACCAGATCCCAAGTCTGTTGATCACAAAGTGCATGCATTTCTTGCTCCATAGCATGTTTCTAGGCAGGATGGCAAAGTGCCTCTTTAGCTGATTTAGGAATTCTCACAGCAGACAAAGCAGAAGTAAAACAAGCAAAGCTACCATAGAGATTGTCAGACGAACAGAAATTACTGATAGGATGCTGAGTACAGGAGCGAACGCCTTTCCGTAAACTGATAGGAAGATCCAAGTCAGAAAATACCTCAGTGGACGGTGGATCAACCGCAGACGCAGGATTTGGTTCGGCCGGGGCTTCAGAAGCATTAATGTTCTTTGACCTGCGCCGATAGACTTGCAATGGGCGTTCTTGAGGCATATCATGAGCATGAGGTTCTTCAACAACTAAAGGTAATGGAGTGGGAGCCATAATGTCATCCGACAATTTTGCACCAGAAGTAGAAAAATAAGGCATATGCTCAAAAAAGGTCACATCCACACTAACCAACCATTGTTTTTTGATAGGATCAAAACAGCGGTAACCTTTCTGAGTACGGGAGTATCCCAAAAACACACATTTGACCGAGTGAGCATCAAGTTTAGTGAGGCCAGGACGAAGAATTTTCACAAAACAAGTACTCCCAAAAATGCGAGGAGGCAGAGAAAATAAGGGTTTATCAGGAAACAAAATAGTATATGGGACCTGATTTTTCATAACAGAGGAAGGCATGCGATTGATAAGGTAGCATGTTGTAGAGACAGCTTCAGGCCAGAAGTGTTGGGGTACTTTATAGGGTAGAAGAAGGGTGCGAGCAACCTCAAGAAGATGGCGGTTTTTTCGTTCAGCAACGCCATTTTGTTGAGGAGTGTAAGGGCAAGAAGTCTGATGTATGGTTCCATGGTCAGCACAAAAAGATGTAACAGATTGTTGCATGAATTCCAGAGCATTATCAGTACGAAAAATTTTAATGGGTCGATTAAATTGTGTGTGAATTTCAGCAAAGAAGGTGCGAATAGTATCTAACACAGTATCCCGACCTTTAAGCAAAAACAACCATGTGGTGCGAGAATAATCATCAATAAAGGTCATAAAATACTTCACACCAGAGTGACTGGATATAGAGCATGGTCCCCAAATATCAGCATGAACTAAGTCAAAGATTTCTTTAGAGGCAATAATTTTCTTAGCTGGAAAAACAGATCGAGTTTGTTTGCCCAAAACACAAGTTTCACATGAAAAATTATTCTTAGATAAAGTAGGAAATAAATGTTTTAATTGGCAGCAAGTGGATGACCCAGGCGAAACTGCCACTGTAATCCTGTCACTGAAGTAGAAAGCAGAGCTGCAGCAATAGGAGGTCCATCCAAGTAATACGGTCCATCTGGTCTTTCACGGCCCGAACCAATCCTCGTCTTCGTGCGGAGATCCTTCAAAACACAGCCAGAAGGATCAAATTTAATAGAGCACTTGAGTTGTTTAATCATCTTACTGACTGACAATAAATTAACAGGAAACTTTGGAATATATAAAACAGAATTCAAGTGCAATTTTGGTGACAGCGGAACCGTGCCAGTGCCATGAACAACAGTTTTGGATTCATTTGCAACAGTAACAGAAGTTATAGGAGCAATTTTATTGAGACTTGAAAAAAGGTGAAGATCACCAGCCATATGAGTGGATGCACCTGAGTCAATGCACCACTGTTTGTTACCAGATGATGTAGAGGCAAGCATGGCAGAAGGACCGGAAGTAGACGAGGATGGCATCTGCGCAAGACGTTCCTGGAACATCTTTTCGAACTCTGAACGTAACCATTCGGTGTTTGCTGGAGCAGTAGGAGTGTCAGTAGTAGAGTCGGCAGCAAGTTCTGTAGCAGCCTGGTTAGCCCAAGCCGGCTTGTCGTGCTTAATCCAACAACGATCTTCAGTATGATTGTCCCGGCCACACCAGTTACAGTTTAGCGAGGGCCGGGAGGAGCACCACGTCCAAAAGAACCTCGGCCTCCTGAGGGGGGAAGACGACCACCACGGCCACGGCCAGAATCAGCAGAGCGAGCAATAAGCGCAGGATGCTCAACAACAGAAGTGGGAGTCATGGACGGCAGACGTTGGACTCTTTTGAGAACATCTCGAAGAGTCGATAGCGGCTCGCTTGATAGAATCTGGTCAACCACACCAGAAAAGGAGGCAGGAAGGGCAGCCAAGAACTGCACCAGTTGCAGTTCGTTGCGTTGTTTTTGAGCAATTTTGATGTCCGTCGTCAAAGGGTGGTAGAGTTCAAATTCATTCCACAGTGCCGAGCATTGGTTGTAGAAGTCATCAATAGAAGTATCAGTGGAGAACTCCTTTTTCTCCAAGGTTTTGAAGATCTCAAAAACGCGCTTTGGATTCTCCTGATGGGAATAAACATGAGACAGTTGATCCCACATAGCCTTCGCATCATGAAGGCAGAGAAGAGATTGGCTAATACGAGGCTCGGTATTGTTGAGGATCCAAGACATGACGCCGGAATCATCCTTGGACCACTGCGCATAACTCTGTCTGATTTTGTCATCTGAATCAGCAGTATGAGCAGCAGGAGGCTCAGTCGTAAGATGGTGATACCGGCCTTGTGCTTTGACATATAGCACAAAGGACGCCGACCAGAGATGATAGTTGGAGCCACCGTCGAGCTTCACTGTGGGGACGCAAAGAGATCGGGGAGGCTCAGGGAAAGCCATGGCAGAAGCGGGCGGCGGAGAAGCAGATCAGAGAAGAAACCCACAAAGGGCAGATAATAGCAGCAGAGATCTGACGCGTCAGATCAGAAGACCCGTATCGGGCAGAATATGCATAGAGAAACTTACGCCGTCATGAGGAAAACTCAACGTTCCAACATGAGGCGCAGGCAGAGAGAATGGTGAGACGGAGAGACTCTCAACTTAGCCGGCCAGTGGGTGTCCGAATGTAGATCCGATGAGCACCCGAACGTAGAACGAAAGGAGAGGTAAAAACCAGTGACAGCCGGTCGGAAGCGTAGAGAGGTGGTAGCAGGGGAGAAGGAGGGTGGTAGCAGGGGAGGGCGGCGCCTAGTGAAGGTGGCGGTGGGCGGTGGTGGAAGAGGGGGGGTTGGCGGAGGGTGGGTTGGGGGGGGGGGGGGGGAGGTGACGACGGGCTTACGTCATGGGTGGGCTGATGGGTGGGGAAAAGGTTAACCTGCTCTTGATACCATATAGATAGGAAAAGAGTTGTTTATTCAGTGAGTAAAAAGGTGTACATGGTACTCTCTTATATAGCTATAGAGAGTTAAGACATACATACAAGCATGGAATGAGGTTTCGTCGAAATCATCGAAATTTCGAGCGAAATTTCGATTTCGATGCTATGTGGTACCGAAACCTGCGACTGTTTCGATTTCGATGATTTCGATGAGTTTCGCCAAATTTCGACGATTTCGATGAATTTCGCCAAATTTCGATGAATTTCGCCAAATTTCGATGAAAATTTCGATAATTGCAATCCTTGTTGTTTTTGTTGATTTTTGAAGAGGAGCAAAGGGGGATTGGGGTCATTTCACCATTTAGTACTCATACATAGTATATAGTTATAGTATATCATAATTGCATTGCATTTCCCTAATATTTGCTATTCAAATTATTAAATACTTATGTGATGCATGCTATTTTAGTTTCTGCAATGTGGATGACATGTATCCTAGTGGTGATTTATTAGACAATGAGGGTGCTAGGAAGCCAACCACACCAACAAATGATGATTTATCTTGGAAACATTGCACTAGTATTCTTGGGACCAATGAAATGGTTGACTATTGAGTCAATATCAGCAAAAAACTATAAACCCAAGTAAAATGTGTGGGATGCCCTACATATCCAATATTTGATATTATAACACGAACAAGTACATGCATGTATATAGCTCATACTTACAAAATTGCATAACTTAATTCCTACATTTTGTCATCGAAATCATTCATCGAAATCCTCAAGAAACAGGACAGTTCCCTTACCTCCCACATGAAGGACCCCCTCCCTAACCTACCCCCACATAAAATTTTATTGCATAAAACGATGCATTTAGGTGTAGAGATCACACCTGTAAAATTTCATAAGTTAATTCATTCATTTTGGCGTCGAAACGGGCACAATTGCATTTATCGAAATTTCTGTCGAAATTTCCATAAATTTCGATTTCCATGCTGTCGAAACGGTATCGAAATCGGATACCTCGTTCCTTGCATACAAGCAGGCAATATGGTACTAATACAAAAGAAAATAACACAGTAGAAACAGAAACTAACACAGTATTTCTATAAAACCAATACAATGCTCTCTCTTTTATAAGATAAGAGAGTAGTATAGCGTTTAGAGATAAGCAATATGGGATAAAGAAACAAGTGACTAAAAGACAAATAACCAAAATACACCAAGTAAAAACAGCAATAAAGTGTATATACTAATACTCCCCCTCAAGCTGGAGCATAGATGTCAATCATGCCCAGCTTGTCAGTCATAGCAGTAAATCTAGACTTCGGAAGTATTTTGGTTAAGATGTCAACCACTTGATCTGAGGTATGTATGTAGGGTGTAGATATCAGGCCAGATAAGACAGCTTCTCAAACAAAGTGACAGTCAACCTCAATATGCTTTGTTCGTTCATGGAAGATAGGATTACTGGCAATAAAGGTAGCAGCCTTGTTGTCACAGTACATAGGGATAGGAGTAGAATCAGAAATGCCAAAGTCTTTCAGCAGGCTCCGTATCGAGAACAGTTCACATGTAGTATGCGCCATGGCGCAATATACTGCTTTAGCACTCGAGCGAGCAACAACTGTTTGTTTCTTACTGGGCCAGGTAACCAGATTTCCACCTACAAAAGTACAGTAGTCAGAGGTGGAGCGTCGATCGATCTTGCTCCCCGCATAGTCACAGAATCAGAACACCCAACAAGGTTACAGTAACCATGTTTTTTATACAGCAGACCTTTCCCAGGGGAGCTCTTCAGATATTTGAGAATGTGACAGACTGCATCCCAGTGACATTGTCGGGGTTTGTCAAGATATCTGCTAACAAGTCCAACTGCAGATGTGATATCAGCATGAGTGACAATAAGATAGATGAGCTTGCCAACCATGCGTCGATACTGATGGTGATCAGGATAAGCAGGAGAATTCTCATCATCCCAGTTGGTGTTTGGATCTAGAGGAGTACTAGCAAGCTTTGCTCCAAGAAGACTTGTTTCAGATAGAAGATCCAGAACATATTTACGCTGAGATAGGCACAATCTAGAGGTTGAACGAGAAATTTCAATCCCAAGAAAGTAGCGCAAGGTGCTTAAATCTTTGGCGACAAAATGTTTCTCCAGATAACGTTTAGTCGTCTGAATGCCAGCAAGATCACTCCCTGATAGAATGATGTCATCAACATATACAATCAGAATAACAATGCCAGAAGTAGTTTGTTTAACAAAGACAGAATGATCAGATTGGGAACGTCTAAAATGAAATTTCTGAAAATTGGTACTCAGTTTATCAAACCAACCACGGGGACTTTGTTTTAAGCCATAAATTGCTTTCTACAAACGAAAAACTATGGAGGACTCCCCCTGAAGTACAAATCTAAGAGGTTGTTCCATATAGACTTCCTCATGAAGATCTCTATATAGAAAAGCATTTTTCACATCAAGCTGAAATAAGGGCCAATCAGAATTAATTGCAACAGAAATAAGTATCTGAACTGAATTCAGCCGGGCCACAGGTGAAAAAGTCTCAAAATAGTCGACGAAGTAAGTCTGTGTGTAGCCCTTGGCAACAAGCCTAGCCTTGAGACGCTCAATCGTGCCATCTGGTTGATATTTAATAGTAAACACCCAGCGACATCCAACCGGAGAACAATCAGTGAGAGGATCAACCAACTCCCAAGTGTTACGATCAGTAAGAGTCTGCATCTCAGCTTCCATGGCCTGACGCCAAGTTGGATGTTTAAGAGCCTGAGAAGCATTTTTAGGAATAGAAACAGCAGAAAGAGTAGCAGTAAAATTGGCAAAGTTAGTCCCCAGGTGAGCAGTAGTACAGAAATTCCCAATCGGATGTTTGGTACATGTTCTAGTTCCTTTCCTTAAATTGATAGGAATATCTAAGTCAGAGAATACCTCAGGTGATGACTGATTTGGCATTGAGGAAGAAGATTCTGGAGGGGCCATAGAGGGAGTTGTCGTCTTCGGTATTCTTTGATAAACTTTCCGCTGAGGAGTAGCAGCAGCATGAACAGTATCAAGGGAATTAGAATCATCAATCATTGGTAATGGTGTCTCCATTAATAAATATGACGTAAGGGCAGACACAGCAGAAGAATAGAATGGCATGTGCTCGAAGAAAACATCAGCCGAGACCATCCATTTTTTTGAAACTGGATCAGAACAGCGGTACCCTTTTTGAGTCCTAGAGTACCCTAAGAAGACACACTTGATGGCACGGGGATCAAGTTTGGTTAAACCAGGACGTAGGTTTTTAACAAAGCAAGTGCTCCCAAAAATACGAGGAACAGAAAATAAGGGTGCATCAGGGTACAAGATTTGATAAGGGATTTGATTCCCAAGAACTGAAGATGGCATGCGGTTAATGAGATAGCACGCAGTGGAAATAGCTTCAGGCCAAAAACACTGGGGAACATTATAGTGAAAAAGTAAAGTACGAGCAATGTCAAGAAGGTGGCGATTCTTGCGTTCGGCGACTCCATTTTGTTGTGGGGTGTAGGCACAAGAGGTTTGGTGAATAGTACCCACTTTGCGACAAAAACTGCTGACCGAGGATTGCATGAATTCAAGAGCATTGTCAGTGCGAAAAAAATTTATAGGTTTGCTAAACTGGGTACGTATTTCAGCAAAATAAGCAGTAATAGTCTCAAGAATATTACACCTATCCTTTAGCAAGAAAATCCAGGTGGTCCTAGAGAAATCATCAACAAAGCTCAGAAAGTAACGGAATCCAGATATACTCGAGACAAGGTCCCCAAACAGCAGCATGTATAATATCAAACAGTTGTTTTGAACAAATACATAATTTCTTTGAAAAAGTTGCTCTAGTTTGCTTGCCCAATTGGCAAGTTTCACAATGAAAAACAGAATCGGAAATATGAGGTAGTAAATGCTTTAATTTGACTGCCGACGGGTGTCCCAACCGATAGTGTCACTGGATGTCAGTCACAAAAGATGTCAGATACGTCGCAGTCTTTGGAACATCCAAGTAATATAAACCATCTGGTCTCTCATGGCCTGAACCAATCTTCGTCCTCGTGCGCAGATCCTGAAAAACAACACCATCCGGGTCAAATGTAATAGAGCAGTGAAGGCTCTTCACAGTTCTATTGACAGATAACAGATTTATAGGGAACTTAGGAACATATAAAGCAGAGCGCAGAGGCAGACATCCAGGAGTGCATATATCACCAAAACCAATAACTGGTGTTTGAGAGCCGTCAGCCAGAGTAACAGGAGGTATAACAGTAGTGTTATGTAAATGAGAAAATAATGTAGGATTGCCAAAAATATGGGATGTCGCACCTGAATCGATCACCCAAGTGTTTTTACCGGACTGAGTCAGAAGAGCAGTGCTACCATCAGTGGAGGCCTCGGTAGAGGAAGCAAGCTGTGCTTGTAGTAGTTTCTCAAACTCCGATCGGATCCAATCGGCAGACGGAGGTGCAGAAGTAGTGGCAGTGTCAGGCTGATCTATAGTGACTTGATTCGCCCAGGCTGGCTTCCCATGCTTTATCCAGCAACGATCTTCATTGTGATTGGTATGCTTACAGAAGGTACAAAAGTGTTGTTCAGTAGTCTCAATAGGAGAAGAGGAGTCATGTCCTGGTCCAGAAGAATACCCGTGGCCACGTCCCCGACCACGGTCGCATCCACGGGAGGAGTCACCAGTCCGAATAGCAAGGGTTGTTCCGTCAGAAGAGTCAGGTAGGTTTTGCAAAACGGAAGGAAGTCGTTGAACACGCTTCAGAACGTCTCTCAGGGTAGGAAGGGGATCACTAGAGAGGATCTGATCAATGACTCATGCAAAAGATGAAGGCAGACCAGCGAGGAACTGGACAAGTTGAAGCTCGTTCCTTTGATGTTGGATTTCCGTGATATCTGCAGACAGAGGATGGTAGACCTCGAACTCATCCCAGAGAGTACAGCAGTTGTTGTAGTAATCCTCCATGGAGTCAGTAGCAGAGTACTCCTGTTTGGCCAGTAGCTTGAAGATTTCAAAAACCTTCTTCGGATTCTGCTGGTGAGAGTATACGTTGGAGAGTTGATCCCACATATCCTTGGCAGTCTTGAGGCGAAGGAGAGACTGGTTGATTTTAGGTTCCGCACTATTGACCATCCATGTAATAACACCATAATCTTCCTTAGACCAGAGATCGTAGGCCTGTTTGGTCTTTTCATCAACATCAGCAGCAGGGATGGTTGGACCCTTGGTCGACAGATGAGAGAAACGCCCTTGAGCCTTGACGTACAGTTCAAAGGAGGCTGCCCAGAGATGATAGTTGGGGCCATCCAACTTAACGGTAGTGACGCACAGATTGCGAGGAAGGTCAGGAGTCGCCATCCGAGATGATAGAGATAGTCAGAATCAAGGGCGCAGATAGCAGCAGAGGTAGTAGTCACTAGTCAGCAGCAGAAGTCCAACACATGGACTAGAAGTACCATATAGAAGATCTAAGCATGGATCTCAGAAACCCTCGTAGGGGCAGCAGGAGAAGATAGAAACACTGATCAAAAAAAGGAGAAGATAGAAACCTACGCCAACATGGAGGAACAATCACTCCACCATGAGGCGCAGGCAAACAGAGCGAAAGACGCCTTTTACGACGTCAATGTGCTAGAAACTGGAAAGTTACCGAAGCTGTCCGGAGGTTTCGGGGAAGAAGATGGGTAGAGGATTGGGTGTAATTGATGGATTAAGCCATGGTAATGGAGTGGGTTAGGGTGTTGAAAGGTGGTGGAGGGTTGGCGGAGGGGTGGGTGGTGGCAGGAGTGGTGGTGGTGATGGCTGTGGGCGGCAACAGGGTGGCTGTGGGCGGTGGCAGTGGGGGTGGGCAGGTGTGGCGGCGGCGCAAGGGGGCTGGGGAGAGAGAAGAGGGAGGGGGCGGCTAGGGTTGGGGGGGGATGAGAGGCGGCTAGGGTTTAGGGAGGATCGGGACGCTCTGATACCATCTAGAATAGAAAAGTATTGCTTCTTATTGAGTGAATAAAACCAATACAATGCTCTCTTTTATAAGACAAGAGAGTAGTACAGCGTTTAGAGATAAGCAATATGGGATAAAGAAACAAGTGACTAAAAGACAAATAACCAAAATACACTAAGTAAAAACAGCAGTAAAGTGTATATACTAATAGTTTCTATGTTTATCACTTTCTTGAATATCCAGTTGCGCACTTACATTAATTTCTACTTTGCATCTAAATAAATTCCTGATGAACAGTCTCATAATTAATATGGCACATGCAATATGAGTACTGACTATTGACTTAGAGACTATGTATGTTTAATGGCCATTCTGAAATTCAGCAGCTTATTACATCATTGGAAGTGAATCTATGAAGTCCATTCTTAGACTAGGCTACTGCAACTGCAAATATTGATTACTGTTTATAAAAGTCCATGTTAGAAAGTATTATCTTATTTAGATATTAGGTTAATTAGTCTATTATGTACATGGGTCTGTTTGCCTTGGCCCATTAGGGTTTAGTCCGCTTCCTTGTAATTGCCTCCTCTCCTATATGTAGGACATGGGTGTACATGTCAATATACATCGATTACAGTGTCCCACTCCACACACTTGTTAACAGTGCCCAATCTTTTTGTCTTTTGATTCTTTTAGACTTCAAGATACATACAACTTAAGTTCTAGGGGTTTCTTTACATTATTTCATATGAGTCCCATCATACACCTTAAAATCTTGAGATTAAATTCCACCTTTTCACGTTTCAAACTTTCAATCTCTGTTATTTTATCTATCAGTCTATCCTCTCTTTTTTTATCTTTATCTCTCGTCATGTTTGGGTATTATACATCGAATATGAATGAAAGTCAAATTGTCTTTTTTGTGCCTTGTATTTGACATAACAATGAAAAGGCCTCTTTTATGGATATTCTACTTCAATATTCGATGTTGTGGTTATACGATTACCACCTGGTTTCATTTTTTGGGTTTTATCTTAAATGAAGTTAGATTGTCTAATTGTCTTATTGCGTGTTTCTTATATATATATATATATATATATATATATATATATATATATATATAGAGAGAGAGAGAGAGAGAGAGAGAGTTCAGTTTAAAAGATATTAAAAAAACTGTCATGTCCATCGCCGTGTCTGTGTCCTATATTTTTTAAAATCGCCATGTCCCGTGTCCGTATCCGTGTTTGTGTTTCCTAGCATGTCCTTATTCATGTCCATGTCATTGCTTTTTCACCGAGAAGTAGTGATCAGGAACATGAATTCTTCATATCTCACATAAGAAAAGGTAGGTTTCTTCAAACAATAACTCTAAATTCAACACTTAAACTCAATGTGAGACAACCAACACTTTCTAAGATTTGATGAAAAGGGAAAAGCAGATGTGAAACAGTAGGCACTTGATCTGTCCATGTTGGCCTCCCATTTCCTCCCAATAATTAAGTGAGCTATGATTTTTCTTGCCAAAGATATACCGTGGTAGAGAAATTACAATGGCATAGGCTAGTAGATATTACAATGCACAAACTAGGAGTGTGATCATAACCTTTAGTAGTCCTCTCCTGATGTACAGCCTTGACCTCCTGTACTTGACCTTTCCTAGGTTAGACCACAAATGCAAATGCCTCTAATGGTAAGGGCACAAGTATAGTGAGAAGATACACTCTGGTATACATAAATGAACTTTGAATTAGGACACTAGCAAGAGTCTACAAAGAGAACCTAACAGAAGACTAAGACAAGATCCAAAGACCTTAATCAATCGGAGTTTCTGACACTAGTTATAGAGGGTGATCAAAGAAGTAAATGTACATGTCATAAGAAAGTGGTCAATTTAGTGTCACATTTCTTTTTGCTAGGGTTCTTTTTATTTAAATAAGCACGAGTTAATTGAAGCTTAATAGCCTTAAGAATTGTTTAAACACACTACTATATACTATTTAGAATCCAAGACAACCACAGAGTCATTAGTCTATCAGTTGTATTCCTTCTTCACCTTGGCGTCTTCATCAACTGAATTCTTTGAAGGGCATAGTCTATCAAGTGATGATACTTTTCCTACAACCATAGAAAGGGTGACTCCACAAAACATAATATTTGTTCCTAGAATTGGGCATAGTTCGATTTGGTTTCCTGTACCACTGAAGCTACAAACCAAACTGTACATATTGGTTTGTAACATTTTCAAACTGAACCAAGCATTAACTAGTCCAAACTCAAATGAACTGAACTGTTATTTCTCTGTTTAGTTAGGTTCATTTGTTTTTAAACAGTTGTGTGAGAAACTATAAAGTTGTTTATCAATTTTTTTATGAACATTCTAGCCTTTGGTCATCGTATTTATAAATCGATATAACATAATAAACAAACTTCAAATAAACAGTTTTCGTAGGGAAAACAAATATCTATAAATTATGGAACAACATAATGCAACTAGCAATATGTATGCATATGATCGTATTATCATTTTTTTCTTGAAACCTTACTTTTATTTTTTAGCATTTGATACATTTCAACTGTGGTAAAGTAAAAGAAGCAGTATGATATGTTTGATAAGAGGAATCCCCCTCCTTTATACAAAAGAAGAGGGAAGCGTAGAGACTTTAGACCAAACCCTAATGGGCCAAGACACAGTTGGCCCCTTATACAAATAGACTCAAATAACTTAAATAACTAAATGAACCAGACTCTTTAATACTCCCCCTCAAACTGAAGCTTAGGAGAATCCCAAGTCAGCTTGCAAATAGACGGACAGACTAAAGATAAACAAGTAGGATAAAAAGATAACCCAAGCCCATATAAGAATTTATCCCCCTCAAGATTACAATAAAGCAATCATCACTCAAATACTCCCCCTTAAGTAGATAACCAAAATAGGTCTGCAAGCAGGTCGAGTCTGAAGTATGTCGCAGGTCGTAGGTGTTGGTCGCAAACAATTAGCAAAAGCTTCTTGATCAAAAAGACATGGCATCTAGAATAGTAGTGAAGAACAGCAAGAAGGCGTCAAATTCTTCATCACAGTCGCTATCGTCGGAGTCCAGAGAGTATTGGTTCACAGTAGAAAAGTCCGGAGTGCTGGTTCACAAGTCTAGAGAGTGTTGGTTCACAGTAGAAAAGTCCAAAGAGTGTTGATTCACAATTCAGGAAGTCAACGTGCGCAAGGCATGAACAATGTCAACATGCAGATAAAGCACGGACAAAAAGTAGAAAGTAAGTTGACGTAGTCGGATACAAGACCATCAACTTAGAAAAAGCAAGCAGTAGAAGTGAAGCTCCAGATTGTAAGTTATCCAAGAAGCATATAACAGTGAAGACTTTCAGATGCAAATATCAATATTAGAAGTCGACAAACTCTTCAAGAAGTACATAAAGATCCCCAAATATATCCAACAGCAAAATGTAATCTTCCTCTCTTCAATTCATCTCTACTCTATTTCTCGCCCTTACACCAACCACAGAAGGAACCAAAAGTGGTTGGAGTGGACAATTATGAAGAAACACCCCAGAGAAGAAAAAAAGTTATAGCATCGTCCGGGCGGTTGGGGGCGCGACCTCCCAATTAGGGGGTTCCGCTGCCCCTCAGCGGGCGGGAGTCAAGGGGAGGCCGCCCCTCCCGGGCGCTAGGATGCAGAGCCCTCGAAAAAAAAGGTCTACAAGGATTTTTGAAGAAAAATCAAGCAGAAATCTTCATAGAGAGTAACATCATGACGGGAAAAAATTCATCCAAACTATCACTAGTGAGTCACAAGAAATTAGTGATACAGTAAGAGGACGACTAAGCGTAGTCCCGCCAAGGTTGATATTTCCGTTCACGGTTACATGATTTGTAGTAATTGCGGGAGTTCCCATTCGTCACAGCTAGAGGAGCGGCGGTCGCCCATGTCAATCCCCATCAGGTATTCGAAACTCTCCACGCTGCACAACCGTATGGTGCGGTCGCATGTGTCTGGTTCGTTGTCCAGTGCGGATGAGATGGTGAAACACTTTGTGATGGTGAGGGTGTCAAATAATTGCAAACAGAGTGTAGGTTTAAGAGGAGGTCTGGAAGTTCGCAACAGCGTGATGTACCATGGTGTCGGTCCCGACGGCAGTTACACTTCGGTAATTATTTCATCCTCCAATCACGTTTTTGAGTGGACGATAACGGTTAGGGTACACAATGTGCGTATCCCATATATTTATAAATAGAACAATTACATAGAGGTCCTTGTATAATAGGAAAATAACAAGAGAATATAAAGAACTTAAATAAAACACTAGTTAACACTCCACATCAAATTGGAGCATAGATATCAATCATGCCCAACTTGTCCACAAGAGAGTAGAAATGTTTTTTGGCCAGCAGCTTTGTGAAGATATCAGCAACTTAGTCTTCTGAGCGAGTAAAAGGAGTGCAGATACGACCAGTCAGAATAGATTCTTTGATGAAGTGGCAGTCAAGTTCAATGTGCTTGGTCCGCTCATGAAAGATGGGATTATTTGCAATAAAAATAGTTGATTTATTATCACAGTGCATAGGAATAGGAGCAGAAGATCCCACATCAACTTCTTTTAGAAGAGATTGCACCCATAAAAGCTCGCATGAAGTATGAGCCATAGCACGGTACTCAGCCTCAGCACTAGATCTGGCAACAACATTTTGCTTTTAGCTCTGCCAGGTAACCAGATTTCCACCAACAAAGGTGCAATAACCAGAGGTAGATTTTCTTTCTATCTTGCTTCCAGCATAGTCAGATACAGAATAGCCTTCAAGAGAGCAATGACCATGTTTTCTGTAAAATAGGCCTTTACCAGGAGATTTCTTCAGATATCTCAAGATATGACACAGTGCTTCCCAATGACATTGTCTAGATTTGTCAAGATACCTGCTACAAGACCAATAGCAGTAGAAATGTCAGCTCTAGTGACAGTCAAATAGATCAGTTTACCAAGTAGTCTTCTATATCTTTTACGGTCAGGATACAAAGGAGATTCATCATCATCCCAATTCACATTAGGATCTAGAGGTGTATTAGTAGGCCGAGCTTTGAGCATGCCAGTTTCATGTAAATGATCAAAAACATACTTGCGTTGTGATATAACAAGAGCATTAGCAGTCCTAGAAACTTCAATCCCCAGAAAATATCTCAATTTGCCTAGATCTTTAGTGACAAAATGTTTACATAAATAGGCTTTCGTAGCATTAATTTCAGAGAGATCACTGCCAGATAAAATAATGTCGTCAACGTACACAATAAGAACTACAATACCAGTGGACGTCTTTTTAATAAATACAGAATGGTCAACATGAGATCTGAGAAAGCCATAAGTAGATAGAATCTTGCTCAGTTTGTCGAACCAGGCACGCAGACTCTATTTGAGTCCATAAATAGACTTTTTGAGGCGGCAGACTTTGTGTGACTCTCCCAGAGCAACAAACCCAGGTGGTTGCTCCATATAGACCTCCTCCTGGATATCACCATAAAGAAAGGCATTTTTCACGTCCAGCTGGATAAGAGGCCAATCCAGATTGATTGCCACAGAGAGCAGAACTCGCACAGAATTTAGCCTGGCAATAGGAGAAAAGGTTTCAAAATAATCAATATCATAGGTCTGAGTGTACCCTTTCGCCACGGGGCGAGCCTTCAGGCGTTCAACTGTTCCATCAGGATGATACTTAACAGTGTAAACCCAACGACATCCAACAGGTTTGCAATAAGAAGAAGGATCAACCAGATCCCAGGTACCCCTGTCAGTGAGAGCAACCATCTCCTCAGTCACGGCTTGTGTCCAGGCCTTACTATGTAATGTGTCATGCACATTTTTGGGTACAGAAACGACAGATAGAGCAGCAACAAAATTACTAACATGAACACTCAGATGAGCAGTTAAGACATAGTTAGCAATATTATGAGATGTACATGATCTAGTACCTTTCATGAGAGCAATAGGTAAATCTAGATCAGAAGTTACCTCAGTAGGGGCAGGATCTTCTGAACGAGAAGATGGGGGGGGGGGGGGGGGGTCTTGAGCAGGAGTAGGCTGCGGCGGCCGATTTCTGCGTTGATAAACAATGAGAGGAGACGTAGTCTCATCCGGTTGCACAGCAGAGGTAGAATCACCAATAATAGGCAGAGGTGTTGCAATCAAATTTGAACTCAACATAGTCCCTTTAGAAGAGTAGTATGGAGTATCCTAAAAAAAAATGACATCACTACTCGTGAACCACTTTTTATTAACAGGGCTATAGCAGCAGTATCCTTTCTGAGTTCTTGAGTATCCCAGAAAAATACATTTTTCAGCACGAGGGGACAACTTGTCTTGAGTAGGACCAAGCAAGCGAACAAAACAAGTCGACCCAAAAATTCCCAGAGGAACAGAAACAGAGGAAGATTGGGTTGTAGTACTTGTACAGGAATTTTATTCCCAATAATAGAGGAAGGCATACGATTTATCAGAAAACAGGCAGTAAAAACGGCTTCTGGCCAAAAATATTTGGGAACATTAGAATGCAGCATTATTATTCTACTAACTTCAAGTAAATGCCTATTTTTCCTCTCAGCTACACCATTCTGTTGGGGTGTATAAGCACAAGAGGTTTGATGAATTGTCCCCACAGAACGGCAAAAAAACTCCACATTTTTTTGAACGAAATCCAATGCATTATCAGTACGCAAAATCTTAATAGGCATAGAATACTGAGTTTTAATTTCAGCAACGAAGAATTTAATAGTGCGCAAAACTTGGGATCTATCTTTAACAGAAATAACCATGTAGCACGGTTGTAATCATCAATGAACAAAATAAAATATTTATTGCCAGATAAACATGGAATATGATAGGGACCCCATACATCAGCATGCACCAAATCAAAAATATTTTTGCTACCAATCTGAGTTTTTTTGGTAAATACAGTTCTAAACTATTTGCCTAATTGACATGCCTCGCACTGAAAACTATGTGAGCCTACACCAAAAATAACATGTTTTAATATCTCAGTTGACGGATGCCCAAGTCTGAAATGCCACTGTAATGCAGAAACAGAAGATGATAGAGCTGAAGCCAGAGTTGTAGTGTCAATCCGTTTCAACTCATCCAAGTTGTAGAGTCTATCAGGTCCTTCATGCCCCCCACCAATCTTCATCCTCATCTGAAAGTCCTGAAAAAGACAAGTACCTGGTGCAAAGGTCAGACTGCAGTTAAGATTACGGACAATTTTACTGACAAATAGTAGGTTCAGCGGAAAATTTGGCACATATAAAGCAGAACGCAGAAGGACTTGAGCAAAGATATCTCCAATCTCAGATACAGCAGATTTAGAACCATCAACAAGCATAACATTAGATTCGGAACAAGGTTTAGACAATTTATAAAATAGAGAACAATTGCCAGATATATGAGAAGAGGCTCCAGAGTTAATCACCCATTTGGTATTACCAGCACTAGAAGGAGCACTCAAGAAGGCAGAATCACAACTAGAGTAAGTGGCCGTGTGAGCTCCAGATTCAACAGCAGATGAGGAGGAAGCACCAGTCCTCTCAAGCAGAAGACGTTCCTCCTCGGAGCGGATGAACTCAGCAGTGGATGCAGTCGAGGGAGCAGCAGAGGTCGTCTGAGAAGCACCTTCAGACGCAGCATTGGCCCACGGGGGTGTGCCATGTTTCTTCCAACATCTATCTTCAATATGGTTGGTGCAGCCACAGAAGTCACAGACCGCTGAGCAGCAACACCTCCAGAAGCATCAGCAGATAAACCACGACCAAGGGAGCCACGGCCAGATGGTCGACGTCCCCGTCCAGGAGTAGTAGAACGATTTTCTGGAGGTCGACCACGACCACGGCCAGACATAGCAGCAAGGGCAGTAGGGTCAGCCATGTCAGAAGGAAGATCTGATGAGGAAGCTGGAAGGTGTTGGAGACACTGAAAGACACTCTCCAATGTAGGTAACAGATCGCTGGCGAGGATCTGGTCAACCACCCTAGCATATGAGTCAGGAAGGCCGCAGAGGAACTGGACAACCTCGAGTTCCTGTCGTTGTTGTTGCATCGTGGCTAAATCAGTAGATAAGGGATGAAGATTCTCAAGCTCATCCCAGACACCCTTAAAGGTGGAAAAGTAGTCAGCAATATCAGGTCCAGTGATGTGCAGACGGGACAGCTATTTGTTCAGATCAAACACCTTCTTCGGATTTTTGCTATGAGAGTAGGCGTTGGCCAGTTGATCCCACATCTCCTTGGCAGTCGGGAGACGAAGTAGAGTGACGCTGATGCGAGTTTTACTGATGTTCAGAATCCACGTCATCATAGTCGAGTCATCCTTGACCCAGTCATCATAGTCGAGTCATCCTTGACCCAGTCATCATAGTTTTTTCTTTCCCTGGACTCGGCAGTAGGAGGCGGAGCAGGAGGCGGAGCCTCATTCAGATGGGAATGATTGCCTTGTGACTTCACAAAGATCTCCATGGAGCAAACCCAATGTTGGTAGTAGCGCCCGTCTAGCTTCACAGTGGTCACTTGACGACGAAAGTCTTCATGGGAGGAAGCGATGAGGGAGATTGAGTCCACAAACAGCAGAAAACAGCAGCAGGGGTCAGAACAGCCTAGGTCCTCCGGCTAGGCGGCAGCAGGCAGATAGAACTGGAAGGACCATCCTACATGTAGACTATGCCGAGGCACAGTAGAGAACCCGGCGGCTCAAGAGCCGACGCGGGCTGACAGAAGGAGTAGATCTCTGAAGACCTTCAACCGAACAGCCGGAGGCGAACAACGGGCGGTCGGGCTGCACTAGCAGGCCAGCCACTCACACGGAGGACCACAGGCGGCGCAACAGGGGCGCACGGCCACCAGCGGCGGGCTAGCAGCCCAGCGGCAGCCGACGGCTGCGGGCGGCACGCAGTGTCGGGCAGCGACAGCATGAGGGGGCGCCGCCGGCAGAGAGAGAGAGAGAGGGTGGCGGCTGGGAAGGGTGGTGGCTATAGAAACTGCTATGGTACCATTTTGAGTGGACGATAAGGGTTAGGGTACACAGTGTGTGTACCCCGTATATTTATAAAGAGAACAATTATATAGAGGTTCTTGTAGAATAGGAAAATAACAAAAGAATATAAAGAACTTAAATAAAACACTAGTTAACACGTGTTCATTATCGTGATGATGTATGGCGTGAAGAAAAAATGGCGTCGTGTTGATAAGGAAACTAGAATATTGCTTGTAGATGTGAGTGGTGTAGAACAATATAGGATGCTAAACCGGAGACAGATATCACGCCTGTGATGAACAGAAGTCTAGGATTGTGACATATCCAATGCAATTTGCGATTGCGTTTGGGTCTTATGCGGATGACTAATCTCGCATGTGGAAATCTGGAACATGTTGTCTTCTTGGGATCACACCATTGTGGCATTGTAGGCTTGGTTGCACATTCGTTGTGGTTTAGCCATGATGTAGGGTACGTAGTGTATCTGGCCTCTCCCTTGAAGAGTGGCGTGCTCCGGAAAAAGCTCTCCACACGTTTACCTACCTATGTGGGTTAGATGATGTACGCTAAGAGGATGTGGGATTGATGTGTGATGACACCACCCTCATGCAGTAGAAGAAACAAGGGGCTCAAAAGGGTGTTGACTCTGGTTGGGAAGACAAGCATCCGTGTTGAGGATTTTTAGGAAGGGAATGTGGAGTTTCCGCTAGGACTAACAACAAGTAGGACAGGGCGGAGAGGGTTAACAACAACGGGAATGTTTTTTGGTATTTGCGGTGGGAGAAGGATTTAGGCAAGAGGGGCGTTGAAGATTACGAGTGGATGGCACTGGTTTATCGGAAGTCAGGGAGATAGCTTTTACAGCAGTAGGAAGTAGTGATATGGTTAACAATGACTAAAGTGGAAGGAACAAGGGAAAGGGGTAGAAGGCTTGCGGAGGCCGGATAGAAGTCAGGCGGGCCGCCAAGCCAAGGACAATTGCCGCCCGCAGGAGAAAGAAAATCTTTTTGTCTCTTCTGGGGTTAGGTTGGATCACTGCTTTGATATCATGTTGTAAAGTAAAAGAAGGCAGTGTGATATGTTTGATAAGAGGGATCTCCCTCTACATAGGAGAAGACGGAAGCGTACAAACTTTAGACTAAACCCTAATGGGCCAAGACACACTTTTAACCATATACAAATAGACTCAAATAACTTAAGTAACTGAATTAATCAGACTTTCTAATACTAACATACGCAGACATTTATTTACATTATCATGAAGTTTAGAAGAACATTAAACATGATATTAAGTATACACAATATTCATATTTAGACATGTATAATATAGTTTGGCGTTATCTAAAACAACCTAAAACCAACCATTGTTTCATGGTTTGAAAAATATTGGAACCAAATTGAGCAATTCTCCTCCCCAAAACCAAATCAAACTGGTCGGTTTGGTTTAATTAGATTGGATTCTGTGGTCTGGTTTGGTTTTCAGCCCAAGCTTAGTTGTAGCTATGCCCCGTACACAACCTAAAGCTTTGTAAGTTAAGACCCAAGAAGCCGTTGAACAATCACAAATGATAGGTAGGCAGAAGCTTTTTAGGGTGGTTGCACACATCAAGTTGGTGGAAGTCGCCATTGCCCATAATAGAGGTAAGAGAAGACTTGAGTGAACCAGTCAACACTCGAGGGAAAAAGTTGTAATAGTAGTGGCATCGTGCTAAAATACTGTTGATGCAAATGGATGTCACAATAAGCAACAACTGCCAGGTAGCAGGAACCCCATTGGGTAGCAGCGAGGATTATTTGGGCGGTTGGAGGTGATGGAGGGTCTGCTAGGGCTTCGTGACAGGGGCTTAGCCACAACTGGTGGATTGAGACTCTGCCCTTCTACGAGCCAGCTGTGGCAAGCTAACATCTGCAAGATTAGAAGAGACTAGTAGCACAATTAAACCCAATGAAGCGGACACTGGCATATGTTTATAAAGAAAACTGTATATGTTGTATTTAAACAAGAGCACAAATCCCTTTGTATGGTAGGGCAGAAAACCGTTTAGCAAGGCATCATAGTATGGAATCCAAACGGTAAGATAAATCACAACATGATTACAAAATAAATGGTAAATATTGTAGCAGAATTAAATAAATATAAAGTATGAATGATTAAACTGCAAAGCATAGAGAAACATTCAAATTACCCATTCTAGAAGATACATCTTCTCCTCTCCCATTGTTGATTCTGAATTTTGTTTGCCACTGACAATTTCAAGAGCCAATATCCCAAATGCAAACACATCCACTTTGTCAGTTAGATGCCCCCTCATTGCATATTCTGGAGCCAAGTAACCACTAAAGAAAATTGTACACGTAAGTGTATGACATGACTTAAGATAACTAGAGATCTGACCAGTCACTATTTTTTATATATAGAATATCATTTTCAAGTTTTCTTCTATTAAAAATAAACGCAAAGGGAGCACGGAGCAGATAGTGGCCCTTACATTGTCCCAGCAACCCTAGTACTAATATGTGTCCTTTGGTCGTCACATAGTCTAGCAAGGCCAAAATCAGATAATTTTGGATTCAAATCTGAATCAAGGAGGATGTTGCTGGCTTTAACATCTCTATGCACAATCTTAAGCCTTGATTCCTCATGCAAGTATGACAGCCCACGAGCAGTTCCTAAGCATATCCCAAAGCGGGTAGGCCAATCAAGGTGCAATTCACTTTTACCTGGGTGGTAGAACATACAACAAACAACTCAGATCTTTCTTTCCAATTGCATATAAAACGTGTGGTTGATGCCGAGGACAATAGAAATCTAAAAAAATTACTTATGAGAGAGACATACCAAACAGTGCCTGGTCCAGGCTTTTATTTTCCAAATACTCATAAACGAGAAGTGTATTTTCTTTCTCGTAGCAGCAACCATACAGCTTAACAAGGTTTCTATGTTGAACGGCAGATATGGTAGCAACCTCAGTTACAAACTGACGCTTTCCTTGGAGTGATGTTTCTGACAACTGTTTTACTGCCGCTAGCCGACCATCCGATAGTTTTCCCTTACATAACAGCAATAAAATAGAAAAAAAAACAATAAAACATGAAAGTAAATACATTCGAAAAGATCAGGATTAAGCTAAACTAGTGCAAACATAAGGCAGGATTATAATAAAAATTCCAAATTTGCTGAGCTATCATCTATTGGAGTTGGCTATTAAGTTACCAACAGTAGCCTGCTCCACTTGGGCTATTTATCACCCATTATGATTGTGAAATAGAAATGTATTCTATTATTGAGATACTAGATACAAGCATAGACCCCCCCCTTCCTTATATAGGATAGGAGTTAGTAAACACAGAGTTCACCAATATGGGACAAAAGACGACACTAAAGAGAGCACCAAATAAATAAACAAAAATGTTAGAGAGTCTATATTAGCCTATTTAGTTAATAGGTTAATTAGTTATTGGGCTTTTGTATTTCAGCCCATTTAGATTACTTGCGTCCTAAGTCTTAGGGTGCCTCCCCTCTCCTATACAAAGGAGGGGGCGTCCAATCTTGTACTCATCTAATCCAAATCTAACGGGCCAAACAAATCCCTTTTCGGGTCGGGATTAAGATCTATTTAATTTTTGACCCGGATCTTCCTTTGACCCATTTAGCATCTTCTCTCTGGTTATCGGTTTCCATTCTCTACATATTTCCCATCTCCATATCACAAAATTCTCTCAATCCACCAATTCCTTTCCCACCCACCCACATCTTGTGTGTATCCCTTTCCACAGTGTGGGGGGGGGGGGGGGGGGGGGGGGGGGGGGATCGAGAGGAGAGGAAGAGATGAGAAGAGAGAGCAAGCATGAGAGAGTATGAGAGAGAATGCATGAGAGAGAGTATGAGATGAGATGATGATATATGTATTCAGGTTATATATGTTCCTGGCTATTATCTTCATGGAGCTTCATTCAGCACACCCGTTCTCTACTTCCAGACAGCATTGAAGGATCTTGATCTTCATTCAGTGTCAACATCGAGCTATCTGCGTTCGTACCGCGTTATGTACGTCAGGTGTTGATGGTGTATTTCTTCAGCTGCATTCATATGAGACAGATGAGTGCTTCTTCAGATTTTCAGAAGCTCAAAGTTTATCTTCATCGAGCTGCTTCGTCACGTCTTCTCCGAGTTGCATCTGCTGTTTCGACATCACCTGTTGCTGATCTTCTTGGGACTTTCCTTGATGGATGATATCTCCTTTCCTGTCAAGCCCCCAAGGTTCACGCTATAGAGTTATGTTACCTGCATCGTATCACCAGCATTTCGTTCGTCCGTGTTCGTGCCACGTTATGCACGTCTTCTCAGACGCTTTGAAGACACCACTAATACTACATCATCATTGAGAGATACGTGTTCGTGCCGCATTAAGTACGTACTCCAATGAAGTTGTCGTGGTCGTGGTATGGATGATCGTCTGGTCCAAGTGGCGAATTACTGCTGTAGTATCAGGTCCATTCTTTAGATGCTCTTCAGATGCACTTCAAAGAAAGACATTCTTCAAAGCTCGAGTATTTTCAGCCTGCAGAGTCATCATCACTATATGATTCAGGGGGGTATTGATTAAGGGGGAGTAACATCTTTTGTAAGGGAATGATATTTATCTTTTATCTTTCATTTCTTTTATCGTTTTATCGAGTCTTGTAACCTCCAAGCTTTGGACATGTGTTTCACGCATGCTTCAGCTTGAGGGGGAGTGTTGGAGAGTCTATATTAGCCTATTTAGTTAATAGGTTAATTAGTTATTGGGCTTTTGTATTTCAGTCCGTTTAGATACTTGCGTCCTAAGTCTTAGGGCGTCTCCCATCTCCTATATAAAGGATGGGGTGTCCAGTCTTGTACTCATCTAATCCCATTGCATTCAATATAATCTTATTATCAACAAAAATAAATATATTAACACTCCCCCTCAAGCTGGAGCATGGATATCATGTATGAAAGTATAATGTGTTTTCTATATTCACAAAGGAGGAAACTCACTCCTATAAACAAGAGGAGGCTGAACAAGGAAACGGACTGAAAACCCTAATGGGCCTCTTTATACAAAGGCCCATGTTACAGAATAAAGGAAAGACGTAAACAGAAATACAATAAACAGTAAATACAATAATATATCGCAATACTCCCCCCTCAAGTTGGAGCATAGATGTCAATCATGCCCAAATTGCAGCAAAGTTCCTCAACTCGCTTGCCAAAGAGAGGTTTGGTGAATATATCAACAGTTTGCTCATTTGATGGCAGGAAAGGAGTAGCAATTTTCTTATCCAGTACAACATCTCGAAGAAAAAGACAGTCAACTTCAATATGCTTGGTCCTCTCATGGAAAACAGGATTGTTAGCAATGAAAGTAGCAGCACAATTATCACAATACATCGGATTAGCGGAGGTGATAGGGAACCCAAAGTCTGCAAGAATAGATTTAATCCATAATAGTTCACAAGTAGTATGTGTCATTGCATGATACTCAGATTTAGCACTAGATCTAGCGACTACATTTTGTTTCTTACTTCTCCAAGTAACCAGATTACCTCCTACGAAGGTACAATAACCAGAAGTGGATCTTCTGTCAGACTTGCATCTTGCATAATCAGCATCAGAATATCAAATAACATCAAGGTGACCATTTCTTTTATAAAATAACCCCTGTCCAGGTGTGTTCTTCAAGTATTTCAGGACATGACAGGCAGCCTCCCAGTGACACAGTCGAGGGCAATCCATAAATTGACTAAACTCCCACAACAAAACATATATCTGGTCTGGTAACGGTGAGATACAAAAGTTTGCCAACTAGTCGCTTGTACCAATATTTATCTTCTAAGAGACGAGTGGACTCAGCCCATAGATCATGTGCCTGATGCATAGGTGAGACGGTCGACAATCCAACATTCATGATTTAGATAATAAGTTTAGAGTATACTTCCTCTGTGAGAGAGATCCTCCATTTTTATTATATGCTACCTCAATACCAAGAAAATACCAAAGACGTCCAAGGTCTTTGGTTACAAAGTGCTTCATAAGGCATTTCTTTGTATTAGCAATCCATGTCGTATCACTACCAGATATAATGATATCATCTACGTATACAATAAGAATAAGAATGCCAGAAGAGGTGGTCGTGATAAAAACAGAATGATCACATTGAGACCTTGTGAAATCAAATTGATGCAATATAAGAGAGAATTTGTCAAACCATGCTCGATGACTCTGCTTAAGACCATAAATAGCCTTCTTCAGAAGACAAACTGTTAAAGAGTCTATATTAGCCTATTTAGTTAATAGGTTAATTAGTTAGTGGGCTTTTATATTACAGCCCGTTTAGATTACTTGCGTCAAGTCTTAGGGCGTATCCCCTCTCCTATATAAAGGAGAGGGTGTCCAGTCTTATATTCATCCCATTGCATTCAATATAATCTTATTCTTAACATGGTATCAGAGCGGTGAACAGTACGCTGCGTGAACAGTAACTCCGACGTGAACAGTACGTCGGAGTGAATAATAATTCCTACATGAACAGAGCATGTTCGCTCCTGAGGAAAACCTAGTAGTCGTCCTCCCTTCCCTCTCTCCGGCGCACACAACCCTAGCCGCCGCCCGTTTCTCTGAGAGAGAAACCAAGAGGCTCCGCCTCTGCCTGCGGGCAGTGGCCGTCGTAGCCATGGCTTAGGTCGGCCGCCCGCCAGGCACATCCCGGTCTCCATGGCTTCTCCTTCTCTTTCTTAAAGATTTATTTTCTTTCCGTACGCCGGCTATCTCCGTCCCGGTGCAATCAACAACCATTGTCAAGCCGTTACCGGTTACTAACCATAGCCGCAGCCACAGCCTGCCAAGACATTAGTCGGCCAGCAATAACAGTAACTACTGCGGCCAAAAGCAAGCAGTCAGTGTTTTAAAAATCGATCTATGCGGCCGCATACAAGGTGCGGACCTCCAAAAAAACGCATAATGGAAATCCCTCCAAAAAGCGGACCAAGCCGTATAATCGGTTGTACGGCCGCATACAAGGCCGATTAAACCCCGATTTTTAGTTAGAGATATTTTGATTTCTTCTTTTATACATTTACATTCATCTATGTTTGTTTAAATTTAGATTATAGTGCATGTTTGTATTTATTTAAGTTGTGATGATTGCATATTTGCATAATTGCATCCATTATTCTTGTAATTGTACTATTTAGATACACAATTGCACAAATTAAATATGTAAATCATGATTAATATATATATATAATAATTAATTCAAAAAATCCAAAACCGCATATACTTTCGCATATACTCCCGCATACCGCATATACTCTACAAGGTGACCTCTCCGAACGCATAACGCATACCGCTTTTTAAAACACTGCAAGCAGCGCCCAACAAAGATCTCCATCTGTCGCTGAATCCATCCAGCAAGCCGACGGCGACCAGTAAGAGTGTTGCGGCCGACCACAAAAGTAGGAGCAACCATCGTCGTCGTCGTGCCGCCCAGAAGCAACCGCCATCCACATCTGTCGGCGCCATCGCACTCGCATTATTCAGCAGCCATCTACCGCTGCTTCGCCCTGATGTCCTCAGCTCCATCCTTCGCCGTCTCATAAGGAGAGGCTCCGCACTTGACTCCGCATGAAGCCTCATGGCATTCAATATCTTCGGAGTCGTGCAGGAGGCCAGTATCATCTCTTTCGTTGCGGCCAAGTGCTACATCATCCGAGTGACACAATCATCGTCATTTGTCCTGCTGTTGTGTGGCTGTCATATCATCCAGCAACCATATCCTCAGTCGCCGATTACACCATTCAGCCGACGTCGTCATCCATGCCCCTGGTCGCTGCTCCACTACGACTCTCCATCTCGTCGTTGATGCCCCAACATTTTCGCCTATCCTTGGCTGAAGCACGGTCACCCATCACTCTCTACCACTACCAAACAGCCCTATCTACTGCCCCATATACCGGATGCCTGTTGATATTTGGATCATTAATCGGATCTGCCCTTGGCTAATCGGATCCATTTTTAAACCTAATAATGGGCCAAACAAATCCCATTTCGGGTCGGGACTAGATCCATTTAATTTTCTATGTGGATCTTACATTGACCCATTTAGCATATTCTCTCTGGTTATCGGTTTCATTCTCCACATATTACACATCTCCATATACACAAAATTCTCTCAAATCCACCAATTCCTTTCCCACCCACACATATCATGTGTGTATCCCTGTCCACAGTTCGGGGGGGGGGGGGGGGGGGGGGGTTATATATCCATTTCTCCACACCAAACACTCACTCTCGTCGTATTTGGTGTGCGGGGGGGGATAGAGAGGAGAGGAAGAGATTCGAAGAGAGAGAGAGTGAGAGAATATGTATGAGAGAGAGAGTATGAGAAGAGATGATATATGTACCTAGGCTATATATCTTCCAGACTATTATCTTCATGGAGCTTCGCATTATTCAGCACATCTGTTCTCTACTTCCAGACAGCATTGAAGAATCTTCATTCAGCGTCAACACCGAGTTATCCGCGTTCGTACCGTGTTGTATACGTCAGGTGTTGATGGTGTACTTCAGCAGCATTTACATGAGACAGATGAGTGCTTCTTCAGACTTCTCAGAAGCTCAGCAATTTCAAGCCTGTCAAGTCTACATCAGCAAGGTTGATAGTTAATCCAGAGAGATCTTCACCAAGCTGCTTCATCACGTCTTCTCCGAGTTGCATCTGTTCTTACGGCATCGCCTTCCACTGATCTACTTGGGACTTTCCTTGATGGATGATATCTCCTTTCCTATCCAGCCCCTAAGGTTCACGCGACAAAGTTATGGTACCTGCATCGTATCACCAGCATATCGTTCGTTCGTGTTCGTGCTACGTTATACACATCTTCCCAGACAATTTAAAGATTCCGCTACCGCTACATCGACACTGTGTATCCGCGTTCGTGCCGCATTAAGTATGTATACTAGTGAAGTTGTCGTAGTCGTGGTATTGATGATCGTCTGCTCCAAGTGGCGAATTACTGCTGCAATATTTAGGTTCCATTTCAGATGTTCTTCATTCCAGATGCACTCCAAAAGACCTTCATCAAAGCTCGAGGATCTCCAGCCTACAGAATGCAATTTCAAAGCAAAGAGGCGCCATTGTATGATTCAGGGGAAGTATTGTTTAAGGGGGAGTATCAATCTTTTGTATGGGGAGTGATATTTATCTTTTATCATTTCTATCTTTCATTTCTTTTATTATTTTATCGAGTCTTGTAACCTCCAAGCTTTGGACATGTGTTTCACCCATGCTCCAGCTTAAGGGGGAGTGTTAAAGAGTCTATATTAGCTTATTTAGTTAATAGGTTAATTAGTTAGTGGGCTTTTGTATTTCAGCCCGTTTAGATTACTTGCGTCCTAAGTCTTAGGGCGTCTCCCCTCTCCTATATAAAGGAGAGGGTGTCTAGTCTTGTATTCTTCCCATTGCATTCAATATAATCTTATTCTTAACACAAACTTTTCCAAAATATTCCCCCTCAGCAATATAACCTGGAGGTTGGGACATATAAACAGTCTCTTGTAGGTCACCATATAGAAATGCATTTTTGACGTATAGTTGATGCAAATTCCAGCCTTGATTGATAGCAACAGAAATAAGAATACGCACAGAATTCTGACGGGCAACGAGAGAAAATGTTTCAAAATAATCAATTCCAGACTCTTGTGTGTACTCTTTGGCAATCAATCTAGCTTTTAAGCGTTCAACCATTCCATCTGGCAGATATTTAACAGTATATACCTAGCGACATCCAACAGGATTGTTGCATGGGCGAAGATCAACAAGAGTCCATGTCCCACCGAATCGAAGAGTATCCATATCCTTTTTCCATCCAGGATATAGAAGTGCTTCCCGAACATTCTTTGGAATAGAGATAGCAGATATTGCAGCAGTAAATTTAGCCACGGAAGCATTATAATGATCAGTAGAAGCATGCTTAAAAACACAATATTTGGTACCAGACCATTGTCCTTTTCATAAGGCAATAGGCATGTCCAAATCAGAAATTTGAATAGAGTCAGTAGAATTACCATTATCTGGTGGTGGATCATCAGTTTCCGAAGAGGTCAGACCAGGGGATGCTTCAGGTAGAGGTCTTTTGTGCCGACGCTCATAGACTTTCAGAACGGGGGTGGAAGATTCGTCTAAGGACGGGACGGTAGAAATTGGTACATTTGGAAGTGGTTCATTAGGAGGCACTTGTGAACGTGGCTTAGAAAAAAATGATGTATCTTCAAAGAAGGTGACATCCGCACTAACATACAAGCGACGTGCAACAGGATCAAAACATTTGTACCCCTTTTGTGTGTGAGAATACCCAAGAAAACAACGGATAGCTCGTGGAGACAATTTATCAAGTCTAGGTTGATGAATCTGGACAAAACAAAGGCAACCAAAAACTTTTGGTGGTAGGGCAAAAATAGATTCATGAGGGTAGAGGAGTTGCTATGGAATCTGATATTAGAGGATGGACTGAGGTAGTTGGCTAACAAGATAGAATCGGACCAATAGGATTTGGGAACATTCATTTCAATTAGGAGAGTACGAGCGACATCAAGTAGGTGTTTGTTTTTCCTTTCAGCAACACCATTTTGTTGTGGACTATAGGCACAAGATATAGAGATATGTTATGTTTTATTGAGTGTCATGTGCCTAGCATGTGCCTCACTGATGTTTTTACTCCAGTAGTTTAGTCCCATATTGCTCATCTCTGCTTTTGCCTCTCCTCTCTTTTATTATATAAGACGTTGTATTGTACACGTTTTCAATCATCGAATATACAATTCTCATTCTCTCTATATGGTATCAAGAGCAGGTATGATCTTCCTCTTTGTAAATTCTCACCCTGCCCTCATGCCCTAGACCTCCCCCCCAACCCGCACCGCAACAGCCCCCCCTAGCCTGCCGCCGCACCGCCCCCCCCCTAGCCCACCGCCGCCGCACCACCCCCCCCCCGCCGTCGCACAGCCCAGCCACACCTTCCCGGCGCCACCGCCTCCTCCTCTTCCTGTTGTCCTCACCCTCATCCTTCTACTGCTCTAATATCTCTTTCCTTCCTTCAACTCTTTCTGTATGTGAAGTTTTCCAGACAGCCATGACGTTTTCAAGACAGCCATAGCTCTTGCATATTAACAGTCTCTTCGACTCTCTGGGTTCTTCTGCCTACACCTCATGACAGAATCTTGATCATCCTCATGATGGCGTAGGTTACTTTATCAGTCTATCTGCCCGTAGCGGGTCTCTTCTGATCTGATGCTTCAGATCTTTGGTGATGCTCTACTGCCCCATAGCGAGTTCCTTATCTACTGATTGTTGTTGCTGCGCAACCCAATTTATGACTGCTCTGTCTCTGCTCAGCATGGCCTCAAGCCGCCTCATTCTTTGTGTGTTACGACCGCCAAACTCGATGGCTCTAATTATCATCTATGGTCGGCATCCTTTGTTCTATATGTCAAAGCACAAGGCCAATATTCACACCTCACTACTGATCCTCCTGCCGCCCCTACTGCTACTATGGATGAAAAGAGCAAGCAAACCTATGCACAATGGTCCAAAAACGATTTTGGTGTTATGTCTTGGCTTCTTAATAGCACCGAGCCGCGGATCAGTCAATCCTTGTTATGCCTTCATGATGCTAAGGCCATGTGGGATCATCTATCCCATGCCTTCATGATGCGTGGTCGATCAAATTCTGTCTAGTGACCCTTTGCCTACTCTTCGCGACGTCCTTAAATGAGTTCAAAGACTTCCGTCGATGACCTCCACCCCTGCTATTGAGCATCCTGCTCTGGCCGTTCGCACTATTCAATCTGGACGTGGCCGACGTCGAGGTCGTGGTCGTGGTGGACGTATGCCTCCTACTGGTGGGTGCGGTTCTTCTACTACTGGTCGAGGCCAAGCTGTCGGCCCTCGCTTCTGCAACTGGTGTGGTCGCGATAATTACAACGAAGATCGGTGCTAGATCAAGCACGGTAAACCGGCCTAGGCAAACCAAGCTTCGACAGAGACCACCACTGATACTGCATTCGACCAGCCTTCTGCTACGCCGTCTACTGAGTGGCTTCGCTAAGAGTTCGAGAAGTTCTTCCAGGAGCGCATGACTCAGCTTCCCTCTACATCTACTAATGGTTCCTCCACCATGCTTGCCTCCTTCTGCGGGTAACAATAAATGGTGTATTGATTCTGGTTCGTCTGTCCATATGGCTGGCGACATCAACTTATTTTCTGATCTGACTAAACCCACCAATATTCCATTTGTTACTGTTGCAAATGGCTCTAAGACTCATGTGCACGGCATCAGCACTATTCCCTTGTCTCGAAAGTTGCACCTATAATCAGTTTTGTACATCCCGCAATTTCCTGTTAATTTACTATCTATCAGTAAAACTGTAAAACAACTTCAGTGCTCCATTAAATTTGATCCTTCTGGTTGTGTTTTGAAGGATCTCTGTACAAAGACGAGGATTGGTTCGGGCCATGAAGGACCAGACGGACTCTACTATTTGGATGGACCACCCGCAGCATCTGCTCTTCTGTCTACATCAGTCACCGGACTCCAGTGGCACTACCGACTTGGTCATCCGTCTGCAACAAAGATGAAACATTTGTTTCCTGCATTATCTGAAAAACATTTTTCTTGTGCATCTTGTTTGTTGGGTAAACAAATGTGGTCTGTATTTCCCACTAAAAAAGAAATTAGTTCTAAAGCCCTTTTTGATATTGTTCATGCGGACATCTGGGGACCGTGTTCTGTTCCTAGTCACTCTAGAGTTCAATACTTTCTGACTTTTATTGATGATTATTCTCGTGCTACTTGGCTTTTTCTACTGAAGGATCGCAGCACTATTTTGGACAATATCAGTATTTTCTTTTCTGAAATACAGACCCAGTTCAACAAAACCATTAGGATTTTCGGTACTGATAATGCTCTTGAGTTTATGCAAAAATCTGTCACATCTTTTTGTTCTGTTCGTGGCACCATCCATCAAACTACTTTCCCCTACACTCCACAACAGAATGGCGTTGCAGAACGTAAAAATCGCCACTTGTTAGAGGTTGCTCGCACTCTACTTCATTATAAAGTACCTCACTGGTTCTGGCCTGAAGCTGTTTCTACAACATGTTATCTTATCAATCACATGCCATCATCTGTTTTACACAATCGCATACATTACACCATTCTCTTTCCTGATGCACAATTGTTCTCTGTTTCCCCTCATATTTTTTGGTGTACCTATTTTGTCAAAAATCTACGCCCAGGGCTAACAAAACTTGATCCTCACTCCATTAAATGCATCTTTTTCGGATATTCTAGAACCCAGAAAGGTTATCGTTGCTTTAATCCTGTTGTAAAGCAATGGTTTGTCAGTGCAGATGTGATCTTTTTTTAGCATATGCCATATTTCTCTGATGATGGGGCCTCACTCTCCAGTGATATGTTGGCACCAACGCTACTGCCAGATGTTGTTGAAATTCTGCCATCTTCTGACCAGCCTGAAGGTCGCCCTTTGCAAGTATACAAACGACGGACCAAGACAAGCACTCCTTCCATGGCCCCTCCACAACCAATTCCTCCGTCTGCGGATGGTCATACAACCACTGAGGTAACTTCTGATTTACACCTGCATATCAGTCAGCGCAAAGGTGTTCGTTCCTGCACCAAACATCCTATTAGTCATTTTTGCTCTTCTACTAACCTGAATGACAGTTTTGCAAGCTTCACTTCTACGATTTCTGTCGTCACTATTCCAAAGACTGTTGCAGCAGCTCGTCTTATTCCTGCATGGATACAGGCGATGGACTAGGAAATGCAAGCATTATGTGACCGCAAGACATGAGAACTTGTGGATCGTCCTCCTTCCTGCCCTACTGTTGGATGTCGATGGGTCTTCACCATTAAGTATCAACCTGGTACCATTGAGCACCTGAAAGCTCATCTTGTGGCAAAAGGATATACAAAAACATATGGTGTGGACTATTTTGAAACCTTTTCTCCTGTAGCACGGTTGAATTCTATTCGCATTCTGATTTCTGTTGATGTCAACAAAGAATGGCCCCTGTTTCCGTTGGATGTTAAAAATGCATTTCTTTAAGGAGATCTACAGGAGGAAGTTTACAAGGAGCAAACACCGGGATTTGTTGCTCAGGGGGAGTCTGCCTCAAAGGTCTGTAAGCTAAAAAAGGCCATCTACGGTCTCAAACAGAGCCCACGCTTGGTTTGACAAACTCAGACAGATCTTAAATACTTTTAGCTTTCGTTGTTCCCACTCAGATCATTCAATTTTTTATCCGCAAAACAGTGGTTGGGCTAGTCATTCTTATTGTCTATGTTGACGATATTATTTTATCTGGCAGTGATACCTTAGGCATACAGGCAACTCAAACCTACTTATAAAAACATTTTGTCACCAAAGATCTCGGAAAGCTGAGATATTTCTTAGGCATTGAGGTATCCAGATCATCTGCAGAGTTGTGTCTCTCCCAACGAAAATATGTACTTCATCTCTTAACAGGAACTAGTATATTGGGCTGTAAACCGGCCAACACTCCTCTTGACCCAAATATGGATTGGGACGATGAAAACTCCCCTCCTTATGTTGATCACCACTAGTTCAAAAGGTTGGTTGGCAAGCTTATTTATCTTACGGTTACTAGAGCTGACCTCACTGTCGCTGTAGGATTCATCAGCAGGTACCTTGATAAACCACGGCAGTGTCATTGGGATGCTATATGTCACATTCTGCGCTATCTAAAAAGCTCTCCAGGCAAAGACTTGTTAAATAACAAGCATATCCACTGTAATCTCTCTGGTTTTTCAGACTCTGATTATGTGGGAAGTCGCTCTGATCGTAAGTCAACATCGGGCTATTGTCATTTGTAGGCGGAAATCTAGTTACCTGGAAAAGCAAAAAGCAGATTGTCGTAGCCAGATCCAGTGCAGAGGTTGAATATCGAGCCATGGCTCATACTGCATGTGAACTTCTGTGGATCCAGAGTCTCCTCCAGGAGTTCGACATATCTTATTCCAGCCCTATAGCGATGTTTTGTGACAACAAGGCCTCCATTTTTATTGCGAGCAACCCCACATTTCATGAGAGGACAAAACATATTGAGGTCGACTATCACTTTATTTGTGAGATAGTTCTTTCTGGTCGCATTTGCACTCCATATCTCAGCACTGAAAAGCAAGTAGCGGACATCTTCACCAAAATTCTTCCAAAAGCTCATTTTCAGACTCTAGTGGACAAGCTGATCATGTTCGACATCTATGCTCCAGCTTAAGGGGTAGTATAGAGATATGTTATGTTTTATTGAGTGTCATGTGTCTAGCATTGCCTCACTTATGTTTTTACTTCAGTAGTTTAGTCCCATATCGCTCATCTCTGCTTTAGCCTCTCCTCTCTTCTATTATATAAGACACTGTATTGTACACCTTTTCAATCATTGAATATACAATTCCCATTCTCTCTATACAAGAGGTTTGATGCACAATTCCTGTGGAGGTACAAATCTTTTGAAAGTCATGTTGTACAAACTCAGAAGCATTATCAATGTGGACAAATTTAAGAGTAGCAGAAAAATGAGTCTTTATTTCATTTAAGAAGTTGGAGAAAACATCAAAAATTTCAGAGCGATCTTTCAAAAGATAAAGCCAAGTGGCGCAAGATCAATCATCAATAAAAGTTACAAAATATCGCACACCAGTACGATTACCAATACGACATGGTCCCCAGATGTCAAAATGAACTAAATGATACAGAGTAGGACTCCTGTTATCACAACGAGGAGGATACACAAAGCGGTCATGTTTTCCAAGTTGGCAAGATTGACATGTAAACTTTTTAGAAGACAAACTAGGAAATAAGGACTTCAACTTTTGGGTGGAATGATGACCAAGCCTCAAGTGCCATTGATAAAGAGAAGTAGAGTGAGACACAAGAGCGGTAGCAGGCAAATTTGACGAGGTCTGTAGATGGTACAAACCGTCTCCACCTTCATATCCCCCACCAATCGTCTTCTTCGTCCTGAGATCCTGCATGGAGACAGTGTATGGAAAGAACGATACACTGCAATTTAAGGATTTGATAATTTTACTAATAGATATCAAGTTCAATGGAAATCTAGGCACAAACAAAACAGATTTAAGGAGATGATTGTTAATATCCCCAATTCCAGTAAACGGGGAAGTAGATCCATCTGCTAGACGCACCAGAGAATGATATGTAGATTTGTTTAGATGAGTGAAGAGATTTTTATTACCAGTCATATGGGTCGTGACACCAGAATCAACGATCCAATCTTCTTTTATAGAAGAAGAGGAAGCTTGAAGGCAAGAGGGAACACCAGAGTGTTTAGCAATGTTCGCCTAAGGTGTGGTAGTAGTTGCAAAAGCGGCTTTGATAAGCTTATCAAGGTCAGACGAACTTAGTGTAACCAACTGAGGAGAAGCAGTATTAGAAGTAGATTCTTCATCAACATCAGTAGTGGAAACTTGGTTTGCCCATTCAGGCTTTCTATGTTTCTTCCAACATTTGTCCAGTATGATTGGTCCGTTTACGGAAGTTGCAGTACTGAGGCTGAAGAGAAGACCCTCTTCCATACGGCTAAGGAAGAGGAGGCCCCCGTCCACCAGTGATAAGACCTCTGCCCCGTCTACGAGCAGAGTTACCACGCCCTCGACCAGCAACAACTAGAGCAGTCGGCTCTTCTTTGGTACAGAAGACACTAAGCGAGATAGCTGAAGATACACATCATCCAGCATGGGTAATGGTTCTGATGCAAGGATTTGTTGACGAACCGCTTCATAGCTAGGTGGCAAGGATGCCAAAAAATGACAAAGATGAACTTCATCTTGTTATTTTTGTAATATAGTGAAATCAGTAGATAAAAGATGACGGAGTTTGAGCTCTCCCCAAATACCTTTGAAGATATCAAAGTGTGAAGCAAATGAGGTAGCATCATCAAGTCTTAGAGAATGCAAGCGTTTATACTTTATAGAGCTCAAAACTCGGGAGGCATTTCCTTTACTAGAATAGACCTGGGCAATATGATCCCAGGCCTCCTTGGTGGTGTCAGTAAATAGGAGATTGGTAGCTACATGGGGTTTACAACTATTTAATTTAACTAGTCTTTGAAGCGGGATTGATTGATTGGAGATGACCATGGAGGTCGGGATGATGCCCGGCGGGCGGCCAAGTCAAAGGCGTGACGGTGGTTGACAGGAAGAGGCACTCTCGTTTGTTCTCTAGGCTTTAGGATCTATGCTCTGATATCGTATAGAAAAGTAAGATGGCGACTGAATGAGATATCTGTTATTGATAGTGGGCAAAATCCCCTCCTACTTAACCCTAATGGGCCAAAGAATTAAAAAATTACAGTTACAAGTTACAAACTTACAAACTAGAACTTGTATAAGTCTAGTGTTATCATTTAACTAGGTTACACGGGACATTTATACATATATCCAAGAAAGCTTTTTGTTATTTTTGGAGTAGCTTTTCATATCTCTATAGAAGAGTGTAGAAATTGATGAAGGTAATGTATAGATGGTCTAGGGATAGGGTAAACATACCTTAGAATTAAGAAAAATTGCCTTTCGAAGCAAGAAATTTAAAAAAAAATGTCGAAATACCCAAGATGTAGTATTAGCAATCTTAGGAACAATTTCTCGAAATTTAAGTTGTGTTTTTGAACCATTTAGCAAAATTACGGTCCAAACTGGACTTTTTGTTGCAAAATTTCACCATGCTTGGCAAAATCTTCGCGAAACTACTTCCCAGTCCCTACATTTGTGTGTTTCACATGTTCGATCGTAAGTTTTGATGTCCGATTGCAAAAAAATGAACTTTCGAGCAAATTTAGCAATTTCGATCGAAATTTTATTCCATCCATTGAACCCACATCAGCTCACAAGTGGTATCTGCCATGGCACGATAGCTTCAGCACTAGATCTAGCTACAACAGCTTGCTTTATACTTCTCCAAGTGACAAGGTTACCACCTACAAAGGTGCAATAACCTAAAGTAGATAGACGATCAACTCTGCTGCCAGCATAGTCTCATCATCATCTAAGCCGCAGCCATCATCTAAGCCTTAGTCCCAACTATGTTGGGGTCGACTACATAGATCCTTCGTTTCCATTCAGCTCTATCATGGGATATATTCTGGTTGAGATGTAGAGATTCAAAATCTCTCTTTATAAGCTCATCCCATGTTAATTTAGGTCTTCCTATTTTTCTATTTATTGTGCTTGACTCAATAGCATTTCTTCGTATAGGCGCATTTTTCAGTCTGCGATGTACATCTCCGTACTATCTCAGTCGGCCCTCGCGCAACTTGTCCTCAATGCTCGCCACCCCCACTTTATTCCTGATATAGTCATTTCTCAAGCGATCTTTTCCATTCTTCCCGCACATCCATCTCAGCATACACATTTCAGCCACATTCATCTTGTTGTGACCTTGTTTCTTCACCGCCTAACATTCACTCACATAGAACATGGTTGGTCGTATAGCTGTTCTATAAAACTTACACTTTAACCTGTAAGGGATCTTCCAATCACATAAAACTCCAGTTGCACTCCTCCATTTCAACCATCCTGCACTGATCTTGTGACAAACGATGTTTGTCACATGATCACTGCAGCCAGCATAGTCTGAGTCACAAAAACGTAAATCTTGCAGTGACCACTATTCCATATAGAAGACCCTTTTCCAAGTGAGCTTTTTAAGTATGAGAATGTGGCATACAACATCCCAATGACGTTGTGTAGGTTTATCAAGATACCTACTAACAAGTCCAACAGCTGAAGCGATATCTTCTCGTGTAATTGTCGGGATAAATGAGGTTTGCCCCCAAGTCTTTTATATTGTTTGCTATCAGGGTAAGAAGGAGAAGAATCATAATTCTAACTAGTATTGGGATCCAGAGGTGTGTTGACTGGCTTGGCATCCAACATGCCAGTCTTCTGTGGTAGATCAAGGACATACTTGCGTTGAGATAGACATACTCAAGACGAAGAATGGGATATTTCAATCCCAAAAAATAGCACACTTTCCAAGATCTTTCGTAATGAAGTGTTTTCTTAAGTATTCGTATCCTGAATACCCTGACGATCACTCCAGAAAAGATGATATCATCCACATACACGATAAGAATAACAAGTCACACAGTAGTTTTTTTACAAAAGCTAAGTGTCAAATTTAACAAGATCTGACTTAATTTATCAAACTACGCTCTTCGGCTCTTTATAGTCCATAAATGGCTTTCTTAAGACGACATACTTTCGAGCACTCCCCCTGAGCAACAAACTCGGAAGGTTGCTCCATATACACCTCATGCAGATCATCGTATAACAAAACATGTTTGACGTGAAGTTGAAAAGGAGGTCAACTTTTATTAACAGTAATAGAAATAAGAATTCAAACTGAGTTAAGTCGAGAAACATGCGAGAAAGTCTCAAAATAACTTGCATCATAAGTTTGTGTACCCCTTAGCAACAAGACAAGCTTTGAGGCATTAAACTGTTCCATCAGGTTGATATTTCACAATAAAGATCCAGCGACAACCTACAAGTGAAACTTTAGTAGGAAAATCCACTAAATCCCAAGTCTGGTGTATGTAGAGCCTCCATATCCACTTTCATGGCATGAAGGCAGGTAGGATGCGCTAGGGCCTCATCCGTAATTTTAGGAACACAGATAGTTGAAAGAGCGGCAACAAAGTTTGCAAAACTTGAACCAAGATTAGCATCAAAACAAAATTATTGATAGGATGTAAAGTACAAGAGTGCATCCCCTTTCGTATGCTAATCAGAGTATCCAAGTCATAATATACCTTCTAGAAGTTGGCAACAAGATTGCTTATTATTGGATGGTCTAACAAGAATACAATGGTCTCTCTTTTATAAGACAATAGAGTGTACAATATTTAGAGATGAGCAATATGGGATAAAGAGAAGAGAATAAAGAGAAATAAGCAAATACACTAAGTAAAGAAAAACAGTAAAGTGTATATACTAATACTCCCCCTTAAGCTGGAGCGCAGATATCAATCATGCCCAGCTTGGATGTCATAGCAGTGAATCTCGTCTTCGGAAGAATCTTGGTGAAGATGTCACCCACCTGATCAGAAGTATATATGTAGGGAGTAGATATCTGGCCAGATAAGACAGCTTCGCGAATAAAATGACCGTCAACCTCAACATGTTTTGTTCGCTCATGAAAAGTAGGATTACTGGCAATAAAAGTGGCAGCTTTGTTGTCACAGTACATCGGAATAGGAGAAGAGTCAGAAATACCAAAATCCTTCAGTAGGCTCCGAATCCAGAACGGCTCACAAGTAGTATGCGCCATGGCACGATATTCTGCTTCAGCACTTGAGCGAGCAACCACAGTTTGTTTCTTGCTTCGCCGAGTAACAAGATTTCCTCCTACAAAGGTACAGTAGCCAGAGGTGGAGCGTCGGTCGATTTTACTCCTGGCATAGTCAGAGTCAGAATATCCAACAAGCTTACAGTGACCATGTTTTTTATATAGCAAACCTTTCCCAGGAGCACTCTTCAGATATTTGAGAATGTGGCAAACGGCATCCCAGTGACATTGACGGGGTTTATTCAGATATCTACTAACAAGCCCAATAGCAGAAGCAATATCAGCACGAGTAACAGTAAGATAAATGAGCTTGTCAACCATGCGGCGATACTGATGATGATCAGGATAGGCAGGAGAGTTCTCATCGTCCCAGTTAGTATTTGGATCCAGAGGAGTACTAGCAGGTTTAGCACCAAGAAGTCTTGTGTCAAAAAGAAGATCCAGAACATATTTACGTTGAGACAAGCATAAACCAGAAGCAGATCTAGAGACTTCAATCCCAAGAAAGTAACGCAAAGTCCCAATGTCTTTGGTGACAAAGTGTTTCTCCAGATAACACTTAGTAGCCTGAATACCGTCAAGATCACTCCATGAGAGAATAATGTCATCAACATATACAATCAGAATAACAATGCCAGCAGTAGTGTTTTTAATGAAAACAGAATGATCGGACTGGGAGCGTTAAAAAAGAAACTTCTGATGAATGGTACTTAATTTATCAAACCAAGCACGAGGACTCTGTTTTAAACCATAGATAGCTTTCCGCAACCTGCAGACTTTGGAGGACTCCCCCTGAAGCACAAATCCTGGAGGTTGTTGCATATACACCTCCTCATGTAAATCCCCATACAGAAACGCATTTTTCACATCCAGCTGGTACAAGGGCCAATCAGAATTAATAGCAACAGAAATAAGAATGTGTACGGAATTCAACCGAGCCACCGGTGAAAACGTCTCAAAGTAGTCGACCCCATAAGTCTGCATGTAGCCCTTGGCAACAAGTCTAGCCTTGAGGCGCTCAACCGTGCCATCCGGTTGATATTTAACAGTAAACACCTAACGACAGCCAACTGGAGAACAATCAGTAGGAGGATCGACAAACTGCCAAGTATTGCGATCAGTAAGAGCTTGCATTTCAGCTTCCATGGCCTGACGCCAAGCTGGATGTTTAAGAGCCTGAGAAGCATTTTTAGGAACAGAGACAGCAGAAAGAGCAGCAGTAAAATTCGCAAAATTAGTTCCCAAGTGATCAGAAGTATAGAAATTGCCAATAGGATGTTTAGTACAAGCTCTAGTTCCTTTCCTCAAACTGATAGGAACGTCTAAATCAGAGTATACCTGTGGTGGTGTTTGATCTAGCACGGAGGGCAAGGACTCTGGAGGGGCCATAGAGGGAGTTGTTGTCTTCTGTCTTCGTTGATAAACTTTCAGAGGAGGACTTTCAGCAGGAGGAGCAGTATCATCAGTATCATCAATCATAGGTAGAGGTGTCTCCATTAATAAATATGATGTAAGGGCAGACCCGGCAGAGGAGTAGAAAGGCATGTGCTCAAAGAAAACAACATCAGCAGATACAAACCATTTCTTTGACACGGGATCATTACAGCGGTACCCTTTCTGAGTGCGAGAGTACCCTAAAAAGACACACTTTATTGCTCTAGGATCAAGTTTGGTGAGACCAGGACGAACATTTTTGGCAAAACAGGTGCTCCCAAAGATACGAGGAGGAACAGAAAAAAGGGGTGCATCCGGGTACAGGATTTGATAAGGGACTTGATTCCCAAGCACAGAGGACGACATGCGGTTAATAAGGTAACATGCAGTGGAAACAGCTTCAGGCCAAAAACATTGTGGGACATGGTAATGAAACAGTAAAGTGCAAGCAACTCGAGGAGGTGTCGATTTTTGCGTTTGGCGACTCCATTTTGTTGTGGAGTGTAGGCACAAGAAGTTTGGTGTATGGTACCCAGTTTGCGACAAAAGTTGTTGACCGAGGCATGCACGAATTCAAGGGCATTATCAGTGCGAAAAATTTTGATAGGTTTGGCAAACTGGGTACGGATCTCAGCAAAATAAGCAGTAATGGTATCAAGTATAGTAGATCTGTCCTTGAGCAAAAAAATCCAGGTAGTTCTAGAAAAATCATCAATAAAACTCAAAAAGTAGCGAAATCCAGAAATAGTGGACACATAACAAGGACCCCAAACATCAGCATGAATAATATCAAATGGCTGCTTTGAACTAATACATGATTTCTTAGAAAAAGATGCTCGAGTCTGTTTGCCCAATTGGCAAGTCTCACAAAGAAAAACAGAATCTAAAACATCAAGGAGTAAATGTTTCAGTTTCGCTGCAGAAGGATGTCCCAGACGGTAGTGCCACTGGATGTCTGGCGGTCTTTGGAACGTCCAAGTAATATAGCCCATCTGGTCCCTCATGGCCCGAACAAATCATCGTCCTCGTGCGCAGATCCTGAAACACAACACCATCCAGGTCAAAGGTAATAGAGCAACGAAGGCTTTTTACAATTCTATTGACAGATAACAGATTTATAGGAAATTTCAGAACATAAAGAGTAGACCGCAGAGGTAGGAAACCAGGAGTGCAGATATCACCAATGCCAGTAACAGGTGTCTTAGACCCATCAGCCAATGTAACAGGAGGTATAACAGATAACGCAGGATTTCCAGAGATATGGGATGTCGCACCCGAATCAATCACCCATGAATTTTTACCAGACTAGGTCAGAAGTGCAGCGCTCCCGTCAATAGAGGCTTCAGCAGAACAAGCAAGACGAGCCTGAAGAAGTTTCTCGAACTCCGACCGGATCCAATCAGCAGAAGGAGCAACAGAGGTAGTGGTAGTCTCAGGTTGATCTGAAGTGACTTGGTTTGCCCAGGTTGGCTTGCCATGCTTGATCCAACAGCGATCTTCATTGTGATTTGTACGCTTGCAGAAAGTACAGAAGCGTGTTTCAGTAGTCTCAGTACCAGAGCCACGTCCAGGTGCAGAGGAGCGCCCACGACCACGGCCCCGTCCTCGACCGCGGCCACAAGAAGAGTCACCCGTGCGAACAGCAAGGGCCGCTCCATCAGAATTGTCAGGCAAAGACTGAGATACAAAAGGTAGACGTTGAACACGTTTCAGAACATCTCGCAGTGTAGGCAGAGGATCACTTGAGAGAATTTGATCAACAACTCCGGCGAAGGAGGGTAGACCAGCGAGGAACTGGACAAGCTGAAGTTTGTTCCGTTGACGCTGGATTTCAGTGATGTCGGCAGAAAGAGGATGGTACACCTGAAATTCATCCCAGAGAGCACAGCAGTTGTTGTAGTAGTCCTCGATAGAATAAATAATAGAAAACTCTTGCTTGGCTAGCTGCTTGAAGATCTCAAACACCTTCTTTGGATTTTGCTGGTGAGAGTATACGTGGGAGAGTTGGTCCCACATATCCTTTGCAGTCTTCAGACGAAGGAGAGACTGGCTGATCTTCGGTTCGGCGTTGTTGACCATCCAGGTCATAACACCATAGTCCTCCTTGGACCAGAGATCATAGGCCTGCTTGGTCTTGTCATCAGCATCAGCAGTGGGAGCGTCCAGTCCCTTGGTCGATAGATGAGAATAGCGCCCTTGTGCTTTAACATAGAGTTCAAAGGAAGCTGCCCAGAGGTGATAGTTGGAGCCATCCAACTTCACAGTAGTAACACACAGAGTACGTGGAAGATCCGAAGTCGCCATCAGAAGGTGCAGTCAGGGACAGAAGCACAGGCGCAGAGAGCAGTAGTAGTCAGCAGTCAGAGGCAGAAGTCCAACACATGGACTAGTAGTAGAAGGTAGAAGATCCACACATAGATCTTAGAAAAACCCACGTAGGGGCAGCAGATGAAAAGAAAAACCTACGCCAACATGGAGGATCAGTCACTCCACCACGAGGCGCAGGCAAACAGAGAGGATGAAGCTCGTTACTCCGTCAACGTGCCAGAACTGAAAAGTTACCGAAGTTGTCTGGAGATTTCGGAAAGAGAAACGGAGCTAGACGGAGGGGCCTGTGGTGGATTAGGCCACAAGGATGGGAGAAGGGAAGGAGGTTGGTGGAGAGATTGGATGGGAGGGCGGCGGTACTGCAGCAGTACTGTAGCGGCGGAAAAAAAGAGGTGGGGGTGGCGGCGGCTAGGGTTGGTGGAGAAGATGGCGGCTAGGGTTGGGGTGAGAGAGGGATTAGGTTTAAGGTGGATCGGCCCGCTCTGATACCATCTAGAAGTTGGCAACAAGATTGCTTATTATTGGATGGTCTAAAAAGAATACAATGGTCTCTCTTTTATAAGACAAGAGAGTGTACAATATTTAGAGATGAGCAATATGGGATAAAGAGAAGAAGAGAATAAAGAGAAATAAGCAATTACACTAAGTAAAGAAAAGCAGTAAAGTGTATATACTAATATACCTGATCTGTGTCGTGATCTGTCGACAAAGATAAGGGATTGGTTGAGGGAGGGGACATAGAGGGACTTGTAGTCTTGTGACGTCTTTGATAAACTTTGAGTGTTACATCAGGAACAACAGATTCTGAAGAGTCTGGTTCAACGGGAATAGGAAGAGGAGTGTCAACAAGTAAATTCGGTGATAGAGTCGAACCCATAGTAGAGAAATACGAAGAATATTCAAAAAAGACGACGTTCAAACTAACAAACCATGTCTTGGTATTTGGATCATAAAATCGATACCCCTTCTGAGTCTGTGAGTACCCAAGAAGATGCACTTTGTTGATCTTGGATCAAGTTTGCATAAACAGTAAAGATTACATACCAAACAAAGTACTGCCAAAAATTCGAAACGGCACAAAAAACAGGGGAGCTCCAGGGTGCAAAACACTATATGGGACTTGGTTGTTTAAGACAGACGAGGATAGTCTACTGATCAGAAAACATGCAGTGAAGACAACATCAACCCAAAAAGACTTAGGGACATGATAGTGAAACATAAAGGGTTCTGGCAGCTTCAAGGAGATGACGGTTCTTACATTCGAAAACACCATCCTACTGAGGAGTGTAAGAACAAGAGGTTTGATGAATGGTGTCATAGTTTTTATATAAAGGACTGACATATTGTTGCATGAATTCCAGGGCATTGTCAGTCCTAAAAAATTTTATTGACTTATTAAATTGAGTCTTAATCTCAGCAAAAAATGCAATAATAGTGTCAATAACATGTGCCTTGTCTTTAAGTAGAACAACCAAGTAGCCCTAGAGAAGTTATCGATAAAGGTCATAGAGTAGTGAAGCCAATTATACTTGTGACATAACACAGTCCTCATATATCAGCATGAATAATATCAAAAATAGATTGTGAAGATGGATTCATTTTCTATGGAACACACAAGTTTGCTTTCCAAACCGGCAAGCTTCATATTTAAACAAAGTTTCACAAATAGAGGGAATCAAATGCTTGAGCTTGGTCACTGATGGATGTCCCAATCTGTAGTGCCACTAAAGTCTCGATACAGCCGAAGAGAGAAAAGTAGCATTATGTAGAGCATCAAGGTAGTATAAGTCATCTGGTCCCTCATAGCCCAAACCAATCCTTATCGTCGTGCAGAGATCTTGAAAAACACATCCATCGGGGTCAAACATATTAGAACACTGAAGTTGTTTGACAGTTTTACTAACAGAAAGCTAATTCAAAGGAAAACAGGGAACATATAATGAAAATATGAGCAAGAAGTTTGAGAGAAAGCAAATTGAGGAAGCGTAGGGTTACACAATGTGTGTACCCCCATATATATATATATTAGTGGAACAATTACATGTAGGTCCAAATAGAAAAGTAAAATAACAGGACAGTAAATAAAGACATATATTAACACTCCCCCTCAAGTTGGAGCACAGATATCAATCATGTCCAACTTGTCCACAAGTGAGTTGAAATCTTTCTTGGCCAGCAGCTTTGTAAACATATCAGCAACCTGATCTTTTGAGCGAGTGAAAGGAGTGCAGATATTGCCAGATAAGATAGTCTCTCGAATGAAATGATAATCGACTTCCATATGCTTTGTGCGCTCATGATATACAGGATTATTAGCAACTTTATGGTCACAGTGCATAGGAATAGCAGCAGAAGATTCAACCCTGAAGTATTTCAGAAGAGATTGTACCCATAGGAGCTCACAAGCAGTGTGGGCCATTGCCCTGTATTCAGCTTCAGCACTAGATCTGGCAACAACATTTTGCTTTTTACTTCTCTAAGTGACCAGATTACCTCCAACATAAGTACAGTAGCCTGAAGTAGATTTTCTGTCAATCTTACTTCCAGCATAATCAGAATCAGAGTAGCCTTCCAGAGAACAGTGTCCATGCTTTCTATAGTAGAGGCCTTTGCCAGGTGATTTCTTAAGATATCTCAGAATATTACAGAGAGCATCCCAGTGACACTGTCTAGGATTATCCAGGTACCTGCTAAGAAGACCAACTGCAGTAGAAATATCAACTCTAGTAACAGTCAGATAAATCATCTTACCAATCAGTCTCCTATATTTTTTACTGTCTGGAAACATAGGAGAAGAATCATCATCCCAATTGATATTGGGATCCAGAAGAGTATTAGCAGGTGGTGCACCAAGCATCCCAGTCTCCTGTAACAGGTCTAGAACATACTTCCTCTGAGATAAAACAAGAGCATTAGAAGTCCTAGATACCTCAATCCCAGAAAATATAGTAGCCTTCCCAGATCTTTAGTAGCAAAATGTTTGCACAAGTGTGCTTTAGTGGCCTGAATCTCAGAATGATCGCTGCCAGATAGAACAATATCATCAACATAAACAATCAGAATGACAATACCAGAAGAAGTCTTTTTTGTAAAGACAGAATGATCAACCTGTGACCTCAGAAAACCAAAAGCAGTCAGGATTTTACTCAGCTTATCAAACTATGCCCGAGGACTCTGCTTGAGTCCATAAATAGATTTTTTTAACCTACAAACTTTATGTGACTCCCCCTGAGCAACAAACCCAGCAGGTTGCTCCACATAAACCTCTTCTTGAAGATCCCCATACAGGAAGGCATCTTTAACAGCCAGTTGAATAAGAGGCCAATCAAGGTTAATAGCAACAGAAAGAAGAATTCTGACAGAGTTAAGTCTGGCAACAGGCGAAAACGTCTCAAAATAGTCAATTCCATAAGTTTGAGTATACCCTTTTGCAACCAGCCATGCCTTCAAACGTTCCACCGTTCCATCAGGTTTGCACTCGGGAGGTGGATCGACCAGCTCCCAAGTTCCTCGGTCAGTAAGAGCAGTCATCTCTTCTTTCATGGCAGTCATCCAGGCTGAGCTTTGTAAGGCATCATCGACAGTCCTAGGAACAGCAATAGCAGATAGAGCAGCCACAAAGTTACTAGCATGAATACTCAGATGTGCAGTAGAAACATGATTAGCAATATTATGTGAAGTGCAGGAACAAGTGCCCTTTCTGAGAGCAATAGGCAGATCTAAGTCAGAGTGTACCTCGGCAGGAGTGGGACCTTCTTGAGAAGAAGATTGGTGTTGCATGGGGGGATCTTGAGTACTTTGGGACTTGTTCCTGCGTTTATACACAATAAGTGGAGGAGCAGTAGTTTCAGCAGGTGAAGTGTCAAAGGTACAATCACTCGTGACCGGCAATGGTGTTGTGATTATATCAGAATCCAATATATCTCCTTTAGCGGAATAAAAAGGTGTATCCTCAAAAAAGACTACATCACTACTTGTGAACCATTTTTCCCAGTAGGACTATAGCACCGGTACTCTTTTTGAGTACGAGAATAACCCAGAAAAATACATTTTTCTGCTCTAGGAGATAATTTATCATAGTTTGGTCCAAGTAATCGTACAAAACAAGTAGAGCCAAATATTCGTAGAGGTACAGAAAATAGGGTTACATCAGGCTGGAGAACCTGAACTGGAATCTTATTGCCAATAACAAACGACAGCATTCTATTAATCAGAAAACATGCAGTCAAGATAGCTTCTGGCCAAAAATGTCTAGGTACATTATAATGCAACATTATAGTTCTAGCAACCTCAAGTAAATGCCTATATTTCCTTTCTGCAACTCCATTTTGTTAAGGTGTATACAAGGTTGTCAAGGCAGCTAGGCGGTCAGCATTTCCCAAGGGGCGCCTAGGCTGTTCTGGGCATTTTTTATATTTTATATCTTTTTCAGTATGTTAATTTGATTCTTATTATACATATATACTACATATAATACCATATAGGAAACATAAAAAGAGGGCAGAATGAGGTTATGACAGCAGTAGCAGGAGATGGGAATAGGAAGAAAAAGGGGAAGTATTATCAACAAGCCTGCAACAACAATTAGAGCAGGAGACTTAGAAAAGAAAGCAGGGAAAAAGGGTGGCAGAATGAGGCTATGACAGAAGTAGCAGGAGATGGGAATAGGAAGGTAAAAGGGAAGTAATATCAACAAGCCTGCAACAACAATTGCAGCAGGAGATGTAGAAAAGAATAAAAGAAAACAGGGAAAAAAGGGCGGGATGAGGTTGTAACTCAATAGAGAGGAAATGGAGGATGGGAAACAAAACAAAAGAAATATAAGCAACAGCAGCAACATCACGAGGAATAGGTGATGTAAAAGAGGAAAGTAGAAAGTACAACATCATCAACATTACGAAGCATAGGTGATGTAAAAGAGGATTTGAAGAAAACAGAATAAAAAAAACACAGCAGTAGTAGGATTTCGGAGTAGGAGGGGATATAGGAGGAATAACTCAAAAAAAAACGCAGCAGCAGTAGGATTAAGGACTAAAATGCAGGAGAAAGGATAAAAAAAGAAAAGAAAAAGAAGCAAGAACAACAAACATATGAGGAAGTGATTTTATGACTTACCAATTTGGCCCAAATCAAACATGTTTTCCCTAATTTTCCAAAATTTGGCCTGATTTTGCCTAAATCAGACCTATTTCAGCCATAAATTGACTCAAGCTAATCTAATTCGACCAAATACAGACTTGATTCATGCTAATTTATCCTTTAAATGACTTAATTTAGGCTTAAAAGGCCTTAGACACCCATATAATGCACATACTAGGCTGGGCGCCTAGTTTGAGCAGCCTTGCCTAGCGCCTAGGACGCCTAGGCGTGCCTAGGCGGGCGCCTTGACAACACTGGGTGTATAAGCACAAGATGTCTGATGAATAGTACCCACAGATCGACAAAGCAATTCAACTTCTTTCTGAACAAACTCCAAAGCATTATCGGTTCTCAGAATTTTAATAGGCACAGAATATTGGGTTTTTATTTCAGCAAAAAAGAATTTTATTGTAGATAGCACTTGAGACCGATTTTTCAACATAAACAACCAGGTGGCACGAGAGACATCATCAATAAACAGAATAAAGTATTTATTGCCAGACAAACTAGGCACATGACACGGACCACATACATCTGAATGAACAAGATCAAAAATATTTTTACTGCTAATCTAGAACCATTTAGGAAAGATAGTTCTAGACTGTTTCCCTAACTGACACGACTCGCACTGAAAACTGTGTGTTCCTACACCAGAGATAACATGCTTTAAATTTTTAGAAGATGGATGTCCAAGTCTGTAATGCCACTGCAAAGCTGAAACAGATGAAGATAGAGCTGAAGCTAATGCCAAGTTGTCAGTCTTTTTCAATTCATCCAGATAATATAGGCCATCAGGTCCTCTACGCCCCCCACCAATCTTCATCCTCGTGCAAAGGTCCTGAAAAGTACAAGTACCAGGAATGAATGTGAGACTGCAATTCAGACTATGCACAATTTTGCTAACAGATAATAAGTTCAGTGGAAATCGAGGCACATATAGAGCCGATTTTAACAAAAATTGAGAGATTATGTCTCCAATCCCAGCTACAGCAGTCTTGGAGACATCTGCAAGCATAACAGAAGAATTAGAAACCAGTTTAGATAAGGTTTTAAACAAAGACCGATTTCCAGATACATGAGACAATGCACCTGAATCAATCACCCATTTTTTATTACAAGTACTAGGCGAGGGGGCACAGATGAAGGCAGAATCCCAACCAGAATATGTAGCAGCATGAGATCCAGAAGCAGCTCCATAGGATGACCCAGTACGCTCAAGCAGTAGACGCTCCACTTAAGCATGGATGAAGTCAGCAGTAGTAGAACTGGATGCATCAGTAACAGTAGGTTGTGACACTACCTCAGTGGTAGCATGGGCATCAGAATCTGCATTAGCCCAGGCAGGCTTTCCATATTTCTCCCAGCATTTTTCTTCAATATGATTAGACCAGCCACAGAAGTTACAAAACCGTTGACCAGTCTGAGGGCGAGCAACATTGGGAGGACCAGAAGGTGCTCCGCGTCCAGAAGAACTCCTCCCCCTCCCAGCACCAAGAGGAGGACGAGTTTTGTGAGAACGACCCCGGCCGGACATAGCAGCAAGGGCGATAGTATCTCCAGTATCCGAAGGCAACTCAAATGATGATGACGACAGTCGTCGTAGACGCTGAAAGGCACTCTGTAGAGTAGGTAGTGGGTCGCTGGCAAGGATCTGATCCACAACTCCAACATATGAGTCAGGTAGCCCACAGAGGAACTGAACTACCTGCAACTCCTGGCGTTGACGTTGCATGGTAGCCAAGTCAGTAGACAAGGGATGGTAGGCCTCCAATTCTCCCCAGAGTCCCTTGAAGGCAAAATAATAGTCAGTGAGATCAGATCCCGAGAAGTGTAGACGGCTCAGTTGCTTGTTGATATCAAAGACTTTCTTCGGATTTTGGCTGTGAGAGTAAGTACTAGCAAGCTGATCCCACATCTGCTTTGTTGTAGGCAGGTAGAGTAAGGTAACACTGATTTTTGTGTCGCTACTATTGAGAATCTAGGTCATCACAGTCGAATCGGCTTTGACCCAGTCATCATATGCTTTGACATCCTTTGAGTCGGCATTGGCAGCAGGCGTAGGAGGCAGATCACGCGTCAAATGAGACGGTTTCCCTTGAGATTTAACATAGATCTGCATAGAGCAGACCCAGTACTGGTAGTTTCGCCCGTCCAGTTTGATAGTATTAACCTGACGACGCAGATCCTCATGGGAAGATGCCATGACAGGCAGATCACCAAACACCAACAAAGAGAAGAACAAGCAGGCACAGGAAGAAAACGACCACCTAGTTCCTCACCTAAGCACAGGAGAAGGGAGGGGAAGAGCGGCTCCCCGGATCTAGATCTGCTCTGGTACCATGAGAGAAAGCAAATTGAGGAAGCGTAGAGTTACACAATGTGTGTACCCCCATATATATATATATATATATATATATATATATATATATATATATATATATATATATATATATATATATATATATTAGTGGAACAATTACATGTGGGTCCTAATAGAAAAGTAAAATAACAGGACAGTAAATAAAGACATATATTAACAAAGTTGTTTTTAGTCCAAATATTACCAACCCATGAACTGGGGCTTGAGTGCAATCAACAACAGTTACAGGTGGAATAGTAGAAGAGGGAGGCATAGTAGAAAAGGTTTCAAATTGCCAAAAAAATGAGTAGAAGCACCATAGTCGATGACTCATTTGTTTTTACCATAAGGAGTCAAGAAAGTTAAGAAAACGGAATCACCATCTGAGCGTGGAACCGATGCTGGAGTCTAGAGTTGTTCTTTGAAAAGTTTTTCAAATTCAGCATGAAAATCCACAGAAGCAATGGAGGTTTGGGTCATTTTGTCCCCACTGTAGTCAGTACAAGCTAGATTCTCCCATGTGTTGGCTAGCCATGTTTCACCCAACAATGATCCTCATTGTGATTATTGCACCCACAGATGTTACAATGACGAGGGCCAAGAGGAAGGGCGTTGCTAAGTCCAGCAGAGGGTCGACCACGTCGCAGCCCAGTAGGGGGTTGACCACATGGTCCTGACGGGCCAAAACAACCACGTCCTCTACCATGACCACGGCGGCACGGCCAACATTGCCAGATCGGATTGCAAGACTTGAAGCCTTAGCGGAACTAACAGGGGAAGAAACAAACGGCAGGCATTGGACCCGTTTCAGGACATCATGGAGTTTAGGTAAGGATCACTAGACAGGATTTGATCCACAAATTCTGCGAACAAGGCAGGTAATCCGGCAAGGAAATGTACCAGTTGTAGTTCATTCCGCCATCTTTGGATTTCAGTGATATCCAAAGTCAGGGGATCGGTACACTTCAAATTCTTCCTACAAAGCACAACATTGATTATAATAATCCTCAACAGAGGTATAATTAGAGAATTCTTTTTCACCAGATTTTTAAAGATTTCAAATACCTTTTTAGGGTTTGTTGGTGTGAGTAAACGTGATAATTGATCCCACATGGCCTTTGTCGTTCTAGGCCACAAAAGAGATTGACTGTTTTTTTTATTCTACATTGTTCACCATTCAAGTCATCACCCCCGAGTCATCCTTAACCCACAAGTCATATGACTGTTTAGTCTTCTCATCAGTTTTCACGGCAGGAATAGCAGGTGCTTTTGTAATAAGGTGAGAGTATCAGCCTTCGGCCTTGACCTACAACCAAGGAAGAAAATGTCCGATTTTGATGCCGTTTCGGTGGCCACAGAAACACAAATTTTGACAGAAATTTCGATAAATGTGTTCCTAGCATTTCGACGGCAAAATAAACGAATTAATTTATGAAATTTTACCAGAATGATCTACTAGTGTAGACCTACTCAAATATGTAATAATATTCCATATTGGATATGTGGGGGGTGGGGTCTCATCATTTTTAGTGAATGACCCTGAATTGTTTCGATGGGGATTTTTTATGTTAATTTTCAATGGTGAAATCAATGAACTAAGTCATTATAGTTTGCAAGCACAATATATGGACTTAAAAAAACAAAACTGTGCAAAAACAATGCTCTAGGTAGTACATAGTATATGAAAACGTAGAAAAAAAAATCGATGATTTGCCTGTTTCGAGAGTTTCGTCAGTCAATTTCGATGTCCGATTGCCACAGAAACAAAAATTTCAACCGAAATTTCGACAATTTCTTCAAAATTTTGAACGTTGCCTACAACTCAAAAGAAGACCACATATGGTAGTTAGAGCCATGGAACGGGACTTTGACTTCAAGCCGACTTCAACAGGTCTGGACATGGAAGTTTGTGGAAATGTCGAGGATTTTTATAACCAAACCTCGATGCAACTTCGACAAAAATTAAGCTAACAATAGTCATTTTGTGATATAAATCGACAGGTTTCATCAAATCTAGCTAAAAAACGCAATATATGTTTACATATAGCCATCCATATAGGTTTGCATATGTAGAAAAATACACGATTACATACAGTCATCTCCAAACTAAAGAGTTCTTCCACATAAAGTTTTTGACAATGAACAAACCGCATAAAAATGGTGTAAGTCTATGGTAGATCTAGCAGAGAGGGGTCGGTCTGTTACTATTAGCTTAGAATAATAAAAAAATAACATCAAAATCACCATACCTCAAGCTCCGACACTTTTTCTCCCTCACACAACAAACTCCATAAAACACCAGAAGAATGTCGCCAACTTCGACATATGTCGAGGATATTGTGGAATCTTTGAATGGACATGGGTCAACTTCGTCGACATGTGGGAAAATGTCACAACGTCGACGAAATGTCGAGGATATTGTGGAGGATGTTTACACAGATTCGACATCGCCAGCTGTCGACATCGACAAAATCAGTGAAAGTTCACTCCATATCAACGGCATTTAGTGTAATGGTTAGAAACCATCTAATTTTACTATGGTCACAAAGAGGGTTCTTAAGTTATCATAAGAGGCCATGATGAAAAACAATTCTTCGATCATTCCACACAAGTAATCAACTCAGAAGGGCGTGAAGCATCACACAAAGCACCAACTGAAGATTTTAAAAGCCCAAAGAATGGGCATTAAGAAATTTAATTAATAGAGTAACGCCACATCATCGAAGGGAGGGAACAAGTCCCTCCCTAAGTGTTAAGTCGAACCAAGAGCAAGTGGATTCATTGTTGTCAAGGCGTCTAGGCGGTGGGTTTATTAAACAAATGAGTGCCTAGCCCGCCCAGGCTTTTCTAGTTTTTTTTTTACCTTTTTCAGTTACATATTTAAATGTTTGTACACGTGATATTATATGTGATGATGCAACTCTTATTCATTAAATGTTGTTGTAGGTCTAGTTTGAATTGATAACTATAGGAGAATCAGGGGAAGAGAATAAACATGAAGAAAGAGAAACAACAGTAAGAGGAAGATAAGTAGGAAATAGAGAGAAAAAATGGGATAAAAAAGAAACATGCAAATGGTAGGAGCTGTGCAGGACGAAGTCATATTAAGACAAACGCAATGGCAGTAAAAGGAGATTGAAAGAGGAGGAAGAATTCAACAAAACAAAATAAAAAACCGCAATAGCAGGTGCTGAAATAGAAAATATAGAAGGAAGAATAGGTCAGTGAAAATAAATGGAAACATGCAAACAACAGTAGATGTGAGAGGTGATTTAGGAGGAAGAAATCAGAACAACAAAAATATGCAAATAGTAGTACTAGATTTAGTAGCAGGAGATATAGGACAAATTTGAAATAAGACATATCCACATATTCACATAGTAGTAGGAGGGAATATAGGAGGAATGACTCACTAAAAAAATGCAGCAACAGTAGGATTCAGGAATAAAATGCAGGATAAAGGATAAAAAAATAAAAGAAAAAGAAGCAAGAACAACAAACATATGAGGAAGTAGAAAAAATTTAACAAACAACACTACGTGAACTTACCAGATTGGCCCAAATCAGATCTCATTTCCTCAATTCAGAACTGTTTTCACCCAGATCAGACCTAATTTGCCAAAATTTGACCTGATTTGGTGTAAATCGGACCTATTTCAACCATATAATGACTGGTGCGGGATTGGTGGAAGGGTGGAATGGGATCAATGGAGGAAGGCAATAGAGGTGGAGCAGGAACGAGACAAAAGGAAAGGGGGAAGGGAGGGTGGCAGCTAGGTGGGGGAAAGGGGAAGCATTGGGTTGAGAGGCTTAGGGCGGATCAAACCGCTCTGATACCATGTAAGGTAGAAATGTATTCTATAATTGAGTTATCGAATACGAGCATGGACCCCCTCCTTATAATGGATAGGAGTTAGTAAACACAGAATTTACCAATATGGGACAAAAGACAAGACATTAAAGAGAGCACCAAATAAATAAACAAAGTAAATATATTAACAATGACCTACTTTGCTAACTTTCTATATATTATTTGTGTAAAGATCAGATATTAATAAACAAGAAATAAAAGGCACCTTATAGACAGCGCCAAATCCACCCTCCCCTAGTTTGTTTGTAGGGTTGAACCCGTCTGTAGCAGATCGTAATGCAGAATATGAGAAACTGTTTGCTATAGTATCTGACCCATCTGTCATGAATTGAAGAAATATTTCACTCAGCTAAGAGTCAACATTAAATGATTGTAGGACTATGGATTTTGATATCCAAATATGAATAAAAATGGAAGCTACAACATGTGCCAAATCATAAAGAAATCTAATGCTCAAATAAGCAAGAATTCAGAGAGAACACAAAACTATAAAATTGTCCTACAATTTCATCCATAAATGAAGGAAACTAAAAGGCTATAAACTACTTGCAATTTAATATAGATCACTCTTATGAATGAGGCTTTAGTCGATATTTAAATGAAGGCATATAAAACACCAAATAATGTGTCATTTTTCTTACGCTATTATCTCTCCAATATAAGAACTTATGTGCAACGATACATCTATATATACATTGCATCTAATATCATATTCCATGAAAGAACAAAACACATATAAAACTGTCACTTATGAAAAAGTTTAAAAGAACCTCATTAGTTTCTTTATCCATAATGTATTAGTGGGTATCAAGTTTTCATGTGATGGGCATGCTCCAACTTATGAAGGTATGCTCTAACACAAGAGGTTCTATTGATGAATAAAACCCAAAAATAGCTTGTGGGAACACAAATACTCATTTACTAATTTTTACAATGAAAATGGACAAGATAGATTTTAATATAGTTCTCTTGAACTAAAGTAGTTATCAGCATATACCATCAAGAGGGTAGGAAACTGTAGATGTGAATGTGAACCCACTCGATGTCCCACTTGCGGACGTGAGAAAATGTGGCCACACTCTGTGCTTTCTGCTTAGTTACAAATATTTATATACATACTTTATGCTATTTATGTTTTAGACTTACCTTTGTCTTTTGCCTTTTCTTTTATCTCATATCTACTGTTTTTATTTTTCACTTAATCTCTTGTCCTACAAAAGAGAGTGCCTTGTAATTGTTTAGACACATCAAATAAATATTACTTTATCTACATGGTATCAGACGGTTATGACCCCCCTAGCCTCTCCACCTTTTCCCCTCCCTAACCCTAGCCCTACGCTCCTCACCTTGTGTGTCTGCCATCCCTAACCCCTCTCTCCTTACCTCCACACCACCCCTCCTCCCCTTTCCTTTCCTGCTGCCAACCCCCTCCTGCCCGCCGCCCCATCCTCCCTCCCTTTCCCTACTGCCCCAACGCACCTCCCACCTCTACCTCCCATCCCTGCCCGCAGTCACCACCTACCCCCACCCCTTCTTCTCACTGCATTTGCCCACCTCCCATACCCCCCTTCATCCTGCCACCTTTGCCCACCCCTCACCCCTCTTAGCACCCCACCATTGCCACCTATCCCCCTTTTTCCCTTTTTTCCATCTGGAGCCCACCCACCTCCTCCCTACCGCATCCCCTCTCTTTCTCTCCTTTCCACCACTAGCCAACCTCTCCCTTCCTACCATCCCTTTCACTCCCTCCATCTCTCCCTCTCTACCTTTCATCTATCCTAGAATTCTTCCACAAATAGGTCATTGATCGTGATCATAGCGGAGAATAGTGTCTTTACTCAAAGAACTGGTGAGATTATCATTTACCGTCATGAATTGTTATCATTTCAGATGTCCAATCATATCTTCAAAAGTCTTGTGTTGTTGGATTGATGTATATTGCATAAAATGTCTTACAGAATGCTAACAACCCTCTAGATGAACATCACAAACTTAAGAGGTTCTGTGTGCTTTCTCACTCCAATGTGGCATTTAGTGTCTTAAGGCTGGATCTAGGTTACTTAGGTTACAACTAAGCCACAACTGAATATGTTTTGATCAAATATGTCGGAATGTCAAGCTTAATGATTTATCATTTGGTTGATGGTTATAAGGTTCAATGGAAACAAATCAATGCAGCTAAGGGTGGATCCGGATGTAAATAAATCTTTGGACTTGGGCAGACAGTATAGGAACAATACAAACTTGGTTGCAATCAGTAATCATCCTTGTCGGTTTGTAAGCGTGCATCAGTATAACCGTTTACAACTAACATTTCTCACCTTTGTATGATACATATTGATCCGTAGTTCTTCTCAAGTACTTCAGAATATTCTTTACAGCAATCCAATGACCATTACTGGGATCTGACAGGTACATGATCATCATCTCAAAGCATAAGAAATATATGGGAGTGCACATAATGATAGATTGAATTGTCGAGGTATATGGAATTTTACTCGTGCATGCACACTCTAGAGAGTTGGGACATTGAGATTTAGAGGGACTTATTCCATAAGACATGGACAAGTTACCTCTCTTAGAATCTTGCATGCTGAACCGCTTCAACACCATGTCAATGTAAGTGCTTTGACTTAGGCCAAGAAGCCTTCTAGATCTATCTCTATAGATCTTGATTCCTAGAATATAGGATGATTCGCCTAAGTTCTTCATGGAAAAGGTATAGCCCAATCACGTTTTTAACCAATCGTAGAATAGGTATGTCATTTCCCACCAATTGTATGTCATCCACATACAATATGAAAAATACAACTATGCCTCCACTAACCGTATTTTAAATACAAGGTTAATAGTCATTCTTGATAAAGCCAAACTCTTTAACTATCTCATCAAAACGAAGATTCTAGAATGTAGATGCTTACTTCAGTCCATAGATTGACCGTTGTACCTTACAGACTATAGTGGCTCATTTAGAGTGATAAAAACCTTCAAACCATATCACGTACACATCCTCTTCAAAGATTCTCATTAAGGAAAACTGTTTATAAAGTCCATTTGCCAAATTTCGTAGCCATGATAAACTGCAATGGAAAGCATATCCAGATAGTTTTAACTTTACTGAAACCTTCAGCAACTTCTCGTCCTTTATAGATTTGTACATTATCATTTATGTTAATCTTCTTCTTGAAGACCTATTTGCGCCCAAGGAGTTTTATACCTCCAGGTGCACCTACCAATGTTCGTATTTTGTTGACGTATATGAATTCTATCTCGGATCTCATGGCCTCAAATCATTTACAGGTTGTTGTCCCTTAACACCCTCATTGTAGGTTGTTGGCTCATCATCTATATTAATATATTTATTTTATTTGTTTATTTTGTGCTCTCTTTAGTATCTTGTCTTTGGTCCCAAATTGGTGAACTATGTGTTTACTGACTCCTATGTTATATAAGGAGTGTGTCTATGCTTGGATTTGTTATCTTAATAATAGACTCCTATTATCTTCACATGGTGTCAGAGTGGTTTGATACCCCCCTAATTTTCTCTCTACCCTAAGCTTCCCCCTCCCCACCTACCGCCTTCTATCTTTTCTTTTCTTCTTCCCTATTTCATCTCCATGCCGCCAAAACCCTGCACCCACCCACCAACCCCACCCTTCATCCTCCTACAGCTTGCCTCCCACCAGCCCCTCAGCCAAGCCTCCCTGGCCCTCCCCTCCGCATCACTCTTTCCCTGATCCCGCCCGCCTTCCTGCCCCCAGTCGTTGCTAAACCAACCCAGCCCCAGCCAACGGTCACCCCTCCACCAGTCACCGCTATACTCGCTGCCTGATCCCGCCAAACATCTCCATCCCTGATCTCGCTACTCCTACACCCGCCTCCCCACTAACCCGCCATCCACACCCTTCATGATATCGTCATCCACACCCGTCAACGCACCCACCAAGTGGTTCCCAAGCCACCCACCATCTCCATCCATGTTGTCGAATTTACCTTCCACCTCTCCATCCCACCCGCCCACCAACCCTCCGTCACATGTTGTTGACATTCCCCTTTGCCATATAATCCACTAGTCGTTGCCTCTCTTCCAAACACCCCTCTCACCTCTAATCTAATCCCTTATCTCCACCTCTTCTCCCCCTCCTTGGTTTGGTGTGAACACCACAGGCTGCTCTTAGTATAAAACAACCGCTTCTTGACCCGACTTAATTCTTTAGGAAGGACTTGCAACCTCCCATCAACCTTCATCACATGTCAGTCTAAATTGACAATGTGGCATTGATCTGTTAATTAAAATTCTTAATGCCCATTCTTTGGTTTTCTAAAAAACTTCTACTGGTGTTTTGCTTAATGTTGCACGCCCTTCTGAACTGATTCTTGTGTGGACTGATCCAAGAACTACTTTTCATCATGGCCTCTAATGATAAATTAAGAACTCTCTGTGTGACAACAATAAAATTGAATGGTTCTAACTACCATACACGGCCTGCTTCCTTTGAGTTGTACGTCAAAGCCCAAGGTAGGTACTCTCACCTTATTAGTCAAGCACTTGTTATTCCTACCAAAAACACTGATGAGAAAACTAAACAGTCCTATGACTTGTTAGTCAAAGATGACTCAGGAGTGATGATGTTGATGGTCAACAGTGTGGAACCAAAAATAAGTCAATCTCTTTTTTGACTTAGAACGACAAAGACCATGTGGAAATAGTTGTATGTTAACTCAACAAAACCATAAAAAGGTGTTTGAAATATTTAAAAATCTAACGAAAAAAGAATTATCTATTGATAATGTGTAATAATATAAGTTGGCTACTTGTTGTATCAAGAAGAGAAAACCCTGCTCCTATAAATAGGAGAACAGGGAAGCATACAGACACAACTTAACCCTAATGGGCCAAGACATACTTGGGCCCATATTACAAAGATACTTAATAATATAAATAAACAGACGCTCTAATAGATGCCTCTGTTGAGGATTTCTATAATCAATAATGTGCTTCGAGGGATGAATTTGAAGTATTGGTTCCCTGAGTTATGATATCATTGACATTCAAACACAACGGAATGAAACTATAATTTGTACAGTTCCTTGTTGGATTACCTGCCTCTTTTATAGGAGTTGTGGATTAAACATGTCTAGTAATCCACTAGCAAAACTATGTGGTGTCCTAAAACGGGTCCAGTGCCTATTGTCTGTCTCTTCTTCTCTAGATGGTTTTGCTTAGACATTCGCTCTTGCAGTCTGGTCTGGCGACTGTGGTTACGGAAAAGGCCATGGTCGTGGTAGAGGACGTGGTCGTTATGTTCTGTCAGGACCTAGACGTGTCCAACCCCCTATTGGACCGGGACACGGTCAGCCATCCGCTAGATCTAGCAATGCCCCTCCTCCTGGACCTTGTCATTGCAACTTTTGTGGGCGCAATGATCACAATCTGGGTCAAAGTCAGGTTACACATGGCTACCCGAACACATGGGCCAATCAGGCTTCTATGGGCTACGAGGATGAACCAGCCCAACCTCCACTACTACAGATTGGGTCCAAGCTGAATTTGAAAAGCTTTTCTAAGAACAAATCCAGACTCTAACATCAGCTCCAAGCTCGGATGGTGATCCTGCCTTTTCAGCATCCTCGATTCTTATGGTAAAAACAAATGGGTCATCAACTTAGGTGCTTCTACTTATATTTCTGGCAATTTGAAACATTTTTCTAATTTGACTACCTCTTCTTCTATTCTTCCTGTGACTGTTGTTGATGGCACTCAAGCCCCAGTTCATGGGGTTGGTAATATTCAAACTACAAACAAGTTCTTGCTTAGATCAACTTTATATGTTCCTCATTTTCCTTTGAATCTTCTTTTAGTTAGTAAAACTGTCAAACAACTACAGTGTTCTATTACGTTTAACCCAGATGGATCTCTGCACGAGGATGAGGATTGGTCTAGGCCATGAGGGACCATATGGCTTATACTACCTTGATGCTCTACAAACTACTGCTCTTCTATCTTCAGATGTTTCAAAAGATCAATGGCACTACAGATTGGGACATCCATCCACATCCAAGCTCAAACCGTTGATTCCACCATCAAGCTGTAGTTCACATGGTTGGTAATATTTAAACTACAAACAACTTCTTGCTTAGATCGACTTTATATGTTCCTTGCTTCCCTTAAAATCTTCTTTTAGTAAGTAAAACTGTCAAACAACTTCAGTGTTCTATTATGTTTGACCCAGATGGATGTCTTTCAGGACCTCCACACAAGGATTAGGATTGATCCGCGTCATAAGGGACCAGACGGCTTATACTACCTTGATGCTCTACAAACTAAGGATCTTCTATCTTCTGATGTTTCAGAACATCAACGACACCCTACAGACTAGGACATCCATCTGCATCCAAGCTCAAACATTTGATTTCTACTGTATTTGAAACTTTATTTCATTTGAAGCATGCCAATTCGGAAAGAAAACTCGTTGTGTTTTTTTCTAGAAAAACAACTCTATCATCAAAATCTTTTTTTGACATTTTCAATGCTAATATATGCGGACCTTGTTCAGTCACAAGTATGTCTGGATTTCGTTACTTTATTACCTTTATCGATGACTTCTCTAAGGCTACTTGGTTTATCTACTTAAATACAAGGCACATGATCCTGATACTATTACTGCATTTTTTGCTGAGATTAAGAATCAATTTAATAAGCCCATTAAAAATTTTAGAACCGACAATGCCCTTGAATTATGCAACAATCTGTGAGCATTTTTTTTAAATCTTTGAACCATTCATCAAACCTCTTGATCTTACACTCCTCAACGGAATGGGATTGTCGAACACAAGAATCATCATTTTCTTAAAGTAGCTCGAACCTTTATGTTTCACTATTACGTCCCTAAAACTTTATGGTTTGATGTTGTCTCCACCGCCTATTTTCTAATCAATATACTGCCCTCGTTTCTCTTGAACAACCAAGTCCCTTATAATGTGTTATACACTGGAACCCCTTTTTCTCTCTACTACCTAGAATTTTTGGCATAACTTGTTTTGTACGGAATCTTCAAACTCGTTTAGAAAAACTTGATCCAGATCTACGTAAGTGCATCTTCTTGGGGTATTCACGAACTCAAAAGTGGTATAGATGTTATGACCCGATAGCTAAGAAATGGTATGTTAGTGCGGATGTCATTTTCTATGAGGATATACCGCATTTTTCTACTATGGGTTCGACGCTATCTATGAAGCTGCTTGTTGATACCCCACTTTTTGTTACTATCAAGCCGAACTCCTCAAACACTATACATCAATCTACTAATGTTCCTCTCAAGGTTTACCAAAGACGCCACAAGACTACAACTCCTTCATCTTCGTCGGCAAATCATGACACTAATCATGTATACTCTGATCTGAATACTTAATTAGCATAATAAAAGGGGTGTGTTCTTTTACCTTACATCCTATCTATGGTTTCTATACTAATGCTAATCTTGGTTTAAGTTTTGCAAACTTTATTGTTTCTCTTTTTCCACGATTTTTGTTCCTAAAGTTGTGGTTGAGGCCCTAACACATCATGCCTGGCGTCGTGCCATGGAAGTGGAAATGGAGGCTCAACACACACAACAGACTTGGAACTTCATTGATGCTCCTGCTCATGTTTCTCCAATCGGATATTGCTGGATCTTTACTGTGAAGTATCAACCCAATGGCACAGTTGAACATCTTAAAGCTCGTTGCTAAAGGCTACACACAAACTTATGGAGTGGATTATTTTGTGACTTTCTCGCATGTAGCTCAACTTAATTCAATGGGCATTCCCATTTTTGTTGTTGTCAATAAAAATTGGCCACTAATTTAGCTAGATGTTAAAAATTCTTTCTTATAAGGTGATCTGCATGAGGATGTGCATATGGAGCAAGCTCCCAGATTCGTTGCTCAAAGGGAGTGTTCTAAAATATGTCGTCTTAAGAAAGCAATTTATGGACTAAAATAGAGCCCAAGAGTGTGGTTTGATAAATTAAGTCAGATTCTTGTTAAATTTTACTTTCGAAACTTGCATTCTGATAAAAAACTATTGTGTGAGTTATTATTTTGATCGTATATATGGATGATATAATTCTTTCTGGGAGTGATCATCAGGGTATTCAGGATACCAAAGAATGTTTAATAAAACACTTCATTACTCACAATCTAGGAAAATTGCACTATTTTTTAGGGATTGAAGTATCACATTCTTCGTCTAGAGTATGTCTATAGCAACGCAAGTATGTACTTGGCATGTTGGGTGCCAAGACACTTAGCACTCCTCTAGATCTGAGACTTAATCGGAATGATGACTCTTCTCCTTCTTACCCTAACAACAAGCAATATAGAAGACTTGTGGGCAAACTCGTTTACCTAACGGTTACAGGAGCAGATATCACTTCAGTTGTTGGACTTGTAAGTAGGTATCTTGATAAACCTCGACAGTGTCATTGGATGTTGTGTGCCACTTTATCAAATACATAAAAAGCTCACATGGAAAAGGTCTTCTAATAGGAACAATTGGCTCTGTAAGATTTCTGGTTTCTCAGACTCAAGCTATGTTGACAGAAGGGCTAACATTAAATCTACTTCAAGTTACCTTTGCAGGTGGTAACCTTGTCACTTAGAGAAACAAAAAGTAAGTTGTTGCTAGATCCAGTGTTGAAGTTGAGTATCATGTCATGGCACATACCACCTGTGAGATGATGTGGGTTCAAGAACTATTAAAGGAGTTTGGAGTTTGTGATTCATCCCCCATTCCTTTATACTGTGATAATAAAGCATCTACCTTCATTGCTAGTAATCCCACATTCCATGAGCGCACCAAACATATTGAGGTAGACTGTCACTTCATAAGAGAGACTATTTTATCCAAACATATAGCTACACCAAACATCAAGACTGAGGATCAGTTTCCTGAGATCGTTACAAAATCTCTGCCAAAGACAAGATTCCATTCAACAGTGGACAAGTTGTTCATGCATGATAGCCATGCTCCAGCCGAGGGGAAGTGTTAACATATTTATTTTGTGTTTATTTTGTGCTCACTTTAGTATCTCATCTTTTGTCCCATATGGATGAACTCTATGTTTTACTGACTCGTACCCTATATAAGAAGGGTGTATATGCTTGTATTTGTTATCTCAATAATAGACTACTATAATTTTCAAAACTGAATATCATCAAATCATCTAATTGGGTTATGAGAAATCCAAAGCGGATGGTAAAGCAAAGGACCCTAATAATCCTTAGTTTTTCTTATGACAGGGTGTTATCAAAGCAATCAACATTACCAGATAAGTTAGGTAAAGAGCGAAGGGCTAAGACATCAATATATAGCTCGATGGATTTATGAGGCTGGTAAAATCCTAATTCATGCTCGTAGATTTCGATTATGAATTTATGATAGTACATTTTAAAAACTGTAAGACCCTAATTGTAATAAACTAATAATTGTTTTATAATATTTTTTCTAATTAGGGATCCCAATGAATATTGTTAACCTCAATAGCTTCTAAGTGATGCTAGAAGCTATATGTCAGTTCGGACCTGATTTTAAGGGACCTTCTATTATGAGTTGAGGGAACCGTTACTCAGGAAGGAGGTGGAAACTACTAAAGAAGCCCTTGCACTACATAGGGAAGAATGGAAGCGGTCTGGATGCTCGTTGATGACAAATGCTTGGACAGACAAACGCAATAGAAGTATCATGAATGTATGCGTCAATAGTCGTTATGGGACCTATTTTCTCAAGGCAGTTGATTGTTCATGTCAAATACACAATGCAGACTACATATTCAACCTTGTCGATGATGCTATTGAAGAAGTAGGAGAGAACGTTGTCCAGGTGGTTAGTGACAATGTTGCAGCTAATCTTGCTGCGGGTCGCCAACTGAAGGAGAAGTGACCAATGATCTTTTGGACCCCATGTGCAGCACACTGCATCAACTTGATGTTGGAGGCGATCGGAAAGTTGCACCGGGTACAAAATGTCCTTAAAAAGGCAAAAGCACTCACTATATTTATCTACAGCCATCATATAACTCTGAGTATCATGAGAAGCTTCTTGGGACGTGATTTGGTCAAGTCGGGTGTTACTAGATTTGCTACAGCATTTTTGAGTTTAGAAAGCCTCCTAAAAAACATGTCCAATTTAAGAAGGATGTTCATTTCTGAAGAATGGCTCAAATGCAAATTCTCAAAGAGTCCCAAGGGCATTAAGGCTGCAGCTACTGTTGGTGGGTCCCAATTTTGGAAAGGAGTGCAGTTGGTGCGTAAAATTTTCAAACCATTGGTCAATGTTCTACGACTGGTTGATGGGGATAAAACACCTGCTATGGGCTACATACAACAAGCTATGGTCGTCACACTTGATGAACTAGATATAAAGTTAGTTGATGATGAGCCGCTTCGCAAGTAGGTGTTTCAGATAGTCCGAGAAAAATGGGACAATAAGCTGAATCGACCCTTACATGTTGCCGGTAGTTGAACACCACCACTCTTTTTGTGCAATTAGTTTGATGAAATTAGATATTCATATTATACTAAGTTACTAACACTCAAACGATATAGGTTATTATTTGAACCCATTTTTGTATTGGAGAGACCCTGACATTGATAGTACCAGTTCGATTATGGATGGTCTCATGGAGTGCATTGAGACATTCTACCCCGAGCCAGATATCCAAGATGGAATCATCATGAAGAAGGAGTTACCAGCCTATCGGGATGGGTCAGGTTCTTTTGGAAGAGCAGCTGCTAATCGACAACGAAATGACATCAACATAAATCCAGGTAAGGGCTATAGAAGGGTCAAGGGTCTTTTTTATTAAATAGATCATGCCTTACTAATTTCAATTTACTCCTACCCGCAGTTCAATGGTGGATAAATTTTGGTTGTGATACACCTTACTTGCAAAAAATGGCCATCCGAGTGTTGAATCTAACTTGTTCATCGTCAGGATGTGAGAGGAATTGGAGCACCTTCGAGATGGTAATATAAGCAACCATCAAATGAATTTTGCATATATTATTGCTATTATAAAATGACAATGTATGATTACTTATTTATGTTAATAATCTATTTCTTGCGTAGATTCATACAAAAAGGAGAAATAGGTTGGATGTGAAGAGGCTTGAAGCATTGGTATTCATTCAATTTAATGCCAAACTCAAGGAGTGGAAGGAGAAACATGAAAAAGATTATGATCCAATAGAGTCTCAAGATAGAGACAAGGCTAAAGATTGGATGGTACAGCTAGACCAAGATGAAGAAGAAATTTATCCAGGTGCTGGACTTACTTGGTGAGAAGTTGCAAAAGCTAGTGGGGCAGAAGAAGTGGCAGAGACTAGGAAAAGCACAAGGTTGACTACTTCAAAGGTGGATGCAAAGAAAAAAGCTAACAAGGAGTATGGTGATGTTGAATCTGATGGTGATGATGACAACTACATGGATGGTGACAATGATCTCAAGGACATTGAGGCATCTTTAGATGATGAATTTGTTTACACTCACTCTACGGGCGAGGACTATGGTTTTCTTTGAAGTTTCTTTGCTTTTTAGCTTGTAAACATTCAGATGTGTTATTAGGAACCGTTTTGATCTATGAAAGTCATTTGTAGCAGCAAAGTATTATTCAAAATACTTGATTGTTGAGTAATATTTCTTTTTTTTGGTGGTAGGACAATCACAATTTTTTTACAAATTAATTTAAAACAATGTGAACCGCTTTTTCAAAAAGTGTCCGCTTTTGTCTGCTTCAAAACCCGCTTCCCGCTTCAAGGAGGGCAATCCGCACGCTTCGCGCTTCGCGCTTTCCTAAACACAGCTTAGGGTATTCAACAAAGAAACATTTATCTGATTTGGGCCTAAGCTTTTCACATAACTATTTCTTGATAATATCTTCACATTCCCAAACTTTCATATAAGATATATTAGGACGCCTACCATTTTGAATTTGGTATAGTGTCTTTTGAACCGACTAGGAAGGTACACGGTTAGAAGTTGGAAGATTAGCTAAACTTACCATTGATCATGCCATGTGTTACAAGGGGTGATACCTTCTTTCTGACACATCATTATGTTTTGGTGTGTGGAATCACCTGTGATATAATACCACGATCTCTCAGAAAGGCCTCGAACTCTTGAATAAGATATTCTTCAACACGATCAGATCGTAGTGCCTTAATATTCAAGCCAACTTTTGTACTTCATTCATGAATTCCTTGAACTTTTCAAGTGATTTTGATTTCTCGTTCACAAGATACACATCCATATCTACTGAAATCATAAGTAGATGTGATGAAGTACTGATACTCACCTCCACCACTTGTGCTAAAAGGTCCACACACATAAGTATATATGAGTCATAATAAGTCACTTGCTCTATCACTATTTCCAACGAATGGTGCTTGTGTCATCTTGCCCATCAAAAAAGATTCACATGTCTCTATCGATTTAAAATCAAAGGAGTCCAGATAATCATCTTTACAGAGTCTACAAATGTGTTTCTTAAATGCATTTGATGTCAATGTCAAAGATAAGTTTTATTCGAGTCATCCTAACTTCTAGGTATTTATGTTGTATATATTTTTCTCAAGATTCAATAAATAAATACCATACAAAATTGAGGCACTACAATAAAATATTTCATCTACTGAAGAAAAAAAATCAACCTTCTTTATTAGAAACTCGAAATTGATCTTGTCAAACAAGATTCGAAAACAATATTTATTCATATATATGGCAGGTACAAAATAGTTGTTCTCTAACTTTATTACAAGGCCACCAGGCAGGGATAAACTATATGTTCCTACAGTTGTGGCAACAGCCTTTGCTTCATTAGTGACGCGTAAGTCCACCTCTCCCTTCAGTAATGATTTTCTTCTTTTAAGATCTGCATATCAGAGCATATGTGAGATCCACATACAATATCCAATACCTAAGAAGAAGAAGTAGATAAGTTTATCTCAATAACATATATAGACAAAGTGGAGATCTCTATATTCTACTTTGTCTTCTTTAGGTTCTCTAAGTAGAGAGGACAATTCTTTTCTGATGTTCAGGTTTGTGATAATAGTGACAATTGCCTTCCTTGCCTACTCTAACTTTAAGTGCAGAGATTTGGGCTTATGACTAGCTTTAGAACTTTTTTCATCTTTTCCCTTCCTCTTTGACTTGCCCTTTCTATTGTTGACCATCAACACAAACTTTGGCTTGTCTTTCTTTATCTGAGTTTCAACAGTTCTCAACATGCCAAGCAACTCTAACAATAGGCGACCGATGTTATTTATGTTGTAGTTCATGACAAACTAATTGCACAATTCCGCAATGATTACAAGATTACATCAGTCTATCTATGTTTTCCATATACCCAATCAACTTGAGTAGATGGGGCGCAACTGGATCACCTTTAGTCATGTTGCACTTAAAAAAGGCCTTTGAGACATCATAGCGCTCGTCTTGATTGCTTTTAAAACATATTCCTCAAATGGGTGGCCATCTCTAGAGCATCCATGTTCACATGTTGCTTCTAAAACTCATGATTCATGCAGCATAACGTGAGGGACTTGACATCTATGGCATCATTGACATACCTACGATAAACTTTCCTTTCTGTCCTAGGAGCATTTGGAGCTTGTTCTTCTCGTAAAGGTGTCTTCAAGACATAAGAGTTTTCGCTCATGTGTTAGAACAATTCCCAATGTCCTTAATCAACTGAGGAAGTTATTTTTATTTTTCTTTCCTTTCTAAAAGACTGATCGCAACGAGAAATGATTGTTTGTGTTAGGCAGTTGATCTATAAGAAAATACTTGAACGAGTCAACAATTTGAATTGAAAATTTTGATTTAAGAAATTAATTTGGCCTTTAATTAATAACGCTCAAGTGATAAAGTAAATAGATGGCTAATCGTCGTTTGATAAGAGAAACGTCACTCCTATATATAGGAGAAAGGGGAAGCATATAGACTCAAACACAATCCTAATGGGCCAAGACACATTGAGCCCATATATAAATAGACTCAACTTAATTAATTAACTAGACTCTCTAAAACTCCCCTCAAGCTGAGCTTGGGAGAATCCTAAGTCAGCTTGCAAAGGGACAAACAAACTAAAAAGGATAAACCAAGCCCATACAAAAAAGTTTCTCCCCCTCAATATTACAATAAAGCACTTAAACACTCCCCCTCAAGTAGATAAATCAAAGCAGGTATGCACGTAAAATGTAAAACCTTCTTGATTAGAATGGTAACATCTGAGCAGAGAAATAACAACAGGTCTACATCAGGATCTTCATCACAATCTCTATCGTCACAATCCAGAGTGTCGGATCTCAGTCCCAAAGGTCACATCAGCGATAATCGACGTGCAAACAAAGCACGCATGAACAGAGAATCAACACGCAAACAAAGCACAGAGAAGCTAGAAAGTGTTGACACACAATAGTAGAAAATCGATGTGCGCAAGGCAAGGACAAGGTCAGCATGCAAGTAAAGAACTAACAAGAAGTAGAAAGTAGAGACGACGTAGCTGGATAGAAGATCATCAGCACAAATCAGACCAGTAGTCATCAAACGAACTCTAAGACGTTTAGCAAAATAAATGAAGTTTCATAAAGATAGCATCAGAATAACATCTTTCTCTCCTTGATTACATCTTCTCTCCTCTTCCTTTATTCTCCCCCTAACACCAACTACAAAACAGAACAAGAGAGGTTGGTGTGGAAAGTCAGAAATAATGATAGAGTCAATGGATATGTATACAATGATCTAGAGGAGGGTAATCGATAACACTAGTGGATGTGCAAAATGACCCAATTATAAAGATCTGAGTAGAAAAATAAATGGATCTAAGTGTGACCCTAAAAGGGAGATATGTCTTGTATGGATTAGATAAAAAATTAGATCCCATTATGGTTCTTATTTGTGCTAGGCATAGTGTATTCGGGGAGGGACACAAAAAATTGAGGGAGATACGACACAGTTGTAGACCGGGGTAGGAGTGGGTGGAGTGAAAGAAAAAGGGGAGGACAACAAGAACATGGAGTGAGGAGGACGGAAGGCTAGCTGGGGGTAGAGGCAGCGTGGTTTGTGAGTCTAGTAGGTGATTGCAGCACTGACAGGGTGCAATTGGCAGCGGAAGAAGTGCAAGATGGTGGTGGGCGAGGAAGAAAGTGGAAAAGGCAACAACGATTGAGAATGGAGCTAAGGGGGTGAGATTGCAGGTGGCCAATTGGGGGGATATGCAGGAGAAGTAGGTGGCTGGAGGGTTGAGAGCAATAACAACTTTATAGTGGTATGGTGTCGGCAACAGTAGGGCAATTGTTTGGAGGTTGCGGTGCAGCTGGTTGTGAGGAAGGTGGGGACGAGATTGTTGTTGGTTGCGGCTAGGTATTCAGGGGATGGCGACAACTGAGTTGGGTAGGCAGGAGGACGATGGGATGACGGCTGGAGATCAGACGGCAATGTTGGGCAGAGGAGAAAGGGAGGGGAGTTGCGGTGCAAGGACAACCTTAATATATCCCTGCGGGCAGCCAAGCACCGCCAAGGGTGCGGCAACCCGCAAGGGGTGTTTCTCCTTGTCGTTCTCTCTCTCTCGTGTAGGGCGACATAGGACTGGCAGCTCTGATAACATGTTGTTAAGTAAAAAGACATCTAATCGTTGTTTGATAAGAGAAACTCCACTCCTATATATGGGAGAAAGGGGAAGCGTATAGACTCGGACACAACCCTAATGAGCCAACACAAAATTGGACCCATATATAAATAGATTCAATTAAAATATTTAACTAGACTCTCTAAAGCTCTCACTAGTTTGATCAAATTAATAGCCCTCATTATTAATTCAGAAAATTACAACAAACAATCTTCTAGTAAGACAAGATCCATATTGCATTTAAGTCATGAGGCATCTTTGGAAATATGCTCACAACTTGACTATTTAGGTTAGTAACTGATACCAATAACATCTGATGAAATTCTTATATAGATGGTTGTATTTGTTAATAATCATGTTACAAAGTATGTGCCACCTTTATACCTCTTGGTGCTTAATCCTATTAACATCACCTAGTCAAGTCTAACATAGTAAGTCATGCACCCTGTTTAGCAGGTCTACATATTTATTATCAAACTTTCCCAAGATAGATGGTGCACCACGTTGAGTGTGCCACCATGTAGTCAATTAAGGTTTCCATGTGTGTTGCACAATGAGGGGCATCTTAAACTTTGATATTATATTGAGGAATTTATATATTATCTATATGTATCCAATCATCATGACATATACCCTATTATACATATCATATACTAATATATTATAACAATAACCATAAGCAATAAAACGGGATATGACAACTAGTACAACATCTTGAGCCATCAAGAGTTGTAAATTAACGATCAAAAGATTTATATCTAAATGTAATTCTAAATTTGTCTTTACATGGTTTTCCAATCAGTCCACTGGTAAGATAATTGATCGACTAAACTCCTTGTTTTGGGCATTTTTTTGTTGGTGGAGTTATCGCTTCGTCTTCATCACAAAACCTCCAAGGACCATCCTCATAGGCATGGGCTTCTAATCGTCTCCTCTACACCATTGTCCACTGATTATGTCAATACATCATCCTATTCTAATTGCAAGAATTAAGTTCTAATATGGAGAATGTAGGAAAAGGGGCATGGCATGCAAGCCATATACATGTTACATATTTTGATCACAATACAAAATGATGACATTACATGTTTCAAATCATTCACCACAACTACATAATTGTCATATCCACATCCACCAAACAAAATAATTTTAAATGTGTCGCATTGGTTTATGTAATAAATATATATCATATCATATATGATACTAGATTGACATGGATACAACTTGCACATAATCCATCCAACTAATCATTTGTGGTTCAAAAACCCAAACAGGCATTAAAAGCGCACAACATCAGCTCTAATGCCAGTATAGGGTTTTGGGGTCACAGGGTGCGATGGAATAATAAAACTTTCTCTCTTGAATAAACCTAGCCATCGGATCTGTTGTAGATATAAAATTTTGGTATATAAAAGACAAAGAAAGGAACATTGAAGATACCTTGACGCACATTAGTTTCCGAAAAACTAGACATGTCTTAGTTGATGAAGAACTCAAAATTCTGGATCTGGATCTGAACTCCCCTTCGTGTTGTTGCTCGGCCCTCACCTTTACAACACCACGTTGTCGTCCTATGGAACTAGTCCTCCAAGCTTCCACACAAGTGCCTTGGCCTTTACGTCATCCACATGGATGCATGAACTCTCTTGGTGCACCACCTTGGTCGCTAAGAGGAAGCAAAACCAGAGTCATTGACGTGTTAGTGTCGCTCGCACTCCACTCCTAATGTGGAATTTATCCTTGGGATGACTTTCTTTCTCTCCAAGAGAGAAATCTCTTAATCAACTTGTGTCTCAATATTTCTTCAGTGTGTCTGTCATCCCCTTGAATGTGCAACCTTTATATAGGAGAGTCATGGGGTTAAAATTTCCAAATTCCAATTTGTTTCCTATTTGCAACTCACGGTCAGGACCAAAATAGAATAACCCTGACATAACATCTCATCAATTGATTGGCTTTGGTAGCCAATCAATTTGCAAGGATCAGGGAACTCCTCATCAGATTAATTCATGCCAATTTGATTCCATATCGACCAAGTTTTCCAATTCTAATTCCCTTCTTGATTTGACCCAGTCGACGGACTTGTCATCTAGTCGATCGATTGGTCATCTTCTTAAATGTCGATTAGTTAATTGTTTGGCTATCAAATGATATGTTGATCTGAATCATTCAGTCGGTCGATTGCACTATCCAATCAATCAGTTGGTTATAAATCAGCCTTCGCTTGATTTAGAACCATTCTAATCATGTACGTGATTACAAACTTAAATTCTCTTGTGCATCCTTATACTTGTGATCACGTAGGTTTGGTATTACATTGGCAGCGATGTTCGAAACCTCACAAACAAAGAGTTGTATCTAGCAACACACAACTGCTACCCAAATAATAAGAATCAGTTGGAGAATAACTTCAACTTGTAAGTGACGAATGATATTTTTACCATAAAATACCTTTGACGCGAACATCGAGATTGAAATTGAGGTATGAAGTTGTCATCCTCTTCTCGTTCAATCTATGTTTCTTAAACTAGAGAAACTGTTGAGATATTGTGAGCTCAATATCATATACTAACTCACATCAACATGCTCATGAATTTTATAGTCTCGCTTATGAAGTGGCCAGGATATCATTCCAATGAAGGGACAAATTCCATCTACATCACTCACAATTATCCACGAGTGTTACAGTACACCTAATCACTAGTTGTATAACAATCCTTATTCAGAGTCATGTTGTATAGTGTTAAAGTACCCAAAAAAATGTGACTATTGTAGTGAATTTAGGTCTAGGGATCACAGTCACCACTGTCAGATTGAGATATGACTTTGACTTGTCATCATGTGGCTTCCATGTGTCATTCTTAAAGTGGGTCAGTAAAACTTAACATGTATCTGAATTGATATCTAATATCATGACTAAAGAGACATAGTCATCATTTAGCATACACATTGGTTTTAAGTATTATTGTTGTTCTATAATATCCAGAATAATAACTGACTAAAGACATAACAAAAATAAATAATCTAAGTATACATATGATCTCATGTTCAGGTGCTCAACCCCAACTATATGTTATGGAGTCAAAGTATTTTTAGGACATAATTGTATATATTCATTATCTCAATGCTGAAGTATACATAATAAGTAGAATTACCTTTTTTAAATGATCAAATCATATATAAAGTATCACTATTATACGTTTATAATCATCACATGATGGCTCTCATGGCATACAAGCAGCACATTCTACTGCATAAATTGAAGTCTAGTTCAGATATTGTTCATGTGTTGACATTAGCAGATCATATAAGATTATAAATGACAATTGACGAGTACAACTTGACAAGATGAAGTAGAACTAGTAAAAACTTATCAATGTATTGGCAGTCTTAGGTCTAACAGAAGGTAAAATTTCAAAAGGTCTAATCTTAAGGGACTGAAATGTGGCTTACAATAAATTAACATCATGCAAAATTTGAGCTTGACAATATAATATTATTTACAAATGAACTTTCTAATTCATGTCAAAATTCATGGTTGCTACATGACTGCGCCCTCTCAATTTTTCCATTTTCTTAACAGAAATATATAACTATACCTGTGTTACCATCTCGGCTTAGTTTCTTCTTCCAAATGTAAGCACCCAAAGTGGCTAAACAGCCTAAAGAAGAGAGGCCAGAAATAAATCCCACAATCAGAGCTGTGTGTTTTCTTTTCGAGGAAGCAGACTTTGGAGGTCGATTACGGACAGTGGGTTTAAAGTCTGAGAAATAGACGAATCAGTATAAAAGAATATTACGGACTGAATAAAATTCATATATCAGGAGAAATGGCATACTAGGAAAGACGTTGATTCCTGAAATACGCGGTCCATAGTAACCTTGAGAAGGAACACAGCAGGTGCCTTTTCCAGCCCAAAAGAAATGAATTTCAAGGAAATTATCAGTTACAGAAACCACATATTTTCTCTCTAATGCAGTAAAAGACACCCCGCCAGCTTCTTTTCTTATGTTGAACTCCTTAGCCACTAGATTTCCCTGTTAAACTAAAAGTTATAAAACATAGTAGGAACTGGTGTCATAGCATGACATAAAGGGATAGCTCTTCATGAAATCATATAAAAAAAAGGTTTGATTAATTGTTAGAACTGAATATTTAGTGTTACAAAGGTCTGGAAAATGCTTATGTGATGAGAACAGTAAATAGTGTAATCTAGGGGCCAGTCCTTAACATTGGAAGAAATATCCCGAACACTAGCATGAAAATATTAGTAGGGTTGGCATTTACTACAGCAATCTGGTATTGACTTGACATAGAGACATTGCTCAAATGAGGAGCTCTTTGGTAAGGTTTGACAGCAGCAGCCATGAAGGGAACAGCTGTAGGCTACCAAAAATGCATGACGCAAATGAGAAGACCTATTTGGTGATTGTTAAGAGTTATTAATTATTATGTTTATTATGGAAATGGGCCTAAGCGTGTTTAGCCCATTACCAATTGGAGTCCAAGTTGTGTCCCCCCCCCTATACATAGGAGTAGAGTTTTGTCTAATTGAATCGTGACATTGCCTCATATCTTATTTTCCACAGTGATTTTTGACACCAACACTCTAGCTATGAAGGGAGCTTTTGCATGTTACCAAAAAATCTACAAGTAGATCAGCAGGTATCACTTTGTTTTCAGAAACCATCATCATCATCTAAGCCTCAACCGCAACCATGTTGGTTGGCTACATGGATTCTTCTTTTCCAATCAACTCTGTTATGGACTTATGGTCGTCATCTGTTCAAAATGTAAAAATCCAAGATCCCCCCCTTATAAACTGTTCCCAAGTGAATTTAGGCCCGCTTCTATTCTTTGAATGTTCCAAACAACACATTTCTCGGTCTATGCTGCACGTCCATACCATCTCAAGCGACCCTCACACAACGCTTCTTAAATACTCATCACCCCCACTTTGAAACGGTTTTTAGGGTATTGTCAAATTCCAAAAGGCTATAAACGTTACGAACCTTCTGAAAAGCGTAAGTTTGTATATGTTCATATCACGTTTGATGAGTCTCAAATGTTTTATTCCGGCAAGCCCACTCCCCAAAACATTGTTGCATCTGCTCCTACTAAGTCTCATCTTCTTGATAATAAGATTATGTATACTACTATGCATTTGAATTCTTCTTCACTCTCTTGTATATCAACAAAGGAGAACTTTATATCCCCCAACTCTTAGCCCAGCTAACTCCTTAATTCCACCAAATTTCTCACAATCATTATGAGGAGGCTCAAGCTCTATCGACTTCGATTTTTAACACATTATCTCACCAAACTTTCTCCTTCTGACTGAGCCTATACCTCAGCCTTAGATACAGCCTTGATTCCCAAGCATTATGAGGAGGCTCTTCAGCATCTAGGACGGAAAGCTGGAATTATCGATGAGATGGCTGCTCTTTGTGATAATTAGACATGGGACTTGGTGGATCAACCGTCTGTAAAAATATTGTTAGCTGCCTGTGAAACACAAAGCAGTTTTGGGAAGCGTAGGGTTGCACAATGTGTGCACCCTCATATATATAACACTGAAATATTTACAGAGAGGTCCACATATAATATGGAAATAACAAAACAACTAACAGAATATATAAAACAGGAATATATATTAACACTCCCCCTCAAGTTGGAGCATAGATATCAATCATGCCCAACTTGTCCGTCAGTGTGCAGAATTGCTTCTTCGCCAGCAGCTTGGTGAAGATGTCAGCAACTTGGTCTTCCTAACGAGTGAAGGGAGTGCATATCTTGCCAGTCAGAATGGATTCCCGAATAAAATGACAATCTACTTCAATGTGTTTAGTGCGCTCATGATAAACTGGATTATTCGCAATGAAGATAGCAGTTTTATTATCACAGTGCATAGGTATAGCAGAAGAAGAATCAACCCCGAACTCCTTTAACAGAGAGCGCACCCACAACAATTCACAGGCAGTATGGGCCATGGCCCTATATTCAGCTTCAGCATTGGACCTGGCCACAACATTTTGTTTTTTACTCATCCAGGTAACAAGATTACCTCCAACATACGTACAATACCCAGAAGTAGATTTTCTGTCAACTCTGTTGCCTGCATAATCAGAATCAGAGTACCCTTCAAGAGAACAGTGTCCATGCTTCCTGTAGTGAAGTCCCTTGCCAGGAGACTTCTTCAAATATCATAGAATCTGACAAAGAGCATCCCAGTGACACTGTCTGGGTTTATCAAGGTACCTGCTAAGAAGACCCACTGCAGTAGAAATGTCAGCTCTGGTGAAAGTCAAATAAATGAGTTTACCAATCAGCCTCCTGTACTTTTTATGATCAGCAAAGAGAGGAGAAGAGTCATCATCCCAATTTACATTAGGATCTAGAGGAATATCAGCAGGTCTCGCCCCCAGCATACCAGTCTCCTGCAGTATGTCTAGGACATATTTTCGCTGAGACAACACAAGAGCATTAGAATTTCTAGAAACTTCTATGCCCAGAAAATATCTAAGCTTGCCCAAATCTTTGGTAGCAAAGTGTTTGCCTAGATGAGATTTAGTAGCCTGAATACCAAGAGAATCACTGCCAGATATGATAATATCATCAACATAGACAATCAGAATAATAATACCAGCTGAAGTCTTCTTGGTGAAAACAGAATGATCCACCCGAGAACACAGAAACCCAAAATCAATCATAATTTTGCTCAATTTATCAAACCAGGCACGGGGACTCTGCTTCAGCCCATAAATAGACTTCTTTAACCTGCAAACTTTGTGAGACTCCCCCTGAGCAACAAACCCAGGAGGTTGCTCCATATAGACTTCTTCTTGTAAATCACCATACAAGAAGGCATTTTTCACATCTAGTTGCAACAGTGGCCAGTCAAGGTTAACAGCAACAGACAGAAGAATTCTGACAGAATTAAGACGAGCAACAGGAGAGAAAGTCTCAAAATAGTCAATACCATACGTTTGGGTGTAGCCTTTAGCAACTAACCGTGCCTTCAGCCTTTCAACAGTGCCGTCAGGTTGATATTTCACAGCATACACCCATCTGCAACCTACAGGTTTACACTGAGGAGGTGGGTCCACCAGCTCCCAAGTATCTCGTTCAGCAAGGGCCAACATCTCCTCCTTCATAGCAGACAACCATCCAGTACTCTGTAGAGCATCCTGGATATTCTTTGGAACAGCAACAGCAGATAAGGCATATACAAAATTGCTAGAATGAACATTCAGCTGATCAGTAGAAACAAACTGAGTAATACTGTGTGATGTGCAGGAACGAGTACCCTTTCTAAGAGCAATGGGTAAATCAAGATCAGAATGTACCTCAGGTGTAGTAGAACCTTCTGGAGGTGAAGATTGGTTTTCATGGGGGGTTTCTTGAGTAGAAGGTGCTCTGTTCCTGCGTTGATAAACTATAAGAGGAGGCTTATCAGCCTCAGTAGTGACTTTGTCAGTAGTATCAGGCACACAATCAGAAGTAACAGGTAGAGGTGAGGCAATAAGATCAGACAATAAACTGTCACCACGAGTCGAATAATAAGGAGTATCCTCAAAGAAAACTACATCACTGCTAGTATACCATTTTCTTGCAGTAGGATTGTAACACCTGTATCCCTTCTGGGTACGAGAATATCCCAAAAAATGCACTTCTCAGCACGAGGAGACAGTTTATCAGAAGTAGGTCCAACTAACCGTACAAAACAAGTACATCCAAAGACCCGAGGAGGCACAGTAAATAGATGAATATCGGGTTGAAGAACTTGAATAGGTATTTTGTTTCCAATCACAGATGATGGCATTCGATTTATCATAAAACAAGCAGTCAATATAGCCTCAGGCCAAAACGAGCGAGGAACATGTGCATGCATCATAATAGTTCTAGCAACCTCTAACACATGTCTATTTTTACGCTCAGCCACACCATTTTGCTGAGGTGTATAAGCACAGGAGGTCTGATGTATAGTACCCACAGATTTACAAAAAACATCCACATCTTTTTTAACAAATTCCAGTGCATTATCAGTACGAAAAATTTTGACAGGCATGCCATATTGTGTTTTTATTTCAGCAAAAAAGAACTTGATAACAGACAAAACTTCGGACCTACTTTTCATCATAAACAACCAAGTAGTCCTTGAAAAATTATCAATAAAAAGAATAAAATACTTATGACCAGATAGACTTGGCACATGATAGGGTCCCCATACATCAGAATGCACTATATCAAACATATTTTTACTGCTAATCTGACTGCGTCTAGGATAAACAGCTCTAGTCTGCTTTCCAAGTTGACATGACTCGCACTGAAAACTACAAATGCCAAGATCAGACACTAAATGTTGAAGCTTTTCAGATGATGGATGGCCCAGCCGGTAGTGCCACTGTAGTGCAGAAACTGAGGTAGATAATGCAGGAGTCACAGATGCTTTAGCTGCTTTTGGCAAATGATCCAGATAGAAGAGTCCATCAGCACCTTCATACCCCCCACCAATCTTCATCCTCGTGCGAAGGTCCTGAAAAATACATGAACCAGGAATAAAAGTCAGACTGCACTGTAGGCTTCGCAATATCTTGCTGACAAACAACAGATTCAAAGGAAATCTAGGCACATATAAGGCAGATTTCAGCAGAAAGTCAGAAACAATATCCCCTACTCCAGACACCGCAGACTTGGAACCATCAGCCAACATAACAGATGAGGGTCTAGCAGGTTTAAATAATTTGTGAAACAGTGATCGATTTCCAGAAATATGTGAAGAGGCACCGGAGTCGATGACCCACTTAGTATTACCAGAAGTAGAAGAAGAGCTCAGGAAGGCAGTGTCATAACCAGAATAAGTGGCGGCATGAGCTCCACTGGTCGAAGCTTGAGACGGCGCACCAGCTCGCTCAAGAAGAAGACGCTCCACCTCAGCACAGATGTAGTCAGCAATCGCACCTGAGGAGGCAGAGTCAGTAGGCTGAGTCATTCCTTCTGATGCAGTAGTAGTGGAGTCAGCAGCTGCATTGGCCCACGCCGGCTTACCATATTTCTCCCAGCATTTTTCTTCAATATGGTTGGACCGGCCACAGAAGGTACAAAGGCGCTGTCCTGACTGAGGACGTGCACCAGCAGTAGGGGCAGTAGAAGAGGCTCCACGACCAGGAGTAGCCCGTCCTCGTCCTCCACCCAGGGGAGGACGACTATCAGTAAAGCGACCACGGCCACAACCACGGCCACGACCAGAAGCTGCAGCAAGAGCCGAAGAGTCCCCAACATCAGTAGTCAGAGACGAGGAAGACGAAGGCAAACGCTGAAGGCGTTTGTAGGCACTCTGTAGTGACGGCAGAGGGTCACTGGCTAAGATCTGGTCAACAACTCCAGCGTAGGACTCGGGCAATCCACATAGAAACTGGACCAACTGAAGCTCCTGGCGCTGACGCTGCATGGTAGCCAGGTCCGTGGAGAGAGGGTGATAGGATTCCAGTTCACCCCATAATCCAGTGAAGTCAGAGAAGTAATCTGCAATGTCCGTCCCCGTGAACTGTAGACGTCCCAGCTGCTTGGTGATGTCAAACACCTTCTTGGGGTTCTGACTATGCGAGTAAGTACCGGCGAGCTGATCCCACATCTGCTTCGCCGTAGGTAGGTGAAGAAGTGTGACGCTAATCTTCTCAATGCTGCTGTTGAGAATCCAGGTCATCACAGTAGAGTCGTCACGAACCCAGTCGTCATACGCCTTCACATCTTTAGCATCAGCGTCCTCTGCGGGTGCTGGTGGACCAGCACGGGTAAGATGTGAGTACTTGCCCTGGGATCTGGCATAGATCGTCATGGAGCAGACCCAATGTGGATAGTTGCGCCCATCAAGCTTCACAGTGGTAACCTGACGGCGGAAGTCATCATGCGAGGACGTCATGGGAGCAGTAGGCACAGCAGGAACAGGCACGATCAGGCAGGAGACGGTCTACGCCGTCAGAGAGGCACAGCAGGCACAAAAAACACGGAGAAGACCTCTCACATACGGTCTACGCCGAAGCGCAGAACAGAACCTGGTGGCACAACGGCCTACACGGGCAGGCAGGCAAGAGACCGAAAAAAAACGGTCTACGTCACAGCAACTTCAAGCCACCGGATCGCTGTAGGACTTCACGGAGCCAACGTACCGGCGGCTAGGACCGCGGAGGCGCACCGACCCCCTGCGGCGGAGTGGGCGCCCGGCCCCGGCGGCTGCTGCCGGCCGGCTGCTGCTGCCCGGCGCGGCGCGGTGCCCCGGCGGCGGCTGCCTGGCGGCTGGCGGCGCTGCCTGCTGCCCGACGGCTGGGCGGCGGCCGACGGCTAGGTGGCTGCTGGGCGGCGCGGGGGGGAGAGAGGGGGGGGGGTGGGGGGCGGCCGGAGAAGAGAGAGAAGGGTGGGAGGGTGGCGGCTGGATCTACTGCTCTGGTACCATGTGAAACACAAAGCAGTTTTGGGAAGCGTAGGGTTGCACAATGTGTGCACCCTCATATATATAACACTGAAATATTTACAGAGAGGTCCACATATAATATGGAAATAACAAAACAACTAACAGAATATATAAAACAGGAATATATATTAACACTGCCAGTAGGGTTTCTATGTCAAACATCGTTCTGACGGCTCTATTGAATGCCTCAAAACCCGACTTGTGGCTAAGGACTATACACAGAGTTTTGGAGTGGATTTTTTTGAGAGATTTTCTCTAGTCACTAGAATTGCATCACTTTAAATTCTGATTTCCCTTGTTGCTCATTTGGATTGTCGGTTATATCATTGGAATATAAAAACGCCTTCTTCAGGGATCTTGCCGAGGAAGTCTATAGGAAACAACCTATTGGGTTTTTTTGTTGAGGGGAGTTCGATGGGAAGGTTTGCCATCTACGTCATTCCCTTTATGGCCTCAAACAATCACCACAAGCTTGGTGTAATGAAATGAGGATGGTTCTTGAGCATCTTGGCTTTAAAATATCATCAAGCGATCATTGTTTGTTTCACAGCAGGTCCTCAAAAGGATAATATGTCATTCGTGTGGTTTATGTTAATGATATTGTTATTACGAAAAGTGATATGCGGGGCATCGCAGATCTTAAAAAGGCACTTCAATCTCACTTCCATACAAAGGATTTGAGGATATTCTAATGTTTCCTAGGAAATGAAGTTCTCTGATCCAAGAAGAACTAATCGATCGCAAAGGAATTACAAACTAGACCTTCATAATGCCACTGGTACGACAAATGCCAAAGCTGCCTCAACTCCCATGGATTACCATACAAAATTCCAAAGTGAGGGGGAGTTATTTCCCGATCCTAAGAAGTGTCGTTGAGTTGTCGGTACACATGACTGCACGTCCAGACCAGTGTACAACGTATTCTGAAATTCCTAAAAAGTGCTCCAGGAAAAGGACTACTCTAAAAACGTCCCATATCTAAGGAGATCTCCAGCCAAATATCTACATGAACAATGTCAAAAATTGTCTTTAGAGCCAATATCTTTCTTAGCAAAAAACACAGTATGAGGTTGTTCACCCAACTGATAAGATTCACGAAAAAATGTTTTTTTAGATAAAGCAGTAAATCAATGTTTCAGTTTTCCAGCAAAGGGGTGACCAAGCCGGTAGTGCCACTAGAGTCCCGTCACTGATGTTGACAGAAGAGCAGACTCAGTTGGTGGTCCATTCAGATAGTAGAGTATGTGTGGTCTCTTATGGCCCGAATCAATCTTCGTCTTCGTGCGGAGATCCTTCAAAACACAACTGCAAGGATCAAATTTAATGGAGCACTGAAGATTTTTGACGGTCTTACTGACCAAAAGCAGGTTAACAGGAAATTTTGAGATATATAAAACATATTTCAAATGTAGTTTACTAGATAAGGGAACAATGCCAATGCCATGAATAGAAGTTTTAGAACCATCAGCAACAGTAACAGGTGGAATCTGAGTAGTTTTAGTAATAGGAGAAAATACGTTGATATCACCGGCCATATGAACCGATACACCAGAGTCAATGCACCATTTATTGTTACTAGGAAAAGGAGAGGCTAGCAAAGTAGAAGATCCAGCAGCGGACGTAGATGGAAGCTGAGACATGCTTTCTTGAAAAAAAATCTCGAACTCGGAGCAAAGCCACTCAGTTGAAGGTGTAGTAGGTGGTTGTTCAGGTGCATTAGTAACAGCCGGAGTCTCTACAAATCCTTGGTTTGCCCAAGCAGGCTTACCATGCTTGATCCAGCATCGGTCTTCATTGTGATTGTCTCGTCCAAAGAAGTTGTAGAAGCGAGGACCAACAGGTTGTCCTCGATCAGAAGTAGTAGAAGATGTGTGACCGCTGTTAGTAGGGAGACGACCTCCACGACTATGGCCTCGACCTCATCCATGGTTGGAATCGGTGCGAACAGCAAGAGTTGGATGTTCGACTGCAGGAGTGGATGTCATAGAGGGTAGTCTTTGAACACGTTTGAGGACATCCCGAAGAGTGGGCAGTGGGTCACTGGACAGAATCTGGTCAACTACTCCAGAAAAGAAGCTGGAAGGGCTGCCAAAAATTGGACTAGTTGTAGTGTGTCAGTTGCCGTAAGGGCTGCATAGGGCAGCGTGAGATGGCTGAGAGCCATCTCCTCTTTATATATATAAATGGGCAAATTACATAGAGGTAAAGCAGTAATAAGAAAATTACATAAATAAATAATACAGATAATAAAGAGATATGTTAACACTCCCCCTCAAGCTGGAGTGTACACGTTGTGCATGCCCAGCTTGCCACATAGATTGTGAAATACTGTTGGACCCAATGGCTTTGTCAGAATATCAGCCAGTTGATCTTCAGACATGACATATGGTGTTACAACAGCAGCATTCTTGATCTGATCTCGGATAAAATGGCAATCAACTTCTATATGCTTTGTGCGCTCATGAAAGACAGGATTCCTGGCAATGTGTATAGTTGTTTGGTTGTCACACTTGAGTTCCATGGGAGATGAAACAGGGATCTTCAACTCAGAAAGAACAGATTTTACCCATTGTAACTCACAGCATGCATGTGTCATTGCCCGATATTCAGCCTTAGTACTAGATCTTGCCACAACATTTTGCTTTTTACTTTTCCAGGTGATCAGATGATTCCCTAGAAAAGTGCAGTATCCTGATGTAGATCTCATGTCAGTCTGATTTCCAACCTAGTCTGCATCTGCATAACCTATAAGTACCAAAGCAGAAGCAGGCATCTTCGGTTTATAATAAGTGATTCCCTTTTCGGGAGCACTTTTTAGGTATCTCAAAATTCGACAGACCGCTGTCCAATGTGACTGTCGTGGTGAGCTCATATGCTGACTCACCACCCCTACAGCAAAGTAAATATCAGGTCGTGTAACAGTCAAATATATCAGTTTACCAACAATCTTCCAGTAATATCCTGGATCTGAATACTCTACATCATCAGCCATTTCCTTGATGTGATAGTCCATAGGAGTAGATATTGGCTTGGACTCGGTCATTCCTGTCTCCTGTAATAAGTCTAGCACATTTTTCCTCTGAGATAGGTTGATACCTGTATGAGATCCAAGTACCTCAATGCCCAGAAAATATCTCAGTTTACCCAGTTCCTTTGTTTGGATGTATCCCTGCAAACCTTCCTTCACTCGTGATATTCCTATAGAATCACTGCCAGTAATCACTATGTCATCAACATACACAGCAATAATTATAGATCCACAGGAAGAAGTAGAATAAAATAACGAGGATCAGTCACAGAACGAGAGAAGCCCATTTGCAGAACAACATCACTGAACTTGTCAAACTAGACTCTAGGAGATTGTTTTAGTCCATATATGGCCTTCTTCAGTTTACACACCTTCTGATACTCCCCCTGAGCAACAAAACCAGGAGGTTTCTCCACATAAACCTCTTCCTGCAAATCACCATGAAGGAAGGCATTTTGGACGTCCAGCTGAAAAAAAGGTCAATCAAAAGTAGCAGCTAGAGAAATAATAATCCGCACAGAATTCAGACGAGCTACAGGGGAAAAAGTCTCAAAGAAGTCGACCCCATATGTCTGTGTATAGCCTTTAGCCACCAATCTGGCTTTCAACCTGTCAACTGAGCCATTTTGATTGTGTTTGATGGTGAATACCCATCTACATCCCATAGCCTTCTTACCTGCAGGTAAGTCAACAAGATCCCAGGTGCCATTATGTAATAGATCTGACATTTCAATCTGCATTGCTTGTTTCCAGTCATTGTCCTTCATAGCATCATGATGATTCCTCAGTATATCCACAGAATCAATCCCAATAGCAAATGTGTGAGCCTGTTTAGATAATTTGGACAAACAACACACATTTGCAATAGGATGTCGAATAGTACAGGAACGAGCACCTTTCCGGACAGCAATAAGAATGTCAAGATCGGATGTAGGAATCTCTAGAGTAGGAGACGATGGGGAAGGCACAGAGCCTAGTGTTGCTACTTCTTCTGGATTCTGTCTACCTCGCCTGCTATAAACATGTGGATAATGCTCAATTACAGATTCATCTGCTAACTGTTTTTCCTGAATGATAGTATAATCAGGAATGATAGGTGGCACTCCCTCACTCTGCACAGATGGTGGCACTCTCTCACTCTAAAAAGATGGTGGCACTCCCTTACTCAGATGCTCCCCCTTACTCATGGCACCAGAAAAATATGTAGTAGTCTCATAGAAGGTAACATCCCTAGACACAAACATGCGGCGAAGACTAGGACAATAACATTTGTATCCTTTGCTAGTACTTGAGTACCTAAGGAACAAGGTTTTAATCGATCTAAGGGATAACATGCCAGCCTTAGGGTCAAAATTGTGGACAAAGGAGGTGCAGCCAAACACTCTAAGGGGAATAGGAAAGGGCTGATCCGTGGGACGCAACACAGAGAAAGGAGTGCACCCTTTGAGAACAGAGGAGGGTTGTCTATTATTTAAGAAGCAGGCAGTGAGAAGGGCCTCAGACCAGAATTTCTTGGGCACATTGGACTGAAACATGATAGACCTGGTAACATCAAGAAGGTGGTGATTTTTCCTCTCAGCCACCCCATTTTGTTGAGGGGTGTGAGGACAGGATGTATGATGAATCATGCCAACATAACTGCAAAAGTCAGACATGGCTTTTTGAACATACTCTAAAGCATTATCAGATTGAAGAACTTTAATTTTGCAATCAAATTGAACCTTTATTTCTTTATGAAAATGTTTAACAATTGACAGCACAGACACTCGACTTTTGAGTAAATAGATCCATGTCATACGGGAAAAATCATCCACAAAAGAAATGAAATAACGAAAACCATTATAACTCTGGTCTTTAACAGGACCCCATACATCACTATGAACCAACTCAAAGGGGGACGATGCCCGTTTATTGACACGAATGGGATAAGACAATCTATGATGTTTTCCCAACTGACACGATTGACACTCTAAAGATGACACTTGGGACAACTCAGGTTCCAACTTCCTCAGGCTCTTTAAAGACGGATGTCCATATCTGCAGTGCCATAGTAAAGGGGAACCACTCAACAGGATAGCTGGAGCAGGAGCAGATACTTGGCGAGGCAGACTATCACCATGGAAGAGGTAGAGATCACCTTTCCTAGGCCCCTCACCAATCATCCTCATACTGTTGAGATCATGTAATACAAAACAAGAGGGCCCAAATGTTAATTTACATTTTACAGTGTCAATCAATTTTGCAACAGAAAGAAGATTGAAAGGAAACTCAGGCACAAAATGCACAGATTCAAGATCAATTTTAGGTGTTAGAGGAACAGATCCACTAGCTAACACCCTTCTTACTGAACCATCTGCCAGTGTAACAGATTGATGAGGAATATACGAGTCAATGGAGTGGAGAAATCTCCTCATACCAGTCATATGTTGTGATGCGCCAGAGTCAACCACCCAAGAAGAAGTAGAACCAAAATCTATAAGGGATGTAGCCTGATTACCCGCAGTAGATGCCAGGTTTGCTAAAGATGATGATCCCATATTCATGTGCTGAGTGGCAAGAATAAACCGGTCATACTCCTCCTGGGTGAGAGTAATGCCCGAGGAGCTAGAACTCACAGCCGGAGATGCAGAATCCTCATTAGTAGTGGCATAATTTGCTGCCCCCACCGGTGGTCCAGCAGGTCTCCCATGTTTCTTCCAACATTTCTCCACCGTGTGTCCTAGCTTGTCACAGAAAGTACACATGGGACATGTTTCGCGTCCTCTGCCCATACCAGGTCGTCCTCCTCACACTGCAGCAGCTATAGATGCATGAGACTCCCCAAAAGATACAACCGGTGTAGGATCAATAGACTCAAAGTTGGATTGTTGAAACCTCGAGTAGGCTTCCTCAAAGCTGGGCAATTTATCAGAGGCAAGGATAACATTCCGGGCAGAGCTGCAGGAAGAACTAAGTCCAGACAAGAACTTGACAGTAATCAAATCATCTCTGTCTTTGACCTGCTCTACAACTGTCACAGGATGATAGTAACTCAGCTCTTGGGCAATAGCCTGAATCGCTCCAAAATATTCTTCTAGTGACCTGTCACCTTGTCTCTCTGCAAAAAGGCGATCATAGATCATAAACTGGCGAAGAGCATTCTTCTCCTAAGAGTAATGCTTCTTCACTGCGTCCCATATCTCCTTGGTTGTAGAATAAAACATGAACCTTACAACAATCGCAGGTTCCATACTCCCCCACAACCAAGTCTTCACAAGACTGTCATGACGCTTCCACTCAGCGTATTCTTTATCAGTAGCAGCAGGGGGAATAGAGTCAACATGCCTCGCCTTGTCACGAGATTCCAAAACTGTATGGACAGCATTCATCCATAGAAGATAATTTTTCCCATTCAACTTTATAGAGGGGATAGGAGACATCTCTTTGTAGATAGTAGACATCTTGGTATCCGCCATGATTTAACGGAACTTTGTGACGGACTAATACGCGTCACAGTGAAAGCTTGATTGACGGAGAGACACATGTCACACCACGAAAAGATGCGTTACTGACGCATCCACAACCTCCAATCGATTTTCCTAATCACACATGGAGGAGATGTGATTAGGAACACACTCCGTAGGTGACGAGTCCTTCGATTTGGGTTTTAGACACCCGTTGGATCAATCGAGAACCCCAAACAGCAACTACGGCACCTGCTGATCTAGCCGACAGTTACTATGGATGACCGTGGTAGATGGAAGAACCGTTGTGGGATCGGTTGTGTCTCCGGGCTTGGGCGGCTGAACCTACACCAGCGGCAGGGAGGCTGGAACTACTCCAGCGGCGGCTGGAAGCCGCTAGCCCAGCAACAGCGTTGGCTGTTGCTGCTGCCGACGGCGGCGGCTGCGGTCCCTGCTGCCGCCGACGGCGGTCGGCGTTGTTCTTGTTGGTGACGCGACGGCTAGGGGAGAAGCGGATCGGACAAAGCCTCTGATACCATGTGCATTATCCTGTGAAGGCTAACAAGATTATAACAACGCATATAAAGATAGGAGAACAAGTTGTGGATATTGTGACAAAGCATGTACCGCTAACCTTGTTTTCATATGAATACCAAGCATTGTCACAATATACTCTGACTTTTTGAAAGTCGCATTTGAAACACGATTTTTTTCCCTAGACGTATCAAACGGACGAATAGCTCCTAATTTCCAAATATTACATTTTATTCCCGTATTTTTCACAAATTATTCGTGTTTAACGTTTTCTTCCCGTTTTATATGTATTTTTCATGTACTTTCTCATTTTATACTATTTCACACTCTAACTTAATTTGAGTGTATATACATGTGTATATTTATATACTAAATAGTAAATACACACACATATACGTATGTATGTAATAGATGTATAGATGTGTACTTATATATGTTCACAATTACAAATGTGTGTGTCCAATATAAATATAAATATATATATATATATATCCTCTGACTTTTCCTGAATCGTTGACCACATGTTCACCATAAATTGACTGCTTTATAACCGAATTTCCCACATAATTCATGAATCCTGAATTTTTCAGCTCGACCGCACGTATTCTAAATATCAAATTTGTGACTATACCAAGCAAGGACTGCGAGATGTGTATTCTTCAGCTTGAGGGGGGAGTGTTAAGAGTAATTAGTTAATGCGCCTATCCTTCTTTTACGTTATCTTATACTTTCACACATCGTACCATACCTACTTTTGTATATGGAGATCCAGTGTATTAGTTTATATTTAAGCAATAAGCCCTATTACTAATGTGGTTCTTGGCCGCCACCCATGGTCCTAGATAAAGATGTGCCCTATCTATATTAACACAAGTCATCAGTTTACCTAACCATTTTGCAATGAAATCAAATAAAGGTTGATAGGGATCGTATTATAAATTTAGGGACCTAAGAGTTAGCTTTGAGAGCCTAGAATTATGCCTCGAACTTGAAGGTAAGGACCGATATGACCCAAAAGCTTCGACCCACACACCTAAAACAAATATTCTACCAAGCATTGGGACTTGTGAAAACAAATATTCACCAAGCATTGGGACTTGTGAAACATAACGTTTTGTGAGGTTCATGATAGAAAAAGTCGCAGAAGACCTCATTCCATGAGAGAGTCCCAACCTGACCCATATACGGTCTTCGAAGCCTGAATCCCTCTCATCCCCTATATATATGATATGAGGGGCTACCATGACGACGAACAATCTCATTTCTAGGTTGCCTATGAGGCTTGAGAAACCCTATAGCACCAAAAGAGAGGAAGAGGAAGAGACTAGCATCTCAACAGTCGTCTTTGAGCACTAACATGGATACACAAACAAGTTTGATTTACGAACTTGTTCAGGACGAGAAAATACATTAGCACACAAATCTTGAGGATAAAATCGCTACCGTGGAACATCTGATTTTGCATCTATCGCTCTCATGGAACTATAGGCTCTGTTAGTGAGAGCTAGAGGGTGAGTTTGGGTTTGGAGATGACATCCTTGCAGATGACTATTAAATCACTTAAGAATCAAGACAAAATACCATACGCACCTTCGTGAAACACATTGTTCCGCAAACATAGAGCTAATGTATCACTGAGGGTGCAAGACAAATCACTAACACAGTGTCTTATGGAACATGGCCTTCCTTGGTATCATTCCTCGTAGACAATTGGATCCATGAGTCAGAGACCATCATGTTTTTGCATAGTTCCTAAGGCACACAATAGATGGTGTAGTCCCTTCGTACATCAAGACCAATTATTGATCCGGTGAGATCAGTAAATTGGGGCAATTGGACAAACCAAATCATCTCAACCAGATTTAAGTTAATCCTTGGAATTTCCTCCACAATAAAGTATAATTTGTATCTCTGGACCTAGATATGGAAGAACTAGATGGATCCTTCTCTAGGATTTTTTAGGAAAATTTTAAATTTTACTACATTTACAGTCCTAAAACCAAAAAAAATCAGCTAGCAAGAATCACATGGTACACTAGAAACAAAAGAAAGAAAAGGTTCAAGAATCTTCACTTTGCCCGGAGAAGGATGTCCATACATCCGATGAAGTTTGTTGGAGAAATTATGTTACATGTCTTTGAGATGTATAAATGTAGTATAAATAATGTGTTCTCAAGTCCTCCCCAATCGTCGTCAAATTCTGACAATCCTGCAACATAAACCCTATGGGAGAAATTTACATACAATTTAAGAGAATCAACAAGTTAACAAACTCACATCAAGAGGAGGATTCAACATTGGTCAATGGTTCTAAATGAACCATCTGCCAAACAGACAAATGTATGGGGAGTACATGCATCAAAAGAAAGAATGTGTTTCACTTACGAGCGCTTTTAGTGGCTTAATTTGGGATGAAAAGGGCTTAGGCGCCCTCTTAAAACACTAAGAGGCTAGGCGCGTAGTTTGAGGCGCCCTGCTAAGAGCCTAGGTGCGCGCCTTGATAACTTAAGTGTTTTAACATTATTCATTCAGATTTTTTAGGAGCTTGTCAGGTTCCTTTAAATCTAGCTTAAAAGTATTTTGTCTCCTTCATTGATGATTTTTCTTAGGTAGCATGCTTGTATATAGATGAAAGATCATTATAAAACTTATCAATAATCCAAAGTTTTTATCATGAAAATTTTCTTCAACAATTCGGATTCTTCAAAAGGAAAATGCTAAAGCGTATTTTAGTTACACTCTCATTCATGTTCTTTGAATTAAAGGTATGATGATGATCCATGGACACATAAGTACACATAGGTCTCAACAAAATGGGGTAGCTAAAGGAAAGAACCAACAAATTGTCAACGGCTCCAAAACTCTTCTTTATGTTAAAGTTATAAAGGAATTATGAGGAGATGATATCCTCAATGCTACTCGTTGTTCAAAATTATGGTGAAATTGTCGAGATTTTGACAAAAATTACGTACATGTGACAACCGGATATCAAAGTGAACTTCCATGGTTTCATCAAACTTTTTTGATACACCTCAATGCACTACGTGCTTCTTGGACCATATTAAGTCTATATATTGTGTATGCAAACTATCATGACTTCATTAGTTTCATTATTGAAATTTACATCAAAATCCCCATTGAAACAATTAAATTTCCTTCACTCACACATTTAAGAGATCCGCCCCCAACATATATCCTATATGATATATTATTGGATATACAAGTATATTTAAATGAGTAGATCAATCTCGTAAAAGTTTATGAATTCATTCGTTCATTTTGGCATCAAACACCAGGAACATAAATATTGAAATTTTCATTAACATTTCTATAATTTTTTGTATTTGTGCCCATAGAATTAAATGCACGGTTTCAATGTTGTATCTGATGGCCCAGAAACAAAAATTTCAGCTGAAATTTTCATATTTACAGCCCTAATGATTTTGACAACCAAATAAACTTATTAAATCATGAAAATTTACCAAGACGATCGAAACACCAAGATCTACTCCAATATGGCAATAATATTTCATATTGGATATGTGGGGTGAGGGTCTCCCATATTTGTAAGTGAAGGAAGGTGAACAATTTCGATAGAAATTTGATGGCAAAATGAAGGAATTAAGCAATGTTTTAAAAAGCGCGAAGCAGGAAGCGTGCAGACAGGACCTTGTAACCGATTAATCGCCAGGCGGCATAAGCGAGTGTTTTTTGGAAAAGCGGATTTCCAATTCTTATAAACTTTTATGCAAAATTACATACATATGTATGTAAATACTATATTTTTGAAACTTTTATACATATCTAAACATTGTACAAGACAATATAAAGCAACCAAATAGTTTATAACACAACTATACAACAATGATTGTAGCTATACAGTATAGTAAACAATATACTTGTCATAGATAAAGCACCTTACACATAAAAAATAAGTGTATATACAAGATACAACAACATTTTTGTATCACATGTTTACATAGATAAACAGTAAACAACGACCTATCATAGATTGCTTACAAACATATTGTTAAATTTGCACATCATCAATTAGTCATGCATTACAGCAGTACGTTTAATTAAAGTATACATTCTAAATTAGATAATAGTTACCTATAATTTACTTGGATTCATTACAGAAGTACCATATCATTACAGCTTGCATACAAAGTATGCGTCCTAAATTAGAACTAGGTATATCATAGAACATTTAATGCATGCTAGTTTAATATATTATAGTCAATACTAATCGGGCCATATAATGTACTTAATGTTAGTAATTACATGCTTACAGCAGTTTATTTATAAAAGCGGTCAAAATGCGGGAAAAAAGTGAGCAAAAAGCGGTCGTTTTTCTTCAATCCCCTTCACAGGCGCTTAAGGTGGTTTTTAGGCAGAAATTACCTGTTTACGACTAAGTGGCCGCTTCAGCAGCCGCTCAGTGCAATTTTTAAAATGCTGGAATTAAGTTATGAGATTTTGTAAACACGATATTCAAACATAATCACACTAGAGTGTATAATGAATTTATATGCTAAAAGGTCAGGGTGGTATCCATGTCTTGATGAGTAAGTGCACAATTGAACAGAAATGTCAAGCCTACTAGACAATTAAACTATTAAAAAACTTCAACTTACAGCTTAGCATTTAAAACTTACAGTTACAAGTTACAAACTTAAGAACTACAACTTTATAAGTCTAGTATTAGCATTTAACTAAGTTACAATACACATAATACATATATCCAAGAAAAAATTTTGTAATTTTCGGAGTATTTCTCTAGATCTCTATAGAAGAGTGTAGAAATTGAAGAAGGTAATGTATAGATAGTCTACGGATAGGGGAAGCATACCTTAGAATTAAGAAAAATTTCCTCTACAAGCAAGAGATAAAAAAAAAACACAAAATACCCAAAATGTAGTGTTAGAAACCCTAGGAACAAATTTCTCAAAATTTAAGTTGTGTTTTTGTGCCATTTCGCGAAATTACGGCCCAAACTGAACTTTTTGCTGCAAAATTTCACTCAGTTTGGCAAACTTTTGCACAGAGGGTCAATTTTTTTGTGAAATTATGTCCCATTCCCCATATTTGTGTGTTTCTATGTTTGACTGCATGTTTAGATGTCCAATGGCCAACAAATAAAATTTTGATCAGAATTCTGCAATTTTGCTCAAAATTTGGTTTCATGTTTGTGCCCACCAAAACGATGTCAAAATAATACTTTTTCTTCAATGGGGCCACTAATCTCATTAATCAATTACCACCTTCCACCTCAAATAACTGTGTGTGCTACTAGTTTCTTTGCCCAAACCATCCAATAAACATTGTCCCACACAAAGTGAATGGGTGTGTTTGCTTTATCCATAATGACGTCATGATAAACTTAGTCTAAAGCTACCAATTGTATTTTTCTTGGTTACTCCAAGACTCAAAAAAGGCAAAGTGTTATTACCCCGTTGGGCATAAAGTCCTTGTGTGAAAAATAATGTTATATTGATTCGATAAATAAAAGACGTACAGCCTTGTCCTATATATAGGAGCAAGGGAGCAACCCTGAGACTTGGGACGCAAGTAATCTAAACGGGCCGAGATACTAAAGGCCCACTAACTAATTAACCTATTAACTAAATAGGCTAATATATACTCTCTAACACCCCCCCTCAAGTTGGATCATGGGTGAAACACATGTCCAAGCTTGGAGTTATAGGACTCGATTAAAGAAAAGATAGAAATGATAAAAGATAAATATCACTCCCCATACAAAAGATTGATACTACCTTAAACAAAACTCCCCCTGAATCATATGACGATGCCACTCTCTTCTTTGGAATTGTATTATGCAGGTTGGAGATCCTCGAGCTTTGAAGATTGTCTTGTGGAGTGCATCTGGAGGAAAACATATGGTGAATGAGACTTGAATACTACAGCAGCAATTCGCCACTTCAAGCAGACGATCCTCAATACCATGACTACGTCATCTTCATTGTAATACGTACTTAACGCGGCACGAACGCGGATCTCCAATGATGTTGTGGCAGTAGTGGTGTATTCAAAGTATCTGAGAAGACGTGCATAATGTGGCATGAACACGAACGGACGATGTGCTAATGATATGATGCAGGTACCATAACTTTGGCGCATGAACCTTGGAGGCTTGACAGGAAAGGAGATCATCCATCAAGGAAAGGCCCAAGTAGATCAAGAGAAGGTGATGCTAAAACAACATATGCAGCTCGGAGAAGACGTGATGAAAGCAGCTTGGTGAAGATATAACTGGATGAACTATCAACCTTGCATATGTAGACTTGGCAGGCTTGAAATTGTTGAGCTTCTGAGAAGTCTGAAAAAGCACCCATCTATGTCTCAAGAATGCAGCAAGAGTGATCAACTGAACCACCATTAAGACCGAAGGAAGAGGAACCAAGAGGGCTGAAATATGCGCAGCAAACTCTTGTCCTGACGTACATAATGCGGTACGAACGCAAGAAGCTCGGTGTCAACGATGCAGTGGAGATCTTTCAATGTTGTCTGGAAGTGGAGAACAAATGTGTTGAACAATACGAAGCTCCATAGTAGCCTGGAATATATATATCATCACTCTCATCTCTCTCATACTCTCATTCATACTCTCCGGCGTACTCTTCTCATGCTCTTTCTCTCTCTCTTCTCATACTCTTCCTCTCATCTCTATCCCCCCACACACCAAATACCACGAGAGTGAGTATATGCTGTGGAGAAATGGATATAGGACCCCCCCCCGCACGTGGAAAAAGGGATACACACATGATGGACAGGAAAGGAATTGGTGAAAAGAGGAATTTGTGAAACTGAGATGTATAGTATGTAGAGAATGGAAACTGATAACCGGAGAGGAGATGCTAAATGGGTCAATGTAATATCTGAGTAGGAAAATTAAATAGATCTAATCTCGACCTGAAACGACATTTTTCCGGCCCTTAGGAGGCATGGCTGAATATGGTGGAATGTTTTCGGAGGTCGTCAGTAACTTGGGAGAAGACAGAACAATTAGGGGTGATGGCATGGTTGAATATGGTGGAATGTTTTGGCCAGGGATAGGTGATGGCGTTGGGACAGCAACGACGAGATGTAGTGGAGCAGTAGTCGGGCGCATGGATGACGATGACGGCGGCTAAAGGGTGTGAACGTTGGCTGGAGATACGGTTGCTAGATAATGGGGCAGCAACTCAACAACGAACGAACACGGAAAAAGATGATGACTGTCAAGCGGTAGTGGTCGGATAATGGCGGCGATGGCGGTGGTCGTTGCTCTTAGGATTAGCGACAGCAATGGCTGTTGTTGTTGATGGTGATGGGGTTTGTTACAGCTGGCAGCGGCGGCACTGATAGATGATGCTGGTGAAGACCGGTGGCGGCTTGAGGTCAACTGCTAGCCGATGGATGTGATGTGGCTGCTGGGATCTGGTGGCGCTGGGGATAGGCGACGTTGTTGTTGGCCAGCGGCACTTGTACGGGAAGCGGCAACAATGTTGTGTGTTGTCGACGATGGCGGTTGTGTGATACAGTGGAAGCATTGATGGTTGTCATTGGCGGCGGTTGTCGCTTCTCATTGGCAGCGGCTCCAGGATTTGGAGGCAGGGGCAGGTTTGTTGTTATGGTCGGCTGCTACTTGTTGTTGGTCGGCTACTACTTGTTGTCGGCGAGGGCTGTTGAAGGTGGTCGATAAATCAGTCATCGAGAAGAATAGCGACGAAAAACAGAAAGAATGAATTAATGTGAACGTCGGAGAGAAGCCATGGAGGTTGGGATGTGCCTAGCGGGCAGCCGGCTTAAGCCAAGGGGACTGCGACGACCGCCCGCAGGAGGGGGTTCTCCCCCTCGGTTGCTCTCTAGAAGAGATGAGCGGTAGCTGCTAGGGCTGTTCTTGGCGGCTAGGAGAGAAGAGGGAAGTGGCGGCGCTAGGGTTCTCTCAGGAGCGAACTTGCTCTGATACCATGTCATAAATAATGTTATATTGTTCAATAAATAAAAGACATACAGGCATTTCCTATATATAGGAGCAAGGGAGAAACCCTGAGACTTTGGGCACAAGTAATCTAAACGGGCCGAGATACTAAAGGCCCACTAACAAATTAACCTATTAACTAAATAGGCAAATATATACTCTCTAACACCTTGTACATGTTGATTTTACTTTCTTTTTAGTCTTAGAAAGTAAAAGACGGCTAATCGTGGTATTAGATAGGAGAAACCATGCTCCTATATATAGGAGAAACCATGCTCCTATATATAGGAGAACAGGGAAGCGTACAAGACACAATTAAACCCTAATGGGCCAAGACACTTAGGCCCATACAACAAAGCTACTAATAGCATAATAAAACAGACTCTCTAACACTCCCCCTCAAGTTGAAGTTGGGAGAATCCCAAATCAGCTTGTAAATAGAGAGTCAAATTAGAAAACAAAGAAACAAAACAAAAAAGATAAACCAAGCCCATACAGAATTTTTCTCCCACTCAATATTACATTAAAGCACTCAAACACTCAGAAACTCCCCCTCATGTAGATACTCCAAGCAAGCAGGTCATAGAAGCTTCTCGATCATCTGGAGCAGAAGTAGTAGGAGAGTGTCATGATCTTCATCTCAACAGCTAACATCGCAGCAGAGTCCAGAAAGTGTTGGATCACAGTAGCAGAGGTCAACGTGCAAACAGAGCACGGACGAGCCAGAGAGTGCTAGCAACACAGAAGTAGAAAGTCGACGTGCAAACAAGGCACGGTCAAGTAGAGAGACCACGTGTCAAAACACGGACATGCCAGAGAGTGTTGCGCACAGCAGCAAAAGTCGACGACGTAGGCAGATAGAAGACCAGTAGGCAGAGTAGAAAGCAATAAATAACTCCAGTAGACTAAGCTCTATGTAAAGTCAGTAACAAAAGTCTTCATCATCTTCCCTCTTCATAGAATATCCATCACAGTAGCAACAGACGTCAGAGTCCAGAGAGTACTAGTCCACAGAGTCCAGACAGTGTTGGTCCACAGAAGAAAGTCAACGTGCAAATAAAGCACGGACAGCAGAAAGTGCAAAAGCACATAGCAGCAAGAAAAATGTGCTAATTATAGCACAAGTAGCAAGAATGACGTTCCAGTATGTAACTTCATAACAACAGTCGAGGTAGACGACGAATAAGCAATAATATCAGCAGAAAGCATCACATAGTAGCAGAAGAATCCATATATCAGTCGTAAATGAAGCAGCAGAAACAATTTTTTTTTCTTTGTATCTCCTCCATCTCATCTCTTCCCTCTACACTTCATCCTCTATTCTCCCCTCACACCAAGCACGAAGGAGTCAAAGAGTGGTTGGCGTGGAGAGTCAAAAAACAATGGTAGAGAGGCAAGGTTTGGTGTAGGCAAAAATATGTGGAGGTAGTAGATAATGTGAGTAATGATGCAAAATGACCCGATTAGGCAGATCCGGATAGGAAAATAAATGGATCTTTCTCCGACTTGAAAAGGGGATTTGTTTATCCCGTAGGGCAACAAATTCGGGGGTACGGGGGCGGAGCCCACGCAAAAAATCCGATAATGCTAAAAGTTGGATCCGATTAGCACAAATATGTAGAGTGTATATGGGGGCAGTAGAAAATATTGAGGGGAATAAAAAAAATTGGGTTGTTCGGTGGCACGATTAGAGGCGGTAGGGGACGGTGGACAGCAGCAACAAGCCGGCGGCAGCTCGTCTAGGAGTAGTAGGCGGCACTGGAGCGCAGACAGAAGGGCAGCAGCATGCGGCGGGGCAGGCAATAAGATTCGACAGTGCAAAGGCGGCGTAGAGGAGAGCGTAGGCGCGGCAGCAACAGAGGCAGGTGATTCGCAGCGGTAGGCAACAGTTGCAGCAGTGGTGGCAATGACGAGTGTTGCAGCGGCATGACGAATGTTGCAGTGGCATGACGACTTAGCAGCAGGAAGTAGCAGCACGGAAGACCACCAGTTGCGGCAAGGCAGCAGTGAGCAGTGGTCAGGATAGCAATTACAAGGCAAGCAGCAGAAGGCAGCAACAACTACGGTGGCCAATGCAGCGGAGGCCGTCAGGCAGTAGTGGATGGCGGCATGGCTTGGCAGCAGGAAGTGGAGCTGCAACAGGGGTCGAGGGGCGGTGCGGGTAGAGTAGTAGTAGGCGAGTCAGCGGGGCGCAGCAGTAGCGGCGGCGCACAAAGTAGCAGTGACACAGGGGCAGGCAGCGTGGAGCAGCAGATGATCAAAAGGGGTGGCGACCAATAGTAATAGAGTAGAGGAACAAGGAAGAAGACAGGGAACTAGGAAGGAATCCCCTGCGGGCAGCCAATCTTCGCCAAGGGCGGCGGCCGCCCGCAGGGGGGGCTCCTTTTCTTTCTCCCTCTCACGTAGGGCTTTGGTCCCTAGGACGACTGCTCTGATACCATCTAAGAAAGTAAAAGACGGTTAATCGTTGTATTAGATAGGAGAAACCCTACTCCTAAATATAGGAGAACAGGGAAGTGTACAAGACACAATTAAACCCTAATGAGCCAAGACACTTAGGCCCATATAACAAAGCTATTAATAGCATAATAAAACAGACTCTCTAACATTTCGGATACTCATTTTTTGGAGATATTTAAACAACTTATAAAATTGAGGAATTCCTCCTGGTTCCCATAGTCATTGAGGTTTTTAAGTCTGTTTGAGAGGTACCACCAGTCCTATGACCATCCCCAATCAGAGAAGTCTCTTATTACGCATGCTTACACACAGATAGAGAAGGGAAGTACTATGAAGCAAGGGGTGGGTGACCAATTATCAACCCTCCTATAATCACCGTTGAGCTTGGATATCCCACAAGTATAGACAATAATCTTCATCTATCTATTATGATCCAAAAGGAAAGAAGGCCATGCATGTCATCCTATTTCTCTTTTTGTTTTATATGATTGTTTATCTCAATCATATATAAATATTTTCTTATATAACATGACCATGACTAGTTCTATATTTGTTGTTGTTAATATATATGCCTTTATTGAGTGTTTTGTTAATTTACTGTTATATATGGACCTCCCTGTAAATGTTCTTTTAGTATAAATACAAGGGTACACACATTGTGTAACCCTAAGTTCTCCATTTTCACGTGTTGTGTCACATGGTACCAGAGCAGGACTGATCCAAGAACTCCCTCACCCGGCGTCGCCGTCCCCTCCCACCCGACCCTCTCTCTCTCTTCCCCCCTCTCTTCTACAAAACTTTGGTATTGAGTCATCTTCTGCTATTCCGATGCACTGTGATAACAAAGCTGCTATTTTCATTGCCAACAATCATGTATATCACAAGCGCACCAAACATATTAAGATTGACTGCCACTTCATTAGGGAAGCTATTCTATCTGGGAAAATTTGCACACCTTTCACCCGTTCTGAAGACCAGGTTGCTGACATATTCACAAATTTGCTGGCAAAGAAGCACTTCTATTCTCTGGTGGACAAGTTGGGCATGATTGACATCTATGCTCCAATTTGAGGGGGAGTGTTAATATGTATGCCTTTGTTGAGTGTTTTGTTAATTTACTGTTATATATGGACCTCACTGTAAATGTTCTTTTAGTATAAATACAAGGGTACACACATTGTGTAACCCTAAGCTCTCCATTTTCACGTGTTGTGTCACAGTTGCTATGAGTCATTCAAGATGGCGACAGGCTATGGAAGATGAGATGACATCTCTTCAACAGAATCACACATGGAGTCTTGTTCCTACTACTGTTGCCAAAGTTATACTCGGTTGTTGAAGGGTTTTCTCAGTGACAACAATGTATAGCATATTTATTGATCGTCTGAAGGCCCAACTTGTAGCTAAGGGCTACACTGAGATATATGGGGAAGATTATTTGGAGATCATTTCCCCTATGGCCAAATGGTCGTTTACTCGGTTATTTCTTTCTCTGTCTTTCCACTTATCTTGGCCACTACATTAGCTAAACATCAAAGATGTCTTCCTCCATGGTGACATGTTTAAGGAAATTTACATGCATCTAACTCCCCGATTTGTTGCTCGAAGGGAGTGTCATTTCATTAAATGGCTACATAAGTCACTCTATGGTCTCAAACGATCTCCAAGAGCCTGGTACAAAATGTCTAGTCAAGCTTTTTAGATCTTGGTCTTCTGCATTTGATCTTGTTTATCCAATATTCTATCAATGAGGGCCCTCAGGATTCATCTTTATCATTGTCTATGTTAATGATATTGCCATCATTGGTGATAATCGGCAGAGTATTCTACAACTCCAATAGTTTCTTCAAAGAAATTTCCAAACTAAGGATTTAGGACGCCTAAAATACATTATGGGTATTGAGATGGCTAGATCTCAAGATGGAATTGTTATCTCACATAAGAAGTATGCTCTTGATCTCCACCATGCTAGGGACAAACTTACAAATACTCCAATGGATCCTAAATTCAAGTTACAAAGGGATTAGGGACTGCCACTCGAAGATCAATTGAGGTATAGAAGGTTAACGGGAAACTTATCACCTCACTGTCACACATCCAAATATATCGTTTGCTACCAAAGTGGTTAGTCAGTTCATGGACAAACTGTATACTCTGCAGATAGTGGGTATCATATGGATCACGGTGGTGTGGAAGTGGAAGTGGAAGTTTGGAAAATTTCGAGCAAGTTTCAAGAAATTTTAGACGCAAACTTTGATAAACTTCGATGCCGGATTTTGAAGAAAATGATGTGAACTTGAAGGAAATTTTGATTGAAAACTTCTAATTATGTTATAGCTCTATCTTTAATATGTTAATTTAACACAAAAACATGATTCACGACTCTTAGTCCGAGGTATGTCAATAATACAGCGTGTTGCTTGCCAGGGGTCAAATGTGCAATACATATTCAAACACAGTTCACCGTATGTATTATATGCAATATACAACCAAATAGTAGTAACAACGCCCTCTCTAGGAAAGAGTGGCAACAACAAACATAGGAGTTGATATTAGAAGTTGAGAAGAGGGTTGGAGGCAACACTTATGCCTTATATGGCCTTTAAGGCACTAGTTAGTATTAATGTTCTGGGCTGTCTCAACTTTGCCCAACTTCAACAACTTCGAGGAAACTTTGACAACTTCGAAGTAGGGATGAAAATACACACAAAAAAGTCAACTTAGCCAGGAAGTTGAGATGACCACGAAGTATATTGCATTCAACTTTGCCAATGATCGAATTTTGAAATTTTGTCAAAGTTATGTTCCACGATTTGGATACTTTGATATCTTATAAAAGGAACCCAGGAAAAACAAGATTGTATTCAAATCATGTCATACATGTTAAGGCTACCGCCTAGGCACGCCTAAGCGGCGACCTAGGCAGCAAGGCTACCCAACGGGATGCACTTTGCTGAATTTGCTACCTTATGTTATTTTCACACATTTGCAGACAAATGATTTATAATGGTCTGAATATGTGTCCTAGTGTTCAAAACATACATTCGTGTGATTGTTATGTGCCAAATATCCTTTTTTATTATAATTCTTTCTATTAATAAGCATTTCCTAGAATTTCATATTCTGGCATGTTGCCTTAAATTCAGCATTTGTTTACTAGCTATGTTATTAAAGATAGTCAATGCTTAGCAATATATGAATCTTTATTTATGTACTAAATCTCAATCCCTTACATTATTTGAAATTATCTTCTTGTTTTGGCAATGCTAAGTAAACTTTTTTAGAAAATGTAATTTTTCATGTGCTCTTACCAAAATACATATGTATGTCATTGAGTTAACCATAAGTTTATGTACTTACACATATGATTGCGAAATAAATGTATATGAAGGGAGAAACATTTCTAAAAATCATTAAATATATGTATACCTACAGCTTAAAAGTACTAATATATTAGCTTTTTAAAATCATCTAAAAGACACTTAGTCGCGACTAGTCGCAAGATTCTCTGCCTAAATGCCGTGTTGCCTTGCCACCTTGACAAGTATGAATCATGTGCATCTCTAGGTGCATGGTTTCTCTAATGCTGATTGGGAAAGTTTTGTAATTGATCGTCGGCCTATTTTGGATATTGTATTTGTGGCAGACAACCTTGTGTGTGAGAAAAAACAAAAGCAAATTGTGGTGGCTTGGTATAACGATGACTCAGAATATTGAGCCAAGGCTCATGCAAAAAGTGATCTCTGACAGGTTGGGAATAATTTAGAGGAACTTGGATACAATCAATTAGAGGCAATGGAGTTACAATGCAACAATAAAGCTATTGTCCACATTGCTTCAAATCCAATCTTTCACAAACAGACACAACATATCAAAAGTTGACGACCACTTCATTTGTTAAAAGATCCAAGATCAGCAAGCCAGTCTTATCTCTATTTTTCTAGAAAACCAAATGATAGATCTTTTTTGTAAGTCACTTAATGGGTATCGGGTCAAATTTCTATGTAACAAGCTTGGTGCTTATGATATATATGCACTAACTTGAAGGAGTGTTACAATATATATGTAAATAAGTGTTTATTACTTATTTCTCATTTTCTGCATACTGGGTTCAGTCACATACTGTGTAATTGGGTCATTGACCACCACCCAAGTCAATATAATTGCTGAGTCCTGTTCAAAATCAACACAAGAAGCTGTGCCTCCATAATCTCGGTAAAAACACAAACTATAACGAGTATAAAAAAGGTGATCAGTGAATACGAAGTGTTACAATTTAATCTAACGCAGGCTACATAGTACATCCACATTTGACCTTTTCAAAGCTAATCAAGCAATTAACCTTATGATGCAAAACGGATGATAAATTTGTAATCCATAAATATAAATATAAAAGTGATTTATCATGCAGCCTTACCTGAATATAAATGTCAAAAATGCGAACCCCAAGACTCATCCAAGTTGCTTCATCAGGGAAAGCTGTTTCAGCAAAGTGCAGTGTTACTGTGTAGTTTCCATTCTCAAGTCCCAAACCATAGTATCTTAGTGATGAAGGCGATAGTCTAGCTGATTCATAAAGCTTAACATCTTCAGTATTCCTGATTGTGGATGCAATATTTTCGGTATAATTGGGATTTGATGCATCCATGAAAATTCCAACACTACTAACAGCCCATCTTGTGCCACCACTAATATAATATGATGCTGTCGACAGATCTTGACTGTCATCTTCATAAACTATTCCACCAGATGATGTGATAACTTCAGCACCACCGCAATTAATTGCAAATGAATAATCTGGACACCAAACAAAACAATGAAATTCCTATAATAGTACGATTGCAACACTAAATGAAATCAGATAGATGTAGAGTTACAAAATGACTGTTTAGAAGAAATGGTGCAGAATGTTGGAAAACCATAAATAAATAAATACCAAATAGTAGTGGCTTTGCTTTCATAATTTGTCTTGTATTGTTTGTGAAATGTCTCATTGACAAGTGTGTGGGACATTATAATCGTTTTATATTGATACGTACACCCCAATCCTATATATAGGAGAGGAGGCAATTACAAGGAAGCGGACTAAACCCTGATGGGCCAAGGCAAACAGACCCATGTCCATAATAGACCAATTAACGTATTAATCAAATAAGCTAATATTACTTTCTAACACTCCCCCTCAAGCAGAAGCATGGGTGAACACATGTCCAAGCTTGGAGTTACATGACTCGATTGACGATAAAAGATAGACATGATAAATGAAAGATATAACTGTCACTCCCCATACAAAAATTGTTACTCCCCCTTAAACAATACTTCCCAACTAAAAACATACGATGACGCCTCTTTTGAGTTGTATTCTGCAGGTTGGATATACTCGAGCTTTGGAGAATGTCTTTCTTTTGAAGTGCATCTAGAATGAAGAAAATATGAAGCAGACAATCGCAAATACCACGACTGCGCCATCGTTACTGGAGAGGAATGTATGAGTGGAATAAGCACACATCAACACATCTCATGTACATAACACGGCACGAACGTGAAGGCAAAATGTCGATGTAGCAGTAGAGATGTCTTCAAATCGTCTGAGAAGTGTAGCCAACTGGAATTAGTGCAGAATACCACAAACATGCATAACATGGCACGAACACCCTGGACGAGGTGTGGAAGTATCATCTCAATACATAGAAGTAGCAGATGCAACTCGGAGAAGATGCAACGAAGTAGCTCAGTGAAGATAACTCTGGATGAATCCTTGTAGATACAAAATGTGCAGGCTTGAAACGAGCTTCTAAGAAATCTAATGAAGAAGCAACCACCTGTCTCATGGGAATGCAGCGAGAATGATCAACTGAAACGTCATGAACACCAAAGGGAACCAGAGGCTGGAATTAGCAGCAACAACTCTTGTCCTTACGTACATAATATGGTACAAACGTGAAAGTCTTGGTGTCAATGCTTCAACTATGAGATCCTTCAACACTGTCTCACATGTAAAGTGATGGTAAGTGGGAATGACGCGCCACAAAAACATCAAGAAAGCATATATGTTGAAGAATATGAAGCTCCATGGAGATAGTCAAGAATATATCACTCTCATCTCTATATCTCTCCTCATATGTTCTCTCTCATCTTCTCCTCATACCCTCCTCTTTCTCATACTCTCCCTTTCCTCTATTCCTCCCCACACCAAATACGATGAGAGTGAATAGATGGTGCGGAAAAGGGATATGTGACCCCCCGCACGTGGAAAGACACACATGATGAGTGGGAGGGTGAGAAAGGAAAAAAGTAAAATAGAAATACTACAGGAATGAAAACTCGGTAGAAAGAGGAGGAGCACTATCGGAATGGAACTCGGTAGGAAAAGGAGTGACACTACCAGAATGGATCTCGGTAGGAAAACTGATAGCCGGAGTCAATATGCAAAACAACCCATTTATAAGATCCGGATACAGAAATTAAATGGATTTTTTGTTGACCCAAAAATTTTTGGCAAATAGCATCCTCGTGACATTGTCGAGGTTTATCTAGATACATGCTAACAAGTCCTAGTACAAAATTAAAACCTGCTCCTGTGACAGTGAGATAAATCAACTTGCCAACCAATCTTCTATATTGGTGGCTGTCAGGATAAGTAGGAGATGAGTCATCATTCCAATTTGTATTGGGATTGTTAACATATTCATTTTTATGTGATTTATTTTGTGTTCTTTAATATATTGTCTTTTATCACATATTGGTGAACTTTGTAGTTGGTGACTCCTCCCATCCTATATAAGGAGAGGGTCTATGCTTGTATTTGTCATCTCAATAATAAACCCCTTTACTAGTCATATGCTATCAGAGCAGTTTGATCCTCCCTGAGCCTCCCTCAACCCTAATTCTAACCTCCCTCCCTACCTTTCATTTTCATTCTACTTTCATCTCCAATGGTCGCCCTTCCCTTTGTTCTTGTTCCAGCCATCCTGCCACCTACAGTTAAGCCACCCTGACGTCAAGCTCTGTCTCTTCTTCTTCGCCTCTCCCCTGCCCTGCCCCTCTTTGCCCCTGCCTCTCTTGTATTGTTCCTCGTCGCTACCAGTTACCCGTCATCCGCCGCCAATTTCTCACCGCCCTATGTCTCTCATCTGCCGCCAGCAACAAATATTCCAACAACCCCTACCTGCTATCCCCAAACCTGTCGTCGGCAACCCCACTCACATCTTCTGCCTGTAACCCATGCCACTCACCACAGCAACTCTCCGCCTACAGCCAATCAGCCGCTAACACCCTACCATCTGCCTCCAGCCACACCACTTCCCAAGCCAACGGCCACCATATCATGAACCCCTCCTATCCTCCACTCGCCACTTGTATCCCCCCCTACACTTGCATATCCATTTCCCGATCACTTCTCCATCCGGCACCCACTGCTACCCTCCCCAACCTTTCCTTCTCCAATCCGCCTTCCAATAATCTGCCCCTCTGCATCACCATTGATCCCACTTCCTAGGGTACGTCTGGTATAAGCCACCTTTAACTCGATTCCTCTTAATTCTTAGGGAGGGACTTGCTCCCTCCCATCTACCTCTGTCGCGTGTCGGTCTAACTTGACGATGTGGCGTTGGTTTTTCTTATCAAATTCTTATTGCTCATGATTTGGGTTTCTAAACTCTGCTACTGTTATTTAGGGTGATGCTTCACGCCCTTGTAAACTGAACTTTTGTTCTACCATATGTTTCTATTACTTGTGTGGTCTAAGAAAAAATTGGATTCCAACATGGCCTCTAATGATAACTTAAGAACTCTCTATGTGACTACAGTAAAATTGGATGGTTCTAACTACCATATGTGGTCTGCTTCGTTTGAGTTGTACATCAAGGCCCAAGGTCGGTACTCTCACCTTATTACTAAAGCACCTGCTACTCCCGTCGAGAATGCTTGATGATAAAAAAGCAGTCCTATGACTTGTGGGTCAAGGATGACTCGGGGGTGATGACCTAGATGGTCAATAGTACATAACCAAAAATAAGTCTATCTCTTTACAGACTTCGAACGGCTAAGGCCAAGTGGGATCAGTTATCTCATGTTTATTCACATCAACAATACCCTAAAAAGGTGTTCGAAATCTTTAAAAATCTGGCTAAAAAATAATTCTCTAAAGATACCTTTGTTAATGATTATTATAATCAATGTTGTGCTTTTTGGGATAAATTTGAAGTTTACCATCCCCTAACTTCTGACATCACTGAAATCCAAAGACAGCAAAATGAACTACAACGGTACAATTCTTCGTTGGACTACCTGCCTCCTTTGTAGGAGTTGTGGATCAGATCATGTCCAGTGATCCTTTACCTAAACTTTAAGATGTTTTAAAACGGGTCTAGCGCCTATCGTTTGTCACTTCTTCTCTTGTTGGTTCCGCTGAAGCGTTGCCCTTGCCATACGATCTGGAGATTCTAGTTGTAGCAGAGGTCATGGTCGTGGTAGAGGATGTGGTCATTTTGGCTCGTTGGGACCTAGAGGTGGCAACCCCCTTCAATAGCGGCACGTGGTCAACCATCCATTAGACCTAGCAACACCCCCTTTGAGATCTCGTCATTGTAACTTATGTAGGTGCAATAACCACAATAAGGATCGTCGTTTCATGAAACATGGCTACCCCAACACATGCGCTAATCACGTGTCTACTGACTACACCAAGGATGAACCAACCTATTAGTATATACATTTTACTGGTTTTCCTATGTTATGTTATTTGTTGTGTTATGGGCTTTAGACTTGTCTTGTCTATTAGCCATTCTTTTATCCCATATCACTTATCCATGTTTTATGTTCTACTCTCTTATCCTATAAAAGAGAGAGCTTTGTAATTATTTTAGATACATCAAACAACGATATCTCATTTTATATGGTATCAGATCTTTTAAAACCCCTTAGCCCTCCCTCCTCTCAACCCTAACCCTGATGCTTCCTCCAACCTAGCCGCCAACCCCCATCTCCTTCTCCCTCTTTCCTGTCGCTGCCCCCCACCCGTGACTTCCCACCATTGTCCCTCCTCTATCCCTGCCCGTCGCTGCTCCCTGCCCTCCCTCTCCTTCATTCGTCGCACTGTCACCTCCCTTCTCCCACCATCAGCCCTTCCACCACACCCTCCACCCCCTCCTTAGCGTTGTCGCTGCCCCTCCCTCCATCTTGCCGCCGTCGCTGCCCATTCCCACCACCCCAACTCTGTTGCTACATCCAACCATCCTTCCCTCCCTATTGTTGTCCTCTACTTCACCTACTCATCCAACACCATCATAAACATCATCTAGCCTCCACATCCATCTCCCTTTCTTCCTTTCTTCTTCGTCTACATCTAACGGAGCTTTCTAAAATAGCATGTTGACGTTTTAAAATGTCTTATGTTTGCTATATGCCTGCACCTCATGGTTGAGTAATTTTTCTCTCCATGGTGGCATAGGTTTTTCTCAGTGTTCTACTTCCCCTCTACGGGTTTCCTGGATCTGATGCTTCAGATCCCCTATTGTTGCTTTCTGTCCAGCGCGGGTTTCGCCAGATCTGCTAATCGAGGATTTATGTTGCCCATGTGTTGGGTTTCTACTGCCCCTATTGTATGTTGACTGTTGTTATTGCCTGTTGTCTGTTGTTACTGCCCATGCGTCGTGATCCTTCTGCCTGATTCGGAAGCCTGCTATCTTCTACATATATTTCTGATGGCGTCTGTTGATCCACTATGGACACTTTGTGTCACTACAGTTAAGTTGGATTGCTCCAACTACCATACCTGGTCTGCCTCTTTCGAGCTCTATGTTAAAGCTCATGGACGTTACTCCCATCTTACCAATGTTGCCCTGACTGTTCAGGCTGAGAATGTTGATGATAAAACCGAATAAGCTTATGAACTGCCAAAGACATGAGGGATCAGCTTTCCCACGTTTATTCTCATCAACAACTTAGACATTCAAATTAGCATCCCCTCCTTTATCTTCTACCACCACAAAAAGGAGCTGAAGACAAGGCATTATCTAGGCTCAACACCATCACTCGGGTGTATCACCTTGGAACTCTGCAAAGGTAGGGAGTAGAACATCTTCTTCTGAGTCCACACTCAAATCACCTTCTTACACTACAGTTTTTGAATAATGTATTTGATTCACATACAATGTTGAGTTTTTTCATTCAAAGTACATATGGATTTTATCGATATAATGTCCCTAACAAAGAGGTCTTTTATCACATTTCATTTACAAAACTCGTTCCCCTCATCAACTACACCTTTTGTGCAATAAATGTCAATAATCGCTCTCTTCTTTTTTATGAAAATTAGTATCACAGTGAAGTTTTGGCATAACTTACGCTTACACCATACAAATCGCAATATTGTGAATATCGATGGTTTTTCCTCATGTTTTTGTCAAAAATTTGAATATCTATAGTTCTAGAATGATAAAAAGTTTAATTGCTGAGATTCTTATCATGACAAGTGATACTCTTGGTTAAGCTATATTTAAAATAAGTTATTGTTGAGATTCCACCACTGAAGAGTTGGTTTTACAGTCCTAGAGCCGGTGAGGACCGGAAGATCGAGATTGATATGTTATGTTATGTTTGGATCCGGATCGTATCCTTGGGATGGTGAAGGGAGGAGGGATAGCCTTTCCCTTGCAACTACCCCACCTTGAGGGCAGCCGAAGTGTTGCTAGTCTGTGAGATAAATCATCAAAGGTTGTGTATAACAACCGCTGAGGTGACGGCACCTGCACTAGTCCGCCACACCATGGAGAGATATGGTTGTAGACCGACCCCACCTTGAGGGCAGACGGAGGGCTGCAGGCTAGGAAGCACAGACACAGACACGGATACGGACACGAACACGGATACGGGACACGGCAATTTTTAAAAATGTAGGACACGGACACGGGGCAGGACACAGCAAATTGTTTTTTCCACATATATATGTATACATTATTGATGTATAAACACATTCTATTATATAAATTTAATTGTGGAGTTTGCATTTCATTTACTTAAAAGACATACAATCATCCATCAAACACATTCATCCAAATAGGAAAAACCCATCAGATACAACAAACATGGCCTAGTGATATTTATAAATTTATTTAAACGCATTCATGTCCATGCTTCCAATCAATTAAAGCAAATTGTCAATTTAAATCATAACGCAATGACTTTTGAACAGTAAATAAACAATAATTAGACCAATCCAACAATGAAGAAATCCAACTCAGAATGATGCATGATTAAATACAGTAAATACTACAGATTTGTATTACATAACTGAACTAACAGCAGCAATTATTGTTAACAATATAACAAAACAGAAGAAAAAGACTTATTAGAAAAATTGGGCATAGATTGATAGAGGGGCAGGATTACAGTAAGAAAACAACGAAAATTTGGAGTGAAATTGAGGAGAAGGGGAGCAAATATCAGTGGGTTAGGGAACAAGGACAGGTTTAGTCTTTTTTCCTAACATAACTGGACCTGGATGTGGCTGGGCTGGGTCAGCCGTGTCCAAGTCGTGTCCCAGCCGTGTCCTAGCCGTGTCCAAGCCAAAAACTCTTCAAAAAAAAGTTGGACACTCCGGGGTCGTGTCCACCGCGTGTCCAGCCGTGTCCTAGGCTGCAGGACTACCCTTCGAGTAGGCATCAAATTAGGGGCCTATAAACCACACCAACTATGTGCGGTGGGACAAAGGAAGTTGTGAGGGTAGAATTGGCACACGTGAGACCGATGTCTTTGTGATAGGGCAGTGTGCAAAGTGATATTATTGATTTGTTATTTATGGTCTATGTGACCTTAGCTGTGGTTGCAGGCCACGAGCTGGATCTAGGGTTGGTTAACAATCCCTCTGGACTGAGTGGGGAATGATACAATAAAATAATTTAAATTGCCAGATTTATTAAGTGCTTTACTTCACTATCACATGCTTCAACTTCCATACCACATGACCAGTTTTTATGTATTTTTCCATTTATAATTTTATTACATGTTATCAATGTTTTGGTATCCTTTCAACTATGTTTAAATTATTGTGCCTCTCCGTACTTAGACATTTGTCTAACTCCTCTTGCTACGGTTCTTGTTCCCCTCCCACCGTAGACTGATTGGGGGTTGAAGTTTACATCACCGTGTAGATTCTCCTAACTAGCTCCTGGAGGGAGAAGCATCGAGTCTTTCGTTTATGCTTTTGTTATCTTATGCTAGTAGTTTGTAGTAGGACTTCTTGCAAAGATGTAATTTTTTTTAAGTTGGAACATATGTAACTCGAACTTAAATGTTGCTTTAAATTAAAGTGTGTGGTTGCTATCTATTGCTTGATGCTTCTTCCATAACGCTCTCCGGTTTTAATCTCCATGATTAACAGTTAATTGTGGACGCAAAAATCCGGGACGTTACAGGTGGTATCAGAGCATGGTTAGGAAACCACACGGGTAAATCACTTAAAAGACGTAAAATATACTTTAATATGGTTGGGTCATTAACGAAATTTCTCTTTCAGAAGAATACTTACAAGGGGAAGGAGCTTATTGTATTGGATAGCTTGTCTGAGGAATCTTATCATGGGTTTACCATGACCAACAAACCTCATGAAAAAGGAGGACCTTCTTGCATTCACTATAACCCTAGAAACCAACCTAGAGTACATGTAGAAGAGCATGCACTGCCACAAGAGTATACTATCGACCTAGTTCCTAATCCCTATCCTCCATACTCACCACCTCAGCCTCTTACTCCACAAGATGAGCAATACTACACCAAGATGAAATACCCTGCCCATAAAGAAACAAAAATCATATTTGAAAGCCTTGAAAGTGAATATTCAACCCACTCAGAGGAAACTGTAGAATCACCAATCACCTATATGTATCGGATACCTTTAACTTGTCCAAAATGATGTGGGTGATTTATATCTCGGCTACTTCCAATCCCTGGGTCACCAGAGAGAACATTACCCCCACCTTACCTTATGAAAATCGTATATCTGAAATCAAAAATGGACTACCCCTTTCATATACTTATGTATGGAGAACAAGTGGAAGACAACATATCAATGCTAAAAAGACCAACCTCTGTAGGAAAAAGCATTCATGGATTTGCTACAGGACCCCTGCCTAGCAAGCATCAAGGTCGAGGTGGAGGATGGATTGAAGAATAGGGATTATAAGATGGGAAATAGTGTAATGTATGTGGTTGATGAGTCTATATGTTAAACTATGTAGTATGTAATCTAGTCATGGTAGGGACATTATGTAATAGTCTATAATGTTTTGTTTACCTCGTACTTAATTGTACTATGTAGTTGGATTAAGATGAATCAAAACTTACTTATCTTTGTGGAAATTTCTAGATGTCGCAAGGACAATCTGAGTCAAGAAATGCCCCTGAGGCAATGGAAATAATGAAGCAGTTAGCTATGATCATTGAAAAAATGTGGAAAAATAGATCCAATGAGACGGAATCTTCCCAATCCGTAGTTCCCACACGGAGCATGTCGATGAAAAAGTTCTTGGAACTCCATCCACCCAGCTTTGTCAGAAGGGATAATCCTGACATGGCAGAAGAATGGATCTTAAAGATGGAAGAAATTTTTCGATGCTTAGACTGCCCCGAGGAAGCAAAAACCAATTATGCCACTTTTAAGTTGGAAGGAGATGTAAAAATATGGTGGGAGAACCTTCGGATGATCTCTTTCCATGACACCCCAATCATCTATGGGAGAAATTCAAGGAAGAATTTAATGATCAATATTTCCCTGAACAAGTCCGAGGTCACAAATTCGAGGAATTTCTAAATCTGCAACAAGGGAGACAGTCTATAGCTGAATATACAACTCGTTTTCGAAGACTTGAAAAGTATGTTGCACAACTAGTATGGGATGAAAGGACCCGTGTATCGAGGTATGAACATGGATTGGCCCCATATCTTGCAGAAAAGATTGTTGTTTTGCACATTACCTCTTTTGATGACATAGTAAAAAGAGTTGTTGTGTTGGAGACAAAACTCCAGCACATATAAGATAAAAGGGTTGAACTACCTCGAGCCCCTCCACCAAAAAGGAGGATTTCTTCACATGGGCAACAATATTCCCCCTCTCCAAAGAGGAATGGGAATGCATGCTTACGTTGTGGGAAGCCTCACTTTGGGGATTGCCCATATGACACTCGGTCCCGTTGCTACCGTTGCCACATGACAAGACATGTAATAAGAGATTGTCCTATACCCCCTCCCAACAATAATGCCATGGCTCACTCAGCATTCTATCAACAAAACCCAATAATACCTGTGATGAAGCCAAGGTTCCATCAGCAGTCGTCTACTACAAGAACGCAACTATTTCTCCCGTCAATACCACCTCAACAACGCCCTCAGCAACGCCCTCAACAGAGACGTCGGGATCCAAATCAACAGAAGAGGATTGGAAGAGTGTTCGCCTTGAGCTCGGAAGAGGTTCAGAATGATGATCGCCTAATGGAAGGTAATGGTCTTATCAATAATAAAACCTTCAAGATGTTATTTGATTTTGGTGCAACACATTCTTGTCTATCATCAGTGTGCTTAAAGAAAATAAACCTAGAAGTTGAGAACCTGCACTATACAATAGAAATAACTACACCTCTTGGAAAGCAGGATGTGGCACACAAGATAATAAACAATGTTCCCCTACAGATAGAAGGGCATAACCTACCTGTCAACCTTATTATTCTCAACTTAACGGGCCTAGATGTTATCCTTGGAATGGATTGGCTAGAAAAATATGGAGCACTTATTGATTGCCAAAGAAAAATGGTAACCATAAATGTGCCTAGCATGCCTCCTTGGGTTGTCCATAGTAAAGGAACTTCAGAAGGAAGTCTAGTTATCTCTGCAATCCAAGCCAGAAAATTTCTAAAGGAAGGATGTGAAGCTTTTATTGCAGTGTTACAGGAAGAGAACATGAATGAGAAGCCATTAGAGGAAGTGAACGTATTTCGAGACTTTCTTGATGTTTTTCCAGAAGAATTGTCTGGATTGCCCCCACACCGTGAGGTGGAATTTGGGATTGAACTCTTACCAAGGAGTACTCCTATATCTCGACAACCTTATAGAATGGCCCCCGTAGAGTTGGAAGAATTAAAGAAGCAACTTGAAGAACTATTGGAAAAAGGATTCATTCGCCCTAGCTCATCTCCTTAGGGAGCACCTGTCCTTTTTGTGAAAAAGAAAGATGGGACGTTGAGGATGTCCATTGATTATCGTAGACTGAATGATGCCACTGTTAAAAATAGATACCCCTTGCCCGGGATTGATGATTTATTTGACCAACTCAAGTCTGCTCGAGTCTTCTCAAAGATAGATCTGAGATCTGAGTAATATCAACTAAGGGTTAAAGAAGAAGATGTGCTAAAAACTACTTTTCGAACACGATACGGTTCATATGAATTTTTAGTTATGCCTTTTGGGCTAACTAATGCCCCTGCAACATTCATGGACCTAATGAATCGTGTGTTTCACAGGCATCTTGATAAATTTGTCATTGTCTTTATTAATGACATTCTTATATATTCCGCAACTAAAGAGGATCATCAGGTCCATCTGAAAATTGTGTTACAAACTTTAAGGGACCAACAACTTTATGCCAAATACTCAAAATGTGAGTTCTGGCACTAAAGTAGGCTTTTTGGGGCATGTAATATCTACTGGAGGAATATCAGTAGAGCCAGCCAAAGTTGAAGCTGTGCTTAACTGGGAAGCACCCAGGACAGTAACAGAAATTCGAAGTTTCCTGGGAATGGCAGGATATTACCGAAAATTTATCAAGGATTTCTCAAAACTTGCAGGCCCCCTAACACATTTGACGAGAAAGGGAGTATCTTTTGTGTGGAGTCAAAAGTGTGAAGATAGCTTCCAGGAACTTAAAAAGAGGCTAACTACTGCCCCGATATTAACTCTACCACAAGAAGGCAAGACATATACCTTGTTTAATGATGCTTCCAAAGCAGGTCTGGATGCAAGAAGGCAAGGTAATAGCCTATGCCTCACGCCAGCTGAAGAAGCACGAAGAAAATTACCCTACCCATGATCTGGAGTTGGCAGCAGTTATACATGCTTTGAAAATTTGGAGGCACTTATTATATGGGGTAAAGACTGAGATCCTAACCTATCACAAGAGTCTCAAATATATTATGACTCAAAAAGATCTCAATCTAGGACAAAGGCGATGGTTGGAATATCTCAAGGATTATGATTGTACTATATCTTATCACCCTGGTAAGGCTAACGTTGTGGCTGATGCACTTAGCCGGAAAAAAATAATGAATATATCAATGATAAGCATACAAGAGCAGAAAATGGCTAGAATTGTGCTCAATCCTTTGACTATTACTGCAAATTTAAAGGCGGAGGTCATGGCTGCTCAAAAACAAGACACCAACTATAATTATTGGAAAGGAGTAGCTCAAAACCCCAAATCACAACTATGACTAAAGGAGGAGGACACAATCTGGTTTGCAGAACGGTTGTGGGTACCTTCTAATACCCCAATTAAACAAAAGATCCTAGAAGAAGAACATGCATCAAGATACAACATACACCCAGGAACCACCAAAATGTTCAAAGACTTACAAAAGAATTTTTTTTGGCCTAATATGAAGAAGGAAATTGCTGAATATGTCCTCAAATGTCTCACGTGTCAACAAGTGAAGGAAGAACATCAACGACCTGGAGGACTTCTCAAGTCCTTAGAAATCCCAGAATGGAAATGGGAACATATCACCATGGATTTTGTGACTAGCCTTCCTCGAACTCGAAAAGGAAATGACAGTGTGTGGGTAGTAGTCGATAGATTAACGAAATCCGTCCATTTCCTCCCAATCAAGATCACTGCTAATATGGACAGTCTGGCAGACCTATACATGAAAGAGATTGTCAAGTTACATGGTGTTCCTGTGACTATTGTATCATATAGAGATCCTCACTTTACTTCTAAGTTTTGGCAACAATTGCAAAGAGCATTGGGGACTAAGTTGAATTTCAGCACCTCCTTTCACCCGCAAACTGACGGCCAATCAGAACGAGTAATACAAATCTTAGAAGATATGCTAAGAGCTTGTTCTATGGACTGGAAAGGCAATTGGGATGAGCATCTCCTTCTAATGGAGTTTTCATATAATAATAGCTATCAAGCTAGTATTCAAATGGCTTCGTATGAAGCACTATATGGGAGACCTTGTAGATCACCATTATATTGGGACGAAGTTGGGGAAGCTAAAATTTTGGGACCCGAACTGATCCATTAGTGTGCGGAAAAAGTAAGTTGATCAGGAAAAGGTTACAAGCTGCACAAGATCGACAAAAACAATATGAAGATAAAAAACGAAGGCAGATGGAATACAAAGTAGGAGATTGGGTTTATGTCAAAACATCTCCCATAAAAGGTGTTACCAGATGGGGAAAGAAGGGAAAACTGAGCCCTAAATATGTGGGACCTTTCGAAATCATAAAAGAGATCAATGATCGAGCCATGAAGTTGGCACCACCTTCTGAATATCAAAAGTTACATGACGTGTTTCATGTATCATTATTGAAGAAATACATCTCTGATCCATCACATGTCATTCAATACGAGCCTCTCCCGATTGTCGAGGACTTATCATATGAAGAACATCAGACCACAAGGAGCAACAACTTAGAAATCGCACCATCCCAATCGTGAAGGCGTTATGGAAACATCACGGGGTTGAAGAGGCAACATGGGAACTAGAATCAGAGATGAAGGAAAAATATCCACATCTTTTTGGAAAGTATTTTCATTTTCGAGGATGAAAATTTTATTAGGGGGAGACGATGTTACAACCTGGTCTTTCGGAGCAATATCTTTAATTAACATGACCCTTTAATTGAAAATATCATATAGGATTAATATCGTACTTAAACAATTTCAAAAGAATATTTAGATAAACACAAAAGAAAAGGATGAAAGAATATATTTCTAAACACAAAATATATTATGAAAAATAAATAATGGCCGAATGGAGAGAAAAAGGAGTTGCGCCAATATTTCACAAAATGTAGGCAAAAAGATATGTACCAAAAGAAATATTTTTGGCCAATTTATTAGGCCTACAAGAGTCAATATGAGAAAATAGGACCTATTTGTAAATACTAAATAAACTATAAGGACATGTCAGTAATAGATAAATAGTTCAATATTGTTCTCCACAACTTCCACCACTTAAACACCTCATCCATGCACGTATTCCTTTCTCCTTTCTTTTTTTTCCAACGACTCCCTTACCTTTGTCCTCACACACACCCTCTCTCTCATCCCTATTGGTTGGTATTCAACCCATTACCCCACCACCCCCACGCTATCATCCATGTTCCTCCTTTTTACTTGTTTCTTTTTTGAATCAGCCAGCCCTCACGACATCAGTGTCCCCGTATGCTTTACGCCTAGCATTTAATATTGTTGTGCATATGCGAGGTTGGGCCCCTACGAAGCTGAGTTTTTATATGTGTAACACAGTGCACGCCCGTCTTCTCCTAGCATGTGCTCTACGCGTTCTTTTTCAGCCAATAGAAGTTCATGTTTGACGGCCCACCAAGGACAGATGATTGGCCACCGCGTCTCGTATTACAGCTTTTTCCCTTCCTCTTCCTTCCCATTCCTTCTGGCCGTCTTCCCCAACAAGTCCCCGTCGTCGGCGGGCTGCTACGGCTGATGCACTTTAGAGGCTACTGCAGCGCCCATACTTCACCAAAACGTGCGAAAAAGTGCGTTGAAACCGGAGCAAAACGGCGGACACGACTAGACCAGTCACAACCGTCCATGCAAACGACTCCAAGCTTGCCACCTTCACAACTCCATACCGTAGGAATGGACGGGAACCATGCCGGGAAGTTTCGTCAGCCCACGTTTTGCACTTTATCATCGCCACGACGTCGTGTCAACTCTGTCATGGAACGACAGAGACCGAGGAACTGCCAAAACCAGCCAACACGAAGCTTGCACCTCACCCACAACCCTACTGGACATGGTAGCCTTCATGACTACGGAAATGCATCCTATTTGCTCCTCTTATACACAGGAAGCCAGATATACCTATGATCTAGACCCTACCTTCTCCATTCCCCATGAAAAGACTCCTAACATATCCATGGATAAATAGGAGATGTAGATGAAGTCCCATCCTTCTTTGGCCGACCTCGGGTGTTAGAGCCGACTCTCTATGGCTATAAATAGCAACCCAATGCTCTTGGACATCCCATGCTCGGATTAGAGTCCACACCACCAAGTAAAGCAAACAACACAACCACCCTTTCCCTTTCTTTAGAAATACATCCTACCTAGGACGAAATACACCTCTATCTCACCTCCCCCATCAACCACATTCCTATATCCATCATCCAAAAACGTAATAGTACCATCAACAACTTAGACATTAAAATTAGCATCCCCTCCTTTATCTTCTACCACCACAAAAAGGAGCTGAAGACAAGGCATTATCTAGGCTCAACACCATCACTCGGGTGTATCACCTTGGAACTCTGCAAAGGTAGGGAGTAAAACCTCTTCTTCTGAGTCCACACTCAAATCACCTTCTTACACTACAGTTTTTGAATAATGTATTTGATTCACATACAATGTTGAGTTTTTTCATTCAAAGTACTTATGGATTTTATCAATATAATGTCCCTAACAAAGAGGTCTTTTATCACATTTCATTTACAAAACTCGTTCCCCTCGTCAACTACACCTTTTGTGCAATAAATGTCAATATGTGTCGATGTCTTCTTTTTCATGAAAATTAGTATCACAGTGAAGTTTTGGCATAACTTACACTTACACCATACAAATCGCAGTATTGTGAATATCGATGGTTTTTCCTCATTTTTGTCAAAAATTTGAATATCTATAGTAAAGAGAATGATAAAAAGTTTAATTGTTCAGATTCTTATCATGACATGTGATACTCTTGGTTAAGCTATGATTAAAATAAGTTATTGTTGAGATTCCACCACTGAAGAGTTGGTTTTACAGTCCTAGATCCGGTGAGGACCGGAAGATCGAGATTGATATGTTATGTTATGTTTGGATCCGGATCGTATCCTTGGGATGGTGAAGGGAGGAGGGATAGCCTTTCCCTTGCAACTACCCCACCTTGAGGGCAGCCGAAGTGTTGCTGGTCTGTGAGATAAATCATCAAAGGTTGTGTATAACGACCGTTGAGGTGACGGCACCTGCACTAGGCCGCCGGACCATGGAGAGATATGGTTATAGACCGACCCCACCTCGAGGGCAGACGGAGGGTTGTAGGACTACCCTTCGATTAGGCATCGAAATATGGGCCTATAAACCACACCAGCTATGTGCGGTGGGACAGAGGAAGCTGTGAGGGTAGAATTGGCGCACGTGAGACCGATGTCTTTGTGATAGGGCAGTGTGCAAAGTGATATTGTTGATTTGCTACTTATGGTCTATGTGACCTTAGCTGTGGTTGCAGGCCACGAGCTGGATCTAGGGTTGGTTAACAATCCCTCTGGACTGAGTGGGGAATGATACAATAAAATAATTTAAATTGCCAGATTTATTAAGTGTTTTACTTCACTATCACATGCTTCAACTTCCATACCATATGACCAGTTTTTATGTATTTTTCCATTTATAATTTTATTACATGTTATCAATGTTTTGGTATCCTTTCAACTCTGTTTAAATTATTGTGCCTCTCCGTACTTAGACATTTGTCTAACTCCTCTTGCTACGGTTCTTGTTCCCCTCCCACCGTAGACTGATTGCAGGTTGAAGTTTACATCACCGTGTGGATTCTCCTAACTAGCTCCTGGAGGGAGAAGCATCGAGTCTTTCGTTTATACTTTTGTTATCGTATGCTAGTAGTTTGTAGTAGGACTTCTTGCAAAGATGTAATTTTTTTTAAGTTGGAACATATGTAACTCGAACTTAAATGTTGCTTTAAATTAAAGTGTGTGGTTGCTATCTATTGCTTGATGCTTCTTCCATAACGCTCTCCGGTTTTAATCTTCATGATTAAGAGCTAATTGTGGAGGCAAAAATCTGGGACGTTACAGTGTAGACCCAGCGGCATCCAATAGGTTTGTAATCAGAAGGAGGATCAACAAGATCCCAGGTACCCCTGTCAGTGAGAGCAGCCATCTCCTCTGCCATGGCTTGAGTCCAGGCTTGATTCTGTAATGCGTCATGCACATTCTTGGGTACAGAAATAGCATATAGAGCGGGAGGGAGACATGATTAGCAATATTATGAGATGTACATGATCTAGTACCTTTCCTGAAAACAATAGGTAAATCTCGATCAAAAATTACCTCAGTAAGGGCAGGACCTTCTGAAGGAGAAGATTGGTTGTCAGTGGGGGCGTCTTGAGTAGGAGTAGGTTGTGGCGGTCGATTTCTGCGTTGATAAACAATAAGAGGAGCAGTAGCCGTATCTAGTTGCACATTAGTGGTAAAATCACAAGTAATAGGCAGAGGTGCTGCAATCAAATCCGAGCTCAACGTAGTCCCTCTAGTAGAATAGTACGAAGTATCTTCAAAAAAGACAACATCACTACTCATGAACCACTTTTTAGTAACCGGACTATAACAGCGGTACCCTTTTTGAGTTCATGAATATCCCAGAAAAATGCATTTTTCAGCTCTAGGGGACAACTAGTCTTGAGTAAGACCAAGCAAACGAACAAAACAAGTCGACCCAAAAATCCTCGGAGGAACTGAAAACAGTGGCAGACCTGGTTGCAGAACTTGTACACGAATTTTATTTCCAATAACAGAGGAATGCATTTGATTTATCAGAAAATAGGCAGAAAGAACAACTTCTGGCCAAAAATGTTTGCGAACATTAGTGTAACATTATAGTACGAGCAACTTCAAGTAAATGCCTATTCTTCCTCTCAGCCACTCCATTCTGTTGGGGTGTATAAGCACAAGACGTCTAATGAATTGTCCCCACAGAACGACAGAATAACTCCACATTTTTTGAACAAATTCCAATGCATTATTAGTACACAGAATTTTAATAGGCATAGAATACTGGGTTTTAATTTCAACAAAAAAGAATTTAATAGTTGGCAGAACTTGGGATCGATCTTTTAAGAGGAATAACCAGGTAACACGAGAGTAATCATCAATGAACAAAATAAAATATTTATTGCCATACAAGCTTGGAATATGACAAGGGCCCCATACATCAGCATGCACCAAATCAAAAAGAGCTTTGCTACCAATCTAAGTTTTTTTGGGAAATACAAATCTAGACTGTTTGCCTAATTGACAAGCCTCACATTGAAAACTAAGCAAGCGAACACCAGAAATAACATGTTTTAACTTCTCAGCTGACGGATGTCCAAGTCTGAAATGCCATTATAATGCAGAAACAGAAGCTGAAAGTGCTTAAGCTAGAGCTGAAGTGTCAATCTATTTCAACTCATCTAAGTAGTAGAGTCCCTCAGGTCCTTCATGCCCCCCACCAATCTTCATTCTCGTGTAAAGGTCCTGAAAAACACAAGTACCCGGTGCAAATGTCAGACTGCAGTTAAGATTGCGGACAAATTTACTGACAGATAATAGATTCAGTGGGAAATTCGGCACATATAAAGCAGAGCGCAGAAGAACTTGTGCAAAGATATCGCCAATTGCAGATACAGCAGATTTTGAACCATCAGCGAGCATTACAGTAGATTTGGAACAGGGATTAGTCAATTTATAAAACAGAGAACGGTTGCCAGAAATATGAGATGATGCTCCAGAGTCAATCACCCATTTGGTATTACCAACACTAGAAGGAGCACTCAAGAATGCAGAATCACAACCAGAGTAAGTTGTCGTGTGAACTCCAGATGTAGCAGCCGATGAAGAGGAAGCACCAGTCCTCTCAAGCAGAAGACGTTCCACTTTGGAGTGGATGAACTCAGCAGTGGACTCAGTGGAGGGAGCAGCAGTGACCGTCTGAGAAGTAACATCAGTCGCAGCATTGACTCACACAGGTGTGCCATGCTTCTTCCAACACTTGTCTTCAGTGTGGTTGGTGCGGCCACAGAAGTCACAGTACCGCTGAGCAGTGGCACCTTCAAAAGTATCAGCAGACGAGCTACGACCAAGGAAACAACGACCATATGAGCCACGTCCCCGTCCAAGAGCAGCAAAACGATTGTCTGGCGGTCGACCACGACTACGGCCAGACATAGCAGTAAGAGCAGTGGGATTAGCTGTGTTAGAAGGCGCATCTGATGAGTAGGCCAGCAGGCGTTGGAGACGCTGAAAAGCACTCCAAAGTAGGTAATGGATCGTTGGCTAGGATCTGGTCACCCACCCCAGCATATGAGTCTGGAAGACCGCAGAGGAACTGGATCACCTGGAGTACCTGTCTTTGGCATTGCATTGTGGCCAAGTCAGTGGATACAGGGTGTAGATTCTCGAGCTCAGCCCATACACCCTTAAAGGTGGAGAAGTAGTTAGCAATATCAGGTCCAGTAAAGTGCATACGGGACAGTTGTTTGTTCAGATCAAACACCTTTTTGGGATTTTTGCTGTGAGAATAGGTGCTTGCTAGTTGATCCCACATCTCCTTTGTTGTCGGGAGACGAAGTAGAGTGATGCTGATGCGAGTTTCGTTGTTGTTAAAAATCCAAGTCATCACAATGGAGTCAACCTTGACCCAGTCTTCATAGTGCTTTTTGTCCTTGGACTCGGCAGTACTAGGCGGAGCAGGAGGCGAATCATCAGTCAGATGGGAATGCTTGCCCTGTGACTTGGCAAAAATCTACATGGAGCAAACCCAATGTTGGTAGGTGCGTCCGTCAAGCTTCGCAGTGGTCACCTGACGACGGAAGTCTTCATAGGAGGAAGTCATGAGGGAGTTGGATCCACAAGCAGTAGAGAACAGCAGCAGAGGTTAGAACCGCCTAGATCCGCCAGCTAGGCAGCAGCAAACAGAGGGAAGATCTGGAAGGACCAACCTACATATAGACTACGTCGAGGCGCAGTAGAGAACCCGGCGGCTCAAGGGCCGGCATGGGCAAACAAAAAGGAAGGATCGCCGAAGACCATCAACCGAACAGCCGGAGATGAACGACAGGCAGTCCGGATGCACTAGCAGGCCAGCATCGTACACAAAAAATCACCAGGCGGTGCAGCAGAGATGCACGGCCACCGGCAGGAGGGTTCAACCGCCCAGCGGAAGCACGGGGCTGCTCGCGGCGGCGCGGGGAGGGGGGGGGTTCTGCCGGCGGGAGGGAGGGAGAAGAGAGGGGTGGCGGCTAGGGAGAGGAGGGCGGCTTAGCAAACCTGCTTCGATACCATATTGACTGGACAATAAGGGTTATAGTACACAAGGTGTGCACCCCATATATTTATAAAGAGAACAATTACATAGAGGTCCTTATAGAATAGGAAAATAACAAACAAAAAATAAAGAGCTTAATTAAAACACTAGTTAACACTTAACACATACGACAAAGATCAACAGCAAAACAAGCAAGCAACCACAAAGACGAGATTTATAGTGGTTCGGAAAATTCCCAATGTGGGAACCTACATCCACTAGCGGAGATGATATTCTTGGTGGAGAGATTACACAGATGATGATTACAGAATAGAGAAGAAGAACCCAATCCCCATTTACACCCAAAAGCCAACCGTGGAAGAAGATGGTTGTTGGAGAGGAGCTCTTAAGAGGCATGAAACCCTAAGGAAAGCCCTAGGTCCATGGCTTTAGGTCTTTAAGAAACGGCATCTCTTGATGTCTCATCGTTGTTCTTCATGCTTGGGATGAGTTCAGGGGATCTCTTTATATGAATAGGACCCATTTCCTATATGTGCCCAAAACGCATCTCGAAGATGTTGAGGCTCGGTGTAGATGTCTGGTTCATCAAGGAAGTTTTTCTAAAGAGTTTAAAACACTCTCTCAACAAATTTATGGAAGCTTTGGCGGTTACAGGACGGTGGCGGTTGGCTTAGTGGCCCTTGGCACTAGCAGTAGTAGGCCCTTGTTGGGCGTTGGTAGGTGTTGACCTTTTAGCGTCGACGGCTGCTACGGGCTGTTGGGTGTTAGCAACTGCTGCCTAGGGATCTGCAGCGGCTAGCCCAAGGTCTGCGGCAGTGTTTAGGGCTGCAAGAGGGAGCGGAGGGTGGCATTGGAAAAAGAGAAAAAAAGAGGGAGGGGAGGGATGTATTACGACTAGGTTAGGTTAGAGCGTTGTTCTGATACCAACATAGAATGCTACGGTTTTTCTCATTCATTAGTTAATAAAAGTACATAGGCTCTCCATGTATGTAGGAGTACATAGGAATATGCGGACATACTTAAGTGGGTAAATGGATCCTTATTAAACCAAGGATAAATAGAAAATATAATAAAGAGTAATGACAATGGGCCTAAACCCATTAACCACTTATACCAACAAATTTGATTTCACTTAATTTCCTTAACAAAAGTGGTAGGCATAAATATTACATTTTAGTTTAGATTGGAATTGGCCAAGGGTGACACCTTGAATTCAAACAACATATCTATCTATCCAGATTAGATCCATACAATGATTCTAATATCTTCTGGTTGATAGATCAAGATTGAAAATGTAGATGAGTTTAGGCTATCTGGATCAGATGTCAAGATGTTGCAATGAATGATTTGATTAGATCGTGAGATTTTCCAAAACGCACAATATCAAAAGATTATGCCCCAGATGTCATAGTAAAATGAGAGAAACTTTATTATACATGTGGAAAGACGATATGATGGGGAATTCCCCTTTCGTGTAGGGATTTTCTTATCGCTAGGAGGCAGCCCCTCTTTCCTATAAATAGGATAAGGGGGAAGCATACAGACACAAGACAAACCCTAATGGGCCAATACATAATTGGGCCCATATTACAAATAGACTAACAACTTAAGTAAATAGACTCCCTAATAATACAAATTACTTAGGGCAAAGAACACTTACATATTGGAGAATCACGATTACAAGGGAAACTTCTCTGGAGGCAACTTAATCCTTGGGAGGAAGCACTAAGGAAACAAAAACAAATAATAAGAATTCAATACAGTAACTTGAAATGAGGTATGGAATTTCGCACTCTGGCCATATATTGTAGGCAGATTTCAACTTGTAAGTTGTAACCATCCAGCCTTGGAAGTGGGCATATAGGTTACAAGTCTCAGACACTCTCTAATCTATATGACTGTGACAGAACCAATCCCTATTTTAATTGAAAGAGATTTATAGGCGATACATGTTACTGAAATCTTTTGTAGAGAAATTATTTCCCACCAAGTTCCTGCACATGATAAAGCAAGCATGAGATTAAATATGGCACTAATGTGTATAATATATGAAAGGCGTATTGTATTCAATCATACAGGTGCACATTGCTGTCATCAACCCATGCAGGCAAGCTCCCTGATAATTGATTATAAGACAAGTCTCTGCAGTTAAATGACATAATCAGTACTGTCTACCTTTTGAATTGAATAGAAGCATGGTGATACAATTAGGACAAATATCAATGGTTGTGTATGTTATATCAAGATATAAATTATAGGATGGGGCGTGAATGGGACTATGATCTATTCAATACCTTATGCATTAATCCGTTCGATATTTATACTATACCATCATGTTTCCTTCAATTTTACTTACAAATCAAAGTCAATGTTTCATTTATGAAAACTACATTTAGCATGATGATTAATCTCCCATGTATCCCGACAGTAAAAGATATAGGAGATTGGTTGGCAAACTAATCTATTTGACTACACTAGAGCTAATATTTCTACTGTTGTTGGTCTTGTTAGCAGGTATCTTGACAAGCCTAGACAGTGCCACTGGGAAACACTGTGTCATATCCTGAGGTATCTGAAGAAATCTCCTGGTAAAGGCTTTTCTATAGAAAACATGGTCACTGCTCTCTTGAAGGCTACTCTGATACTGATTATGTTGGAAGTAAGATAGACAAAAAATCTACTTTCGGTTACTGTACGTTTGTTGGTGGAAATCTTGTTACCTGGAGGAGCAAAAAGCAGAATGTTGTTGCTAGATCTAGTGTTGAGGCCGAGTACCGGGCTATGGCTCACACAGCGTGTGAACTTCTGTGGGTACAGTCTCTTCTAAAAGAACTTGATGTGGGATCATCTGCTCCTATTTCCATGTATTGTGATAATAAAGTAGCTATTTTTATTGCAAATAATCATGTGTTTCATGAGCAGACCAAGCACATTGAAGTTGACTGCCACTTCATCAGAGAAGCTATTCTAACTGGTCGTATTTGCACTCCTTTTACCCGCTCAGAAGATCAAGTTGTTGATATCTTTACAAAGCTATTGGCCAAGAAACATTTTATCTCTCTTATGAACAAGTTGGGCATGATTGATATCTATGCTCCAACTTGAGGGGGAGTGTTAGATAGTGTTTTTATTTAGCTCTTTATATTCTCTTGTTATTTCACTTTCTATGTGGACCTATATGTAATTGTTCTTTCTATAAATATACGGGGTACACACATTGTGCACCCTAACCCTTACAGACAAATCAAGAAATACAAATAGATAAAGTTTTGTTTCCGCTGCTATACGTTGTGCCCATATTTCCCAACATGATAACCCTTGTTTCTCCTTATATATATAGATGTTGTATAATGCAATATAGAAGGTAGCCATGCTTATGTTGTTAGATACTCATGTTGATAGATATGCTCCTATTAATAGATATGTTATGTTTACAGACTTTCTATGATGTTAGCTATGCTTATGCTTCTAGACTGCTTATGTTATTAGCTATGCTTATGTTGTTGGCAATGTATATGATGATAGTCAGGCTAATGATGATAGTTTTATCTAGTCATTTATATACTTATTAATCATGCATGTTGTTATGCTCTTGCTATAATCAATAAGTGTTGTTGAGAGTTATATCTCGCACCGGGACACGTCTTACCTCGTGGGTCACCACCTCTTTAGGTGATCGGTAGCAGCGGCAGCAGACCCGTGGCAGCGAGGTGTGGTGATGGACCTTAGAGAAAGTTGTTAGATGTCTAGTGTGTCCTAGAGTTGTTCATGTACTCTGAAGTCCGGACGGGAACGTTTTTATACAATGTTTCAATCAACTCAAGCTTGTGGTAGCATTTTGATGCTTGTACATGTGGTATATGTGTATAACATTTTTCTATATGTATATGTTGTGGCTAAGGCCACAAAGCAGTTTGTAAAATGTAATTGACATAATATGAATATATGCAAGATGTTGGGCTCTTATCTAAATATTTCTGGATATGTTTGGAATGTATAATTGATTTTAATTATCCCCTTCTAATTAGTGATCCTCATTCCTGAAGGTCTATTTGGGATAAGCATTTGAGATTCAAGAACTATCTCCCTCTGTTAGATTTGGATGTTTAGTCAAAAATCATAATTTTACAACCAAAGAGGATTGTGCTCAACATCCATGGGCGTAGGTATGACCTAAATTCTAAATTCCAACCCCATGTCAAATGAAACTTTAAGAATCTATTGCCAAGCCACCCCAATTTTATGTCCAATTTCATCTTTCTTCCATAGTAGAATCCCAACAGAATATTAGTGAATTAGTTTATTATATGTGTTTGTTTAGAAGGACTAAACATCAAAAAAAGACGTAAATGGACTTGAGTTTCTTGACCAATTAGATTTTGGTGTTTACGGCTATATTTGTTCCCTCTCCTATGTATTTGTAGGGTTTGTCTAACAAAATATATCTCTTTGCCCCTAATTATACCCCAGCTTGGTATCATAGTAGACCTAGTTACAAGCCCTGATATGACCATGAGAAAAAAATGAGAGACCTAGTCAGTAGGAGGTCGTCCCTCTCTCTCTCTCTTAGACGCCTACATGCCCACAATCTCCTTGTTAAATGTACCTTTCCATACATCACTCCCTAGAGATCATCCTTCTCCCTAAGCTTGTTCTCCCATGGATGTCGAACCTCAGTTATAATGCTACTTCGGCCTCCATGACTTTGCCATTTGTAGGCCCCAAAGCCCTTTGCTCTTGGTGACAACTTTCCTCAATATCGTTGATATGCCCTCGCTTTCAAGAATACCCCTTACAAAAAAGGAAATTGCATCTGCCATGCCCTTTAGTTGACCAAGGGAGGCTCACAATCTGTCTCTTCTTCCTCAGGGTTTTATTTGTCACAGCCCTTAGGGACTCCAACCTCGACAATTATTGATCTACTTTGTTGAGTATGCACTAATGAGCCATTGTCAATGGTGGGTTGATCTGGTATGCCTTGTTGACCCCCCCCCACCTTGTTTGACCCTTCTAGCACCGCCTATTGTTCCTTATTGTCGGTGTATCTTCCATAAGCGTCAATTGTCGTTCTGATCGCATGTGGTACTCTATTCTTCCTTTATTTTGAAATTTGTGGTCCTTTCTCCCATTTTTGTGGTTTGTCCATGTTCTTGCCTAATCTCCTTCCCTCATGTATGTCTCTTTCTCATGGGAGTGGGGTCCCACTACAGTGCTACTCTTCTTTCCCTCCTTTTTTGTGGTCGGGCCAATTGTTTTTCCCCTTTCATTCAACCCCAAAATCATTTCCTCTCCCTCGTCATAGTGACAAATTTGGGATTCAGCATTATTTTGGCTCGCTTGACAATTTCGTCATTCGAGAAAATTTGGGGGAAATGTCAAAAGTCAGTCAAAGTTTGGCCAACGATTTAAGAAAAAATCAAGAAAAATTGGATATGTAGATTGTCTATAGGTATCCACGCATGCTTGCATATATATGCATATGTATGTATATGATTATATGTGTGCAATATGTACATATACATATGTAGAAGTAGATGCATGTGTACAACATGGAAGAGACTAGAATTTTGCAAGATGGAGAGTGGAAGCCTTCACAATTCTAGTGTAGGAGAGGAAGAGAGGGGAATGTGTGATGTTGGAATCAATTAGGAGTTAGGCCACATCAAAAGAGAACCATGAAACTTTTTGAAAGTGCTTAAATGGAAGTTAATTTCAAAAAAAGTTTTTACATAAAAAACATATCATAAAAAATTGTTAAAGTTCATCAAAAATCATGTAAGTTCGTTAAATTTGTGAAAAATTGTGACATGTCGTGGAAAGTCGTTGAACTACTTTTTCTTCAGGAAGAATATTTGGAGGACAAAAAGTTGTGAAAAGTCTTGACTTTTTCCAAAAACGTCAGAGACTTTTGTTACTAGCTTCCTCGCATCTTGGGACTATGTTGTATCCATTTTCCAATGTTTGCAACAATCCATCATCCAGCTACATCGTCTCTACTACAAATGTCTTGTGCAATGTTTTGCACATTGACTACCAGTTACTTGCTTGTTTGTGCAATGTTGACATGTCGACTACTTACTACTATGATGTTGCAACCTCCGTACTTCTATGCTTATGTGACCCAAAACTATTTGGACAACCCAACGAAGCTATGATGAAGACTACATTCTGCTATCTATTGTTGCTCCAGATACACAATAATGCTTGTTCAAAAATAGCTTATATTTACATGATATGTTTCTTGTCCGCTCCAGATGCACATTTATGTTTGTTCAAAAAAACACGTATATTATTGACTATGTACATGTTCCTAAAGTTATTTGTGTAATGGAATTGATGACTAGCGAGATTGTGGGGAGTAATCTTTTCTGTATGGGCTGAGTTTTATCTTTGCATTTTTTGTTTACACCTATATGTCTTGCTTGTGTCATTCCGAGCAAGCTAGATATGGGGATTCTCCTATGCTCTAGGTTAAGGGGGAGACTTAGAGAGAATATGTTAATTAGTTTCTTATAGGAGTTTCCCGTCAAGGTATGATGCCCAAGTCTATATTTGTCCCCTTTCCTACATATAGGAGTAAGGTTATCAGGATGAATAACATTTCTTTGCCTCCTAATTACGCTCTAACAAATCCCACGTAATTAATATAGATAAATTTGCTAACATATAAGGAGGGGATATGTGTGGTATTTGCAAACCAAATCCTTCTTTCCATTCTCATAATGAGAGATTGTACATGGCTAGATTTGGCATGGTGACTAAGGGTGACTAGCCTAGGCATATACTACTAAACATAGTAGAATCACCTAGCATTATAAGGCAATCAAAATGACAATGAACGAGACAAAGGTAAAAAAAAAAACTTTCCTTAATGCATATTGAACACAAAGATCATGGACAAGGAATTTCTCATACAAATAGTAAAGTCATTCTCTCAAACATAGATATCTCAAAATAAGCATTACTTGAAGCAAATATCTTCAAAGCATTCAATTGATCAATTCCTTTTGTATGCTTTTGAGCGAGATAGAGAAATGCATATTAAGTAGGCAATAAAAAGTTTTATGAATCTCAATAATGAGTCAAAGACAACACATATTGTCACATTGGCTAGCATCTTTGGACAAAAGGGTCAACTAAAGCAAAACAATCATGCAACTACATTGGAACATATGTGCAGTGCAGCTGTATGTTGGAGTATGAAGTATAATGTTGATTCAAATGTACTTAGCATTGCATGAATGCAAAAAATGCAATCAGTGCTAACATATTTGTAAGTGAGGAAATCTTCACATCAGGCACACTTCCAGATAAGCTATTATTTCCAATAAACCTGGGCATCAACAAGATAATGGTGAGAACAATAATGTTACAAAACATGGCTAGATACAGTAATTTTCCAGCTTACAGTGTCTGTAGTTTGCCTAAATTGAACAGAAAAGGAGGAAGTGTCCCTGTCAGATTATTGAAGCTCAAATCGCTAAAACAGGAAAAACAAGTATTGGAATCATTCTTTCCAGTAGCTGTATAAGTATATCCTGTTCATAAATCTACAATATTAATTGTGACTTACAGATGCATCAAAAGATTAAGTTCTTGAAGTCTCAATGGAATAGTAGCAGTTATTTGGCTGTTTCGCAAGATCCTAGGTAAATAGATAAATGTGAAAAAAAACTGGTGATTTACTTGCAGAGCTTAATTGTCATGACTACTCTGTCTCAAATTGTAATGGTATTAACAAACCGTCTCCAATCATGACTACTCTGTCTCAAATTGTAATGGTATTAACAAACCGTCTCCAAGTTCCTTACAATATGCGGAGAGACTTCATGTTTGCCACGAATTCCAATGATGACCTGCCATCTATCAAATCACCTATTTGCCTGCCATGCATTGTTAACATTAAACTTTGAACTAAAATGGCTAATAGTTGAAAATTAATTGACAAAATGGGTTGCGGACGGGTTTAAGTCAACAATGATAACTCACAAGTCAGATAACATGCTGAGGTTTGCAAAACTCGAAGGTATTGGACCTTGCAAGGAGTTTCCCAGCATACGCCTAGTCCAAACATACATATAGAGGTTTTTGTATTTTATAAACAAGAATAGAAAGCACAAGTTATTACTAAAAATGCATGGTAACAATGTTACAAATTACAAAATTGCAAAGTTTGGCAGATGCCCTTTTTTCATTATTGCAGTATTAATATAGGCCACAGAGAATTTATTTACTACAGGACTATAAAAAAGAAATATCAAACCCCTAAATGTATGCCTTTGGCTCTAATGTATCCATAAAACACAAGCTTTTCATATGTTATATGCTTCATTTTCATATGATCTGCCTACTTCAAATTATGGGCTAGAAAGTACATGGCATTTCGTACAGTACCCAACTCATTCACATCAACAAGGTTTTGACCACTACTCATATATATACATTTGTAATGATGGAGCCACTGAATATATTTTTGGTATATGCCTCCAGTGAGAAAAAATATCATGCATGTTCCACTTACAAACAAGTCCTAATTCCATTTTATTGTCAACGTCTTGGTAAGGGATTGACAGCCTAGCCTCCTTTCAACAAATGAAAATGATGGCATAGCCGCATCCCACAAAAATGGTAGTCAATGAGAAAATGATTTGCCCTCTTATGGATCATGGGGTTGCTAGCAATGTGGGAGCACACTTGCCACGGTAAATGGGAGATATTTGGCGACGAAATTCACAAGGAGGGTTCAACCTACTGGATCTCCCATGCAATGTGGGTCATGGCTCGTTATCCCACCTTAGATCTTGATCTAGCCACCACATTTTCTTTTTTGCTTCAAGTAACTAGATTGCCATTTCACCAAGATACTAAAGTTTGAAGTAGTGTCTACTTTTATGCTTACTTGCATGGTAAGCATCAGAATATCTGTTTGGATAAATATTTCCGCTCTTATAAAAGAGGTCATTGCAAGAAGATTTCTGAGGTGATGCAAAAACTAACAAATAGCAAGCTAGTGGCACTTGTTATATTTGTTCATCACTTGACTAAAAACCCTTACACTAAGATGTCTATATGATATTAGAAATTCAATTAAAATTTCTAAAGTATCTTCAACACCATTCCTCATTGTGCTATTCTCTGAAGTCATCTCCTTGAAAGGTTGTGTTTTATCCACTCTAAAATTTTGTTGGTTCGAGCCCAACATACTTTTGTTCCTCCAGAAGATTGTAAGTATATTTCCTTAAAACATTTGTTATTACTATGGCCAACTTCAGTTCCCATAAGCATTGTAAATTCCCAGGTTCTTTGTGACACAAAGTTTCTACATATACAAACATAGTTGCATCAATGACAGTAGCACCACTCCACAATTGCACAATATTATCTAGGCACAAATTCAAGGCCACGACTCTTGCAGTTGTCTTGTTCACAAAGACAAAGTGGTACAATGGAATAATAAAGCCTAAAGCAATGAGCGCCTGAAAAAATTAGGGTGGATATGAATGATTTTGGGTTTATACTGTTTAGTTTTAGCAGTAATGGGTGATACTTGATGCACGGCAGACATCGCAACCGTGTACGTATGTACATAGATGTCACCATATGCATGTTGATCAGGCGAGTTTTGTGATGAGGCTAGTTTTGTTTTGTTTAATTTATTTTGGGGACTTTATTAGTGGGCTTTTATCAAGGCATGTGGTTTAGTCCCACTTTGTCTACAGCCCAAGTCACCTCGATGTGTGTATGCCAATATAGGCTTTGTAAGCCTATTTAGAAGGAATGATGATCCGAAATTTAATTGAATTAGTTGTCTGCAATTAGTTGATATCAAAGCAACCAAAACCCTATTCTTCTTTACTGTTTCTGGATCTTTCTCCTGTTTTTTAACCCTTCATCATATTACAGTCGCTACCTCTCTTCCTTTTCTTAACCGGCTCTTATTCTTCAAGGCCAACCCCCTCCCCCATTCTTCATGTTCGATCACAACAGGCCCCGTTCCTTCATAATACACGCCCTTCCCATAATGCTCAAACTTTTCCTCAACGTTACATGATTTACAAATTAAATTTGATACAAGCTTGTGTTGAAAAAATGAAAATTATAAGTTGTTCGCAGGTATTCATTGCAAGTTCGTGGAATCAAAGTAGGTAATTATGCGATGGTGTGTGTCATGTATGTTACCCCCAAAACTTCTTCAAGAAATTACATGTAAGAGCGCCTGGACCATTCCAGATTATTCATAGGACAGAACCCGGTGCCTATATACTAGACCTGCCAGCAGATATAGGCATCAGTGCAGTATTCAATGTGCAAGACATTTACCCATACCACGGTAGGTTTGGGCCACCTCCACTAGGATAAGCTCATACCACATTATCTACACTGACAGAAATTGTACCAGTTCCTTCACGACCACCTCTTCCAACTCTATAATGCATTTAGGCCATCTTTGTGGATTAAAAATTCTTCAAGACATTGTAGGGAATTTAATCCAAGATAGTGGATGGCACATAACTATTGAGGTATTCTTTTGTGAGAACATTATCCTCTCGAAATGTCTAGGTACACTCATATTAATTAGTGTGCAGGAAGTCTCAATGATGTGGTAGTTTTATGTTAACTACTTGATTTTGTTGAGAGTATGGGGACAAAAGGACTGGTGCAAAACCATGTTTTTTCGTGAACTGGTTGAAGTGGTGACTGAAGTATCCTTGAGGCGTTACTTTCATGTAAATTTTAAATAGTTTTTCCATACTGATTTTGACTTTCCTTCAAAAAAGATTGGAATACAGCAAACAGTTTGACCATATCCTCCATTACGAAACGCAAGTAGCATGTGTGAAGTCATCAATGGATGCAGAAAAATACCAATAATTAAGTTTAGATATGCCCTGACTTGGACAACAATCATTTGAATAATGAAATGAAAAACAGACTCTGATTTGTAGAACTAAAACTGATTATTGGTGTTTACTTAGCTAACACCAGTACAATCCAATTGATATTAGACCAGACAGCTTGGGAGCAAATAATTTTTGTATTAAAACGAGATATGTGACCCAAAAAACAATGAATATAAAGAGAAGCAAAAAGACATGCAGCAGCACTCTCCCGTGCTAGCTTAATTCGCTTCTTCCGGCATTTATCATCATGTTTGATTGGACCTCTTACTGAAGTTACAGTATATTGGAAGAGATAGACACTTTCCCAACAGAGTCGCGTCCAAAAAAAAAGGCAGGAGACTCTTCTGCAGTAGTAGTCACTGATCCAGCCAGATGCAGGTAAACATCATTTAAAGGTAGGCCGCGGTTCAGAAGCAAGAATGTGTTGCCAGACAACCTCATATCTGATGGTCACGATGCAAGAAACGGGCACAATTGTACCTTATATTGTTGTTTTTGTAGTTTAGAAAGTTGTCAAGAGCATGGTAGACCTTGAGTTCTCACCAGATTTTCTTGAATTTACCAAAATGCGACGCAAAAGAGGGGGTATCCTCCAATTATAAGGACTGTAGTCATCCACACAAATCAAACTCTACTTGCATTTCTTTTACTAGAATATATCTGGGCAATATGATCCAAAGAATCCTTGGTTGTCTCAGTGAAGATGATGAGATTTGTCGAGACATGAAGCTCATAGGTGTTATTTGGGATTAATGACAAAATGAAAATCAAGCTCTGACAATATCTTGTATTCTCCCTTCTTTATATTCAAAGCTTCGTCTTTAGCAAATGGCGGCTCGATAGGGTGATCAATTTCCGAGAGGAGTGCACATACATTCAAAAGTAACGTGCCCATAGAATGCAGTTCGATCCATTAGGTTTGACAAATGTTGCACACCTTGAGTGTGTCCCGGAGACCGATGGATGAAGATGATGCCATAATATTAAATATAACAAGTCAAATGCATACAAAGAAGTGACGAAGCTGTATGCAGCTTCCCAGATTTGTTTTGTTGTAGAATAGAACATAAACCTGGATGCAATTAGGGGTTCCATGCTATTCCATAACTAGGATTTCACCAGTCTATTGTTTTTCCGCCAAGTAGGGTAGTCTTTGCTACTCTCATCAGGAGGTTACGATGCAATAGCATCCACCTTCTCTCAAGATTCAAGGATAGTGTAAATAGCATTCATCTAGAGGAGATAATTCTGTGAGTTAAGCTTCACATAAGTTATCTGAGATCGATCGTTGTAGATGATCGTAGCTGAAGCAGCAGGCTTTGCATCTCCGATCTTGAAATCAAATCAAGATAACACCAACAAACAGAAGAAATGACACGTCGTGTCTAGATCAAGAATACGTCGTGTGAGAGACAAATACATAAGTCAGGCTTTCTGGCTGATTTGGACACGTCGTGTTGGATTTCAGACACGGCGTATCAGTTGATGAAGATGGAAGACAGAACTTTTTGACGTGTTTGCACACGTCGTGTGAATACAAGACACGTCGTGTATCTTCGGAGGCATAACCTTTAACAGTTGTAACGTGTCGTGTCACCGATGCAACACACCATGTAGCATACAATTTGCGTCGTCAAAGTAAATTTTGGACACAGCAACACGTCGTGTTGACTGGGGAACACACCGTGTCCGGCGGCGGCTGATGTAAGTTTTGATAGGAATTAGCTCCATCAAAGAGCAAAGAATACTCCGAGAAGACGCACCGAAGAGAGGATGACCCCGGGAAGATGTGTCGCTGGGTGACGGGGATTAGCATCGTCGCTAATCAATTGAAGATGTGAATTTGACGCATCAACAACTCCTAGAAATTTAGGCACTCATCCACGTACAGGGACTACATGGAGAGGAAAGGGGAATAGAGAGAAGGTACTCCCCTCTACGAGATAGAACGAGGGTCTTCTCCTCTCCTTCAAGTGGTTACTGTGCTCTAATGGATCGGAGGACGACCACTCCGGTGGGGAAGACTGGAGGCGGTAGTGTCTCCGGCGGCAGTGACGGAGGATGCAACAAGAGAGGGAGAAAGAGAGGAGAGGAGAGGAGAGAGAAAGAGAGAGGGTGGCGGCTAGGGTTACAGCAGCCGGATATATTTGATACCATGTGATGAATGGAATTGGGTCAAAGCAATACCCGGCTAAAGCGGGTTCTCCTTTATTATATAGAGTGAGAACATTTACATACTAGACCCAACAGGAAACGAATATAGTAAAGAAATACATAAATAAAGAAACTATTTTCTAACATGACTGTTACAAGGGTTGATATATCTTTTACAGTTGGCTTAGTCATTAGATATCTAGATAAACCCAGACAATGCCACTGGGATGTTATGTGTCATATTCTGAAATATTTGAAAAATTCTCTAGGATAAGGCTTATCTACATAAAACATGGGCATTGTAAAATCACAAGATATTCTGACTCTATTGTGCAGGCAGCAGGATAGATCGCAAATCTACTTCTGGTTATTGTACCTTTGTGGGAAGTAATCATGCTACTTGGCGCAGCAAGAAACAAATTGTAGGTGCCCGCTCTAGTGTTGAAGCTGAGTATAGAGCTATGGCTCATACTACTTGTAAATTGTTATGGGTCCGTGGTTTTCTGAAGGAGTTTGACATTTCTGACCCTAATCCTATTCCTATGTATTGTGACAATAAGGCTAGTATATTCATTGCCAGCAATCCAACATTTCATGAGTGCACCAAGCATATTGAGGTGGAATTTCGTTTCGTCCGAGAAGCTGTTTTATCTAGCAATATTTCTACTCCATATACTCACACTTCTGATCAAGTAGCGGACATCTTCACAAAACTTTTCCCAAGGTCAGATTCACTACCATGGTGGACAAGCTGGGCATGATTGATATCTATGCTCCAGCTTGAGGGGGAGTATTAATATATATGTTTTATTGCATTATGCTATGTTATTTGTTTTGTTATGGGCTTTAGATTTGTCCTATCTTTAGCCTTTCTTTTATCCCATATTGCCTAGTTTTGTTTTCTGACTTACTCTCTTATCCTATAAGAGAGAGAGAGAGCATTGTATTTAGTTTTACACATCTAATAAAAGGTTTCCCATTCTATAGTTACTAAAGACCTAGGAGGTCTAAGGCATTTACTTGGTAGTGAAGTTGCACATTATAAGAAAGGAATATCCTTATCTCAAAGGAAGTAAACTCTAGATCTATTGACTGAGTCGGGAATGCTTGGATGTTGACCGACAGTTTCTCCTATGGACAAAGCACATGACTTGTGGTATGAAACATCCTTACCACTGGAAGATAAGTTCAGCTACAAACAATTGGTTGAGAAGCTATTTTATTACAGTTACCATACCTGAAGTTTGTTTTGTTAGCATTTAAAAAATTGTCCTAGACAATGTCGTTGGGATACAGCTTGTAGTGTCTTAAAATATTTATAAGTGATCCTGACCAGGGATTATTTCACAAGAAGAATGGGAATCTAAATGTAGTTGATTATTCTGACGTAGACTATGTAGGGAGTTTTGATAGGAGATCTACTTCTGGATAATATAACTTTGTGGGGGAAACCTAGTTACTTAAAAAGCAAGAGAAAATGTGGTTGCCAGGTCTAGAGCAAAATCCAAGTATTGTGCAATGACACATGCCATTTGTGAGCTTCTATGGATCAAATCTTTCCTCTCAGACTTGGGTTTTCCAGACACACGCTATCCCTATGTATTGTGATAATCAAACAGCTACTTTCATTGCTAGAAATCAAATATGTCAAAAAAAGACAAATCATATTTTAGTGGATTGTCACTTCCTCCATGATGTAGTGATGACTAAGATTACTACTTCTCTTCCTATTGAGGAGCAAACTGTATACATGTATACCATGCCTCTGTCTAGAAGAATATTTCACAACCTATGATACAAGTTGGGCTGCTTGGGCATGATTCACATCTATGCCCCATATTGAGTGCGGTATTGAGATCATGGTACTAAACATCCTCGACATTTGGCGATTCATCATCGATGTTACATATGTTTATGCCCGTCGATGTTTGATGTTGATGTCAAAACCTGGTAAACTTCCATGCATGTCGAAGATGACATAAAGACTATGTCTTGTACATTTGCATGTGACTATGTTTTTCGTTACATATGTAAACCTATGTGGATGGCTATATATAAACATATATTTTGTTTTCAAGCTAAGATTTGATGAAATATATAAATTTAGATATGAAATCACTAATTTCTTTAGCTTAATTTTTGTCAAAGATGCGTCCAAGATTAATTGTTAAAAACCCTCGAGTTTCCTCGATGTTTCTAAAAACTTCCACTTCCACACCTGCCAAAGTTGACTAGAAGTCGATGTCATATTCCATGATTGAGATATATTATGTGTTACTTTATTAGTATTTTCCTTCTAATTTGTTTCTCATAATATGGGCCTATCTCCTATGTATATTTGGCCCATCAGGGTTTCGTTCTTCACTTGCTTCCCCCTCCTCTCTTGTATATCGGGAGGGGTTTGTCAAAATGAAACTAATAATAAAGGCTGATTCTGACATTATATGTGTGAGATGTTATTTCAATAGATCAAATGTAGATGATCTGAAACATCCTTCCATGTTTTTCTGTGATTGACAATGCTAGCATATGGGTTCCATATAATTCCATAACAAGGAGAGTAAGTTCTATTATCCCAATGTTGTTGCAGTTTTGGACTTGCTGTTAGACCAGACAGTAGATGCTTATATTTTCCTTGGCCCTTGAGCTAGACTTTGATAGTCCTACTCCATCTGTTGCAATTTGTCTCATTCAATTTCCTATTGGTGTGTAGTTGCAACTGGATTGTGAAAGTTAATTGCATGGCATTAAAGGTCTCATTATTACAGATCATACTTGAAAAATAATATCAAAATCTATAGGGAGAAGAATGTATGGCCTTGAGATTGAGAAAAAAATGGCCATGCAACAAAAAGAGCATATTTGTCACACATATAAGATACATTGTAATTTCTGCCAAAAAAAAGAGGAAAAACACAGTGAAACTGGAAGGTAGAGTCACCGGAGAGAGCTATTGACACGCTTCCTACATATGACAAGGGATAATGATGAAAAGTGGTGAATTTTTCAGCCGTCAAGGTGCCCAAGATGTGGATGGGATAAAGGTGAGATGTGCCTAGACCAAATCCACCGCAAGGATAGACCTGAACAGACACCTAAATAAGTTACAGTAAATAGGCCTTGGGCTATCATGACCAATCACATACCATAGCATTTGATTGAGGCCAGAGAGCGGCAAGGTTGACATCACTGAAGACGGTTGAAACGTTGAATGAATTTGTATCCCCTAGCAGTAACCCCTAATCGTTCCTATTCAGATCAAGGGGGGAGGAGACCGAGAAGAAAGCCAGGCCATTGTGACTTAGGCGGAGAGGTATTAGGTGAGTTTGTTGTGACTATATAGATGGAGAATGCATTCCCGCTCCATGGTTGTTGTATGGGAAGAGGCATGGGATAGGTTCATCTTCTTGCGTAATGCACTAGGATAAGGTTTTGAATCATTGGGTTGCTCTCATACCATGTGAAGCCCAACCTTGGCGCCATGGTGACTTGCTGCATTAAAGAAGTATGCTTGAGGAGAGACATGATGCAATGAATTCTAGACTTGTTTGGAAGTTTAGATTTTCATATATTGGTTGTTTCATGCATCTTTAGAACAATGTGCATTGTAAGCATGAATTCAAAAATTACAGCAAATATTGTGACTGAGAGCAGAGACAAAGGCAGAGTGATGAAATAGCATTGAACACGTCACAAGCTGAATGAAACAGGTTATACCAATAAACTAAAACCTAACCATTCTCAAATACACTTACTAGATACATATATGCTACACAAGCAATTTAAGCAATATCTCCATAAATAATCATATGTACCATAAAATATGCACATTTCTATATCACATGATATAATACTTAAAACTGCTAAGCATTGGAAAATAAAATTAATCTACATAAACTTAAGCAGACTTTAAGGTGATTTCAGTGAATGCTTTCATCATGGGAAGAGAATAACTTATTCTAAATAAATTGAAATCCTATAGGAAAGACATTAGTTCTAGCCGTATACACCATACATATAAGAGTAATAAAAGTTTTCCTACACTAACTAACAATGACTACCTTAATAAGTAATTTACTAAAAAAAAAAGAATCTAAACAAGGATATTTTGATAAATTCTTGAAACAAGTCATAATAAAGTGTATCATACAAGCTTTTTAGGTTTGACATGTTGCCCAAGAAATCTGGTATTTTCCCGACAAAATCAGTGTTTGAGAGAAACCTGAAACCAAATGACATCAAATGATCCTTGGAAAAATTCATGATCCTAAACTAACAAGAGTGAAATATTTACATGAATTCTAATTTATAAAGATTTGAAATGCTTTGAGGAATTTCACCAGTCAAACCAAGATTGTCCAAATAACTGCCATAAAGAAAAAGTGAAGTTATAAGAAAAACAAAAAATAACATAAAGACTGAAAAAAGAATATTGTACATTTGCTTTAGGCTGGTCATGTTTCCAAGCTCTGGTGGAAGCGAGCCACTAAAATTGTTTGTATCTATCCCTCTGTGCAAAGGAACAAAGATCAACAACTGAGCTCAAAAAATGGAACTGATCTAAGTAGAATTCAAAAACTACTTGAGTAATGTGGACCATTAAATTTGTCAAAGAACTTGTTATGTTAAACTTTTAGCTACAACAACATGTTGATAACATGATACTAAAAGTCATCAAATAGGGCAAAAAAAAAATTATATATATATATATATATATATATATATATATATCAACACCTAGAGATGTTCAACTCTCGAAATTCCACCATGTCAGCCCAAATTCTTTCATATGTCAACAATATTGACAATCTCATTCCAATTATCTTCTTTGTCGACGACATTGTGAAAACGGCTTATGATTAAGTACCAAGTTTGGTGTTATAGTTAGTTTTGGAGAAAGTGTGCCATATCCAATACATTGAATTGATTAGAGAAATGTATGACAGCTCAACTGCATGTGTTAAGACTCCCTTAAGGAGAAAAACGAAGATTTCCTGTTATAGTTGGGGTACATCGCGGATCGGCACTGAGCCCATATCTATTTGTTCTTGCTATGGATGAGTTGACAAAGCATGTCCAGCAATGATATCCCTTAGTATATATTATCGGCCGGAGATATTCTATTGATTGATGAAACTAAAGAACTATTGAATGATAAAGTTGACCTTTGGTGACTTGAGTTGGAATCCAATGGATTTAAGATTAGTAGAAGCAAAATAGTGTATAGATTGCAATTTCAGCTAGTCTAGACTTGTGGATGTTGGTGCCAAGTTGGATGGAGCGGATATAACAAAATGTGATAAGTTTTGTTACTTGGTCACATTACCTAAATGGATGGTGATGTTCAAGACGACGCTTGTCAAAGAATCACAACAAGATGGTCAAATTGCAGTGCAACTGATGTGGTACATGACTGGAAGATCTTGTCATCATCTAAGCCTCATTTCCAACCAAGGTAGGGTTGACTACATGGATCCTTCTTTTCTAGTCAACTCTATCATTGTTATATACGTATGAAGATGTCGGCATTCCAAATCTCTCTTTCTAAGCTCTTTCCCTGTTAATTTCAGCATGCTTCTTTCTTTTACTGTGTCAATCAGATGGAAGGGAAGTTTTATATAACAATTATACGACCAGCCATGTGAAATGTGTGTAAATGTTGGCAATGAAGAAACAAGGTCTCAATAAGATGAATCTGCCAACATATCTACCTTTCCTATAATAAGGAGGAGTTTTCAGCAGTGAGACAGTCAGTTCATCGAGTAGCCTGCTTTCTTACGTCTGTGCTGCCATTCTGATTTCTACAACCAATGAGCACAATACGAACAGTAAAGAGACAGAAAACCATCGCTGCAACACGTTGTTTGCTGTTGTCCACGTTGCATAATTCTAAGAGGGATACTGCATAAACACGAACAATACACGCTATACCATTTCTCCTTTTCATAAGATAGGCAACAAAACTGCCTAGCTTTTAGTTAGAAACGGTGCCTCTCTCTTGCAGCTGCTTTTTTGCTTTTTTATTTTTATTTTATTTATTTCTAGCTGCTTTCGTGGTTCTGTTTTTCCAGTTTTTTTTCTTTTCTTATGAATAAGCTTGAACTTTTTGGTATTTGAAGCATCGTTGTTCTGTTAGTATATTATAGTAGCATGTATATGTACTTAAGAAGTATGTCTACATACTTCGACAGCATGTCTATGAGTTTATTGGTTCAGCATATCTGTGTATTTATGCTTACTATTTTCTTAGAACAGATGTAATTTTAGTAGTAATGTGCTGCAAATTGTAGGGAGTAAGCTGGAATTAATCATTTTTCCTCTTCTAACAGGATGTATGTAAATTATTGCGAGTACTAATTATATATTAGCAATCTGCACATATCTGATAAGGGAACACATACAATTTTGATAATTGACTACAAGTTAGAGAGTCAACTAGCAGTTAATCGAGTTGTTCTTTTTTAACGAGTTGTAGTTTAATTATATTGATTACTGATCATATATTAACATGCACATAACTAAGAAGGGGAGCACATGTAATTTTGTTAATCAGATGCGACATGTTGCAGGGAGTCAGTTAACCGAGTTATTCTCTTCTAGCGGGTATATTGCTATGAATAGACACAGAACATGTTGGAGGGAGTCATATGGCATTTAATTCTATCTTAAATCGGGTTGTAAGTTGATTATTATGAGTAAGAATTATATAGTAGCAGAATTATATAGTAGCGGTCAAAAGACACATGCCGAAGAAGGAAGTAGACATAGTTTTAGTAATGAAATAGTACTAGTTGAAGGGAATCAACCGGTTTTACTCGAGTGTTCACTTTTACATAATTGTATGTAAATTGTTGTAAGTACTAATTATATATTAGCCGCAAATATGCACATGTCCAAGAATGTGATCAAATGTAATTTTGGTTTTGTTCCAGTCATATCTTAATTTAAACTTAAATACAGAACTGATGTATATATCAGTATACTATTGGTGTCAATGTGACTCGATCTATCTAGAAAAATCAACTTTAATCAATTGCATTGGATGTACGTTGTGCAACACATGCTTAGCACGAGTCTTCCCGCTAGTGTTTCATCAATGGAGAAGAAGACGACCATGGAGGCCAGGAAGATGCCTGGCAGGAAGTCAAGCCAGGAAGAGACTGCGGTCGCCTACAGGCAGAAGCAACTCTCCTTTTTCTCTTCTCTCTAGGGTTTCCCAAGAGCAACCAGCTCTGATACCATGTCAGAGAGTAAATAGACGGCTAATCGATACCTTATATTAGAAAACCTTGCTCCTATATATAGAAGGGGGAAGCATACAGACACAGACTAAACCCTAATGCACAAGACACACTTGGGCCTCTATATAAATAGACTGAATACTTAATAACTAAATTAACTAGACTCTCTAACACTCAAAAAGGGTCTCGGACCAGATCTCAAAAACCATGTGGTGTTCGGGCTCGACGTTCAGATTATGCACTAGAACTAGAGACAACTTACTACTTCTTGCTCCTCCAAGTAATCAGATTATCACCCACAAATTAAAAAATTCCCATGGGCAATAGCATAGTCTGCATTAGAGAAACCTTTCACTTTTAGATTTCCATTGCTTATAAAACTGAATTTGCTACCATGTGAAGCTTTCAAGTGTTTTTCAATCTGGCAACAAGCATCCCAACGGATTTCTTTGAGGCCCATCCTAAAGATTAACCAACTCGTTCAAACTGCAAAGGATTTGTTTGAGGCCCATCCTAAAGATTAACTAACTCGTCCAAACTGCAAAGGAGATATCAGGGCAAGTGAGACTGTGAGCGTAAGGTACAGAACTTCTTTGACAAGCCCATTATATTCATTGATATAAGTTTCCGACGGCCTTTCAGCTCAAAAGGATGGGTTTGGGGGCTGCAGTAACCCAGGATGGGTTACAACCAGATGTGTTGATCTCTAGTTGAGTATCCAGGATGTACTTCCTCTGAGGGAGGAGAATGTTGTGATTAGAATGGGGCAAGTGACAGATCAAACCCTGATCAGTGTTGTCTTCTTTTTATATGAATTGAGATACATAAAGACACATATACAACATTCTAACAAACGAGATGGATTGAAAATAACATCATACAATACCAGAGGCACTGACTGATTTATGATAGTCCAAGTGGCGTATGCGAAGCTAATTATTTATAAGAGGGACATAATATAATGCAGTCTAATATCAGTTTTAGTATCATACAAGGATATAAGGTTTTGAAGACTTCCGAGCTCTTTTGGGATGGTTCCAGATAATAAATTCTTGCCAATACTCCTGCACAATCACATAACAAATAAGAAAAGTTGAAAGAATATGCACTTATTCTAACACCAGCTCTACAATTTCTATACAAAGCTCTGCAATGCTTAAGAAAGCCTAAAGTCAAGTCAATCCTTTGCCATGCTAAAGTTTATATGTTCTCTTGACAGGCATTCTAGTAAATGCACTTCTGCTCTAGCACAGTTTACTGTTGACAGATATTCTTGTATATACAGCAGAGTTACAAAATAAATAATTCACATTGTTAAGCCAATTCTATCAACGTACAAGTACTTCATAGCAGAGAAGTTCCCGATAAATGCTGGTAAAGGACCACTGAGATAGTTTTTGGCCAAATCCCTGAAAAGGAACAACAAGTTAATTTACAAAACATTCATAGAATTCCTGAACAAAATATTTGTGCAATAAAGTAACGGAAATTGAGTCCAAATTTAGTCAGAGGTATGTAACAGAAGTATAAGAAAAGGTATACTGATGAGTACAGACAAGTTATCAAGGTATTTCAAAGTGGCAAGCTCTTCAGGGAAATTCCCACTTAAGCCCAATTCACGTGCTTTCCTGAATAACATAAACTGTAAATAAAGCATTCAAGAAACTTCGAAGAAATCAGATAATGTTCAAAATAACATACAGTCTAGTTATGTGGCATATTATGCCACCGTTGAAACTGCAATCACATAGTATGCCAGGATTGAATCCAGGAGCATCATAAGTACGGTAGTCCTCAAGAGCACCCGCACTACACACATTACCACTCACATTCCAACGAATTAATGACTGAAAAGACGATATGTTCCACCGACTAAACATCACGTTCAGTGCCCTTACTGTCAAGGTTTGAATACAAAATGATTAGTACTTCTTTTCAGCAATCAAAACACTGGCAAAGCGACCAAAAAAGGGCAGGCATAATATGAACACATAAAATATGAGATTGGAACAGATAAATATACAAGTTCAAGTAAACGCATATACATTACAGCATTATTCATTTGCATTTGAAATTTAGTAACTTCGAGTTTATTCCAGACAATTTGTTGTGTTTATTCCAAATTGGGGTGTGGCAAAATTCTCCACTAGGCAAGGGCTTCACCTTTCAATGTTGTCATCACAAAGAGCAGCTTTTGCTCATTCAAGCGGTGATGTAGCTGGAAATACTACTCGATGTTGAGGAACCAGTTGATAAGTACCTCAAGGCGACAATCCCTGGTGTAATCACATAAGTACAGCCTGATGACATGATCTGGCCAGTACCCGTGTTGTTGAGGCTAGGGGCAAAAACGGGTAGGATAAAGTGCAAGTATGAGCATACCCAGAATTATGCCCATTTAAGTTAGTGGATACGGGTACGTGTATATACCCGCTTTCTCCAGCATCATACCAGCACCACCCACACCAGTGAAACCGTAGGTACATGACGCAGTTATGAGGCTATGCACGTATGTTATCCTTCTAAATGGTAGAAAAACAATTACTATAGACTATGAGTTGTATTCGAATTAAAGTCATCCATTTTACATAACAAGCAAATGCCAACGCATCATCCTAGTTGTATCAAGGAATACAACATATTACATATATCAACATAGAATTAGAACGACATCATATATACACTATGCATTTAATTATAAAATGACTACAAGTTCCATGTACGTAGTGAAACAAATAAATAATATCTAATTGATTTTGTGAAATAATATGTTCATCCTCAAACAAAATATGTATACATACACATACATATATATGTATATGTATGTATGCATATATGTGTGTATACATATGTATATGCAAAAATACCTACTTGTATGTGAATATATATATGGCGATTTATTCATCCCAACGCCTGGGCTCGGTCCTGAGACCTCTTGGTCGTACAACGTTACTTTTACCAACCGGGTGCCACATCTTCGGCAATATATATATATATATATATATAGGGTGTTCATTCATTGCCCGCGCGGGTAGCATGGATTTTCGCTACCCTGCAGCCAAAAAAGTAACTCTCCTAGCTAAGAAATAACTCTGCTGTAAAAAAAGTAACTATGGTGTCAAAAAAGTAACTCTGTTGGCCAAAAAAGTAACTCTGTACAAAATATACAGCAGATATATATCATGGTTATCAGAACCGGACCGAACCGGCCGGTTCAACCGGTTGAACCGGGAACCGGTGGCTGTAACGGTTCGGGTGGCATCCAGACCCGTAATTGAGACGAAACCGGCCATTAACCGGCGAATCGGCCGGTTAAACCGGAGAACCGGCGAACCGCTCGGGTTTTACGCAACCGGCCGGTCTGCTTTTGATGCCTCCCAAGTGACTTCGCATTAAGAAAAACCCTGAAACTCCCGACACTTCCCGACCCCCCTTGTCCCAGTCCCGCGATAGACAACTCGCCCTAATGGAGGCGATTGTCGTTGCTGCCTCCTCTGGCCAAGTCGGAGCTTTGCCAGCGGACGTTGGTGCTTGGAGCTTCGACGCCAGCCGCTGATTCTTGGGGCCTGAATGGTTGCCGGCGGACGCTGGTGCTTGGAGCTTTGACGCTGGCTGCTGCTTCTTCGACCCCCGACCCCGATAGCACCAGCGGCACAACCCTAGCTGGGCAGGAGCACCAGGAGGAGACGTCGACACACCTGATGTCGTTGCTGACCTCCGCCGCACCTAATGCCGCCGGCAGCCTCCACCGGCTGTTGCTGCTCCTCTCAGTTGTCGGGTAGCAGCTTGCCGCCGCCCTTGGTAAGTCTTCCGTTCTTACTCCTTTACTTTTACTCTTCTCCTCCTTCCTCAAATAACTCGTCCTCTCCTACCTCTATTCCACCTTGCTTCCTTGCATTTTGCTGCTTCTTCGACTCCTCTCCTAGTCCTAGGTCTCAGTTTTTCTCGGCTCCTTGGTGTCCACTTCTTCCTGTACTCATTCCCTTCATTCACTTGTCTTCTTCTTCCTATACCCGTACCCATCCTCTTATTCCTACCATCTTCTTATTCCTACCATCTTCTTCTTCCTCTACTATGTATGCCCTTCTTTCTGTTCATGTTATTCAGTTAATTTCTTCTTCTCCTGGAATATTCTCCCTTATCATCCCTCCTTGGTCTCAGAGCTCTCTCTGCTGAAGGATAGCATCACGTGGTGCTGTAACTAGCTTTTGAATTAGCAGCTGTTGCAGAATTTTTACTGATTTGGCTGCTGCTTCTTCGTTGCAATATGTTTTCTACCACATCACTGGTAATACTTCTCACTATATACATTTCACTAATCTGATTGCTACATTTGGTTTCTCTGTAATTCTCTATTTAGTATCTACATTCTAGAACTTATTAAATTGATGCAATTGTTGATTTCACAATGTATTATAGAATGTTAGTGTCCCCAATTTTGTGGTTACATATTGTGGCATTAGAGATTTTTTACTAATTTAAGTTGATTGTGTTTAATAATAATGTAGTTGTAGTGGGTTGTATTCTTACTAAATTTCGTTAATTCATTTTGGAACTATATAATGCAATGAGAGCATGTCCAATGTTTGTCACTAGATTTGTATTGGAATTATTTTGGCAATTGTGCTATGATTCATATTTTATTATTAAATTCCCCATGATCTCCATATATCTTTATAGTTTGTAATATATAATTATTATATATGTGACGTCATGCTGATGTCACCGGTTGAACCGGTCCAACCACCGGTTGAACCAGTGAACCGAGAACCGGAAGCCTCACCGGTTCGCTCACCGGTTCGGTTCTGAAAACTACGATATATATAAGGACAGGTTTTTTGATTTTGGAGGGGCAAATGATATTATTTTTGGCTAAAAATTTTTGGAGAGCTAGACAAAATAGTCCTCTACAATAACGAAATTTTTTTTTTGAAAAAAAGTGGTCGGAAGGGTGGGCGGGTAGCTACCCGCGCGGGCAATAAAGATGGGCCCATATATATATATATATATATATTTTTTTTTTTTTTTTGATAAAGATATATATATATATATATATATATATATTTATATATATGTTTTGTTAAATATATATGTAGGTGTATGGAATATGTATGTATATATTGTTAACATATATTCCTGTTTTATGTATTCTGTTATTTGTTTTGTTATTTCCATATTATATGTGGACCTCTCTGTAATTGTTTCAGTAATATATATATGAGGGTGCACACACTGTGCAACCCTATGCTTCCCACAACTGCTTTGTGTTTCACATGGTACCAGAGCAGTAAGATCCAGCCGCCACCCTCCCACCCCTCTCTCTTCTCCGGTCGCCCCCCCCCCTCACCCCGTCGCCGCTGGGCAGCAGCGCCGCCGCCGGCCGGCAGGGCCGCCGGGCTAGCCGCCAGGGTCGGGCGCCCACACCGCCGCAGGGGCCGGTGCGCCTCCGCGGTTGATTGTCGCCGGCACGTTGGCTCCGTGAAGATCTGCAACTGTCCGGTGGCTTGAAGTTGGTGTGACGTAGACCGCTCTTTCGGTCTTTTGCCTGCCTGCCCGTGTAGGCCGTTGTGCCACCGGGTTCTGTTCTGCGCTTCGGCGTAGACCATATGTGAGAGGTTCTTCTACGTAGTTCTGTGCCTGTTGTGCTTGTCTGACGGAGTAGACCGTCTCCTGCCTGATCGTGCCTGTTTACTTCTGTGCCTACTGCTCACATGGCGTCCTCGAGTGATGACTTCCGCCGTCAGGTTACGACTGTGAAGCTTGATGGGCGCAACTATCCACATTGGGTATGCTCCATGACGATCTATGCTAAATCCCAGGGAAGGTACTCACATCTTACCTGTGCTGGTCCGCCAGCACCCGCAGAGGACGCTGACGCTAAAGATGTGAAGGCGTATGACGACTGGGTTCGTGACGACTCGACTGTGATGACATGGATTCTCAACAGCAGTGTTGAGAAGATTAGCGTCACACTTCTTCACTTGCCTACGGTGAAGCAGATGTGGGATCAGCTCGCCGGTACATCTCGCATAGTCAGAACCCCAAGAAAGTGTTTGACATCACCAAGCAGCTGGGACGTCTACAATTCACGGGGACGGACATTGCGGATTACTTTTCTGACTTTACTGGATTGTGGGGTGAACTGGAATCCTATCACCCTCTTTCCACAGACCTGGCTACCATGCAGCGTCAGCGCCAGGAGCTGCAGTTAGTCCAGTTTCTTTGTGGACTGCCCGAGTCCTACGCTGGAGTTGTGGACCATATCCTAGCCAGTGACCCTCTGCCGTCACTACAGAGTGCCTACAAGCGTCTTCAGCGTTTGCCTTCGTCTTCATCGTCTCTGACTACTGATGTTGGGGAATCTTCTGCCCTTGCTGCAGCGTCTGGTCGTGGTCGTGGTCGTGGTCGTGGTCGCTTTACTGACAGTCGTCCTCCCCTGGGTGGAGGACGAGGACGGGTTGCTTCTGGTCGTGGAGCCTCTTCTACTGCCCCTACTGCTGGTGCGCGTCCTCAGTCAGGACAGCGCCTTTGTACCTTCTGTGGCCGGTCCAACCATATTGAAGAGAAATGCTGGGAAAAATATGGTAAGCCGGCATGGGCCAATGCAGCTGCTGACTCTACTACTACTGCATCAGAAGGAACGACTCAGGCTACTGACTCTGCCTCCTCGGGTGCGACTGCGGACTACATCCATGCTGAGGTGGAGCGACTTCTTCTTGAGCGCGTTGGTGCGTCGTCTACAGCTTCGACTAGTGGAGCTCATGCTGCAGCTTATTCTGGTTATGACACTGTCTTCCTGAGCTCTTCTTCTACTCCTGGTAATACTAAGTGGGTCATCGACTCCGGTGCCTCTTCACATATTTCAGGAAATCGATCTCTGTTTAACAAATTATATAAACCTGCTCGACCCTCATCTGTTATGCTGGCTGATGGTTCCAAGTCTGCGGTATCTGGAGTAGGGGATATTGTTTCTGACTTTCTGCTGAAATCTGCCTTATATGTGCCTAGATTTCCTTTGAATCTATTGTCTGTCAGCAAGATATTGAGAAGACTACAGTGTAGTCTGACTTTTATTCCTGGTTCATGTGTTTTTCAGGACCTTCGCACGAGGATGAAGATTGGTGGGGGGTATGAAGGTGCTGATGGACTATTCTACCTGGATCATTTGCCAAAAGCAGCTAAAGCAACTGTGATTCCTGCATTATCTACCTCGGTGGCTGCATTACAGTGGCACTACCGGCTGGGACATCCATCATCTGAAAAGCTTCGCCATTTAGTTTCTGATCTTGGCATTTGTAGTTTTCAGTGCGAGTCATGTCAACTTGGAAAGCAGACTAGAGCTGTTTATCCTAGACGCAGTCATATTAGCAGTAAAAACATGTTTGATCTAGTGCATTCTGATGTATGGGGCCCTTGTCATGTGCCGAGTCTATCTGGTCATAAGTATTTTATTCTGTTTATTGATGATTTTTCAAGGACTACTTGGTTGTTTATGATGAAAAGTAGGTCCGAAGTTGTCTATTATCAAGTTCTTTTTTGCTGAAATAAAAACACAATATGGTGTACCTGTAAAAAAATTTCGTACTGACAATGCGCTGGAATTTGTTAAAAAAGATGTGGATGTTTTTTATAAATTTGTTGGTACGATTCATCAAACCTCCTGTGCTTATACACCTCAGCAAAATGGTGTGGCTGAGCGTAAAAATAGACATGTGTTAGAGGTGGCTAGGACTATTATGATGCATACACGTGTTCCTCGCTCTTTTTGTCCTGAGGCTATATTGACTGCTTGTTTTCTGATAAATAGAATGCCATCATCTGTGATTGGAAACAAAATACCTATTCAAGTTCTTCAACCAGATATTCAGTTATTTATTGTGCCTCCTCGGATTTTTGGATGTACCTGCTTTGTAAGGTTACTTGGACCTGCTTCTGATAAACTGTCCCCTCGTGCTGAGAAGTGTATTTTTTTGGGATATTCTCGTACCCAGAAGGGATACAGATGTTACAGTCCTACTGCAAGAAAATGGTATACTAGCAGTGATGTAGTTTTTTTTTAGGATACCCCTTACTATTCTACTCCGGTGACAGTTTGCAGTCTGATCTTATTGCCTCCCCTCTACCTGTTACTACTGATTGTGTGCCTGATATTACTGACAATGTCACTACTGAGGCTGCTAAACCTCCTATTATAGTTTATCAACGCAGGAACAGAGCACCTTCTACTCAAGAAACCCCCCATGAAAACCAATCTTCACCTCCAGAAGGTTCTGCTACACCTGAGGTACATTCTGATCTTGATATACCCATTGCTCTTAGAAAGGGTACTCGTTCTTGCACATCCCACAGTATTGCTCAGTTTGTTTCTACTGATCATATGAATGCTCATTCTAGCAATTTTGTATATGCCTTATCTGCTGTTGTTGTTCCAAAGAATATCCAGGATGCTCTACAGAGTACTGGATGGATGTCTGCTATGAAAGAGGAAATGTTGGCTCTTGCTGAACGAGATACTTGGGAGCTGGTGGATCCACCTCCTCAGTGCAAACCTGTAGGCTGCAGATGGGTGTATGTTGTGAAATATCAACCTGACGGCACTGTTGAAAGGTTGAAGGCACGATTAGTTGCTAAAGGCTACACCCAAACTTATGGTATTGACTATTTTGAGACATTCTCTCCTGTTGCTCGTCTTAATTCTGTCAGAATTCTTCTTTCTGTTGCTGTTAATCTTGACTGGCCACTGTTGCAACTAGATGTGAAAAATGCCTTCTTGTATGGTGATTTACAAGAAGAAGTCTATATGGAGCAACCTCCTGGACTTGTTGCTCAGGGGGAGTCTCACAAAGTTTGCAGGTTAAAGAAGTCTATTTATGGACTTAAGCAGAGTCCCCGTGCCTGGTTTGATAAATTGAGCAAAATTATGATTGACTTTGGGTTTCTGAGATCTCAGGTGGATCATTCTGTTTTCACTAAGAAGACTTCAGCTGGTATTATTATTCTGATTGTCTATGTTGATGATATTATCATATCTGGCAGCGATTCTATTGGTATTCAGGCTACTAAATCTCATCTAGGCAAGCACTTTGCTACCAAACATTTGGGCAAACTTAGATATTTTCTGGGCATAGAAGTCTCTAGAAACTCTAATGCTCTTGTGTTGTCTCAGCGAAAATATGTCCTAGACATACTGCAGGAGACCGGTATGCTGGGAGCGAGGCCTGCTGATATTCCTCTAGATCCTAATGTAAATTGGGATGATGACTCTTCTCCTCTCTTTGCTGATCATAAAAAGTACAGGAGGCTGATTGGTAAGCTCATTTATTTGACTGTCACTAGAGCTGATATTTCTACTGCAGTGGGCCTTCTTAGCAGGTACCTTGATAAACCCAGACAGTGTCACTGGGATGCTCTTTGTCAGATTCTACGATATTTGAAGAAGTCTCCTGGCAAGGGACTTCACTACAGGAAGCATGGACACTGTTCTCTTGAAGGGTACTCTGATTCTGATTATGCAGGCAGCAGAGTTGACAGAAAATCTACTTCTGGGTATTGTACGTATGTTGGAGGTAATCTTGTTACCTGGAGGAGTAAAAAACAAAATGTTGTGGCCAGGTCCAGTGCTGAAGCTGAATATAGGGCCATGGCCCATACTGCCTGTGAATTGTTGTGGGTGCGCTCTCTGTTAAAAGAGTTCGGGGTTGATTCTTCTTCTGCTATACCTATGCACTGTGACAATAAAGCTGCTATCTTCATTGCTAATAATCCAGTTTATCATGAGCGCACTAAACACATTGAAGTAGATTGTCATTTTATTCGGGAATCCATTCTTACTGGCAAGATCTGCACTCCCTTCACTCGTTCTAAAGACCAAGTTGCTGATATCTTCACCAAGCTGCTGGCGAAGAAGCAATTCTGCACACTGACGGACAAGTTGGGCATGATTGATATCTATGCTCCAACTTGAGGGGGAGTGTTAACATATATTCCTGTTTTATGTATTCTGTTATTTGTTTTGTTATTTCCATATTATATGTGGACCTCTCTATAATTGTTTCAGTAATATATATATGAGGGTGCACACACTGTGCAACCCTACGCTTCCCACAACTGCTTTGTGTTTCACATATATATACACATATATATGCATACTGTGAAAGGATTTGGGTCAAAGCGATACCCGGTTAGGGTGTGCTCTTCTTTATTATATAGACAAAGACTATTTACATAGTAGACCCAACACGAAAAGGAAATAGTAAAGACATACAATAAATAAGAAAACTATTTTCTAACACTCCCCCTCAAGCTGGAGCATACACATCACGCATGCCCAGCTTGGAAGTCATATGCTTGAAAACTGAAGATGGAAGTGGCTTTCTAAAGATATTTGCCACTTGTTGACCAGTCCGAACATGAGGAGTCTGAATCTTCTTGGAGAGCACTAAATCACGAACAAAGTGGCAGTCCACTTCTATGTGCTTGGTCCTCTTATGAAACACCGGATTGCTAGTAATATGAATGGCTGCCTGATTATCACACATGAGAGAAATAGGGGTCTTAACAGACACTCCCATTTCTAACAGAACAGACACAACCCATTGTATCTCACAACAAGCACGTGCCATGGCTTGATATTCGGCTTTTGTGCTGGATCGTGCTACCACATTCTGTTTCTTGCACTCCAAGTCACCAAATGTGACCCAAGAAACATGCAATATCCAGAAGTAGAGCGTATATCTCCAACATCACCAGCCCAATCAGCATCAGTAAACCCAGTGAGTTTTAAGGATGTATGTGTGAGGTTTTGTCCCGTAAAGAAAGTAAGGCCCTTACCTGGAGATCCTTTCATATATCGAAGAATCTGGGTGACTGTCATCCAATGTGATATCTTAGGTGCACTCATGAACTGACTAACAACTCCAACAGCATAAGAAATATCAGGTCAAGTAACTGTCAAGTAGATCAGTTTCCCTACAATCCTTCTATACTTTGTTGGATCAGAAAACTCACTGTCATCAGAAATAGAAGTCTTGGTATGATAATCCATAGGCGTGAAGACAGGTTTGCACTGTGTCATGCCTATCTCTGCAATTAAATCAAGGAGATACTTCCGTTGAGAGAGGTTTGTACCTTTCTTGGAGCGTGGGACTTCTATGCCAAGAAAATAGCAAAGATTACCCAGATCTTCATCTGAAATTGTGTTTCTAGCTATGTCTTGAGTTGTAGAATGCCAGTAGAGTTATCACCGGTGATGACAATATCATCTACATAAACAGCTAGAATTATGGTGCCACTTGGAGACTTATGCACAAAGAGTGAGTGATCAGTAGAGGATCGGGTGAACCCAAACTGTATAAGTGCAGCACTGAATTTATCAAACCATGCCCCGAGGTGACTGCTTCAGACCATACAAGGATTTCTTTAGCTTGCACACCTTCTGATACTCCCCCTGAGCAACATACCCAGGAGGTTGCTCCATTTACACCTCCTCAAGTAGATCACCATGAAGAAAAGCATTCTTGACATCCAGTTGAAGAAGAGGTCAATGACAATGAGTAGCAACATATATAAGAATCCGCACAGAATTGAGTCGAGCCACTAGAGAAAAGGTCTCAAAGAAGTTGACACCATGTGTCTGAGTGTACCCCTTTGCCACCAAACGAACCTTCAAGCGATCGATAGACCCATTGGGTTTCTGTTTCAAAGTATAAACCCATCGGCAGCCCGCAACAGACTTGCCAGGAGGAAGATCCACCAAGTCCCAGGTAGAGTTCTCATGAAGTGTAGCTATCTCACTATGCATAGCTTGGACCCAACCATCATGTCGTGTTGCTTCCTTATAAGAACGAGGAATCGATGTAGTCCAGTTGAATAGCAAACGTGCGGGCTGTGGTTGAAAATTGAGACAAGCAACACACATTCGCCAAAGGATGACGGATAGTGCAGGATCGGACACCTTTTCGAGTTGCAACTGAAAGGTGTAAATCTGAAACCGAAGAATCAAGAGAACTCTCAATAGAAACAGGTACCTCGGGAGTGGCAGACGATGAGGCATGTTGCTGGACTGGTGACGCTACATCCTCTTAGCGACGCCCTGCTCGCCTGGTGTAAACTAGAGGAAAGGATGGGGGTGGTGGCGGAGGTGGAGGTGGTGGTGGTGGTGGTGGTGGTGGTGATGGTGGGGTGATATCAAGAACACTCTCATCACAAGGCACGTGAAGTGGTGGCTCTCTCTCACGCTCAAAGATGTATTCACTCTTAGGATTGTTTCTCCCCCTCGCTCTGAACATAGTCACTAAAGAACGGGGTAGACTCATGAAACATAACGCCAGCCAACACAAAAAGATGACGAAGTCGAGGACAATAACCCATGTATCCCTTCTGTGTGGGAGAATATCCCACAAAGACGATGTGAACTGCGCGAGGAGACAACTTGTCAGTGCGTGGATCAAACACGTGAACAAACACAGTGCATTCAAACACACGAAGAGGGATAGGAAAAGGTTGCTCGTCAGGTCGTAAAATAGAGAAGGGAGTAGCCCCTTGTAAGACGGAAGATGGCTGACGGTTAATCAAAAAGCAGGCAGTGAGAAGAGCATTAGACCAATATTTCTTGGGAACAGACATTTGAAACAATAAAGTACGAGCTACATCAAGTAAGTGACGGTTTTTGCGTTCAGCAACCCCATTTTGTTGGGGTGTATGAGGACAAGTCGTCTGGTGAACCATGCCAACAGAATTACAGAACGTAGAAACAGCCTTTTGAACATATTCAAGAGCATTATCAGTACGAAGAATCTTAATATGAGCATTAAACTGGATTTTTATTAACTGGTGAAAAGTTTTAATAACAGAGAAGACTTCATCGCGAGACTTAAGTAAATAAACCCAAGTCCTGCGGGAGAAATCATCAATGAAAGACATGAAATATCGGAAGTCATTATAACGTTGCTCTTTAACAGGACCCCAGATATCACTATGAATAAGATCAAAAGGACGCTTAGAGTGTTTCACAATGTGACTCGGAAAAGAAATGAGATGATGTTTGCCTAACTGGCATGACTGACACTCTAAAGACTCAATTGAGGCTAAGCTGGGACAAGCTTCTGAAGATTCCGTAGGGATGGATGTCCATAGCGACAATGTCATTGTAAGGGAGAGCAGCTGAAAACGGTGGATGAGGTTGATGGAATCTGGCGAGCTGGGCGACCACCTTCAAAGAAGTAGAGATCACCTTTCCTAGATTCCCCACCAATCGTCTTCTAGCTCCTGGGATCCTGTAACACAAAGAAAGAGTCTCCAAAGATTACCAAGCATTTCAAAGAATCAACCAACTTAGCAACAGACATTAAGTTAAATGGAAAGTCTGGAACATAATGGACAGATTGTAAAGTCAAATTGGATGATGCTTGTACGGTGCCACACGCCTAGACGCTTCTGACAGAACCATCAGTCAGTGTCATAGAAGAATGTGGGATATATGAGTCAAAGGAAAGAAACATAGATCGTATACCCGTCATATGCTAGGAGGCCCCGGAATCTACAACCCATGTAGAGGATGGATGAGAGGCGACAAGTGAAGTCCCCTAGTTACCTGCATCTGAAGCTAAATCGACGAAGGCACCAAGGGAGGCCTGCTGGGTAGCCTGTAGAAGACGGTCATACTCCTCCTTGAAGATTGTGACATCTGATTGCACCTGCTTAGAACCTCCAGATGCAAATGCTCTAGATGAATTTGCAGTATAATGTGCATCCCTAGTTTGAGGCCGACCATGCTTAGAATAGCATTTTTCCTCTACATGTCCAAGTTCCCCACGGAAAGTATATTTTGGATGATTTCTTCCAGCACTTCGTCCTCGGCCAACACCTCGTCCCATTCCTTTGGCAACAGCAGCAAGAGGAGCTTGAGTCTCAGTGTGGGGGTCTCCTGGAGTGGCAGAATAGGACTCAAATGATGACTGTTGAATTCGGACAAAGGCTTCTTCAAGACTTGGTAGTTTGTCCGTAGCCAGAATAACACTCCTAGCTGAGGCATACACAGGATGTAAGCCGGATAGAAACCTCGTTGTCACTAGATCATCTCGGTCCTTCATTTGTTCATCGGTCTTTAGTGGCTGGTAAAAATTGAGTTCTTGAGGAATAGACAGGATAGCACCAAAATAATCCTCAAGAGAGCGACTATTTTGTTTCTCTGCAAAGAGGCGGCCATAAACAGTATATAGACGAAGAGCATTCTTCTCATGAGAAAAATGTTTCTTTGCAGCTTCCCAGATTTGTTTGGTTGTAGAATAGAACATGAATCTAGACGCAATCTGAGGCTCCATGCTATTCCATAACTTCAACTAGGGTAGTCTTTGCTACCTTAATCAAGAGACTCTGACTCAATAATGTCCACCTTCACACGAGATTCAAGCACAGCATAGATAGCATTCATCCAAAGAAGATAGTTTTGTGAGTTAAGATTCAAAAAAGTGATATGAGATTGGTCGTTGTAGACGACGGTAGTAGAAGCAGTAGGCTTGGCATCTCACATATTGAGAAATCAAGAAAACAATAGTAGACAGAGTGAATAACACGTCGTGTCGAGGAGGACGGAACATGTCGTGTCTGGGTAGTACACGACGTGTCTATTTTTCCGCATGTCGTGTGAGTGGATAGAAAAATACTCCCAGTGCTCAAGACGCTGTGTCTGATTTTTCACACGTCGTGTGAGTTGCCAAAGACTCCTTCTGAAATTCTCACACGTCGTGTCCAGTATTGGAGGCGTAACTTTCGCCAGCTAGGACACGTCATGTCAAGAATGAGACACGTCGTGTCTTCTGCGAACAATGTCGTCTGAACATAAGCATTCGGCAGCAACACGCCGTCGTCCGGGATACACGTCATGTGCAGTGGCGGCAAACGTATACGTCGACGGGAATTGGCTCCGTCAATCGGTGAAAATAGACTCTGGGAAAATGTGTCGAAGAGAGGATAGCCCCGAGAAGACGTGTTGGGGAAAAGGTGACGGGAATTAGCGTCATCACAAATCACTTTATGATGCGAAACTGACGCATCGGCAGCCCGGAGAGATGTGGGCACTCATCCACGTACGGGGAGTAAGTATAGAGGAAAGAGGTAGAGAAGGAAGGTGCTCCTCCTTCTCTCTTTGGAATAAAACAAGGGGTTCTCCTCCTCTTCTTCAAGCAGCCATCGTGCCTTGAGGGATCGGAGGAGGACCGGCTTGCCGGAGAGGAGAACTTCCGACGGTTGTCCTGTTGCGCCGACGGCGGAGGATACAACCGGAGAAGGAGAGAAGAAGGAGAACGGCCGGAGGGGAGGAAGAAGCGGCGGCTAGGGTTGCAGCAGCTGAACATGCTCTGAAACCATGTGAAAGGATTTGGGTCAAGGCGATACCCGGCTAGGGTGTGCTCTCCTTTATTATATAGACAAAGACTATTTACATAGTAGACCCAACAAGAAAAGGAAATAGTAAAGAGATACATAAATAAGAAAACTATTTTCTAACACATACATACTAAGAGTCAGACTAGAATAGACTCGAGCGTATTATTGATATATATGCTTTATCTTTATCTTTATTATATGCTTTGGATTTGTCTTTTCTTTAGCCTTTCTTTTATCCCATATCTACTAATTCTGTTTTCCGCTTACTCTCTTCTTCTATAAAAGAGTTTGGTATTTGTTTTAGACACATCAAATAAAGATTCTTTACTTATATACGATATCAAATGGGTATGATCCCCCTTATACCTAACACTTCCCTAACCCTATTCTAACTGCCACCCCGTCTCTCCACCCAAACCTGCAACCACCCCCTCCTGGTCTCCTCCCCTCCTGTCGCTGCCCTTGCAACCCCCTTTCCCCTGCTTCCACCTTGCTAAGCCCTTCCCTTCCCCCCCCCAAACCCACCGCTAGCCTACCATGTCCGCCACCCACCACCACCTCCACCTTCCCTCCCACTGCCCTTTCCCCCCACTTCCCTCTATTGTCGTTGGCCAACCCTCCTTCGGCCACCATCACCAACCTTCCAGCCACCATCCGCAGCCCATTCACCCGCCGCCACTCAGCCCTCCACCACCTCTACATCCCATTCAGCCATTGCCATCCCTCTCCTCCATCTTCACCTCCCTCTTGCCCCTTGCAGCCACTTTTTTCCATTCCTCCCTCTCTCTCACTTCCTCCTCCCCTCGTTCTTCTTCAAGCACTCCCCAAAATAGCACGTTGAAGACTTAAAGATGCCACCTTTCCTCTACCTACACCACATGGTAGAGTAAATATATCACTGTGGTGGTGTAGGTCCTCTTTGCTTCTCTCTGCTACCCCTATGTGGATTTCTTTGATCCGATGATATGGATCTTGTTGTTTCTTAGTGTGTTTTTCACACTACACTACTTCTTCTTTGTGCACGTCACCACCCCGTATCTCATGGCATCTACGGGTTCTCCCCGATCTCTGTGTTACCACTGTGAAACTTGACAGATCAAACTATCATCTTTAGTCGGCTTCGTTTGAACTCTGTTAAAGCCCAAGGGCACTTTTTCCATATCTCTTCTATTGCTTCAACCCCTCCTGATGCCTTGGCTAATGAAAAGCCAAACAAGCCTATGCTCAGTGGACCAAAGATGATTCATGCATGATAACGTGGACGGTTAACAGCGGCGGACCAAAGATCAATCAGTCTCTATTATGCCTCCAGAATGTTAAAGCCATGTGGGATCAACTCTCCCATGTGTACTCTCACCAATCTTCAAGAATCTGGCAAAAACAACACAATTGATGGATCTATAAAAGATTATTACAGCTAGTAATCTACACTCTGGGATGATATGAAGTATATCATCCTCTCTCTTATGAAATCAAAGAAGTTCAGTGCCGACGCAATGAACTTTCATTAGTTTAGTTCTTGGCTAGACTCCCTTACTCTTTTTGTAGTTTTGTCGACCAGATCTTATCCAGTGATCCCTTGCGCTACTCTACGGCATGTTCTCAAGTACGTTCAACGCCTCACCATGCCATCCCTTACTTCTAATTCCTCTTATGAAGCAACCTGCATCCCGTTCGATACTATCGACATTCTGTCGATAGTATCGAGATCAGTTCAGGTTCAAGTTGAAGCAAGCTGCATCCCGGTCGATACTATCGACACACATGTCGATAGTATCGAGATTGGTTCAGGCGCAAGATAATATTCCGTCGATACCATCGACACTCAAGTCGATGGTATCGACACCGGCACAGCGGCGGAACGGCAAGCCAGCGGCAGATCTATTTTGCTTATGAAATTTAGCTTTTATTCTTTTTCTCTCTTTGTACCTCATGTACTTACCCTAATATATATACAAGTGTGTAGGCTCAAGCCCTACTCACATTTGCTGCATCTTGCAGCCGACATGTGATCGGTGTTCTTGTCTTCTTCCTTCTTCATTTCTTCTTACATGGTATCAGAGCGGAGATCGATCTAGGGCTTCTCCTTTCTCTCTCCGGAGGAACTCTCCAGGTCTCTCTCTCCTTGACGGCCGGTTGCTTCCCACCCGTCGTCTTGGCGTAATCCACCTGCGGCGAAGAACCACCGTTGCTACTCTGGGTCTGCGGTAGATATCTAACTCTACCGTAGCCACTATCACAAAGAGGTTGAGGATCTCCAGGTGATCCAACGATCATCTAAAACACCACCGGAGGACTAGTTTCGTCTCAACCATCATCCTAATCACACCTCCTCCATGTGTGATTAGGAATATCTTTTGGAGGTTGTGAATGCGTCAGTAACGCATTTCTTCTTGTGTTTCTTCTGTGTGTGACGTGTATCTCTCCGTCACCACATCTTCTTTGACGTGTATCAATCCGTCATATATTCCGTTCTACCATGGAGGATATCAAGACACCTATGATCTACAACGAGGTGTCACCTATCGCCTCCATCAAACTCAACGGGAAAAATTATCTCCTATGGATGAACGCCATCCACACCGTCTTGGAGGCTCGTGACAGAGCAAGGCATGTTAACTCGGGTCCCAAGGCATCTACTGACGAAGGGTATGCTGAATGGAAGCGACATGACAGTCTTGTGAAGACTTGGCTGTGGAATAGTATGGAATCTGCAATCGCCGCAAGGTTCATGTTCTACTCTACGGCCAAGGAAATATGGGACGCAGTTAAGCAACATTACTCTCAAGAGAAGAATGCTCTCCGTCAGTTTATGATTTATGATCGTCTGTTTGCTGAAAAACAGGGTGACCGATCTCTTGAGGAGTATTTTGGGGCAATTCAGGCTCTTGCTCAGGAGCTAAGTTATTATCATCCTGTGACTGTTGCAGAACAGATAAAGGATAGAGATGATCTGGTTACAGCCAAATTCTTATCTGGGCTTAACTCGACTTGTAGCTCCGCTCGGAGTGTTATCTTGGCCACTGATAAATTATCCAGTCTTGTGGAGGCTTATTCAAGGATCCAGCAATCACTGTTTGAGTCTGCTTCCTTTGTTCCTGATATACCTTCTGGAGAATCTCATGCGTCTGTTGCTGCTGCGGTGCGAGGAGGACGCCCCGGTATGAGTAGAGGGCGTGGGACACGTCCGAAATGTACTTTCTGTGACAAACCGGGACATACAGTGGAGAAATGTTGGAAGAAACATGGAAGACCTGTTGCACCACCTGTGGGGGCAGCACATTGTGCCACTACCACAGGATCCTCATCCTCTACAACTGTGGGTACTACCTCTGGCACCGGTATCACTCTCACTCAAGAAGAATATGATCGGTTCATTCAGGCGACACAGCACATGAGTATGGGGTCATCATCATCTTCTTCATCGGCAAATCTGGCATCTACAGCTGGTAATCAGGCTACATCTCTCATAGCATCTGGCTCATCCTCATCTTGGGTGGTTGACTATGGCGCCTCACAGCATATGACCGGTATGAGGAGATTGCTCTACACTATTGACTCATCTATTCCTCACCAATCTGTTACACTGGCAGATGGTTCAGTGAAAAGAGTTTTAGCTAGTGGATCAGTCTCCCTAACACCCAAGATTGATCTTACATCAGTTCATTCTGTGCCTGAATTTCCTTTTAATCTTCTTTCTGTTGCAAAATTGATTGACACTCTAAAATACTGGGTAATATTTGGACCTTCTTGTTTTATATTACAGGATCTCAAGAGTATGAAGACGATTGGTGGGGCCTAGGAAAGGTGATCTCTACCTTTTCAATGGTGACAGTCTACCTCGCCAAATGCCTGCTCCTGCTCCATTTATCCTGTTGAGTGGTTCCCCCTTACTATGGCATTGCAGATATGGACATCCTTCTTTGGAGAACCTGCGGAAGTTGGAACCAGATTTGTCCCAATTATCTTCCTTAGAGTGTCAGTCATGTCAACTGGGAAAGCACCATAGGTTATCCTATCCCAGTCGAGTCAATAAGCGGGCTTCTTGTCCCTTTGAGTTAGTGCATAGTGATGTGTGGGGTCCTGTAAAAGACCAGAGTTATAATGGTTTTCGTTATTTTATCTCCTTTGTCGATGATTTCTCACGCATGGCATGGATCTACCTTCTTAAAAGTAGAGAGTCCGTGTTGTCTGTTGTGAAACATTTTCATACTGAAATTAAAGTCCAATTTGATTGCAATATAAAAATTCTTCAGTCTGATAATGCTTTGGAGTATGTTCAAAAGGCTATGTCTGATTTTTGTAGCTCGGTTGGTATGATTCACCGCACATCTTGTCCTCACACCCCTCAGCAAAATGGGGTGGCAGAGAGGAAGAATCGCCATCTTCTTGATATTGCTCGGTCTATTATGTTTCAATCTAATGTGCCCAAGAAGTTTTGGTCTGAAGCTCTTTTAACTGCTTGTTTCTTGATTAATAGGCAACCTTCATCTGTTCTTCACGGACAGACTCCTTTTTCTGTATTGCGTCCCAAGGACTCTCCCTATCCTATTCCTCTTAGAGTGTTTGGTTGCACTTCCTTTGTCCATAATTTTGACCCTAAGACCGACAAGCTGTCTCCTAGGTCCATTAAAACACTGTTCTTGGGTTACTCTACTACGAGCAAAGGATACAAGTGTTACTGTCCTAGTCTTCGTCGCATGTTTGTGTCTAGGGAGGTCACTTTCCATGAGACCACTCCATATTTCTCCAATGCTATGAGCAAGGGGGAGCAGTTGAGAGAGGGAGAGCCACCAAAAATACAAAATGAGAGACTAGCACTATCGGTGCAGAGTGAGGGAGTGCCACCTATCTTCCAGGATTTTACTCCTATTCTATATGAACAAGCAGGAGATAGACCTACCATTGAGCATTACCCACATGTATACCATAGGCGAGGCAGACAGGATCCAGAAGAAGTAGCGGCACCAGTCCCTGAGCCCTCATCATCGCCTTCTACTCAAGAGAATCCTACAGAGACATCAGATCTCAACCTTCCTATTGCTGTTCGGAAAGGTACTAGGTCATGTACTATTAAACACCCTATTACAAATATATGTTGCCTGTCTCATTTGTCTAAGCAGGCCCGTGCATTCGCTATTGGGATTGATTCTGTGTCTATTCCAAGAAACCATTATGATGCTATGAAGAACAGTGGCTGGACACAGGCTATGCAACTTGAAATGTCAGCTCTCTTAAATAATGGTACTTGGGATCTGGTTGATCTTCCTGCAGGAAAGAAAGTAGTAGGTTGTAGATGGGTTTTCACTATTAAACACAATCCGGATGGATCAGTTGAACGGTTGAAAGCCCGATTGGTTGCAAAGGGCTACACCCAAACTTATGGTGTTGACTTCTTTGAAACATTTTCTCCTGTTGCTCGCCTGAATTCTGTGCGGATCATTATTTCTCTTGCTACTACCTTTGATTGGCCACTATTTCAGCTGGATGTAAAGAATGCTTTTCTCCATGGTGATCTACAGGAAGAAGTATATATGGAGCAACCTCCTGGGTTTGTTGCTCAGGGGGAGTGTCAGAAAGTATGCAAATTAAAAAAGGCTATTTATGGGCTGAAACAGTCACCTAGAGCTTGGTTTGACAAGTTCAGTGAAGTTAATTCTTCAGATGGGTTTTTCTCGCTCCAAGACTGATCATTCCTTATTTTACTCCAGCTCTTCCCGTGGATCCATTATTCTTCTTGTCTATGTTGATGACATAGTAATTACTGGCAGTGACACCATGAGAATATCTCGTGTCAAAGAGGGTTTGCAAAAACACTTCCATACAAAGGATCTGGGCAAACTAAGATACTTTCTAGGCGTTGAAGTGCTTAGATCTCATGCAGGTGTCAATTTATCTCAGAGAAAATATGTGCTTGATTTGTTACAGGAGACAGGCATGGCTGAATCTAAACCGGTATCTACACCAATGGATTATCACATCAAAGAGGTGGTTGATGATGCTGAGTATAAAGATCCAGAATATTACATGAGAATAGTGGGTAAGTTAATATATCTAACAGTCACTCGGCCTGATATTTCATTTGCTGTGGGCGTGGTCAGCCAATATATGCATTCTCCGCGACAATCACATTGGACAGCAGTCTGTAGAATTCTGAGGTATCTGAAAAATGCTCCCGGTAAGGGTATCACATATTCTAGACCAAAAGCACCTTCATCTACTCTGTCTCTCACAGGATATTCAGATGTTGACTGGGCTGGTGATCATACTGATAAGAGATCTACATCAGGCTATTGTACCTTTCTAGGTGATCATCTTGTCACATGGAAAAGTAAGAAGCAACATGTGGTTGCTAGATCTAGCACTGAGGCTGAATACCGTGCTATGGCCCATGCATGCTGTGAATTAAAATGGGTCAAATCTGTTTTATCTGAATTGCAAATTTCTCTTCTACCTTCTATGGAGCTCAAGTGTGACAATCAATCTGCTATGCACATTGCCAGAAATCCTATCTTTCATGAGCGTACAAAACATATAGAGGTTGATTGCCATTTTATTCGTGATCAAATAAAAGACGGCACTATTGTGACTCCATATGTCAGGTCTGAAGATCAACTAGCAGATATTCTGACAAAGCCTTTGGGTTCAACAATCTTTCAGAGACTCTGCGGCAAGCTGGGCATACACGATGTGTACTCTCCAGCTTGAGGGGGAGTGTGAAGCAACCTGCATCCCGGTCGATACTATCGACATTCTGTCGATAGTATCGAGATCAGTTCAGGTTCAAGTTGAAGCAAGCTGCATCCCGGTCGATACTATCGACACACATGTCGATAGTATCGAGATTGGTTCAGGCGCAAGACAATATTCCGTCGATACCATCGACACTCAAGTCGATGGTATCGACACCGGCACAGTGGCAGAACAGCAAGCCAGCGGCAGATCTATTTTGCTTATGAAATTTAGTTTTTATTCTTTTTCTCTCTTTGTACCTCATGTACTTACCCTAATATATATATACAATTGTGTAGGCTCAAGCCCTACTCATGTTTGCTGCATCTTGCAGTCGACATGTGATCGGTGTTCCTGTCTTCTTCCTTCTTCATTTCTTCTTACACCTCTGATAACTATGTTCTTGCGGTCCACTCCACCGATTCTGGTAGAGGCCAAGGACGTGGACGTTGTCGTGGTCATGGTCGTTCTTATGGTGGCCCTAGATGAGGTCCTTCACCTAGATCTGGACGAGGAGAACCTTCTACCAAAAATCGATTCCGCAACTTTTGTGGGCGAACAAACCACACAGAAGATCGTTGTTGGGCGCATGGTGAACCTGTGTGGACGAACCAAGTTAAAATTGATGCTTTTGAAGATCCCTCTACTACTCTACCCTGCTCACTGTTAAGTGGATCTGCTATGAGTTTGAGAAACTCCTTCAGGCTCTCCTGCCTTCGTAGCCTACTACTTAGGATGGAGGTTCTTCTCTTTTATTTGTTCTTCTATGACTTATGGTAAAAATAAATGGGTCATTGACTCAGGTGCATCTGCTCATTTATCTGGTTGTTTTGAACTATTTTTTGCTCTATCTAAACCAACTAGAGTTCCACCTGTGGCTGATGGAACTCCATCCTTGTGCACGAAATTTGAAATATCTCTCTATCCCATAATTTACCCTTAAAAATGTGTTGTATGTTCTAAGATTTTCTCTCAATCTATTATCTATTAGTAAACGGTCAAGAGTCTTTAGTGCTCCATCACTTATCATCATGAGGGTTGTGTTTTTTAGGATTTGTGCACGAAAGGAGGATCGGTTTGGGCCATGAAGGACCAGATGGATTGTACTACTTGGATGTGCCACAATTTGTTGTTGCTCTGCTCTCATCCTCAGTGACTGGACTAAAATGGCACTATCATTTGGGACATCCCACCATTGCTAAATTGAGATGCTTGTTTCCTGAGATACTTGATAAAACCTTTCATTGTGAATCTTGTCATTTGGAAAACAAACTCAAGTTTGCGTTTCATAAGAAAAAAGACATTCGTTCTAAAAATTTGTTTGATATTGTTCATGTTGATATATGGGGACCATGTTCTATTATTAGCCTCCCTGGATTTCACCATTTCATGACTTTCGTTGATGATTACTCTCAGGAAACTTGGCTATTTCTTTTAAAAGATTGCAGGAACATTTCGGACACTATCACTACCTTCTCTATTGAAATTTACACTCATTTCAATAAAATTATCAAAAAAATTCAAATTGATAATGCCTTAGAGTTCATGCAAAAATTTGTTGGCCTATTTTGTACAGCTCGCGGTACTATACATCAGATTTTTTTGCTCCTACATATCACAACAAAAAGGTGTGGCAGAGAGAAAAAATTGCCATCTTCTTGAAGTAGCGCGTACTATTCTTCTTCACTATCATGTTCCAAAGAGTTTTTGGCCCGAAACAGTCTGTTGAATGCTACTTGACTAATCGAATGCCCTCGTCGGTCCTAAAAAAGTCTCCTACAATTTACTTTATCCAGATGCACCTCTTTAATCTGTACCTCCTCACATCTTTGGCAGCACATGTTTTGTTAAAAACTTTGCTCCGGGCTAACTAAACTTGACCCCCGCTCCACTACGTGTGTTAATTTGGGATATTTTAGAACTCAAAAAGGATATTGGTGTTATGATCCTACCCATCGATAATGTCTTGTCAATGTTGATGTGATCCTTTTTTGAACACATGCCATACTACCTTACAAAGGGATCTGCTTTATCTAGTGATCTATTGGATTATACTCCACTCCCTCAGGTTGTGGAAGATGTTCCCAATGAAGAAATTGAAGTTCTTGCACCACCCCTGTTGTAAGCTATGGCACATACCTATTGTAAGCTTCAGTTGGTTATGTCTATTGGATCTAAAATGGGAGTACAAAGGTTATGGCACATAGCTGTTGTAAGCTTTTGTTGGTTACATCTATTCAATTTGAAATGGGAGTCTTGGTCAACCCTCGTCACTCTTGTGTCATAATCATATGGCTATACATATTGCCAGTAACCCTATATTTCATGAACAAACAAAGCATATTGAAGTAGACTATTACTTTGTCCATGACCTGGTGCTATCAAAGAATATTGAAACTCCTCATGTTCGGACTAGACAACAAAGCGGCATATGTCTTTACCACGCCGCTTATACCCGCAATGTTTGGTTACATGATCTCCAAGCATGCACGGTGTGTATACTTCAGCTTAAGGGGGAGTGTTAGGATATAGAGTTTTGTTCTTATTCTTAGAGTGTGATATATCTTATTTCTCTTTATCTTGAATCCCTTATGTAATTGTTCCATTCCTCTATATATATAATATAATAAAGGACAATCCGCCATTGCCTATTATTGTTTTGGATTAACCCTTTGATAATAGCTAAATGAAATACAAAGGCCACTACCACTATTGCCCAGCTGCAATTGTTGTTTTCAAAGACGGCCATCGGCCTCTAGGTCATTGAGGCTCCACGAAGTCGATTCGGCCAACATGATTTACCCAATCAAAAGCATAAATTGCAGTTATCTAAGACATTAGTTGGACATTATGTTGATATTCATCCATAATGCTTTGATAGATTGTGATAGCGTCGTACATATGTTCTTAAGGCTTGTGTGAGGCAGGGTTGGGTTTTAGTGAACTCTTGTATATTGTATAAGCTCTCCTTCACGCATCCATGCATATGTTCTTTTCAGGGGCTCTGATAGCTTCCTTAACCTATCCTCCCATCTTTATGTCCCTGTGAATTTAAGTTTAAAATGAAGTGTGAGGCTAAACACAAACGTGATCTATATTTCTACAGAAACCAAGATTCAACAGATATAGTTAACTGGCATCTTCATCAAAGATTATTTTCGTTCATTAAAAGGTTAACTGACATTCAACTTTCGCATAAACAAGGTATCAGACATCCAGTAGCAGCGCTTAAAGAATAAACCTTTGGGAGCATAAGTCGTGATTATCTGAGAAAAGAAATAAAAAGAATTCCTCAAGTTCAGCAATATTTGACTGACTACAGTTAAATAGCCTAAGATTGCCCCATCCCTTCTTCGAACACCAAGCGATCCTTAAATATTAAACTTCTGAGCATTCACGAAAAATGCAAGTGACTAAATTGCCGAGAGCAAACAAACTACCAAAGAACGTGCATCACGCTCATTTTTTTCTTCGACCATGCAACTAGGAAATCATAAAGTTTAAGGGATGAGCTTACACTCGTTTGGATCCAAAGGGGCTTGAGATTGGCAGTTCGTCGTGGCAAAAAGGCAGGCGAGCCACATAAAGCACAAGGGAGAAGTGATTCCGTACAAACGAACAAGGACTAATTTGAACATCAACATTTCTTCAGCTGATTTGTATTCCGCTGTCCCGGCGGGTCAGCTGTTTTTTCCGCTGAAAGAGCGCTGGAAACTGGAGCTAGAACAAGCTTTGAACAATGCGCAGCTAGTAGCTACGCTGCTGGTGTTTGACTACTGACGACGGCACAAACCGGTAGGTGGGCATGTTTGTTACCCGGATTTTTCTGTGTTGGACTGTATTCTACATGTTTTGTTTGCGGGACTGGAAAAATGGAGTCTGGAGACTTTTAAACACGACATCATGGCATCAACTTCCAACATCTTTAACATATTGTTATTTGATTATATACAAGGTATACTTATGTTAATCTTATTAAAATATATTTTTAAAATTTTCTTTTAAGTAACTTTTACACAAGTCAAGCAGCCTGATGTTGTTAACAAATCGTTTTTTTTTTCTTTACTTATGATGTTTTTGGAGTATACACTAATGATACGACATCTTATTTATAGCGCGTTCAGCACATCACCAATAATAAAATTAAGCTAATGTCATCTATATTTTATAAATTATATTCAAATCTATAGACTCTACCGTCTATTGACAATCTAATTTGTTACTCGTGCTTTAGTAAAAATATTTTACAAAACATGTCTATTTTTAAATATTATACATACAAAAATTCAATATATTTTTGACATTAGAAAATTTATATTTTTGTCTCGATTAAAAAAATTAGGTCATCAATATTCAACTTGGGCTTGGGGGCAGCGAAACAAATCCCACAATCATAAAATTCAACAAATTAAATATGAAATGTAATTGTATTAGATTTTGAGAATATAATACTTGAATAATGTACGCAAAATATAAGACTTGAAAATTGCAGTAACGGAATGTACCTTATAATATTGTTACTCATAATGTTTGTATGTTCGTCGAATGTAAACAGGGTTGCATGATTATAATAAAAACACAATTTAGTGATTTAAAGATTAAAGACAAAAAAAATATCCCTCTCAGGTTAAAAAGTAAGTTTTATAGAACAGCTATACGACCAGCCATGCTCTATGGGAGTGAATGTTGGGCGGTGAAGAAATAAGGTCTCAACAAGATGAACGTGGCTGAAATGCGTATGCTGAGATGGATGTGTGGGAAGATAAGAAAAGATCGTTTGAGAAATGACTATATCAGGAATAAAGTGGGGGTGGCGAGCATTGAGGACAAGTTGCGTGAGGGCCGACTCATATGGTACGGACATGTGCAACACAGACATACTAGTGCGCTTATACGAAGCAATGCTATTGAGCCAAACACTATAAATTGAAGAAGAGGAAGGCCTAAATTAACATGGGATGAGCTTATAAGGAGAGATTTTGAATCTCTACATCTCAATCAGAATATGGCCCATGATAGAGCTGAATGGAGACGAAGGATCCATGTAGCCGACCCCAACATAGTTGGGATTGAGGCTTAGATGATGATGATGATGAAAGATTAAAGACAAAAGTTACATGGAACCCCCAATTTCTAATTTAAAAAGATAAAGGCAAAAAAATGTATTTGGTACCCTCCTTGTCATTTTGAATGATAATATAAATAGGCCTAAAAATAAACAAGGATCAATTTTAAACTTAAAAATGAAGATAAGCATAAAAAGGAGATAATTTGCAGCTTAAAAATATGAAGCCAAAAATTGCATCCAACTCCCTCCTCGTTGTTTCTTATATAGCACATAAAAACATTAAAATTTAAATATTGCCAACTTGGAATCTAAAAAATACATACAAAATTTTGCAATCCAACAACCTCCAAGCTCTTTCCTTAGGGAACCAAACTCTTTATTATATAGTATGGCCTTGTATATAAATGAAGTGCACATGTATTTTAAAATAAAACGTAGTTCCTGATGTTGTTAGGTCTACCATTTATGTATTTATGTAATATGAAGATTTATTTTTGTTATGAACATACATGATGACGTGTAATAATATGAAATTGACCATTTTTTTGGTCGGCAAAAAAAAATGTGTTACTATAAAACCAAAAACTTTAGGTATAAGAGTGCCTCAAAATAAAACTAGATCTATGTGCCTCCACGCAGGAAGAGCACATCAAATCAGAGCCAAGAAAAACACCTCAGATATCTGAAAACTAAGAGCATCATAGAGACCTATCAGGAAGAACTGAATTAGAAAAGAAGAAGAAGATCACACAAAAACATTAACCACACACACACACAAAATATCTATGTGATGCTCCTAGCTAATTTATTAGAGACCATTCGTCAGACACATCTTAATCCTGCAACTTGAGTTGGCTAATAGCCGAGAGATGCGCAAGGAGCTAATGAGAATTGCAGGACCTGCCACATATTGTAATCTCCCTGGAGATAAGTGAATTGCCACTTCTAACCTAGCTCCATACAGAATAGGTAACTATTCAGGTGACATATTCAGACTAAAAGAGCCCCATCCAAGACATACCTAGGTCTTCAGCATCCAGCCATCGTCAATTTGTGAACACTGACAGTCTGCACACCCACATAGTTGTGTTGCACGAAGACAGTCCAACCAGCCACTTAGGCCCTATTTGGCAATAGACTGGGATTATTGGGATTATGAAATCCAGACTGGGATTAGTCCAGTCATCATACGGATTGGAATTGCGGTTCCCCACTTGGCCCTGTTTGCAAACCAATCTGGTTGGCCTCGTAACTTGTGTTTTTCAGTCTGCTATATAAAACAAAATACACAAAAGACAGAGCTTAATCCAGACTGGGATTCCCAATCATGTTGCTGGCAGGACTGAGATAGTCCAGCTTTTGGGATTACGGAATCTCGAAACGGGGATTCTAACCAAACGCGCAAGTACAAAATTGGACTAGATCGGGACTGGATTTGCTGATGTGGTGCAGACATGGCCTAATAAGACAAACCCCAATCCTATCCTGGTCCATTTCCAAACAGGGGCTTACAAACCAGGTTAATCAATAGAAAAACAAGCTCACTTCAGTCTGAGTATTACACCTGTTTAGATACCAGCACACCCATCCACAGAAGGATCATAAAAGGGATTCTAAACAGACCCAGAAAAGTCTATCATGGGAATCTCTTCAGCTCCAGTACGCCTATGTTTCTTCTTCTTTTTCTTAGACATTGGTTCCTTGTTCACCCTAAAATACTCTAACACCTCCAGGTCGAGAACATTGGAATTGATCAAAGATCCATCATCAGAATTCGAAGAGTATCTCTGGTGATATTCCAAGGCAATCCATGTATCTTGTGCAAGTTGCTTCAAATAGGGAGGGGTAGCAATCGACTTGGAATAAGAAAGCTCCCAGTCCAAGTTCAGAGTGCCCTCACTCTCTGCAGGAGACCTGCTTTTCATATTTGGTTCCGGCTGTGCATAATAGGGAGCTTCATCAACCTTTTGCTCAGATTCTTAGTTAACCCTAGAATCGTCTTCACGGAAGGGGATGTTCTCCTCGGCAGGGCGTCGAGCACCTTGCCTCCTTACATTCTTCCCAACTCTTAACTGTAGTTGACTCGGCATCGACCTGCTCCCTGTGGCACTGGGACAAGAGGGCAGACGGTGGCCGAACTGAGAGCAACCAGAGCAAACTTGAGGCTTCACCACATAGCTAACCTTCAGGTTTTTGGGAGTACCATCGACTCTGACCTTAACGTTCCGTAGGAAATTGGAACTGGCTACGATCTCCACACACACACAGTGGTGTCACCCAGGCAATGGACAGAGAGGATAGGATCTTCAATGTCAAGGGGCTTACCAACTAAGCTCGCAACGCCGCTGAGTCTCTTCACGGTCCAGTGCAGCCCCAGATTTTCGAGCGTGATCCACACGGGGAGTTTAGGGAAGGAAAGAGCCTGGAGCAGAAGACCCAGCTCCCAAGCCTGGACGATGATGAGAGACCCATCCATCATCCACAGTGCCTCTCTAAGGATCCTCCCCCTTTCCTTAGTCATCGGCAACTTCACGACGAATCCCTCTGTTTCCTCTGCAACAATGTCGAACGCACCACTGGGCCTCCACTGACGACGGATCCAACCATGGAGCTGACTACGGAAAGGTTTTCTCCCCATGAATCTGATCGAGGCATACTCTTGCCACAAAGGGAGGGGTTCATCCTCGCTCGAGATAGAAAAGCACTTGACCCCATCGATGACTTCCAACTCGATGAAGTCAATTGTAGGGACAACTTCGCAAGGCACCCCTGATCTACTGGTAGACAGCCAGTCGATCACTTTGCAACTTGCCGATGAGACCCCACTCTCCTCTGGCGGCCGAGTCGTGGAAGAAGATGAGGTTGCGGTTTTTACTGAGGAGGACGATGCCTCAGGATTGTCGCCGATCTGGGGTGACGGGGTCCTCCGCACTTCTTCAACCTCGCTTGAGCTCTCAGGAGGAACCGATGAAGGTTCTGGTGATGGAACCCCCGTCCCTGGATTGGCGCCGCCCCTAGGGTTAGCCCCCCTCCCACGACCTTGACCTCCCCTTCTGCCTCTCCACGACATCTTCTCCTAGAGTTCCTCTTTAATGAACCATTGTTATAAATTGAGAAAAAATGATAGTTTTAGTTTCTAATTCTTAATAAATATTGAATGTTTTATTATTTTACAAACTATTAAAAATGACATGAGATATATTTAAATACATTTACTTCACAAATGGCACATTTGAATGGGTTTCTTCCTCAGAATCTACTGATAAAGTGGTCTTATTGTGATACATAGTAGAAGTGGGTATGATTTTTTGTGACTATAGAGATGAGAACTACGTTTCTTGATAGTGTAGCAAGATGTCGAATGTCTTTATCAAGAGAATGATGGAATAGGCAAAATAGTTTGTTAGAAAGAGTGTCCAACTCTATTATTAGCCCTACTAGTGTCAATGTTGTCCATGCCTTGTTCTTATGGAGAAACTATAGTAACTTGCTAGACTAGTCATCTTTTTATCGGATAAACCATCCAAAAAGATGTATGAATTTAGTATTCTTGATAATCAAAAGTAAACAATCCCTATAAGTAAACAAAATTGTTACACAATTGAGACTAAAGATGAATCATGGTGTTAATTGTGAAGAGAACTAGGTTAGGGGTTTCACCAATGTAGCACATACCCATTGTGAGATGTGATTTCAATCAACTCGCTTTCAAGCCAAATCTTATTGGTGATTATCTTATATTTCCTCAATATCCAACTCTTCAAATGAGGTAGAATGTATTAGGCATAGATGTTTAACCCACTCTCAAGATTGCAACATAAACTTGATATCGATCATGATAAGCAAAACAAATCATCCAAAACATTGTCATACATGGATAGCTTCTCACTACTTAGGTTCAAATCTTGAGGTTCCTTTATTAAAACAAATGTAGGATTATAAATAGGAAAACATAGGAGAAATGACTCAGAAAGGTATCAAAACAAGCAAGCCATGTATTAAATATGCTGCATGCAACAACACTATGAGCCCTATGGGGGCATTTTGTATTATAGTTATATCTAGATGACAATAGATGTGGAGAAGTTTCTAAGATAACACCCATGTGATTGGAATAAATAAAAATTAGTAGCATGCTTGGGAGAAAAGAAGGATTGTGTGGAAGATGAGGAATTCCCACGACAATGCTTACGCCCAACTTTTTACCCATCTTTCAAGATAGGTACTAAGATCTCTTGTTATTTGGTGTGCCCTCCTCAAATTTACAGGTGGTTTAGAGTAGGAAGATGTCAATGTGGTGTGGATTAGTGGTCTGGCATGGAGAAGTAGCACCAAAAATTTGTACCAAAGAGTAAACAAGAAGACAGACAAAAAAGTACAACTCTTCTTACAAGGTATACTATATGAAGCTCATATCAAAGTCATACACAACTCCGTAAGGTTTAGGCAAGGTGGTATATGGTGGAATAGGATATAAGAGATAAGGTAGGGCTCATACTTGCTTGGAATGATGTGATTGCTTTCTTTTAGGATAAGTTTACATGTAATATTATGGTGAAAATGGAGTGGACATGTTCTCATCTGACCTAGTTCTTTGTATCATGTGGAATGCATGCTGAAAATTAAAATGTTAAAGATTGTCTTCTAGGGAACCCTTGTAACATACTAGATCTCGGACCCTACCCTGGAAGTTGACATTTTATACTTAGCCAAACAAGGTTGAAGGTTAGACCTAAATAGATTGTTAGTATAACCCCAATGAGCTAATGCATGTATAGATCACCTTAATATAACCTAATGTTCTAACATTAATCTTAGGTTTATAATGGATACATAAAATATGCCACATAACTCATTTTGGTGGTAATATGAAGATATGGAACTTAATTGGATGAATAATTTAGATAATGGGTCGTTAATGGGCCATATGACATATCTCATAAAAATAAGTACTCTCAAAAGTGGAAACAAACTTCAAATTAGAAATCTACATATCCAAATTAGCATACACGTCAAATTTCATCTAATTTGGACACCTTGAAATATTAGGATAAGTTTAAGAGAGAGAAAATGAGTAAAAGGCATAAGTAATTAATAATGTAATTATATAACTTCAAAATATGGAAATAACAGCAAGTTCGTATTTAACACATCAAAGATAACTTGTGGATGAAGTTTGGTCCAATTTGGATGTTGTTTGTGCAAGTTATGCAATTTTAGGTACATTTTGGACTTTTTTGTCATTTACCCAATTGGGAGGTTTTCTTTGCAAATTATCACCTGAATTTTAATCTTTAGATATTCCCTTACCATTCTCGATATTTTTAACCATAGGGAACCTCTTGCATCTTAGTTTGAATGTGTTTCTTTCCAAGGGCATTTTAGGGATTACTCTCTTTATAAATGAGCTTATCTTTAGAAGCTATCAACTAATGGGGTTATTTCTTTGATTGTAGGTCAGTTGGGATGGCCTATAAGTGTCCATAAACTAACATTTGATATTCAATAAGCCTTTATGAGTTGTCCTCTTGCATGGCCATGAAATCCCTAGGCTAAGGACACATGGAAAGCTCCATAGACACCTCATGCTTGACTTCTTCCTTATCCATAAAGGTTTGCATGTCCATAGGCACCCTTAGCATTGGACACATGGAAAGTAACTTGAAACATCATACTTGACTTCTTCCTTATCCATAAAGTCTTGCATGTCCATGGACACCCTTATATGTGACACATGGAAAGTCTCACAGACACCTCATACTTTACATCTTTCTTTATATAGCCATATCTACCCCTTCCCAACTCCCAATTCGAAAACTCTTGCTCTCCTTCTCTTTCCTCTAGCTTAGAGAATCATTCCTTCTATGTTTGTCCATGAAGTTGCTATCTCAAGGTAAAAGAGGGTGCCTACCTTGGTGAAGAAGGCTCCTAGGGTTTCAAAGTTCTCTATTTATGATTTCTTAAGCTCCTCCTTAGTAATTTTGACCAAAACTAGTAAGTATCCTCCTTTCCTTCCCTATTTTCATGTTGTTAGTCTTCTTTACACCTTCCTCTAGGTTGGAACCATGGCCTTCAATGGTGAAACCCCACCTCGAACCCATAAACACCTCATTTCCATGTTCTTTTGTTAGGGTTTTTCACCTCTAAAGTGGAGAAGGTGCTTCTTGCTCGAGATAGGAGCTTTGTTGGAGAAACCAACCTCTCTAAGCTTGGGAACCTTACTTATTGGACATGTCCACCTTCCCTAGAGGTTCTTTGGAGGCCTAGACTTAGATCTAGGACTGACTTGGACTGTTTAGACTCTGAAGTTGAGGTATGATGTATCCCTTATTCTTCTATGTTGAGCAATTCACCTATGCTTATGCATTCTCTTTGTCCTATGGACATTAGACTATACACAATGTCTTTTCTTTTGAAAATCATGGTTCATGTGAACTACCTTATTTGATATTGATCATGTGATCATGGATATTCTTTTGAACTCTTACCTTATGCTTTGTTTATGATGGAACTCTAAAAGATGACATGTGATGTATTTTGCCCACTTATGAGGTGGATGTATATGTTGTTCACTTATGTGGTGACTAGTTTATATATTCTGACTATACATTCTACTTGCCTCTATATTTAACATGCTATATGATTCAGTAGTACTAGAGTAGTGTAATTGCATTGGTTTTTATGGCAGATGTGTTATTTCCTGCTGAGCAGATTGAAAAACTACTAGAGGGGGGTGAATAGAGTTTTAAATATAATTTTAACAATTATTGAAACTCAAACAACCAATCACAAAATATTGGACAAGGGGACAAGGATTTAGAGTGGTTCCAACTTTAGCAAATACTAAAGTTGTCAGTCCACTACCCGGTTGCTTACCCAACCGGGATTTGGAAAGAATTTAATTTTATTACCTCGCAAGGACTTTACATAAAATTACAATTCTCTCCCTAAACCCTTCAAGCAGCCTTCACCTAGAAGTAATCGCCCAACCTTAAAGCAGCCTTCACCTAGAAGTAATTGCACCACCTTGAAGCAGCCTTCCTCCTGAAGTAGCTTCCCGTTGCAATAGCCTTCTTGAAGTAGCTTCCCGTGCGATAGCCTTCTTGAAGTAGCTTGAAGTCCACCTTCTCCTCCGAGAAGAACCTTCTCCAATCCACATCCTCCAACCCTAGGAGTAGCAAGGAGAATACAAAGGATAAAAAGGAACAAGAAGGAAAATAGAAATTACAACTTATCCTTTTAAGCACAAGGCTTGATTTGCCTATATCAAGCGTATTGATCTCCTAACCAATGAGTGTAGAAGTGTAAGTGTTGTGGTAAGGAGATGCTAGCCTATAGGACACGAAATGGGAGCAATAGGAATGAATAGCCAATGTAGGACTTTGCTCTATTGCTTCAAAACAGATTGCCAATGTGTATTCACTCTCAAGTGTAGCACAAGTGTAGCTTGAGTGTAAAGAGTTGTATTTTAGTGTCCTATGGCTTGTCCTATTTATAGGAATGGCCTATGGATGCTTAAGGACGTTCTAGACAACTTCTAGGGGTTTCTAAGTGCTTAACTAGTCGTTAGATATAAGTTAGGTGCATTAGTAACGGCTAGTTACTTTATTCTGCAGTTGCTGTCAGAGACCATTTGTCGACCGAGATGCCTGCTCGGTCGAAGTTTTGTCGACCGACAGGCTCTCTGGATCAACATTCATTTGCAACTGCCAACTACCTTGTCAGCTGTATCTAACGGCTATTTTAGTCAATCTCGGTCGAGAAGTTTGTCGACCGAGAGTGTCTCGGTCGAGGAGTGTGGTCGACCGAGATTGACCCTGTTTCAATCTTTCAATTAAGGCACTATGTGTGTATGAGTGTGCATATGTGATCCTATTTGAAGAGGATGACTTATCTAAATGTGGTGTTTAGCTAGGGAAGATCTAACGCTTGATTTACATGAAATCTAAGTACTTGTACATTATATGTTTGTACAAGTTTACAATTGATTATATTGCATGACATTTACAATCATTCAAGCGTATAGTTTCCCTAGAACTTTGTCATCCACTTTATTCCTGCAACACTCAAGTAGCACATTAGATAAATAAGAATGAAATGTTTGTCATCATCGAAACAAAGGGATTTATCATAATATCCAATTTATCCAACAATCTCCCCCTTTTTGAAGATGACAAACATTTCCTAAATATGAAATAAGGAAATATAAAGCATGTGAGTTTCATACCTGAAAATTACCTTTTGTAGCCATTTATGTTTTGCAAGTGAGTGTTGGCCAAGATGTTATGAAACTCATTTATATTTTTGATTTTATATTCTTTCTCCCCCTTTGTCATTTCAAAAAGATATCCAAGTTGAATATTTTATTTTTCTTCTTCCCCTTAATTTTATATTATGCTCCCCCTTAAATAGATATCCTATTAGGAACATGGATTTTTGTCTAATTTATCCACAATTTGTTTCTCAATCATTTGCAAAGGATGTTGAGCCTTGAAATGATATGAGATTCCCTTAAGCTTATGATGAATGTATATTGATTTCTCATCTATCAAGGGATGTTAAGCCCTAAATTAAATGAGAATCCTTTAATCTTAAAGTACATAAAAATGTCTCTAACCAAATGCAAGGGATGTTAATCCCTGATTTGTTTTAGAGAGTTCCTTTAAGTACAAGATCATTCATAGATTTCTTTATTTCCAAGAGTAAAGATACTAAGGTATTAACAAGCTTCAAATGATGTTTACAACCTTTTTGTAAGCTTCTTAATCAAATAATCGAATTTGTTTTTATGAGCTCCCCCTTAATCTTACAATTTAAAGCAATTTAAGGCTTCTAAGGTCACAAATGATTTTGATTTTGACCTTTATCAAAAGTATACTAAGATTAAGTTCAATAAAATGATGTCCAAATAAGCATTTTGTCAAAGCTTATTTTAGGTCGCCCTCGACTACGACCATAGCGCCCCTTGGTTAATTTTAATTTTAACCAAGAGGCAAATTCTGCAGATTTCCAAGATAAACATTCATATGTGAAATATAATTTCTGCAGATAGCTATAAATATCAATTTGAAGCACATTAAGATATACCTATTATGAAGACTTAATATGAGCATCATAGTGAAGTCTTTGACCTTGATTTTTCTAGAATGCATGTTTTACATTCGTTGTAAATGATGTTTCATATGCTTTGCTATGGGTACATAAATATCAAATCCCATTTCTTCTTATACCCTTATCATAAGATTCTTTAGAAACATATATTTTGAAAGCAAGATTAATATCTTAAAGTCAAGATTTTTGCTTTGGATTTCTTAGAACAAACAAATAGATAAAAACATTAGTATTTGTTCTAAGAGGCACCGTTTGGCTTGTCATAGCAACATCCTCATCACAAGCTGTGTCCACAAGCATTATCTATTATGTCAAGATGCTTTTATGCTAATGACATTTGCAATTATCTGAATCACAATGATCATTCATGGTTTGTATATATGAATCAAAGCTTATTTTACACCAATGAAACATAATGATTATGATGAAGCATATCTATGATAGAACAATTTAAGCATGAAATTTAACCCATGGTTTTTATGTTACTAGATCAAGGAATACTTAAAATGGACCTATATGATTCAAATGAAGGCATGTTGCAAATATCAATGTGTGATTTGTCTCATAATTCCAAGGATTACTTAGGAAAACCATGTAAAACAGTAATTTCCTTGGTTAAGCTAATCATGATTTTTCAGTTTTAAATCCAACCATTGAGAGTAAACCAAAATAGTCTCATATAAGTTTTCAATTTTAAGACAAACTTTTATAACTGATCATGCCGAAGAAACCTTTTCAAACAATAAATAAGGTTTGTTCAAGATTAGTCTTCTTACAGCACTTTTGCAGGATTTTCTACTCATAATGTTATATAATGTAAACGATCAATATGTCTTGCTACAAAAACTGTCTTCCAAGATTTTATTCTTGATTTGCATGTTAATTCAATAACAATTTGATAGCAAACTAGATTGATTGAAAAACAATTTCAGAAGATTTATGTCAGACTTGACAACAGAAGCCTGCTCGGTCGACCATTTCTCGACTGACAGATCCCTCGGTCGACAATGTCTCGACCGAGAAAGGTTCTGTGTTGTTTCAAACCTGTTTTCAAATATTATTTATAATTAAAAGCAAAAGTATGAAAGTTAAAGCTCGATTTAGTTGAGATATTTAAATATCAAAGCAACATTTAGGTTAAATCTCAACTAATCATATACATTTTGTGAATCCAAACTAAACACGTAGTTTAAGATGTATATTTGGAAATTTAATTTCTTGGATTAACTTGGTGTTCTATTAAGTTGAGATAGACATAGAGATGTACAACTTAGAGTCTTTGGTCATATCTCAACTTAATTTTGTCCATTTAGTTTGGGGGTTTTGGGACCCATACTAACTCAACATTCTTTTTCTTGTATGGGCATGAAAAAGAGTAATGTCCAAGACGTGAGCAATAATGGCAACATATAGAATCAACCTCAAGTCTTTTTCTATGGTTTTGTTCTAGGTTGTTCTTTGGTGCAAATGTAGCTTGATGTGCTCGTGTCTTTCTCCAACTAGGTTGTTGATGAGATTTCCCTTTGGGCTTATAACCTAGTCCTCTTCTCCCAATTTGATGATAGGAATCATCCAATATTCTATCAAGGATTCCATTGTTGCTTAACCTGCTAACTTCTTGTTACAACTTAGCGATCTCATCTATTCTTTTCTTAATATCTAGTTTTGCTTGATCTAGATTGGATGATAAAGAATTCCTTTCTTTCATTATATTATCATAATCTAGATGTGTACACAAAACAGGTTGTTTTTGAAGATCATTTAACTTTGCAAGTAATCCAACCTTTTCTTGATATAGAAGATCATAATTTGTTTCTAGAGTAAAAATCTTCACATCACTACTACTTAGAGATGATTTCAAAGTACGATTTTCAGAAACAATGCTATCTTTTTCAAAACCAAGATTATTCAATTTAGCATATAAATCTTCATTTTCGGATGTAAGAGCAAGAAGTCTAGCATTTAACTCATCATTTGTTTTATTAGATTTCTTTAATTTCTTTTTGCACTCAATATACTTATTGTGTGTTTCTTCAAGACTAGAAATTAGCTCTTCTTTTGATAAATCAAGAAGGCTTACCTCTTCTTCTTCTTCTTCTTCATTGGTTGTAGCAATGAAACAATTTTTGTGGACCTCTTTCTTCTTTTCTCTCCATGGACAACCGATTGTTGTATGGTTTGTTCCTAAACACCAATTGCAGCTTGTTGAAAGTTGGTCCAAGTTGCTCCTTTGCCTGCGGTTGTAGTCACCTCCACCCTTCATTCTTCAAGACCTGGTTAGGGTTCCTTGAAGCCTGCTCTGATACCAATTGAAAAACTACTAGAGGGGGGGTGAATAGAGTTTTAAATATAATTTTAAAACTTATTAAAACTCAAACAACCAATCACAAAATATTGGACAAGGGGACAAGGATTTAGAGTGGTTCCAACTTTAGCAAATACTAAAGTTGTCAGTCCACTACCCGGTTGCTTACCCAACCGGGATTTGGAAAGAATTTAATTTTATTACCTCGCAAGGACTTTACATAAAATTACAATTCTCTCCCTAAACCCTTCAAGCAGCCTTCACCTAGAAGTAATCGCCCAACCTTGAAGCAGCCTTCACCTAGAAGTAATTGCACCACCTTGAAGCAGCCTTCCTCCTGAAGTAGCTTCCCGTTGCAATAGCCTTCTTGAAGTAGCTTCCCGTGCGATAGCCTTCTTGAAGTAGCTTGAAGTCCACCTTCTCCTCCGAGAAGAACCTTCTCCAATCCGCAGCCTCCAACCCTAGGAGTAGCAAGGAGAATACAAAGGATAAAAAGGAACAAGAAGGAAAATAGAAATTACAACTTATCCTTTTAAGCACAAGGCTTGATTTGCCTATATCAAGCGTATTGATCTCCTGACCAATGAGTGTAGAAGTGTAAGTGTTGTGGTAAGGAGATGCTAGCCTATAGGACACAAAATGGGAGCAATAGGAATGAATAGCCAATGTAGGACTTTGCTCTATTGCTTCAAAACAGATTGCCAATGTGTATTCACTCTCAAGTGTAGCACAAGTGTAGCTTGAGTGTAAAGAGTTGTATTTTAGTGTCCTATGGCTTGTCCTATTTATAGGAATGGCCTATGGATGCTTAAGGACGTTCTAGACAACTTCTAGGGGTTTCTAAGTGCTTAACTAGTCGTTAGATATAAGTTAGGTGCATTAGTAACGGCTAGTTACTTTATTCTGCAGTTGCTGTCAGAGACCATCTCGGTCGACAATTTGTCGACCGAGATACCTGCTCGGTCGAAGTTTTGTCGACCGACAGGCTCTCTGGATCAACGTTCATTTGCAACTGCCAACTACCTTATCAGCTGTGTCTAACGGCTATTTTAATCAATCTCGGTCGAGAAGTTTGTCGACCGAGAGTGTCTCAGTCGAGGAGTGTGGTCGACCGAGATTGACCCTGTTTCAATCTTTCAATTAAGGCACTATGTGTGTATGAGTGTGCATATGTGATCCTATTTGAAGAGGATGACTTATCTAAATGTGGTGTTTAGCTAGGGAAGATCTAACGCTTGATTTACATGAAATCTAAGTACTTGTACATTATATGTTTGTACAAGTTTACAATTGATTATATTGCATGACATTTACAATCATTCAAGCGTATAGTTTCCCTAGAACTTTGTCATCCACTTTATTCCTGCAACACTCAAGTAGCACGTTAGATAAATAAGAATGAAATGTTTGTCATCATCAAAACAAAGGGATTTATCATAATATCCAATTTATCCAACACAGATGTGATATTTCCTACCCTTTTGGGATGGAAAGAAACCTCATACCCAGGGCAAGATGTGTGATTCTTGGCCCGTGTTTTATATATTTGGGAGATTGGTTGTATTCCTTTCTCTATCAGGTTTCAAGTTTATAAGACTTGGCCGCCTTTGTGTTTATATTGTTCTAGGTCTATGTTTATCTCACATGCATGTAGGTTGATGATATGGGGTGTGTGCCCTAATTCTTTACATGTGATTGTGTGGGACAATCTTTATGTTTTATTAATGGCAAGTATTCTTTTGTTATCATATGATTTCAATTTCTTTTCTCTTGATACACATTTGGGTGGTTCTTATCCTTTCTATGCGAAGCCTTTTATATTTGAAGTCCTTTATTCCATATATTGCTCAATTTCCTATTTAGTATGCACATACCAACCTTTGTTGATGTCATCTATTTTCTCTTCTTGCTGGGGTATGCTTCCAACCCTAGTTGAAGGACTTGGATGATAAGGCATGAAGACAAAGTTTTATGGTTTAGATTTCCCTCTACTTAGATCCTTATGTTGTATCATACATGTAAACCCTTATGGGATATTATGATGTACTTCTGTAATCTTTTATGAAAGTTGAATATAGTCAATTATTTTTAATCTGATGCTACACTTTGGTCTTTTGCATACCATTATAATAAATTTGGAAATTTATACCTATTCCAACATACCTTTGAGTGTGTTTGAAATGGATGTTAATTCTTCAAATCAAATTTTTAGTAAGGGGGTGATCGCCCTCCTTACAACCCTACTCTTTAACCAAACCACTGTGAGTTGTAAAACTCAGTGTGGCAGGGAGTTGTATGCTTCTCTTATATGTTGGTCCATTTAGAGATGTAGATGTGTTGCAAAATTTGATGATAAGAAGTGTATGGAGATCTCTTTTGATCTGCATTATTGCCAACCATTAGAGGGAAACCCCAAACCTTAACCCATACTATGAAGCAAAACAATTGATGCTCAACAAATGCAATTAACACAATATATGAAAAACACAGATAACTTTTTACCTTTTCTAGCGTTTAAGAAGTGATATTAGTTCAACACGTCATAAGAATCATATCATGGAGTAATATCATCATGGTGCACATAGGTTCCTTAGGGTATTCACACACATGGAAACCCTAGTTTCCATTTCCACATATTTCATTCATCAATCCTAAGTATATGTTGATTCATTGACTTATTTGATTCAATCCGCCAACACAAACCCTAATCAGGGAATATCACTACCTCATATTGATCTGTATGTATATATCATATTCGATTTCAGTAATATTCAATATTACACTTGTGTAGTTCATTCTAATAAAATTCAAAGATGATCGTATGCATGTCAACTCAATTTCCAAGCATATCATTCAATAGTTGGTTCTAGGTAATATTAGTGCAAAGAAACATAATCATATATCCATGGCATTAATCATAGAACTTAAATGAATAGATCATAGAGTAGAAAAATATTAATAATTGATAAAGGACCTAAATCAGTAGCACTTATTTTCCCAAAATCATCTCAATTGATTACACAATTGCATACAAATGCTAGCAACGATCTTGATTATTTTAGCCGAATGTAATTAGGCTTTCAACATGATTACAAAGATTATAGGGAGAGAAACACTCACCTAAGGTGACAAGCACCTTAAAAACATAGTCAAACTCTGAATTTTTAGAAATCCACCAAGGTTCTAGCTATTGAATCCTTCTGTCCCCTCTCAACTCAGAAATCCTAGAAACATAATTAAGAGAGAAAGAGTAAGAAAAGAGGGAGATTTGATATCATTTTGAATCAAATAAGAGGTGGTATGAAATCTTGACATGCGAGAGAAGATTCACCGTGAAATGCTATACAAATAAGCTTAACTTACTTGATTTCATCATTTCTCAAATGGTGAAACCCTAGATCATCAATTGCACCACTTTCTCCTCTCAAACTCTAACTCCCCCATTCTCTAGGATTCAATTTATCTAGAATGAATCACGAAATATGAGATCTCCTTGGATTATACGTTTCTCATATAGATCAATTAAGGTGCTTTGGTCAATTGCAAATTGACCCAACTTTACACTTAATTATACAAATGTTACTGAAGATCGTTTACTTAATAGTTCAAACCACATCTAAAAATTATGAAAATTTATCATGATGTGTGATACTAACTTTAAGAGCTCCATTAAAAATTAAAAATAATTAAGAGTTACAAAAAAATAAAAAATACTACATTGCTATACTGCAGTCTACATCATGGTTAGTTGAGTTATTACTAATAAGAAACTCGGCCGACACCACACTCTATAAAATTAAAACATCATCCAAAAGTTATGAAACTTTTACATGATGTCTAACATCGAGTCTTCCAACAAAAAATAAATTTTTAGATCAATTCATGTACCAATAAAAACATAAAATTCAAATACCAGACTGCTATATTCCGGCCTGAATGCATGGTCAGTTGAGTTTGTCCAGGGGAAACTCGGCAGACATACATGTCATATAATTTTTCAAAAATTCTAATATTTTACCAAAACACTAGTAACTAAGTTACTCAAAGTATATCCAAATTTCAACTAAATCAGAATTATATATAAAATACTAAAATTATTTACTATACTAATGTATTTATCACATTATGTATACATATGTTACGAAAATCCTAATTTTGAGGAGTAGGGTTTACGATTCTCAAACCCTTATTATTTGAAATAAAAGTATATTTAGAATTTCTCATTATTTTAAATAATCGTGATTATACTACCATCATTAATCAATCTTAAACAATGATTAATCTAGTTAAGCATACTATAAATCCTAAATAGATAGTTAATCTGAAAATGGGTCATTACAAATTCTCCCCTCCTTTTAGTATTTCATCCTGAAATCCATGAAAAGATTTGGAAGAATATCATATCATATAATCATTCATCTCTCTCGACATCAAGTTAGAATGATTTTCATTTTGTCTTTCTTTCATATGACATCATTTCATTTTTTTTACATTAGATGGATATTTTATCCCTTGTCATCAACATATATCTCTTTGATTATTACAAACATTTACTTCATGAGTCTTAGTAACACAACATTTATCAAGATGTGATTCACATCACCTTTCATATTCTTTTAAAATTTGATTATGCATCTCACGGATCAAGATATAATTCATTCTGCATTATTATCGACATTCATCAGTTTTCTTCATAAAGAAGATCATTTATTGGGATTTATCCTCAATTACCAACTTTTTCTTATAATTTCATTTCATACTCATGTTCAAATTCATTAGGGATTATCTCTGTTATCCATTACACTTGATATTCCATGATTGTCTTAGGCATCATATTGAATTATGTAATCTTTTCTCTCTCACTGTTTTATCCTTTTATTACAATCATATGTATTCTTATACTTCCAAAGTGTCTTCCTGTGAAGCTTGGTTAGGACATCCAAAAGAAGTACAGTTAGCAGTTCCATACTAGCTTATCTCAATACCCAAATACTTAATCAGAGTAACTAGAAATTGAGTTCAGTTTGTATGCATATCATCCAGGTTTTGTTCAACGTCTATATTATCATTTATCCCAAGATCATGTTGTCCCTCAGACTCGTATAACCTAGGATCTAATACCACATAGTCAGGACCTCTCTTTTGATCACATTAATGCCAACCATTATAGGAAAACCCAAAACCTTAACCCAAATTATGAAGCAAAACAACTAATGCTCAACAAATGCAATTAACACAATATATGAAAACACAGATACATTATTATTTTTTCTAGGGTTTAAGAAGTGATCTTAGTTCAACACATCATGAGAATCATATCATGTAGTAATATCAACATGGTTTGTAGGGGTTCGTTATTCACACATGGAAACCCTAGTTTACATGTCCACATGTTTCATTCATCAATCCCAAGTATATATTGATTCATTGACTTATTTGATTCAATACCCCAACACAAACCCTAATCAAGGAATATCACCACCTCACACTTATCCTTAAGTATATCTCATATTCCATTTCAATAAGATTCAATATTACACTTGTGTAATTCATTCTAATAAAATTCAAAGATGATCTCGTGCATGTCAAAGCATATCATTCAATTGTTGGTTCTAGGAAGTATTCGTGCAAAGCAACATAATCCTATGTCCAAAAGATTAATCATAGAACTCAAATGAATAGATCAGAGAGTCAAAAAATATTAATCAATGAAAAAGGATATAAATAAGTGGCAATTATTTCCCAAAAATCATCCCCATTGATTACGCAATTACATAAAAATGCTATATATCAATGCTCTTGATTATTTTAGTTGGATGTAATTAGGCTTTCAACATGATTACAAAACTTAACAGGGTGAGAAACAATCACCTAAGGTGACAAGAACATATAAAATATGGGTCAAACTCTAAATTTTCAGAATTCCCCCAAGGTTCTAGCTACCGTATCTGTTTCTTCCTCCTCTCAACTCAAAAACCCTAGAAATAGAAATTAGGAGAGAAAGAGTGAGAAAATAGGGATATTTGATATCATTTCGGATCAAATCAGAGGAGAGATAGAATATTATTATGTTATATACATCAAAGATTATGCAAAGAAACTAAACTTACTTGATTTCATCATTTCTCGGATGGTGAAACCCTAGATCATCAATTCCACTATTTTCTTCTTTCAAATCTAAACTCTCCCCCTCTCTAAAGGATTTCATTTATATGGAATGAATAACGAAATATGAAAGCTCCTACGGTGCTATATTTCTCATATCTATCAATTAAAGTTCTTGGGTCAATTGTAAATTGACCCAACTTTACACTTTCTTTTATTTCAACATAATGTTCTATCATACAAATATTACTGAAGATCGTTTACTTATTAGGCCAAACCTCCTTAAAAATTTATGAAAATTTATCATATTTTTTAAGAAAGACTTTAAGAGATTCAATACAAATTTTAAATCATGTACTATTACAAATAAATAAATAAAAATCAAATACTACGTTGCTATACTACAGTCTGCAGAATGGTAGGTCGAATTGTTACTAATAAGAAACTAGGTTGACATCACACTTTGTACAATTCAAATATTATCCAAAAATATTAAAATTGAACATAATGTCTAAAATGGAGTTTCCCAACAATATTTAAAACTTTAGATCAATTAGATCTACCAGTAAAAAGATAAAATTCAAATAGCAGACTAGTATATTTTAGCTTGACTGCATGGTCGGTTGAATTTGTCTTGGGGAAACTCATCGACATACATGTCATAATTTTTTTTTCAAAAATTCTAAAATTTTACAAGAACACTAACACTTGAGTTTTTCAAACTATATCCCAATTTTAGATGAATTAGAGTTTTATATAAAATACTAAAAACCATTTAGTACACCACTATATTTATCAAATTATGTATTCATATGCTACCAAAACCCTAATTTTGGCGACTAGGGTTTACAATTCTCAAACCCTAATTATTTGAAATAAAACCATATTTTGAATTTATAATTATGTTTAAAGTATAAAAATTAGACTACCATTATTAATCAATCTTAAACAATGATAAATTTAGTTAAGCATACAATAATCCAAGAAAACCCTAATTAGAGGGTTAATCTGAAAAGGGGTTGTTACATATTTTCCCCTCCTTTGAGGATTTTGTCCATGAAAAGATATTGAACAATATCATCACCTGATTGTTAGTCTCTCTCGGCATTAAGTTAGAATGTTTTCCATTTTATCTTTCTTTCATATGACATCATTTCATTTTTTTTTGCATTAGACGGATATTTTATTTATCCCTTGTGATCAACATATATCTTTGGGAAAAAAACCAAAATAGCGCAGTCTGACTAATATGTATCTGAATAGCATGAAATCAAACTTATTTCCAGAAGCAACCCACGTTTACCAAAAAGTGTCAAATGCATTGGCATTTTAATTGGAGGAACGTTAAAAGTGTAAGAGAAATTGGCATTTTAATTGGAGGAACAATGAAAGTGCAAGAGAAATTGGCATTTTAATTGGAAAAAACTAAAAGTGCCAAAGTTTTAGTGTTTTAAATAGAGGGCACCTCTATTCTTGGCGTTTTCCATTCTTATACAATTAATATTTAAAAAATAAAGCAAATACGCCAACTAATTTGGCATTTTTATCAACCTGCTTCACACATACACCAACAAATTTGGCATTTTATTCAATACTATTAAAATCTCAAATAAGTCTGGATGATAATATAGAGATAGATAAAAATATTAGTAAAGTCTCATACAAAGAAAAGATGTACATTTAGACCCAATCCCAGTCTGACTGGGATGCTACAGCCCAGCGTGTTTTCTCCCAATCGCTCTCTCTCCTTATACCGGTCTCCTAGCGATCCTCGCATGCAGTCGGTTCTTTTGGACCCAATTTTGCCTAGGTTTGGAGGCTCCAATCTCCCATTCGACAAGAGGGACTCTCCGCTCCCTTATTTCTCACCTTTTTCTATCTTCCTAGCTCCAGTTGGACTTCGAACCTCTTGGAAATCTTCCCTCGCAACCACCAAACTCCCTATCCTTGTTTTTCATCTCTGGTTTGGCCTCAGATGGTTCCGAGGAAGCGTGCCCTACTCCGTCGGCTAATGGTGGCCACCGCGGGGTCGCCTTTAGGCTCATGGGCTTTGAGAGACCCTTAGAAGGCTCAAACTAACTCCTGGGAGTCTCGCAAGGTCCTCTACCTTCTCATTCCAGTTGGATTCGAGGTATTTCCCATTTTCCCCTTTTCACTTCTTCTCAACACTTGAGTCATGGTTTGGCAAACCAGTGATTTTTTGCTTCATCGATTTGATCCTATGGTTTCCTCCAAGTCTCGCGAACCCATCTTGCCTTTTGGCCAGCTTGGTTGCCTTGGGTCTCACGACTTCCCATCTGTTGGTAGCAGCCCTGAACCTGCTTATCCCTCTACAAATGGGCATAGTCGCAATTTGTTTGGGAGGGGAAGATGATGGCTTGGTTTTTCCATGTTCTACCCTCGCTATGGTTCTTTTGTCACACCTTCTTAGGGCATATTGGTATTTTGCCAAGGGTTTTTGAAGATGCCTCATCCTTGGGGGCTTTTTACCCAGGCCATCATCATCAATGGCCTGCGATTGGGCCAATTCAATAAGTATTGTTCGCTGACCGGGTCCCCTAGATGACATGGATTTTTGGTGATTTATGATTGGCCAATTTGGTGCGAAATTAATAAGAAATTATCCAATGCTGAAAAAATACAATAAAATATGTTTTGAAATCAGAAAAATAAGATCTTTCCTTTGGTACTGATTTTGTTGCCTAAATTCAATGTTTTATAATATGTAATTTAATGGATCTAATTAAATAGGTAATAACTTGCAAAATTCATAACTAAATATATATAAGTCATAAAATATAATAAAATATGTTTTGGGTTCATAAAAAGGTAACCTAAAATATGGCTTTATTTTGATAACCTAAAATGCATATTAGAAAGGTAATTTTTAGGGTTTAAATAATCAATGTGGTATTGACCTAAAATCTACATATATGCTTAATAGGTTCTTTGGAGGCCTGGGCTTGGACCTAGACTTGACTTTGGATAGAGTAGACTTTGAACAAAGGTAAGTTTGCATCCCCTATTTATTCATTTTGAGAAATTTACTTGTTTTCTTCTTTCTCTTGGTCCTATAGACATCAACCTACACCATATATTTTTCTTTTGAAAAAACATGCTTCATGTGAAGTATCTTATTTATTACTGATCTTGTGATCACATTATCTTCTTTGACATTCTCTTGCTTCTTTATTATGTTTTGTTCATGGTGGAACTCTATATGATGACATGTGATGTCTTTTTCCCACTCGTGAGGTGGATATAAATGTTGGTCATTTTTGTGGTGACTACTTTGTATTATCTGACTATACCTTTTTACTTGCCTCTACATTAAACATGTTATGTGATTCAGTAGCACGAGAGTAGTGTAATTGCATTGGTTTTTGGGCAAATGTGTATTTTCTGTTGGGGGCAGTATGCTCATGTTATTTTTGGGATGGAGGTGGCCTCATACCCGGGTTTCAAATTTGTGAGGTTTGGCCCACTTTTATATATATTTGGGAGTTTGGCAGTACGTCATTCTCTACCAGGTTTCAAGTTTGTGAGACTTGACCGACTTTGTTGTTATATTGTTCTAGGGCTATGTTTATCTCACATGTATGCAGGTTGATGATGAATATATGGGTTGTGTGCCCAAATTCTTTATATGTGCTAGTATGGCACAATTTTAATTGTTTTAATGGCGAGTATTGCGTTTGTTGTTGTTCTTTGTTTTATGCCCGTTTGGGTAGTTATTACCTCTTTCTATGGGAGGCCTTTCATTTTGGTTGTCCTTTATTCCATATATTGCTCAACTTCCTATTTAGTATGCACATACCAGCCTTCATTAATGTTATCTATTTTGCTCTTCTTGTTGGGGTATGCTTCCAACCCTAGGTGAAGGACATGGAGGACGTGGCATAAAGATGTGGACCTAGCTTAAGGAGTTAAAGCTTGGAGATAAAGTTGTTATGGTTTAGTTTTCCCTCTACTTAGATCCTTATGTTGTACCTTTTTGTAAACCCTTTTGTGGGAGATTATGATGTTCTTTTGTAACCTTATGAGAAATTGAATATAGTCAATGTTTTCATTCTGATGCTATACTTTGGTTAGTTTGATTGCCATTAGATAAGATTTGAAAATTTTATACTCACTCCAAGATACCTTATGGGTGTGGTTGGAATGGAGGTTTTATTCTTCAAATTTTTAGTAGGGAGTGGTTTCCCTCTTGGATTCCACTCCTTATAGCTGCACGTGTAAACCTACTTGGAGGGAGTGGTGTGAGTGGACGAGTGGAGGGCAAAGTCCTCAGTAGTGAAGGTGATCCCAAAAATGAAGACTCAATAGTGAAGGTGATCCCAAAAATGAAGAACTAGATGATCCTAAAAATGAAGAGAAAGCTCCATGTTGAAACTGGGTAAAACTTTGCTTAGTCTAAGATAAGCTGGAAAGAACAACAAAATGGTCTGATGATGATGAAGGATAAGGGTAAAACATTCCAGGGAATGAGGTAGGTGAATATTCTCTAGAGTGCCCTACTATTGTGGAATGTCCTGGTGATGTTGAGTGTCCTACTAGTGTCAATTGTCCTAGTGTAACTGAGTGACCTATTAGTGTGGAGTATCCTTCTGTAGTATGGCACAATGTGGAGTGTTGTGCTTCCATAGAATATGGAATAGGAGAAGCACCAACTGAAGTCATCACAAGAAATGGAAAGCTCAAATTTGGCTGCAAGTGACTCGACATTTATTGAAACCGTGGAATAGGAGAAGCACCAACTGAAGTCATCACAAGAAATGGAAAGCTCAAATTTGGCTGCAAGTGACTCGACATTTATTGAAACTGTGTGCTATGCACATTGTATATGTTGTCACGCGCTCACCAATAACCTTTAATCATAGTAACACTGCAACATCTTGTAGAGTGATGGTTAACTCTCCTAGAGAAAAATGGAATGAGTTTGTATTTGAATCCACCTTTGAACAAGTGTCGTGATCAAGGCAGAATAAAAAATTACTCTAGATAATTTAGTGACAGATGCAAATCCAACTGTGTGTATATAACCCAAAACATCTACATCCGTCAACTCCCATATGCCAACCTTAGTGGAATGACATATGATCCGCAAAGTCTCGTCATCCTTTACCATTTTCTACAATTTTTACAAATATTCCACACATATTATGAAATCACATATAATGAAAAAATTCAAACCTCATATCCACAGAAAATAAAACCACAACTATTCAACCACCATTCTAGACTAAAAAAAATCATCATGATACACATAAAATAACACCCAAAAAATCATATAAGAAATTAAACAAATAAGTACGATCCAAATAAAATTCATTCCAAATTAATTATAATCCAAAATAAAAAGTCCAGATTAATTACAATCCAAAATAAACCATCCAAATTGGTTACAATCCAAAATTAATAGTCCAAACCACAAATTGGGAGATTTTCTCTTCATCCAGGAAAAAAAAACTTTTTCGTGATCAAACTGAATGCAATCCTTGATCAGCCATTGCATTTGTGTTGTGCTTCCCACAAGTAGGCGACGTGAATTCAAAAATCATCAGAGGTTGCAATTGCCCATCTCATCCTCGAGATTCATTGACTCTTTCATCCAACGTTGGTTTGTGTCCCCGTAACAAATGGTCCATTTATTGATGGGCGAATGATGAGGATTGAACCCGCACATGGTGGATTGACAATCCACTGCCTTGATCCACTTGGCTACATCCTCCCCTACCACCTTAACAGGTTTCACTCTCTATCTACGACCATATCCTTTAATTACAATCATCATCAAACACAGTCCCAAATTACATAAAGCATCAAATAATCAAAATAATTCCTAGAAAGATAACAACAAATATTAACCCAGAATGATTAAGTAAAATAAAGCTCACCCTTTAGAAGAGAAAGACATCCTCAGTGGAAGCCAAGCCACACCTACACTAGAGCATGCTCCTGATGCCAACACTTACACTCTGACTAGAACCCCCACAATATGTAACTACTGCAAATAAAAGATAAATAGTGATGAGAAGATGGTCTAAAATAAAAAGACAATAAAAGAAAATATAAATGTGATAAATGAGAATAGAAAGAAAGTATGGAGAAATTTTAAAATTTTAACAATGATTTAGTAATAGCCTAAAAATGTATTATATTAGCAAAAGAAAATAACGACTAAACATTACTGTAGTAGAACATAAAGGAAAAAATGTGAGATGTGGATGTTCAGGAAGGAGATCAGAAGAGAAGAGAAAGGAAAGAAGACCAAGAAGGAAAAAAAGAAGAACAAAATGAGAAAGAAAAGAAGGAAAAGAAAGTTGCACGACAACATGGTGTAGGAAAGAGAGAAGAGGAAGAAAACAAGGCAGCATGTTGTAGGAAAAAAGAAAGGAGGAAGAAAAGAAGGAAGCATGGTGTAGGATAGAAAAGAGGATGAAGAAAAGAAGAGGTGGGGGAAGAAAAGGAAAAGAGATGAGGAAGAAAACAAGATAGGAGAGGCCGACATCAGAGGAAAAATGGGGAGAGAAGAGGAGAAAAAAGAACACCTCATCATCGCTAGCACTGAGAGGAGGAAGACAAAAGATGTGTTTGATAGGGTCGTCAGTGGCTGCCCACATAGAGATGAGAAAGATAGGAGATGTATTTGCTATAGGGTCTTAACCGGCTGCTCACATAGAGACGAGGAAGTCAGAAGGTGAACACCGGTCGGCGGCAGCTGTTCGCACAGATAGGAGGACATGGGTCGGCGGCGGCGAGCATATGGGTGAAGAAGGCAGTGACGATCTCACTACAAAGCACAACGACGGTTGCACTTGTTGCTTGCTATGCTTCAGATGCTTGCATTGATGGAAACAGAAGGAGGAGCAGTACACAAAAAAGAAGAAGAAGAGAAGGAACAGAAGGAGGAGCAGAGGAGGAAAAGGGAAAAGCTTTACCTATGTGCACACGAAGAAGTGAATATGCGAGGATGAGGCTTTGATGGAAGAGGCTATAGAGGCTCGTCAAAGCTTTGAAACCAGCCACCTACCTTACAAAAACTGAAGGGACGTGATGAAGAAAGCTGCTTCACCATGCCAGGCTTTGAAATCCTTGAAACAGCAGTAAATAAAAATGCCAGAACATTGGCATCTTTTCAGAAAATGTTGAACTATTCGGCATATTAAGTGAAAACACCAGAACCGTTAGCGCTTTATCCCAAAAATATCAGACTTTTTTGCATTTTATCCCAAAAACTTCAGACTTTTTGGCACTATATCTTGAAAACGCTGGACTTTTAGGTGCTTTATCTATTTGGACCCTTAAAAATGCCAAACTTTGTGGCATTTTCTTACTAAACTACACTATTTTGGGAAATAAGTTTACTCTCATTCTATACATGTACTTTTTTTATTAAGCTGTGTTGTTTTAGTTTTTTTCCTATATCTTTTTGAATATTACAAACACTTACTTCACAAATCTTAGTAATACATAATTTATCAAGATGTTATTCACATCAACTTTCATATTCTTTAAAATTTTGATTATGTATATCATGAATCAAGATTATAATTCATTCTACATTCATCAGTTTTCTTCATAAAGAAGATCATTTAGCGAGATTCATCCTTAGTTACCAACTTTTCCTTATAACTTCATATTCAAACTCATGTTCAAATTTATTAGGGATTATCTTCATAATCCATTACACTTTCATCTTTCTCATATGAAATGTCATGCTTGTCTTAGGCATCATATTGAATTATATAATCCTTTCTCTCTCACCATTTTATCCTTTTATTACAATCATACATATTCTTATACTCCCAAATTGTCTTCATCTGAATGTTGGTCAGGGCATCCAGAAGAAGTATAATCGACAATTCCATACTAGGTTATCTCAATACTCAAATACTTGACCAGGGTATCTGGATATTGAGTTCAGTATGTATGCATATCATTCATGTTTTTTTCTACATGCATATTATCATTTAGCCCTAAATCCTATTGTCCCTAAATATCCATCTAACCTCGCTCTGATACCAGGTAGCCGAGACCTCTCTTTTGATCTACATTAATACCAGACATTAGAGGGAAACCCAAAACCTTAATCCAGATTATGAGGCAAAAAAACTAATGCTCGGCAAACACAATTTATACAATATATGAAAAACACAGATATAATTTTACTTTTTCTAGGGTTTAAGAAGTGGTCTTAGTTCAACACATTATAAGAATCATATCATGCAGTAATATCATCATGGTTCACATGGGTTAGTTAGGGATATTCACACACATGGAAACCCTAGTTTCCATTTCCACATATTTATTTCATTGATACTAAGTACATATTAATTCATTGACTTATTTGGTTTCATCCCCCAATACAAACCCTAATTAGGGAATATCACCACCTCATACTGATCCTTTTGTATATGTGATATTAAATTTTAGTAAGTTTCAATATTACACATGTTTAATTCATTATAATAAAATTCAAAGATGATCATTAGGGATGGCAAAATGCAAGAAACCGCACTCCACCGTCCATTCCAAACCAAACTGATTTGTATTTGGTCTATCTGCCACCCACACCATAATTGCTCCACGGAGTGGTTGTTTTACATCGGGGAACCACGGATCCCCGAATATCATCAATGACTGTGTGCATGCACAAAGGTCCCATGATGTTACGATTACACAAACCTTACTAGATTTGTTGGGTGGAAGGTCGAGTATGCCAACCTGCAACCACCAACAAACAACGTCGCCATGCAGGGCCACCGCCGAAGGGATGCCACCCTCTGGAAAGGTATCATAACCAAGCTCCACACCGGCCGACGTGGAGGCCATGACCTCCAAATTCCTCATGCAAGGCCTCCGTCGAAGACACACTGTCCTCTTATCATCACCGGCAGGCTTGACGGTTGGTTGGATGATGAAGAAAATGAATGGACACTGAGTGAAGATGATAGCAAATGGTTTCTTGTCATGATCTTGTAGTTGTTTTGCAATGTTAACCACCACATTAGTTGTCGAAGTCATCCATGATGACCATAGCCTCAACTCCCTTAGTCATCTACCAAGGCCACCGCTGTAGCTACCAGACTCACCCACGACAACCATCGTCGTAGCTACGGAAGTCACCTACAAAGGCCACCACCGCAACTGCCACAGTCACCCATGATGTCATTCAGCCAGAGGTGCACGTTGTAGCACTACTGGCTTTCATGGCCTCCACCAAAGAAACCCTCTTGGCACTGGTAAACTAGAATTGCATGGTCTGAAGGTTGAAGGTGGAGACGCTAGTGGGAACAAGGGCGAGTATCGCCATGGTAGAGAGCGATAGTGGAAACGGTCGGCATGAAAGCAGTAGGGACCACCGGTCAAGGTTAACTGGAACAACCAAAGACTTCAGCAGAAATGGTTTGGAGACGCGCGCAAATCCAATCCATGAACATGGTGTGTTTTTGTAACCAAACCATCACCCGAATTCTGCCTAGTTATACCAAATTATCGGATTGGGTGGTAGTGGTTTGGTTCGGTGAATGGTTTATGGACTTTTTTGCCAAGCCTAATGATCATATGCATGTCAACTCACTTTCCAAGCATATCATTCAATAGTTGGTTCTAGGAAACATTCATGAAAATCAACATAATCATATGTCCATGAGATTAATCATAGAACTTAAATGAATAGATCAAAGAGTAGACAAATAGTTATCAGTGAAAAAGGATTTAAATCACTAGCACTTATTTCCCCAGAATCATCCCAATTGATTATGCAATTGCATACAGATGCTAGCAATGATCTTGATTACCATATAAAGATGTAATCATGATTTCAACATGATTATATATATTAATAGAGAGATAAAAAAATCACCTAAAATGACAAAACCTTAAAAACATAGGTTAAATTCTGAATTTTTAGGAATCTACCAAGGTTCTAGCTATTGAATCCATTTCTTCCTCCTCTCAACTCAGAAACCCTAGAAATGGATATTAGGAGAGAAAGAGGGAGAAAAGAGGGAGATTTGACATCATTTTAAATAAAATCAGAGGTGGGATGGAATGTTGACATGTGAGAGAAAAATCACTATGAAAGACTATACAAAGAAGCTAAATTTCATCATTTCTTGGATGGTGGAACCCTAGATCATCAATTGCACCACTTTCTCTTCTCAAAGACTAACTCTCCCTCTCTCTCTAAGATTTCAAATATCTAGAATGAATCACAAAATATGAGATCACCTTGGATGTTAGGTTTCTCATATAGACCAATTAAGGTGCTTGGGTCGATTGCAAATTGACCCAACTTTACACTTTCTTTTATTTCAGTAGATTTTTCAGTCATACAAATCTTACTAAATATCATTTATTTAATAGGTCAAACTTCATCCAAAAACTATGAAAATTTAGCATGTTGTGTGATAAAGAAAGAAAAAGCTTTAATACAAATTTCATATCATTTAAAATTATTAATAAATTAATAAAAATCAAATATTGCACTACTATACTACAGTCTGTAGCATGGTCGGTTGAATTGTCACTAATAAGAAACTCGGCCGACACCACACTATGTATAATTCAAAGAGGATGTCTAACATGGAGTTTCACAACAAAATTTATTTTTTTAATCAATTAGACGTATGATGTGCGCATTTCATATCTACTTTTTGCACACATCCGCACACAAATTCAGTTCATTTTGCCTTCCATTATACTTAACTTGCCATCTTTTAGTTATTTTACTTGTTGCATGATGTTGATTGCGCACACACGTTCAAAATGCTAAATTGGAGATATCCCAACTCAAATCCAACCTTAATGGGACTTCCCCTCCATTTATAGCTGATTCGGAGTTCATTCTTAAAGAAACAACATTGCACACGACATGTCTTATTTAAGATACGACGTGTGACTTTCCAGAAGAGATCACAGAACAAAGAACATGATGTGTCTTATTTAGGACATGGGCATCTAAGATTCTAACAGTCTCAGTGACTGAAGTACATAGAAGCTACACATCGTGTCTTGTTTAAGACACGATGTGTCCTCGCGATCCAGGGGCCGACCTCGACTTTCTACCAATGTACATGGGCGTGTAATTAATCTAACACGCCATGTACCTTATGCTCAAATTGACTCCAATGAGAGCCACATGATGTGTCACTCATGGAACACGTCGTGTATTTCATGCCACCAGTAGTTAGTCGACAAGTTACACGAAGAGACATGGCGTGTCTCCTCAAAGACACAGTGTGTCGTTATCAGGTTATATAGAATTTAACAGCAGCTGCCCCTAGTTTTAAAAGAGGAATGCAACCTTTTGGGATGTTACCACTCATCATTTGCTAGCATTTTTCATCCAAGAAAAGTTTCAGAGCATATGAAGGCAATTTTGGGGTGGAAGAAGAGGTTTTTTTGGGAAAGAACCTCCATTCTACTTCATTTCTTCTCCATTTCTTCTCTAAAGGTGCAACTTTTCTCCTCACGCAAGCATCTCGGGAGGGAGGATTGTCTGAGTTGGAGCAGCTTCAAGGGTGGAATCTCATCCTCTAGCCGGAGTTCTACTTTTCCTTGGCTACACTTTTGGTTCCTTAGCTTCTCTTAATCATGCAAAACTTTAAAATTTCTACAATGTGTTTGTGCATCTCCATTATGGAAAAGTAGAACTCTTTTCTTGGGTATGGGAGAGTATCTCCCATGCCATTACTCATGTGAACATGAAATTTATATCTTATGTTAGTTAATTTGCTTCTCCATGGATTCCTACAATGATTTGTTGCTTGAATGTTTAGCTGGCCACCTTTTATACATGTCTTATGCTTTCTTGTGCTATTCGGGAGAATGTATGAGGAAGTAGGGAGTATGATTCATGGAAATATGCTCTTGACCATGGGAATGAATTGAGTATGTTGATGGTTTTAGATTGTGTTCGAATCTAGCATAAACATGGGAGTGTTATGCTATGAAGAGAACCAACTCATGCCATCGGGAAGTGCATGATGATGACAATCTCCTTGTAAAATTGACTACATGTTTTGATTTCTTTATTATGCATGATGTGTTATTATGGTAGTGAAATTCCATAACTAGGATTCTTCAATTTTAGATTTGAACTAAATCAAGCTCTTTGTTTCTACTTGCCTTTTTAGTTACTTGTAATCAACCTGACTTTTATAAACCAACCTTGATTAATGAAAGTTAATGATTCTGTGCTTGGTTAACCTAGCTCCTTGAGTTTGACACTGGACTACAATTGACCCCGTACACTCGTGGGTGATAAGCGAGTTGAGATCTTTCTTTTAAAACTCCAACAAGTTTTTTTAGCATCGCTGTCGGGGAGCTGCAGTAATATTAGTTAGAGTAGAAGAGTCAGTAATTGAGACTAAGTCATCATTTCCGTATTTCATATCATGGTACCTCTTAGCTTTTGTAAATTTTACTCAATTTTGCTTTTCAGGTTGCATGCATCGTTCTAAGAGGGGTCTACAAACATCAATCTTTCTGGAGCCGAAAATAGAGCAAACCTTTAGTAGACTTAGGAGAGCAAGGAGGAGTGAGAACTCTCCAAGTTTGGAGGAATCACATCCTTTAACAATGTAATCTTCACCTTCATCGCCGCCTTCACCTGATCCTCTTCAAGAATTGGAGATGGAGGACAACCTTCCACTCAAAGATTTCGCTGTTCCGACTACCATCAATATCTGTGGGGCCATAGTACATCCTACAATAGAGGCCAAAAACTTCTCCATTAGCCCTACATCATGCAGATGATCCAACAGAATCGCTGGGGGGGGACTCCTATGGAAGACCTAAATCTTCACATAGCGGTGTTTCTGCAATATATGAACACCTTTAAGATCAACAGTGTTCTAGCTGAAGGAGTATGCCTACTCATGTTTCCATTCAATCTACAAGACCGGGCCAAGGCGTGGCTCTCTTCGTTGCCTAAACATTCCATTAAGAGTTGGGATGAATTGTTAAATGCTTTCCTAACTAAGTATTTCCCTCCTAGAAAGACAGCCCAGTTGAGGAACCAGATCATAAAATTCAAGCAACAAGAAGGAGAGACACTATATGAAACCTGGGAGAGATTTAAGGATCTGCAACACCTATGCGTCACCACAGTTTAGCCAACTGGTTGTTGCTACAAACCTTCTACAATGGGTTATTCTACAACACTTGTATGTCCATTGATGCTACTGCAAATGGAGGAGCCTTAATGAATAAGTCATATAGTGAAGCCTATGCCATTATTGAAGATATGGCACTCAATCACAACCAATGGAGTTTAGAATGGACCATTCAACCATTCTCTTCCTCTAGCTCCAGTGAGAAGTTCAGCGGGAAACTCACTGTGGATGTCGTGGACTTGATTGCAGCCAAACTTGATGCCTTAACCCAGAAATTTGAAAAGCTGACCACTCACTTAGTTCAAGCAGCCAATCAAGTATGTAAGGCGTGTGGAACGTCTGGCCACAACTCTGCCTCTTGTTTTGCACCACAACTGAATGTCTCTGAATCACCATAACAAGTCAACACCATAGGCAAATTTAATAATAGACAAGCCTACAGTCCTTTTTCTGAGACCTATAACCCAGGATGGAGAGACCATCCAAACTTTTCTTATAGGAACAACAATTCACAGAACCAGCAGTAAGGTCAGGCTCAAGGTCAACAACCTATGAGCAACTGTCAGCCAATGAATGACAAACGTCAATAACCATTGGGTTACAACAACAATAATAGCAATAGGAACTTCAATCAATTTCAACAAGTGACTCCTCTACCACAAAAATCCATCCTAGAAAGCCACCTTGAGACTTTTGTCACCGCACAGATTTAGCAGAATGACGAGTTCCGGGCATATGGAAATCTTCAGAAGGATGCTATCACACAGTTGTCTTCTAAGGTTGATGGGATTGTTACCCACACCAAGATGTTGGAGAACCAGATAGCTCAATACGCTTTAGCCAAGTACGGAACACCCTTAGGTTCTTTGCCCAATCAGTTGGTTATGAATCCCAAGGAGACTTATAAATATGTAACTTTGAGGAGTGGAGCAGTCATTGGAGGGCCACCTTCCAAGAGGAAACCTGAAGAGGTTGTTGACACTACTATTGAGGAAACTGTTGAAAATCAAAGAAAGAAATCTGCTGGAAATCCACACCAAGGTGATTCTTCTAGCAAGCCCAATGCCCCTTTCCCTCATAGGTTTGCTAACACAAAGGATGATGTGAAGTTCAATAAGTTCATGGACATTCTGAACGAGTTGTATGTGAATCTACTCTAGTTGAAGTCATAGCTAAAATGTCCTCCTATGCCAAGTTCTTGAAGGACATCCTGACAAAGAAAAGAAGATCTAATCAAGTCGATACTGTCATGTTGTCTGAAAGGCTAAGCTCCATCATCCAGAACCGTATGCCCAAAAATCTAGATGACCAAGGTGCCTTTACTCTCCCTTGCAAGATAGGAGACTCCATTTTTTATAAAGGCCTTGTTGATCTTGGGTCTAGCATCAGCTCGATCCTTGTCTCTTTGTGGAAAAGCTAGACTTGAGAGATTTAAAGCCGACCACTATGACAATCCATCTAGATGATCTCTCAATCAAGCATCCTAGAGGAGTGATTGAAGACATCCCTGTACAAATAGAAAAGTTCTTCATTCCATGTGACTTTGTAGTTTTAGACATGCATGAGGACCCAACCAATCTAGTCCTATTTGGAAGACCCTTCCTATACACTATAGGTTGCTTAGTTGATGTAAGAGAAGGAAAACTCATCATCAGAGTTGGAGATGAAGAATTGTATTCTCTGTTTATGATTCCATGAAGGCGCCCAGCTCCAAGGAGTATCTCTGTCTTATTGATACTATTGACACACTGCTCGAGGAAGAGAAGAAATCTTTTGAGTCCACCCTCGATGATCTTGAAGAAGAAGATTCAAATGTCATTTCCAATGAAGAAATTCAAGAATCTAGCCTTAAAGACCCCACCGAGTGAAGAAGATTCTAAGAAGAGTGAGGAAAGAAACACCCCAGATCCAAGCAAATAGGTAGAATTAAAACCCCCTCCCACCAGGGTTAAGGTATGCTTTCTTAGGCCCAAACTCCACTTTTCCTATTATTATAAATGTTGAATTGAACAGTGATCAAGAAGAAAAACTCTTAAACAAACTTAGAAGCTATAAAGATGTGATAGGTTACTCCATTGATGACCTCAATGGAATTAACCCATCTATCTGTAGGCATAGAATAGCTTTGGAAAAAAATGCTAAACCATGCATAGACCCCCCAAGGAGACTAAATCAAAATATGGTGGAAGTTGTAAAAAGGAAATTCTCAAACTTAAAGATGTCGAAATTATTTATCCAATAAGTGATAGTCCATGGGTAAGTCATATACATGTTGTGCCTAAGAAAGAAGGAACAACTATAATTAAAGGGGAAAATGGTGAATTAATACAAACAAGAACTGTCACTGGGTGGCGAATGTGCATTGACTACAGAAAATTAAATAAAGCCACCAGGAAGGATCATTTCCCCTTACCTTTCATTGACTTGATGCTAAAAAGGCTTGCTCATTACTCCTACTTTTGCTATCTTGATGGGTATAGCGGGTTCTTTCGGATTCCCATCTACCCACCCGATCAGGAAAAGACCACTTTCATGTGCACCTTGTTAACTTATGCTTATAGGTGGATGCCCTTTGGGATTTGTAATGCCCCCGCCACTTTTCAAAGATATATGATGACTATTTTCTCTGATTACATTGAAAAGATAATGAAAATATTCATGGATGACTTTAGTGTGTATGGAAATTCCTTTGATGATTATTTGTTGAATCTAACTAAAGTTTTGCAGAAATGCCAACAAGTCTACCTCATGCTCAACTAGGAAAAGTGCCATTTTATGGTGCAAACGGGGGTTGTTCTAGGCCATGTTATTTTAAGCAGAGGAATTGAAGTGGATAAATCTAAAGTGGAAGCCATTGAAAATATGTCAATGCCAACCAATGTGAAAATAATTCACAGCTTTTTGGGCCATGCAAGTTTCTACATAAGGTTTATAAAGGACTTTTCAAAGATTGCAAAGCCTTTATGATCTCTATTAGAAAAAGATGTTGATTTTGTGTTTGATGATGATTGTCAAATTGTTCTCTGAAAGTTGAAAGACGCCCTAGTTTTAGCTCCCATCATCCACCGATTGGAGTGCTCCTTTTGAGCGGTCTTGGGACAAAGAAGAGACAACAAACTCCATGCCATACACTATGCGAGTAAGACCCTTGATGATTCACAAATCAACTATGCTACTACTGAGAAGGAGATGATTTCCATAGTCTATGCCTTTGATAAATTCAGACAATATCTAGTAGGTTCCAAGGTCATAGTATATACAGATCATGTTGCAATAAGGTACCTTATGAGCAAGAAAGATGCCAAACCTCACCTCATCCACTGGATATTGCTATTATAAGAGTTTGACTTGGAAATCAAGGATAAGAAAGGGACCGAGAATAATGTAGTTGACCATCTCTCACGTCTTTCTACTAGTGTTGAAGACAAGGTTCCAATTGACAACAAATTGCCTATTGAGAAGCTCTATGTGGTAAATTGTCTTGTTGTGCCATGGTTTGCTGATTTTGCAAATTATCTTGCCAGTGGATGTCTTCCACTTGATTTCACATACCAACAAAAGAAAAAGTTCCTCCATGATGTCAAATTATATTATTGGGATGATCCTCTATTGTTAAAGTAATGCGGAGATGGACTTATCAGGAGATGCATATGAAGAGTTTGCTAGTGTGATTTCATATCGTCATTCCTCTCTCTACAGAGGACACTTTGGAGCGAACAAGACAGCAACCAAGATTCTTCAATCAGGTTTCTATTGGCCAAGTCTATTTTGTGACGTGCATGCATTTGTCAAGGCATGTGACAATTGCCAAAGAGCTAAGGGAATCTCAAAGAGGGATGAAATGCCCTTGAACTCAATCCTGAAAATAGAAGTCTTTGACGTGTGGGGCATAGATTATATGGGCCCTTTTCCATCCTCATGCAGCTATATGTTCATCTCAATAGCTTGTGATTATGTATCCAAATGTGTTGAGGCAATCCCTACTCAAGCACCAGATGCAAAGTCAGTGATAAAACTGTTCCAAAAGATTATTTTTCTTAGGTTTGGAGTTTCAAGAGCAATAATATCCGATGGTGGCAACCACTTCAATGAAAGAAACTTCAACAACCTGCTTAGCAAGTATGGAGTGAAGCATAAGGTGTCCACACCTTATCATTCTCAAACATTAGGCCAAGTGGAGATCTCAAATAGATAATTAAAAGCTATCTTAGAAAAGATGGTCTCCAGCTCAAAGAAAGACAGGGCACTGAATCTAGACAATGCACTATGGGCGTACATGACAACTTTTAAAACTTCAATTGGAACTACTCTTTTTATGCTTGTCTACAACAAATCATGTCACTTACCCATAGAATTGGAGCACAAAGCATTGTGGCTGATCAAATTCCTTAACTATAACCTAAAGAAAGTAAAAAAGAAAAGATTGTTGCAACTCTAGGAGTTCGAAGAACTCAGAATGGACACATACAAGAATGCTAAGATCTACAAAGAAAAGTGAAGAGATGGCATGATAAAAGAATCAAGGTCAAAGATTTGAAATAAGGATACCAAGTTCTATTATTCAACTCCAAACTCAAGGTCTTTCCAGGAAAATTGATATCTAAGTGGTCTGGTCCGTTCTTAGTCTTGAAAGTCTTTCCATACGGGACGATGGAGATGTAAGGAAAGCAATCGACATTCAAAGTTAATGGATAAAGGTGTAAGTTATATACCGCAAGAGAGGAGATTGACAAGGGAGCCTCTTGCTCCCTCCAAGACACTTGCTCAACCAGCTGAAGAGTCTTACTCTAGACTTTTAATAAAGGAACTTGTGGGAGTTGACCACACACTAGGATAGATTTCATTTAGTAGTACCAGTCAAGAACATTTTTCAATTCCCCAAATAAACTTGTCATGGATGAATGTAATAATGTAGACCCCCATACATATGTATCATCATCCCTATAGGTACAAATCAAAGACGACAAATTTCTACAGAAATCTAGAAAGACACGACGTGTCTTAATTGTTACACGATGTGTCGTCAATCACAGAGAGATGATTATGAAGATTCTAAAAGTTACACAACGTGTATTATGAAAAACCACTAGAGGGAGGGGGGTGAATAGGGTTTTAAAGTTATTTTAACAATTATTTAACTCAAACAACCATAAATGAGAAACCAAGAAGGAGACAAAGGGTTTAGAGTGGTTCCAACCTTAGCAAATACTAAGGTCGTCAGTCCACTACCCGGTTGCTTACCCAACTGGGATTTTGAAAGTATTAATTTTATTACCTTATCAAGGAATTACACAAAATACAATACTTTCTTACACCCCTTTGAACAACATTCACTTGAAGTAGATGCCCAACTCGAGGTAGCCTTCTTGAAGTAACTCCAAGATCCCCCTTGAAGTAGCCTTCCTCTTAGAAGTAACCTCCCGTTGCACCAGCCTTCTTGAAGTAGTTCAAAGTCTCCTTCTTCACCAAGAAGATCACGACCCTCTCCAATCCGCAGCCTCCAACCTAGGAGTAGCAAGGAGAGTACAAGCAATGAAAGTGAACAAGAAAGGAAAATGGAAATTACAACTTATCCTTTGAAGCATAAGGCTTGATTTGCCTAGATCAAGCGTGTAGATCTCCTAGCCAATGTATATGGAATTGTGATTGTTGTGGATAGGAGATGCTAGCCTATAGGACACGAAATTTGAGCCAAGAGAAAAGTAGCCAATTGTTAATATGCTCAATTGCTCACAAACAGGTTGCACAATGCAAGTGTATGCTCAAAGATTGCTTAAGTGTGTAAACTTGTGTATTTAGGTGTCCTAAGCCATGTCCTATTTATAGGAATGTCCTACAAGTGCTTAAGGACGTTCTAGACACTTTCTAGGGGGTTCTAAGTGCTTAATTAGCCGTTAGGTACAAGTTTTTTGCTTTAACAACGGCTAGTTAATTAATTCTGCAGTTGCTGTCAGAGTCCATCTCGGTCGAGAAATTGTCGACCGAGATGCCTACTCGGTCGAGGTTTTGTCGAGCGACAGGCTCTTTGGAACAAGTATTTGCAACGTTCATCTCCAACTACTAACCACCTTGTCAGCTGTGTCTAACGACTACCTGGGTCTTTCTCGGTCGAGAAGTTTGTCGACCGAGAGTGTCTCGGTCGAGGATTTCATCGACCGAGATTGACCCTGTTTCAATGTTTCAATTTAGAGTACTAAGTGTGTATGTGAGTGTGCATATATGACACTATTGAAGGAGATGACCTATCTAAGTTTGGTGTTTAGCTAGGGAAAATCTAATGCTTGATTTACATGAAGTCTAAGTACTTGTACATTATATATTTGTACAAGTTTTTACAAATTGATTTCATTTCATGAAAATACAAACATTAAGCATATGGATTTCCCGGATGCTTTGTCATCCACCTTATTCCTGCAACACTCAAGTAGCACGTTAGATCTTTAAGAATGAAATGTTTGTCATTATCAAAACAAAGGGATTTATCATAATGTCTAATTTAGCCAACAATCTCCCCCTTTTTGAAGATGACAAACATTTCATAGATATAAAATAAGGAAATATAAAACATGTGAGTTTCATATCTGAAGATTACCTTTGTAGCAATTCGTGCAACTGAGTGCTGGCCGAGATGTTATGAAACTTATGTTAAATTCTATGTTTTTGATGTTAAATTCTATGTTTTTGATTTTATATTCTTTCTCCCCCTTTGTCATTTCAAAAAGATATCCAAGATAAATATTTGTGTGTACTCAATCACTTGCAAAGAGTATATGAAAAGTATTTTGAACCAAAAATACGGAATGCATTGCTCCCCCTTAAATAGATATCCCAATTATAATCAAGGTATGAATGCATTTCAATAGATGGTCAATTTAGCCACAATTTTAAATTTCAGGTATTTGCAAAGATTTTATCCTTTGTAATTTATTACATATATATTACTCCCCTTACTTTGTATGCTCTACTATAATAGTCTTACAAGCTATGTTCAAATGATGCCATAGAAGGAACATATTAAGAATAGCGTAACATTTTTACAAGGTGACTCATACGCTTTGAAGGATGTCCATTATAATCATACACAGATAACTAATTCATTATAATCATGAAAGGATAACCATTTCATTTCAATCATGCAAGGATAACTATTTTATTATAATCATGAAAAGATAACCATTTCATTTCAATCATGCAAGGATAACTATTTCATTACAATCATGAAAAGATAACCATTTCATTACAACTATTACAACGGATACTCCAAATCTCACTGGAAAGACTTAAGTATTACATCAATATTTGGGTCTATTCCAATAAATGGCTCAGCTCCATAATACTTGACTAAAGTTTGCCACTCCAAAGCTCCTATCTTGGTTAAGGCATATGCTTCCAAGAAGGTGGGAACACGATCAAAACGGAAATGAGCAGCAATGTCTTGTAGTTGCATTGGAGAAAACTGAGTATGAGTGAGATCTGAAGATGGTGGAGGTGGAGTTTGGTAGTAGTTGTAGGAGGGATTATATGGGTTGATCATGCCAGGATTTAAAGAATAAGGATATTCATCTGGTTGATTTGGAGAGAGAGTTTGCATCCTTTGGTTTAGGTAGGTCATGGCATGGTGGCTATAATCTAGTTGTTTGCTTAGATGATATTGGGACCCAGCAATATAGGTTAGGGTGTTTTGGACGGGATCATAGGATGGGTTGGGAGGAGGAGGTGGTGGTATGTCTTGAGTAGATGTCTCTCCTTCCGTCCTGGCCCTCTTGTGACCAAAATCAACTCCCATCTTCTCTACTGTGTTTTTGCTTATTTTTTGTGGTCTTCTTTCCCATGTGTATCCCATATCCTCAATTGGTGTCTTAAGAAAGTGTTGAGTGATTTGGCATATAAAATCAGCATAAGGGGGATTGCCAGAAAACTCAAGCATGTTCTTAAGAATGATGCGGATGAAGTTTATGGGAATGTGTTTGATAATGGCATAAATTAGACACATGCGAAAGGTAGGGACTTCAGACTTGTTTGCTCTAGGATGTATGTTTGTGGAAACAATAAGGTTGACAATCCTAGCTGCAGGTTTGAGGTTAATGGCATAGTAGGTACCCCTATCTTCGTGACAAGTTGTGTTTGATTGAAAAATAGCTCGTTTAATGTCACTAAGAATGACCGTATTTTCACCTTGGGAAAATTTATTGAGTGGATTTCCAGTGGTAAGGTCAAGAGCATCTTGGTATTCTTCTAAGTCTATGTTGAGCACGTCAAGGATACCCTCCTCAGAAAAGTGAAAGCTATGCCCATTTATCATAGAAGAGAAGGAGTCATTTTCGGGATTGGAGGTTAAGTTTGCATAGAACTCATTTACCACTTTGGAAGAATAGGAAGGGAAGGAGGGGTTCAGAAAATCTTTCAAATTTTACACCTCAAAGAGATCCTCCAAGTCGACGATGCTGTAGAAGTCCATGACGTCAACCGGCCGTCGTGGAAGAGGAGTTTTGGAGGAGAGTCTGAGGTAGCGATCACCAGCAGCTGCGTTGATGAAGGGGATGTCGTTGATGATCGGCAATGGTGGGGAGGCCGTCCTTCCTTTCCTCCTAGCAACCTGCTTCTTTCCTCGTGCAGATGATGAAGCCATTGTTTTGCTTGAGGTGAAGAAGAAGCAAGAAAGTATTGGAGGTGAAAGAGATAAAAAGTTGCACAAAAATACACTAGAGAGAAGCTATGGAAGTAAGAATGTGAGAGTGGGAGGCAATGACCCGTTTTTGGTCCTTTTTATAGCAATCGAGTGACCAGGATGGTCGACAATTTGTCAACCGATCGACCGCAACGGTCATATCCCAGACGCGCCACTCAGCCGCCTAACGGTCGACCGGCAACAGTCATTTTCAAATGGTCAGATTCCAACGGTCAATTCTCGGTCGAGCAATTGTCGACCGACATCGGCTCGGTCGAATAATTGTCGACCGAAAGTGTGTCTGGGTTTTGCCGATGTAATTTTTATTTGAAGTCTGTCGGTCGAAGGAGATAGGCTGACCGAGATGTTTTTTGGTCGAGGAATTCGTCGACCGACAAACTTACTGTGAATGAATTTTTAAGCTGATTCTTAATGCAGATGATAGACTGAATTTGTAGAGCATTCATATGTTTTCTAAGGGAGTAATATTATTACCAATATTTGAACAATTTTGTGGTCATAATTTTAATTGGTCTTTTGATCACAATTTTTATATAGAGAATGATATTCAAATAAGTATTGTGTCAAACTTATTTTAGGTCGCCTTTGACTACGACCATAGCGCCCCTTGGTCAAACTTGATTTTAACCAAGAGGCAACTTTGTAGATTTCCAATTTGAACATTCATATGTGAAGTATAATGTATGCATGTAACTCGATTAAATATCAATTTGAGACATTTTTAATATGAAGATATCCGTCCAAATTCTCCTAGAATATTTATATAAGCTTTGTTGTAGGTAAATATTAAATTATATTTCTTTTTGTACCCTTATTTTCATATAAGATTCTTGAAAGCAAGAATAATATCTTAAGTTCTTATAGAAGCCAATTGAGAATTTTTTTATCTTATGTGTTGCAATCATTTAGAATTCTTTTTTTTATATCACAAGTGAATCATTTTACTTGCCTATGTATCATCATGCATACAATAATCATTATCTATTTGTAACATAGCATCATCTTTATGAGCTGAATGATAAAATAGTGAAAGCATATCCATGATGTAATAATAGAACAATAAAAGCATTTAATGATAATTCCATGAAATACCATGTTCATTCAAACTAGATGTCATAACACATGATTTCTATATGAATGGACTAGGAGATACAAAATCATGTGAAATCTAATTAATCTCATTTATATTTATAAGTTTTTTAGAAATGGTCTTCAACTTGTTTTGCATGTAAGATCAGTCATTAACAATAAATAGATAGCAATTTAATCAATTGAAAATACATTCAGCAGATTTATTTTAGATTTGACAACAGAGACCGGATCGGTCGATCATTTCTCGACCGACTGTTGTTCTCGGTCGACAGATTCTCGATCGAGAAAGGTTCTGTACTATTTCAGAACTATTTTTAGTAAGAAAAGAATTATATATATATTCAAGTTAGATGTTTAGATACTTGAACTAATTTGTTATGCCATTATGTTGAGTTGAGATAGACATAGAAATATGCAACTAAGGTCCTTGGTCATATCTCAACTTAATTCCGTTCATTTAGTTTGGAGGTTTTGGAACCCAAACTAACTCGACATCCTTTTTCTTATAAGGACATGAAAAAGAATAGTGACCAAGGCGCAAACAATAATGACAACATATAGAATCAACTTCATATTTCTTTCTATGATTTTGTTCTAGTTTGTTCTTGGGTACGTATGTATTTGTGCCTTTAGGTACATACATAGATTGACTTTTTGGTATTTGTGTTCTTCCCTTACTAAGTTTTTGATAAGATTGTCCTTTAGGCGTGTAACCTAGTCCTCTCTTTCCAATTTGATGGTAAGGATCATTTAAGATTTTATCAAGAATGCCATTGTTATTTAGACTACTAACTTCTTGTTGTAGGTTAGCAATCTCCTCCATTCTTTTCTTAATATCTAGCTTTGCTTGTTCTAGATTAGATGATAATGAATCTTTTTCTTTTACGATAGTATCATAATCTAGATGTGAGCACAAGATGGGTTGTTTTTGAAGATCGTTCACTTGAGTTTGCAAATTAATCTTTTCTAAAGAAAGAAGATTGCAATCTGCCTCTATAGATTTTATCTTAATATTATGATTTTCAATGATCTTTTTAAAATATTCATTTTCAGATGTAATAGCAAGAAGCTTAGCATGTAATTCATCATTTGCTTTATTAGCTTTCTTTAACTTCTTCTTGCACTCAATATATTTATTATGTGTCTCTTCAAGACTAGCAACTAGCTCTTCTTTAGATAAATAAAAAAGACTTACCTCTTCTTCTTCTTCACTTGTTGTAGCAATAAGACAATCTTTGTGCTCATCTTCCTTCTTTGATCTCCATGGGCAGCTAGATGTCGTGTGGCTTGTTCCTAGGCACCAATTGCAACATGTTGTAGATTGATCCAGGCTCCTCCTTTTGTTGTGGTTGTAATCACCATCACCCTCCATTCTTCAAGACATGGTTAGGGTTCCTTGAAGCCTACTCTGATACCAATTGAAAAACCACTAGAGGGGGGGTGAATAGGGTTTTAAAGTTATTTTAACAATTATTTAACTCAAACAACCACAAATGAGAAACCAAGAAGGAGACAAAGGGTTTAGAGTGGTTCCAACCTTAACAAATACTAAGGTTGTCAGTCCACTACCCGGTTGCTTACCCAACCGAGATTTTGAAAGTATTAATTTTATTACCTTCTCAAGGAATTACACAAAATACAATACTTTCTTACACCCCTTTGAACAGCCTTCACTTGAAGTAGATGCACCAACTCGAGGTAGCCTTCTTGAAGTAACTCCAAGATCCCCCTTGAAGTAGCCTTCCTCTTAGAAGTAACCTCCCGTTGCACCAGCCTTCTTGAAGTAGTTCAAAGTCTCCTTCTTCACCAAGAAGATCACGACCCTCTCCAATCCGCAGCCTCCAACCTAGGAGTAGCAAGGAGAGTACAAGCAATGAAAGTGAACAAGAAAGGAAAATGGAAATTACAACTTATCCTTTGAAGCATAAGGCTTGATTTGCCTAGATCAAGCGTGTAGATCTCCTAGCCAATGTATATAGAATTGTGATTGTTGTGGGTAGGAGATGCTAGCCTATAGGACACGAAATTTGAGCCAAGAGAAAAGTATCCAATTGTTTATTTGCTCAATTGCTCACAAACAGGTTGCACAATGCAAGTGTATGCTCAAAGATTGATTAAGTGTGTAAACTTGTGTATTTAGGTGTCCTAAGTCATGTCCTATTTATAGGAATGTCCTACAAGTGCTTAAGGATGTTCTAGACACTTTCTAGGGGGTTCTAAGTGCTTAACTAGCCGTTAGGTACAAGTTTGTTGCTTTAACAACGACTAGTTAATTAATTCTGCAGTTGCTGTCAGAGTCCATCTCGGTCGAGAAATTGTCGACCGAGATGCCTACTCGGTCGAGGTTTTATCGACCGACAGGCTCTCTGGAACAAGTATTTGCAACGTTCATCTCCAATTGCTAACCACCTTGTCATCTGTGTCTAACGGCTACCTGGGTCTTTCTCGGTCGAGAAGTTTGTCGACCGAGAGTGTCTCGGTCGAGGATTTCGTCGACCGAGATTGTCCCTGTTTCAATGTTTCAATTTAGAGTACTAAGTGTGTATGTGAGTGTACATATATGACACTATTGAAGGAGATGACCTATCTAAGTTTGGTGTTTAGCTAGGGAAAATCTAACACTTGATTTACATGAAGTCTAAGTACTTGTACATTATATGTTTGTACAAGTTTTTACAAATTGATTTCATTTCATGAAAATACAAACATTAAGCATATGGATTTCCCGGATGCTTTGTCATCCACCTTATTCCTGCAACACTCAAGTATCACATTAGATCTTTAAGAATGAAATGTTTGTCATTATCAAAACAAAGGGATTTATCATAATGTCCAATTTATCCAACATATTATTTCTCACACGACATGTATGGTCACAGACAAGCTCGCTGGAATCAAGCACGGTGTTTTTTTAATCAAACACGGCATGTCTAATAGACCTCTCAAAACCTTTAAGTTTTTCTAGAAAATCACATGGTGTGTCCTTAATTCATACGACGTGTAGATGTCATGTAAAAGAGTGCGCAATTTCTAATTAGAATGTCACATGTCATGTCTTTATTTGCACACAACGTGTCGTTATCAGGTTGAAGACCGTGAATATATATCTAGAAAAATCACACTACGTGTTTTCAAATACACACGACATGTATCTGTTCATTCAAATGAACCTATCTTTTTGAAAAGTATACGTCGTGTCTTTATTTGCACATGACGTGTCAGTAGCAGCGAAGGCAACTTCAACCTTGACTTTTGGAATTTCACACGACGTGTTCTAATTTTTACACACCGTGTGGCTTGCAGTTAAAGCTCGTTCAAAAAGAAGATGGTGATCTCTGTAAAAGCACACACTGTGTCCTTAAAAGACACGTCATGTATAATGAAGAGAAAAGGGGGTTTTAACCATAATTCCAAGTCGTCACTCTCAAGCAGTCGTGTGTGATCCAATTGTCGTGTGCACCGCCACAACCTTCGTAGCATGCTTCTCCACCGTTGTTCTCCCCAACCAAGCTTAAAAAGCCACCCGCCACTGCCATGAAGCCGTCATCAATGACCAACCACCACATTTGCAGCGTCGGGATCCACCAGCGACTTCCACGGTGCCTTGCCCTCTTTCTCCTCATCTCAAGTCATCGTGTGAGGCATCACCAACTGTAGGGTGCCACCGTCTTCACCTCCTATCAAGCAAGGCTCAAGACCCCACCTCTATCGCCGTCCTCTCCTTTTTCTTCATCTACCCCCGATGACACTCCGGAAGCAACCAAGTAGCCACCGTATGAAGACATCGTCATCTTCAACCTCTGGCTGTGGAAAAGCCCCAGGTACATATTGTGTTTCACCAAAGACACGTCATGTAATTCTCCATGTTCTTAAGCCCCTTCTGCCTAGAAACACATTGTGTCCTATTTCAGACACATTGTGTTCCAAGTCATTTCAGCAGCACTCTCAGCAGCAATGGCACCCTTGAAGCAAACCTCCAACCACAAGCGTGACATGACCTCTTCCTCTGCCTCCAATTAAATCTCCTCCACCCATTTTAGGGTGACGGTAGAGGAGGACCCCACATATCAGTTCCTCATCTCACCTAGGGTCCTCCCTACCCTTTTTCATGTGAAGATACTATCAAATCTCTAGGGTTCAAAAATGACATCAAAGACAACCTCAAAGACATCAACCTCGAGTTCATATGCTTTTCGATAATGAAAAGTTACCATCGCCTTGTCTACAAATTCCTTACTACTCTTAAGGTCAACGAGGACCCAAAGCACAGGCTCGATCCCTATGCCTTTATCAGTTTCTGTATGCTAGTCCAGAGTTATAGAATCACTTTCTAGGATTTTTGTGAGCTTTTAGAATGCCACTACAGGGGTGATATATCTTTCCCTCTCACCTTTGAAAGCAACATTTTCTGGAACTAAATAAGAGATGAAGAGCAACATGATGTCACTAAGGCCAGAGTTTTTTCCATCCACAACCCCATTTTCCGTTACCTCCATTGCCTTCTTAGCACATGTGTCTTCGCCAATAAAGAAACACAAGGCGTATGCGGAAGACATGATTTATTCTTCTTATGGGGTACAGTCTATGATTTTAAAATCAATGCAGGTTACTTCATCCTCACCTGATTCTTGGACATCAAGAAAATCAAGAAGAGACAATTTGGGGACATCATGTAGTGTGGAGGGTTAATTACCCTCCTAGCCACCAAGCTTGAAGTGGACCTGACAGGCCTAGAAGCTACACAAGGCAGGAGCTTGGTTGACATTCAGTACATGATCTTGACAGGGCTGATTTGGAGAGTCCCCAATAATGATGCCAAGTTCATACAATATTATGACAATGATCAGTACATAGACTTGCCTGATTGGGAAAACACCACCTTGAGCAACAAAGACAATTGGAAGGTTGATCTTAGTGGCCAAGACGATGAAGAAGTTGCACCTAAAGATCAAGCTTCTCCAGCCGCGCACAACACCATCGCCCTCCACCAGCACTCAGACAGAGTACACGTGGGCGATGCCTGATGTTAGGTATCTTCATGGCTATGTTCAACAACGGTTTGACCATCTGGAAAGCTGCCTCGATCTGATGGGGAAACATTATTCTGTGATGAACGACATGGTCTCGCGCATGGATATGTGACACATCTCTCAGAGCCACTATCCAATTCCCCAACCACACCACCTTTCACCTCCTCCGCCACTGTCTGAGCCTGCTCCACAGCCCATGTTGGTTGACATTTCGGACGATGATGATCTTGTCAATTAGTTTTTCCCTAATGGTCATGGGGGAGTTGGTCCCTCCCACTGATGTTATCCGTGATAGGTACCCGATTGCATTTTCTTTGAGTTTGATTAATGCAGTGAGGATACTGCAAATTTCTATCTCAGGGGGGGTGCAACCGGCTGGTAATGTAGTTATTTAGTCATTTTGTTGTTTTTCACTTTCTAGTTCTTTAGTTTTTGTCTCTAGTTTTTGTTTCTATTTTTAGTTTTTTCTTCTCTCTTGGCAAGTTTATTATGATGTGAGGCTCATGTTGTGTAATGAATTGGCTTGCTTTACAAGTTTGAACTATCTTGTTCCTCTCTAATTAGAATTTTCAATTGAAGAAATTGTAAGAGCATGCATGAATCAAATGAAGTCTTATGGTCACTGATAAATGTATATTTATCCCTTTTATTTACATATTTTTTATATTTGTTTAGGATTTTTTTGTTATTTATTCTCTTAGTTTCATAATTAATTGTGTTATTTTATATTTTTCTCTATAATTGGAGTTTTAATTATATTTTAGTGGGTTTTGTAGGAAAATTACACAATTTGCAGCAGTCCTGAAATTCATATATACTCTCCACCAAAAATGACATAACTCTTGCATTCGAACTCCAAGTTGAGTGCAAAAGTATTCATTAGAAAGGGAATTTAATTTCCTAAAATAAAATCCTATTATTTGTACCTCTTTTGTGCTTTTAGCAGGAGACAAATATGTTTGAAATCGCTGTTGTGAGAATCTGCATTAAAGGGAGTTACATGGTCAAGATAATTAAAGACAACCAACTTTTGATTTGACCAGATCCAGAAAATTCAAAAATTGATCTCCCTCTCTTTTTTCCTCCTATTTTGAGGGCAGACTACCCCCTCCCCCTCCTATAAAAGGAGGGACTCTTCACATGTAAAAGCATTCCATTCTTCATTCCATTTCATCCAATTTTTAGTTGTAGACTATATCTTGTATAATGTTGGATCTCATTTTAATTTGTATTTCTTCTAATCTTGTTATTCTGAGTAAATTTTTCTGAGACATGGGAGTAGCCCCTTAGCCCGATATTATTCAATATAATCAGTTATATTCCTCCATCGAATAAATGTCTTCTCTGTGTTTCTTTGTGGTTATTTGGATGATCATATATTCTTATGGAGTGATATGACTGTGGATCTCTGTAAGAATGAAACAATAGTCCCTTAATTGTGATTATCATCTTTTCATCTATTTAATCTTATTCTTGTTATAATCCTTGGTGACGTGACCACCTGAGCCTTGGGTTTGAACGCCAGTTTGAATTCACATACTTTTTGATATGACCGTGGATAATGGCATGTTGGATAGTTGGGCAATGATCTGTGAATGTCGGGACCAACGGATTCATGAGAAGTCTGACCCTTGTTAGTTTGTTCATAAGGACATGTAACCACAAGGTCCTGATTTGATCCTTGGAGTTTATAATTTGATTAGTTGAATAGGAATGTGGTTTTGGTGGTGATCTTCTGGACCCCAAATCTCTATTTCTTAATTAGTTAAACTTTATTTCAGCACTTTTATTTTTGTTCTTATTATTAACAACTCTCTCAAATCAGGATTTCATTCTTTTACTTGCGATCGGATTTGGATTTCAACTTTTCTTTTCCGTCGTCCCTTGGATCGATACCTATCTATACTAAGTTGACTTGTTGTTCACAATAAGTTGACAACCGGGTTAGAAGGTTAAACTCTAGGACTTTTCCTAGTGATTGTTGCTTGTACAATGAGCACATCAATTTGGCACCATTGTCGGGGACGACACAGTTGTTTTTTAGATTTGATTGCATGTATATCTTGTTTAATCCTTGTTCATATTCTCTAACTTTCATAACTTTAGTCTTTTTTATAATTTCTTTTAGATTTTGTTTTCTTTTTGCCTTCTGAGCACAATTCTGAAAGTGTATCTCCTCTTTCTGCCCTCTTCCTGCTAAGTTTCTGTAAAGAAGTGAAACCACTTCTCTACTAAAAATTGGAACAATAAAACCTCCAGTCCAAACATATTCAGAAGGTATGATGGAGTGGGTGTAAAATTTTCAAATCCTTATATAATGGCAACAAAAGACCAAAGTATAGCAGTGGAATAAAAACTTGACTATATTCAATTATAAAACAAAGGGTTATAAACTTACATCACAAGGATCCATGTAGAGGAAATCTAAACCACCTCAAGATTGTCTCCAACCTTCAACATCACAATCTAAGTTTGGGTCAATGTGTCAAGCCATCCATGTCCACCACCTAGGGTTGGAAGCATACCCCAACAAAAGAGAAATAATAGGAAACATCAGCAAAGGCTGGTATGTGCATACTAAAAAGTGAATCAAGCAATTTATAAAGGATAAGGGGCATCAAAATAAAAGGCTTCCCATACAAGAGATAAGTACTACCCAAACGGGTATCAAGAGAAAAGAATCATAACAAAAGGGATACTTGCCATAAAATAACATATAAAAGGATTGTGCCATAAATAAATCCACTACCATGGTGGGAAACAAATCACAAGTAGGGCACACACCCCACAATCAATATCCTGCATGCATGTGAGATAAACATAGCCCTAGAATAATATAAACACAATTGGTGGCCAACCCCCAACAAGTTGAAGCATGATAGAGAAAGGAATACCGCCAATTTCCCAATTATATATAAAAACATGGGCCAATAATCACACATCTTGCCCTGGGTACGAGGTTCCTTGTCATCCCAAAAGAGTAGGAAATATCACATCTGCTATAAACAAAACCAACGCAATTTACACTACTCTAGTGCTACTAAATCACATAGCATGTTTAATATAGAGGCAAGTAGAAAAGTATAGTCATACTAGAACAAGGTTGCCATCACACAATGGACAACACATACATATAAACATACACTTCCAAGTGGGCACATATCAACAAGTAAAAATCCACATCACAGTGGGCATATAATATCAAAAGTCCAAATTACACCAAGGCAACAAGATAAGATTTCAAGAGAATATCCATGATCACAAGATCAATAACAAAATAAGACACTTCACAAGAAGCATGATTTTAAAAGAACAAGACAATGTGTAGGCTAATGTCCATATGACCAAGAGTAAGACAAAATAGGATAATTGCTCTACAAGAATAATCGGGGATGCAAACATACATAAGAGAGAAGAATTGCTCAATATGAATAATCGGAGATGCAACATACCTCAACTTCAGAGTCAAACGATCCAAAGTCACATCTAGGTCCAAGTCTAGGTAGCCAAGGAACCTATTAAGAATATATGTGGAATTAGGGTTAGATTTATATTGATTATTCAAAACCCTAAAAATTGCCTTTTTATTGATGAGTGAATTAGGTTATCAAAACCATATAATATTTTAGGTTATATTTTCTTGAGTTCAAAACATATTTTATTATATTTTTCTGACTTTTATATATTTAGTTATGAATTATACAAGTTAGTATATTATTAATTAGATCCATTAAAATCACATCTTTAAAACATAAGATTCGGGCGACAAAACAAATACCAAAAGAAATCTTACATTTTTGTGAATCCAACGAGTATTTATTTGTAATTTTCTGACCAGTAGATTTTTAGTTATTAATTTTCCAAATCCAACCAATCATAAAATCCGATAAAGCAAGAAGTAGAGAGAGAGAGGGAGAGGGGCGCTCGCACTGAGTTGGCCCAATCATAGGTGGCCAACTCAGCTGACCCCACAGCCACCCAGGCAAGCACCGCAAAGCAGAGAGAGTCCAAGAATAGTTTATGCAAAGACGTTTTTAACCCTCGAGTCGTGATCAAACTAGACAGGCAGAGGTGGGCAAAGTTGTGAAAACGCTTGTGATCATCTTCTTCGTTTTGTCAAACGCTAGAACCAAGCAAGCGAACTGATCCAATCAATGCCACGAAAAGGAAAACTGGGGATACCATGAATCAATAGGAACCAAGTACAAGGATGTCTTCTTAGGACCATCACGAACCTGCTTGCGCTGAATACTTGTCTGGCGATGACCCGAATCATCAGCTCAACCTCACAACCTTCTTCAAAGGTAGTCGAAGTAGGGGAGCCATGCCCAAAGCTTGATGGGGCCAAACTGAGGCAAGAAAGATGGAGCTGGGACCCCAACGGAGGTGAGGGAACCGTTCCTTCGTTGTCCGATGGTCCAAGGCGACGAGGAGATGAGAAGAAACAGGAAATAGGGGGGAAATAGAGCACCAGTGCGGCGCTAGCAATTGTGGGGAAAGGGGGTGAAAAACCCTACTTTTATAGGATTATGGGGTGCGGAGGAGAGAGAGGATGATGAGGGCGAAGAAACCAGGAAGGAAGGTGAAGAGGGAAGAGAGGAATCAGAGAAGGAAACTGGGGAGAGAAACCCCCATCGCTGCATGCAAAATTGGAAAGGGGAAAGGAAGAAGAGAATCCAGTTGCCGCTGGATCTAAATCCAAGGGTTAGGATTGAACCCGAGAAAACTAAAACAGGAAAGCAAGTGTGACGTATCAAATACGATTAAAACTAAAGTGAGATTAATTTAATGTACATATTTTCTCTTTCCTATTTTAAGGGTTCTATTCTTATCCAAATTAAACCAAACTTGGCATACAAGTTAAGTTAAACATGTAGATTCTGAATATAAAATTAGATTTGCCTTTTGAAAACTTTTAATGTATCAAATAAATAAATTACTGTTTTCTCTTTCCTCCTTCATCAATGACATTAGGATTATCCAAATTTTATGAAACTTGACCCACAAGTCATATTTTATGTGTTGGAAACGAATTTTCTATCAGTTTTACATGTTGGAGATGTTTGAGCAATTATTTAATATTTTGAATATTCTACACACTTTCTCTCTCCTGATTTAACCTTTTAAGCAAACTTTCTCCAAATTAGATGAAAATTCACCCAAAGGCTAGAATTATTATGTATATTACGAATCTAAGATTATTTTCCTCTTTTGTAGTTATTTATTATATTTATTTATTAATTACACCTTTTAGGCAATTTTTCTCTCCTAACTTACCATATTATTTTGAGGTAGTCCAAATTAAATGAAAATTGACATGTAAACTTATTTTAATGTGTAGATTACGAATTTGAAGTCTATTCTTTATTTTGAGGCTTTCTTACATGGGTTTTGTCGTTTGGCCCTGTAGAGGCCCATTAACCATATTATGCATGTAATTAAGTTATTTATCATTTTACTATCACCAAATAAATTATATGACATATTATATCACATTATTCATGCATTATATTATTAGGATCATCCTAACCTCAACCTTGTTTGGTCAAACCCAAAAGGTCAAAGTTCTAGTGTAGGGTTCTAGATCTGGTATGTTACAACACTCCACCCTTTAAAAGGATTTCGTCCTTGAAATCAAAACATCCAATCATCAAAAAACAACTACACTCCACCCCTTAAAGGGTTCAACCTAACCAGTCAAACTAAACAACTTTTAGAGCTACCCACATCTCTTAGTTGTGAAAGTTTTAGAGATTTATTTTTCTCATGTATCCAACTATTCAAACACCATCTAGGGTTGAGTTTTAGGTCCTTGTGTCTCTAACCTATCAACCCTACATGAACATCTAAAAGTCATAGGGTAAGTCAACTACACCATTATATCAATCCTAGTCACAAGCTAGGGTTAGATTCTACTCAAACTAGAGATTATGTTCATTGTGACTTAGTTCAAGAAAACATCGATTAATCTGAGAAATTTTTTTGTACATATAGTAATATAATTGAAAATAATTTTTGGCAAGGAAAACTTTTTGAGATGAAATAAAATGTGGATCCAAAATCAATTGCGGAAACCAAGTCACAATATTTCCATATGAATATTTCCTCATAACTTAATCTTGACCTCAAACCAAACCTTATTGCATAAAAGATCATCATAGATTAAATTTAGGGTCAACATCTCACTTAGAGGTAACTAACTAAGTCAAGGGTTCTATAGGGAGATAAAATTGAAATAGTCAGATTTCGACTACCATGGGCTCGAAGTGAAAACACTTCTCTACTAAAAATTTGAACAATAAAACCTCCAGTCCAAACATACTCAGAAGGTATGATGGAGTGGGTGTAAAATTTTCAAATCTTTATATAATGGTAACAAAAGACCAAAGTATAGCAGCGGAATAAAAACTTGACTATATTCAATTATAAAATAAAGGGTTACAAACTTACATCACAAGGATCTATGTAGAGGAAATATAAACCACCTCAAGATTATCTCCAACCTTCAACATCACAATCTAAGTCCGGGTCCACGTGTCAAGCCATCCATGTCCACCACCTAGGGTTGGAATCATACCCCAGCAAAAGAGAAACAATAGGAAACATCAGCAAAGGCTGGTATGTGCATACTAAAAAGCAAATTGAGCAATTTATAAAGGATAAGGGGCATCAAAATAAAAGGCTTCCCATACAAGAGATAAGTACTACCCAAACGGGTATCAAGAGAAAAGAATCATAACAAAAGGTATACTTGCCATAAAATAACATATAAAAGGATTGTGCCATAAATAAATCCACTACCATGGTGGGAAACAAAGCACAAGTAGGGCACACACCCCACAATCAATATCCTGCATGCATGTGAGATAAACATAGCCCTAGAATAATATAAACACAATTGGCGGCCAACCCCCAAAAAGCTGAAGCCTGATAGAGAAAGGAATACTACCAATCTCCCGATTATATATAAAAACATGGGCCAAGAATCACACATCTTGCCCTAGGTACGAGGTTCCTTGCTGTCCCAAAAGAGCAGGAAATATCACATCTGCTATAAACAAAACCAACTCAATTTACACTACTCTAGTGCTACTAAAACACATAGCATGTTTAATATAGAGGCAAGTAGAAAAGTATAGTCAGACTAGAATAAGGTTGCCATCACACAATGGACAACACATACATATAAACATCCACTTCCAAGTGGGCACATATCAACAAGTAAAAATCCACATCACAATGGGCATATAATATCAAAAGTCCAAATTGCACCAAGGCAACAAGATAAGATTTCAAGATAATATCCATGATCACAAGATCAATAACAAAATAAGATACTTCACAAGAAGCGTGATTTTAAAAGAACAAGACAATGTGTAGGCTAATGTCCATAGGACCAAGAGTAAGACAAACATAGGATAATTGCTCAACAAGAATAATTGGGGATGCAAACATACATAAGAGAGAAGAATTGCTCAATATGAATAATCAGAGATGCAACATACCTCAACTTCAGAGTCAAACGATCCAAATTCACATCTAGGTCCAAGTCTAGGTAGCCAAGGAACCTATTAAGAATATATGTGGAATTAGGGTTAGATTTATATTGATTATTCAAAACCCTAAAAATCGCCTTTTTATTGATGAGTGAATTAGGTTATCAAAACCATATAATATTTTAGGTTATATTTTCTTGAGTTCAAAACATATTTTATTATATTTTTCTGACTTTTATATATTTAGTTATGAATTATACAAGTTAGTCTCTTATTAATTAGATCCATTAAAATCACCTCTTTAAAACATAAGATTTAGGCAAAAAAACCAATACCAAAAGAAAGCTTACATTTTTGTGAATCCAACAAGTATTTATTTGTAATTTTCTGACCATTAGATTTTTAGTTATTAATTTTCCAAATCCAACCAATCATAAAATTCGATAAAGAAAGAAGTAGCGAGAGAGAGGGAGAGAGGCGCTCGCACTGAGTTGGCCCAATTACAGGTGGCCAACTCAACTGACCCCACAGCCACCCAGGCAAGCACCGCAAAGCAGAGAGAGTCCAAGAATAGTTTGCACAAAGACGTTTTTAACCCTCGAGTCGTGATCAAACTAGACAGGCACAGGTATATAACCGACGCTGACAATGACACTATTTTTTTTATCGAAAAATGGATTTCGCGGGCGACTTTAAGCGTCAGTTTTTTATAAACAACTGACGCTTAATACAAAGCGGTACCCGTGTCTGGCTGGTCTTCGAATATAGACATCGGTTTGCTTAAACAACCGACGCCTTATATGATAGGCGTCGGTTTTCCTTAATAACCGACGCCCAGAAAAGCGACACTGAATGTTATTTCTGTAGTAGTGTTCGTTTCATCAAACACCAGAACCAAGCGAGCGAACTGATCTGATCAAAGCCTCGAAAAGGAAAACTGGGGATACCATGAATAAGCAGGAACCAAGTACAATGATGGCTTCTAAGGACCATCACGAACCTGCTTGCGCTGAATACTTGCTTGGCGATGACCTGAATCATCAGCTCAGCCTCACAAACTTCTCCAAAGGCAGTCGGAGTAGGGGAGCCATGCCCAAATCTTGATGGGGCCAAACCAAGGCAAGAAAGATGGAGCTGGGGACCCCAACGAAGGTGAGGGAATTGTTCCTTCGTTGTCTGATGGTCCAAGGCAACGAGGAGATGAGAAGAAACAGGAAACAGGGGGAAATAGAGCACCAGTGTGGCACTAGCCGTTGTGGGGAAAGGAGGTGACAAACCCTACTTTTATAGGGTCATCGGGTGCGGAGGAGAGAGAGGATGATGAGGGCGAAGAAACTAGGAAGGAAGGTGAAGAGGGAAGAGAGGAATCAGAGAAGGAAATCGGGGAGAGAAACCCCCCATCGCTGCGTGCGAAATCGGAAAGGGGAAAGGAAGAAGAGAATCCAGTTGCCACTGGATCTAAATCCAAGGGTCAGGATTGAACCCGAGAAAACTAAAATAGGAAAGTAAGTGTGACATATCCAATACGATTAAAACTAAAGTGAGATTAATTTAATGTACATATTTTCTCTTTCCTATTTTAAGGTTTCTATTCTTATTCAAATTAAACCAAACTTTGCACACAAGTTAAGTTAAACATGTAGATTCCGAATATAAAATTAGATTTGCCTTTTGAAAACTTTTAATATGTCAAATAAATAAATTACTATTTTCTCTTTCCTCCTTCATTAATGACATTAGGATTATCCAAATTTTATGAAACTTGACTCAAAAGTCATATTTAATGTGTTGGATACAAATTTGCTATCAGTTTTACATGTTCGAGATGCTTGAGCAATTATTTAATATTTTGAAGATTCTACACACTTTCTCTCTCCTGATTTAACCTTTTAAGCAAATTTTCTCCAAATTGGATGAAAATTCACCCAAAGGCTATAATTATTATGTAGATTACGAATCTAAGATTATTTTCCTCTTTTGGAGTTATTTATTATATTTATTTATTAATTACACCTTTTAGGCAATTTCTCTCTCCTAACTTACCATATTATTTTGTGGTAGTCCAAATTCAATGAAAATTGACATGTAAACTTATTTTAATGTGTAGATTACAAATTTGAAGTCTATTCTTTATTTTGAGGCTTTCTTACATGGGTTTTGTCATCTGGCCCATTAGAGGCCCATTAACCATATTATGCATGTAATTAAGTTATTTATCATTTTATTATCACCAAATGAATTATATGACATATTATATCACATTATTCATGCATTATATTATTAGGATCATCCTAACCTCAACCTTGTTTGGTCAAACCCAAAAGGTCAAAGTTCTAGGGTAAGGTTCTAGATCCGGTATGATACAGTTTCCATTCCACCAGTATTGCTTTCTAGTTACTTTTTTTTAGTAATTTTAGTTTATTTTATAATTTCTTAGATTTATAATTTTTAGTTCTCTTTGTAATTTTTGACTAACCTCTTATCTCGTAATCTTTCTTCTCTCATTCGTTGATAGACATATCTTTTAGGAACTTTTCTTTTTTAAATGGAGTGGACATCCCAATATCCCCCACAATGTTATTACTGTGGTCTTTACCACCATGCATCTCTTGCCTGCCCGACTCTACCCCATGCTTATGATAGCACCCCTTCTAATTGTGAGCCCTTTCATCCTGGTGGGTACAATGTGAATCCACATTTTTTTGAGAACCATTATGGAGAACCTTGTTGTCCATATTCTAATGGGGGATATGATCAACAATATTTTGTGGGGTGTAACCAACAAAACCTTGGGGGTTATGAACATGTTTATGAAACCCAATGTAATCCTCAACAAGAAGAGAGACTTAGGGCCTTAGAGAAGATAGCAGTAGAAGGAGAAATAAAATTAAAAACCATCCAAGCCTTATTAACCGCCCTGCTAGAAGCCCAAACCCAAAATATAGATTGTTCAAATATGTTTCCTCATGATTTGGTGACACCTCATAATATTAAATCTTCCTACCAAGATGGATGCAATGGAAATTACAATCCACCATATTTTGAAGATTATTATGAGGAGCAAAGTCACAATTAGTATGAGGAGCACAAGGACCAAGACTACGATAAGGGGTATAGTGAGGATGGACAATTTTTTTGGGTTTATAAATCCTATGGTGAAATGCAAATTAATCTTGAACTAGAAGAGAGACTTAAGGCCCTAGAAAAGATGGTAGCAGAAGGACAAGCAAAACTTGAATCCAGTCAAGCCATGTTAGCTACCTTACTAGAGGATCAATCACAAACTCCCCCTATAGAGCTTGAGCAACCCAAGATGGTTCTTCCTGACGAAGACAATGATGATCCTTATTTTGTGTCATATATGTCAGATCCTGAAGAAATAGCACAAACCATGGAGCCATATTTTGTGTGTGATGAGGAAGTTGGTATCCCTATCTTTCCTTTAGAGACTCTATTACTTGAATATGAAATGTCAAAGAAGGAGAGTCATTATGAAGACCCAACAACTCCTCCCATCCTCAACATCAATCTGAATGATACCATAGACCAATACCCTTCTTTTGAGTCTATTTTGGATAATGAGAATCTAACCCCCTTTATGATTCTTCCCGGGCTGTCACAACCAATTTCCATCCCACACATGGCTGATCTAGAAGGGGAGATACCACCATTGGAAGAAGCCCACACACCCCCTTCTGTTGTTTGCAAGAAAGACATCATCATCCCTCCTAAATACTTGGGGAACCCTTGTACAAAAAAATTAGAGACATATGTTATATCAACAATGAAACTTACCAAACCCAATGTTGATGGCATTAATTTTAAGGATAAACAAAACACTTTTATAAATGATTTAAAATTTTTGTATTACCATCAATTCTCCCATATGCAGGTCATCATGATGGTGGAAAACCTGAACCAGATCCTCTACCTGACTCAGTTCATCATGCTCCACTAGCATTACTGGTCGAGTACCCGCCAACCTCCCCCAATCCACATCCATCTTCAACACTTCCCTTGCTATCGAAGGAAGATCTCTGGATATTATTGGAGGGAATGCGAGGTGAAAGAAAATATGAACACCCCACTGAGCTTCCACACTTACCCTATCATAGGGTACACTATGAAGCTCCTCAGATAAAGGTCCCAGCCCTCATACACATCCCCTTCAGTTGAACATTTTTTGAGCTATCTGGGCCACCTGGAAATCCTCACTCTTCTCTTCCCTCCATCTCGAGTTTCAATTTTACTCGGGACGAGAAAAAATCTAAGTCCAGGGTGGAGGTGGGTGGTATGTTTCTATTCCACCTCCTTATCTTTATTATTCTTGCATTATTTCTACTTTTTTTTGTTTTGCATATAGTTGCTTTGTTCATGGCCATTATCTAGTCGGCCATGTTTTTATTTCTTTTGTTGCAAAATGGCCTTTATCTAGTCGGCCAATATGAATATATGTTTATCATTGTACCCCTTTGAATTTAGTAAATCTTTTACAAAAATTGTTAAAAATTGCCATGTCTGAAACCACCATGTCACCTAGGATCCCAAAATAGCATCACTCTTTGGAAAAGTTGGCAAGCTGTATGGAATCAATCAAAACCAAACACAAATTTTCTCTATTTTTAAATTGTTGATTAACTTGATATAAATCTTGTATAATGTGATTGACATGAATGTTCTTTCTGATGTAATGACACTTTCAAAAAAAGGAGAAAATAAATGTGTGAAGTTATAAGCACAAGGACACCTTTTGTTTCCCCCTTATTTTCTTTCTAAAAAAAGAGAAGCAATGAATCACCACCAGACAAAAATCAAGTCCGGGGTGGCATGCTTCCCATATAAAAAATTCCATACCCCAAAAAGGGGTGTACCATCAAAAGATGCCAAAAGTGCACATGAAAAAAATTGTGACCAATGTAGCCATAACTCCACAAATTTAGATCCCAAGTTGAATAGAGGAGGGCTAAAAAAAAATTCATCACTCCCTTCTTTGTTTTCACACCCCCTAATTTCATCTTGTTCTTGTGCAACAACTTTCATAAAAAAATACAATAATAAAAATTAGAGTGTCAAAACAAAAGTAAGATGAAGCAAGTTTTTTGACAAAATATTGATTTATAAACAAGATATGATCTCCAAAAAAACAAAAAAAACAAGATATGATATTTGTTTTTAATAGGGAATATAGAATTTTGTATTTTGTAGTTTAAGGAGATTGAGTTGCTTGGCCAAATTTGGAGGTAAGGAATAAAGTGATGTTACAAGGGTGAGGATAGACATGTTGTTAGTATAAATTGGAATAATTTATGATTTTATTTGTTTGAGGACAAACAAAGATTCAAGTCCGGGGTATTTTGATAAATATATATTTATCTCTTTTATTTACATATTTTTGATATTTGTTTAAGATTTTTTTGTTATTTATTCTCTTAGTTTCATAATTAATTGTGTTATTTTATATTTTTCTCTATAATTGGAGTTTTAATTATATTTTATTGGGTTTTGTAGAAAAATTATACAATTTGCAACAGTCCTGAAATTCATACATACCCTCGACCAAAAGTGACATAACTCTTGCATTCGAACTCCAAATTGAGTGTACAAGTATTCATTGGAAAGGGAATTTAATTTCCTAAAATAAAATCCTATTATTTGGACCGCTTTTGTTCTTTTAAAGGGAGAGAAATATGTTCGAAATTACTACTGTAAGAATCTACATTAAAGGGAGTTATATGGTCAAGATAATTAAAGACAACCAACTTTAGATTTGACCAGATCTTGAAAATTCAAAAATTGGTCTCCCTCTCTTTTTCCCCCTCTTTTAAGGGTAACCTACCCCCTCCCCTTCCTATAAAAGGAGGGACTCTTCACTTGTAAAAGCATTCCATTCTTCATTCCATTTCATCCAATTTTTAGTTGTAGACTATATCTTGTATAATGTTGGATCTCATTTTAGTTTGCATTTCTTCTAATCTTGTTATGTCTGAGTAAATTTCTCTGTAGCATGGGAGTAGCCCCTTAGCCTGGTTCTATTCAATATAATCAGTTATATTCCTCCATCGAACAAATGTCTTCTCTCTGTTTCTTTGTGGTTATTTGGATGATCTGATATATTCTTATGGAGTGATATGACCGTGGATCTCTGTAAGAACAAAACAATAGTCCCTTAATTGTGATTATCATCTTTTTGTCTATTTAATCTTATTCTTGTTATAATACTTGGTGACGCAACCACCTGATCCTTGGGTTTGAACGCCAATTTGAATTCACATGCTTTTTGATATGACTGTGGATAATGGCATGTTGGATGGTTGGGCAATGATCTGTGAATGTCAGGACCAACGGGTTCATGAGAAGTCTGACCCTTATGATTTTGTTCGTAAGGACATATAACCACAAGGTCCTGATTTGATCCTTGGAGTTTATAATTTTATTAGTTGAATATGAACGTGGTTTTGGTGATGATCTTTCAGACCCCATATCTCTATTTCTTGATTAGTTAAACTTTATTTCAGCACTTTTATTTTTGTTCTTATTATTAACAACTCTCTCAAATCAGGATTTAATTCTTGTACTTGCGATCGGATTTGGATTTCAACTTTTCTTTTTCGCCATCCCTTGGATTGATGCCTGTCTATACTAAGTTGACTTGTTGTTCACAATAAGTTGACAACCGGGTTAGAAGGTTAAACTCTAGGACTTTTCCTAGTGATTGTTGCGTGTAAAACGACGCACATCAGTCACCAACACGTGTTTAACTGTCAGATTTATGTTTGTGGCCTGAAATTTCACTATTTCATCCTGGATTGCCTAATACATGTAATTGGTAATAAATTTTATGAATATGTCAACTTTGCAACACTATTTAGAATACAGGATAATTTTACCAAACTCTCAGTGATTTTACAACCACCCTTTTTAGTGAATTTTTTTCAAAACAAATTAATGGAATCCATGTGATGTTACAATTTGGTTAACTCTCTTCTGCTCTAGAAAAATAGTGAAGCCCTCCACTGATTCAACTCTACCTTAATTATCCCATAAAAGATGGCTACAACTACCCACATGTCATACTTACCTAGTGTAAGTCCAATCTGGCCATGACTGTTAGGTGACATGTATTAAAAGAGGATAAAATGCCCCAACTGACACTCCTTCATGCATAAGCCTACATTAGCAGCCGAGTGCCAGAAATACCAATCCTATATCACATCTTTTGGGAAAGCAAGAAGAGAGAGCTAAACTTTGCAAACATTAACTCAGATTTCATCATTTGCACTAGTAATAGCTGAAAGTTTTGTTGCATACTCACTATTTGTTTGGCCTATTCATCCAAGTTCCTTCCAGTGCTGCCTAGTTGAATGTTTCGTTTAATGCGTTACCATCCTTGTTGAACTCAATTTTCTTTCTTGGATATTTAAGCCAAAACCAAGGCTATGAGTAAAAATCTAATAATTATGGTTGTCGTGACCCCTTTTATATCTTTCATTTCATTTGATCTATACATGAGCTTTACATTTCCTTCATTTGTATTCTATGCTCTTTTTGCTTGAGGACAGTCAATAGTTCAAGCTTAGGGAGATTTGATGTGCACATTTCATATCTACTTTTTGCACACTATCGCACACAAATTCAGTTCATTTTGCCTTCCATTAGCCTATAATTATACTTAACTTGCCATCTTTTAATTATTTTACTTGTTGCATGATGTTGATTGTAGACACACGTTTGAAATGTCAAATTGGAGATAGTCCAACTCAAATCCGACCTTAATGGGACCTCCCCTCGATTTACAGCTGATTCAGAGTTCATTCTTGAAGAAACAACATTGCACACAGTATGTCTTATTTAAGACACGACGTGTGACTTTCCAGATAAGCTCACAGAACAAAGTGTTTGGTTTTGTAGAGGAAGCATGTGCGGCGGAAGCAACAAAACAAAATATATTTTCACACAACCCACAACAAGATCTTGTCAACAACAACGTATTCAGAAAGAGTATTCACGGGGTATACCTTGTCGTTGAGCAAGTTCGGCGACGTCCCGTTGTACGATGGTGTGCAATGCTCCTAGCTTATATGGATGATACTTCTCTCCCGTCCTCTGAACGCGTCGCGGGAATATCCGACAGTGCTCCTTTCATACAATGATGTACACTGCTCGTAGCACGTATGGATGGTCATTGACGTCCTTCAAACGTAAGCTTCTCAGCGTCTGCATCTTTGCTTCATCCACATAGATAGATTGGAACTCCATGTCACGCTTCCTAAGCCGATAGGAAAGAGTAGCCTCTGTGCGATGACGTGCTAGCATCGTGGTGCTCTCCTTTCTCTCCTAAGGATAGTGATGACTACATACGTGAACGTAAACTGAAAAGTTTCTCTCAATGTCTTCTCAAGACATCAATCGTCAAGTCAGGAAAGGAAGCAGGGTTTCCTAAACCCTTCGGTAAATAGAAAGATTGCGTTAAATAAAATGATCATGGATTAATTAGAATATTATGGAATTAATTTATTAACCAATTAATCATATTAATTGATTAATTAATATCTGACTCCATACAATCGCTCGGGATGGATCTATAGGCATACATACCAACAAACTCTCACTTGCACTTAGAGCCAGTCACTCCAATTAATTGGGTCAAACATTTTAACATATTCCAACATCATTCTAATAGATTACATAAACATTTTATGTGATTCGGAATAATTCCAATCAAATCCACAATTATACTCCTATTCCAACACATCCTATGCGTGTGACCCGATAAGCTCCAAATCATGTTGTAGTGATATCCATAATCATATTATGATTTCACAAGTAATGATTGGTATCTAGCAAGATTTCATTGCCACCCAAGTAATTGGAGAAGTTGGAGAACAACTTAACCTATCATTCATGATTGGTGTTATGATGATTGTATAGTTCCTTTGTTGCTGATATCCGGATTGAACTCGAGTCATGCACCATCATCCTCTTCAACGTTCAATCCATGTTCTTTGAACTAGAGAAGACTGTCTAAGATATATGTAAGCTCAATATCACATATTGACTCACATCAGTATGGCCATGCATTTCTCAGTCTCACTTATCAAGTGGTCAGAATATCAAACTCATGTAGGAAGGACAAATTCCATCTACATCACTCATAGTCATCCCCATGTGTCACAGTGCACCCAAGCACCATCTTTATGGAAGTCCTTATTCAGGACCACGGTGGATGATGTCAAAGTACATAGAACGACATGTGATAAGTGTAGTGACTTCAGGTCTAAGAACCACAATCACCACCATCACTATGAGATGTGACTCTAACTACCAATCATGGTATCCATGTGTCACTCTCAAGGTGGGTCTGTCCGATATACTATTCTCTAACAAGTATCTATGTATTTGGTTTGATATCTCCATATCATGGCTAATGAGATTCTTCCATCAACCAACATACATTCTAATCTTATGTGTTATTGATGTCTATGGATATTTCCACCATAACAATCGATTAAGGACAAAACAAGAATACATACTATTAGCATACATATGATCTCACTATTTAGGTCATCAACCTGAAGACATATGCCATTGAGTACATTATTTTGTTGACATCTATAAGTTTTATGGTCATCTCACAATATAAAACACAAACATATAGATTGGAAATTTGCCTTTATTGTTATGATCAATATAGTATTACAAATCATTTACATAGTATCCCATTACAATCATCAATTGATAGTCTCTATGGACATACATACCAATAGACTCCCGCTTGCATTTATACCCAATCACTCATGAATCTCAATCCAAGTGATTGAACATGTCCGTCATGTTCCTACTGTGAAAGTGCTTTTGTGAGCGGGTCAGCCACATTGCTTTATGTAGGTACTCTGCAAATCTTCACATCTCCTCATTGTACGATCTCTCGTATGAGATGGAACTGACATAGAATATGTTTGGAATGTTGGTGTGATCTTGGTTCTTTTTCCTATGCAATTGCTCAGTTGTTGTCGCAAAGCAACTCAATTACATCACTAATGCTTGGAACCACCCCAAATTTAGAAATGAACATCCTGATCCATACAGCTTCCTTTGTAGCATTATATGTGACAATATATTCAACCTCTATTGTAGAATCCACAACTGTCTCTTGTTTGAAACTCTTCCAGCTCACAACTCCATTGTTCAGGAAAAACACAAATCTAGATTGTGATCTATAGTAATCTTTGTCAGTTTGGAAGCTAGCATCGGTGTAACCCTTCACCACACGATCTTCCTCACTACCGTATTCCAAGAATTGATCCTTAGTCCTTCTCAAGTACTTTAGGATGTTATTTACAATTGTACAGTGACATTCACCTGGATATGACTGATACTGGCTCGTCATGCTCAAAACATACGACACATTAGTACGAGTGCATAACATCGTGTACATGATAGATCCAATAGCTAATGCATATGGAATCTTACTCATGTGCACCCGTTCATCACATGAACTTGGACATTGGGCTTTAGAGATCGTAACCCCATGGGACATGGATAAGTTATTTCTCTTAGAACCCTCCAACTAAACCTCTTTAGAACCTTGTCAATGTATGTGCTCTGGCTTCTATCTCTATAGATCTTGATTCCTAGTATATAGGATGCTTTGCCCAATCCTTCATAGAGAAGGTCTTCCCCAGCCAAGATTTTAGTGTCTGAAGAGTAGGGATGTCATTTCCCATTGATAGTATGTCATCCACATACAATATGAGAAATACGACTATGCTCCCACTAACCTTTTTGTAAATACAAGGTTCATCTTCATTTTGACTAAAGCCAAACTTTTTTACTACTTCATTGAAATGTATATTCCAACTCTGAGATGTTTGCTTCAATCCATAGATTGACCTTTATAGCTTATAGACTTTACAGGCTTCCTTCAGATTGATAAAACCCTCAGGTTGCGTCATGTACACATCCTCGAGTAAATTCTTGTCAAGGAATGTTGTTTTAACATCCATCTGCCAAATCTTATAGTCATTATAAGCTACAATGGCAAGCATGATCTTGATGGATTCAACCATGTCAACTGGTGAGAAGGTCTCGTCATAATCAACACCTTCAATTTGATTGAATCCTTTTGCAACCAATCTACCTTTATAGGTTTGAACATTTCCATCTGTGTCGATCTTCTTCTTGAAGACCCACTTGCACCCTATGGGTTTTACCCCTTTAGGTGGATCCATCAAGGTCCATACCATGTTGGTGTACATGGATTCTATCTCAGATCTCATGGCTTTGAGCCATTTCTCATATTCTAGTCCCTTAGTAGCTTCTAGATAGGAAGTTGGTGCATTTGCTATGCCCAATTAATCATTGTCTTGATTCATGAGAAATCCAAGTCTCTCAGGCTCAAGTCGTGTCCTACTAGACCTATGAGGTTCCTGTGTTACATTTGTAACTTGAAATTTCACAACAGTTTGTGAGTCTTCATGTTCCTTATGTACCTCATCGGGTTCTCTGCTTTCTTATTGATCTCAAACTTCTTTGAGCTCTACATTCCTCTCACTAATTCCTCTGGAAATAAATTCCTTTTCAAGAAATATAACAATCCTAACAACAAACACTTTGTTATTAGTTGGTGTGTAGAAGTAATATCCCCAAGTTTCCTTGGGGTATCCAACAAAATAGCATTTGTCATATTTGGGTCCAAGCATTTCAGGAAATTATTTCCTAACATAAGCTTCACATCCCCAAATCTTTAACATAGAAAAATTGGGACGATTCCCATTCCATATCTCATATGGTGTCTTTTGAACTATTTTAGAAGGTACACGGTAAGTGTAAACGTTGCGGTTTCAAGAGCATATCTCTAGAACAATATTGGAAGTTTGTCTGAACTCATCATTGATCATACCATATCTACTAATGTACGATTCCTTATTTTTGAGACACTATTATGTTGTGGTGTACCAGGTGGAGTCCATTGTGATATAATACCACGGTCTCTCAGAAGGTCCTCAAACTCTTGGATTAAATATTTGCCACCTCGATCGGATCAGAGTACTTTAATACTCTTACCAAGTTGCTTCTCTACTTCATTCATGAAAGTCTTAAACATTTCAAGAGTTTCTGACTTGTGTTTTATAAGATATACATAGCCATACCTACTGAGGTCATCAGTGAATGTAATGAAGTATTGATAGCCTCCTCTAGCATTTGATCTAAAAGGTCCACATACATCAATATGTATGAGCGTGTCCAGTAAAAGGAGTCTTGGTCATCTTGCCTAAAAAATAAGCCTCACATGTCTCTAATGATTCAAAATCAAAAGAGTCTAGATAACCATCCTTATGGAGTCTAGATATGTGCTTCTCATTTATGTGCCCAAGACGACAATGCCATAAGTATGTTTTATTTGAGTTGTCAAGTTTTAGCCTTTTAGTATTTACGTTGTATATGCTAGTCTCAAGTTCTAACAAGTAAATACCATAAGATGTAGGGGCATTGCAATAAAAGATCTCATCTTTAGAAGTAGAAATAATTACATTCTTAATGTGAAATTCAAATCCACTCTTATCCATACAAGATATAGAAATAATATTTTCATTAATGGCATGTACATAATAGAAATTCTCTAATTATATTACAAGGCCCATAGGCAAAGATAAACTAATAACTCCAACTGCAGTGGCAGCAACTCTTGCTCCATTAGCGACCCGCATCTCGACTTGGCCCTTTCGTAAAGGCTTACTTCTTATTAGATCATGCATATTTAAACATATGTGAGATCCACATCCGGTATCCAGTACCCATGATGAAGAAGTATTTAAGTTTATCTCAATGACGTATATACCTGAAGTGGAGATATATATCCCATGCTTCTTCTTCCTCAGTTCCTCTAGGTAGAGAAGACAATTTCTTTTCCAATGTCCAGCCTGGTGACAATGGTGACAACTGCCTTCTTTGAAGATCCCACCTTTAGCTTTAAGTGCGGATGACTTTGGCTTATGCCCGTCTTTAGAACCTTTCTTAGCCTTGCCTTTGCCTTTTGACTTTCCCTTTATCATGTTGATCATCACCATAGACTTGGTCTTGTCTTTCTTCATCTGTGCTTTAGTTGTCCTCAACATGCCCAACAATTCTGACAACGGCTTGTCAAGATTGTTAATGTTGTAGTTCATGACAAAATGACTATATGATTCAGGCAATGATTTCATAATCACATCAGTGGGCAACTCTTGACCTAGAGGAAATCCCAGCTTGGATAGACTTTCCACGTACCCAAACAAAGTGAGTATGTGGGTGCCAAATGAGTCTCCCTCTGTCTTCTTGCTTCTGAACAAGGCCTTGGAGTTATCATATCTCTCATGTTTTTCTTGATGTTGATACATGTTCTTGAGATGTGTTACCATCTGCATGACATTCATGTTTTCACGCCGCTCTTGGAACTCATAGTTCATTCAGCACAACATCAGGCACTTGACATCCACAACATCATCAAGATGCTTCTTATAAGCATACTTTTCAGCCTTGGGAGCATTTGAGGTGGGTTCTGCTGGCTCTGGTGTTTCAAGGTCATAGAGATTACGCTCCTGCGTGAGAACAATTCTCAGTGTCTTAAACCAGTTTTGAAATTTGATTCTGGTAAGTTTGTCTTTTTCAAGGACCGATCGCAATGAGAATGTGTGAGTGTTTGCCATTTGATTTATACAAAATAAAAAGTTTACATTTAGTCCAAAATATTTTGACTTGTAAAGATTTGATAAACCAGATTAATTAGGCCTTTAATTAATTATGCTCCCACTATTTTTATTCAAATTGATAGCCCTCACTATCAACTCGGAAGATTGCAGTGTACAACCTTCTAGTGAGCCAAGATCTAAAATAATTGGATCAATGTCCAACCAACGCCGACATCAAAGAACAAATACTAAGGTAGACAACTTTTTCCAATTATAATATAGGCAACTCTTGAATAGATGATCATACACAACTCCTTTACATGATGCATCTATGTGCCTCTAGGTACTTGATCCTATCAAGGTTCCCTAGTTTAATCCAACCCATAATCCAACATGATGAGTGTGCACCCTGCAGAGGCAGATCCACACACCCACCATTACACTTCCACGAGATAGACAGTGTACCACGTGGAGGCGTGCCCACACATAGTCGATCAAGCTTTTCATATGTGTTGCCTTATGGAAGGCAACTAAAACTTAATATTATTAATTGAGGGGTTTTATTAATACATATACATATCCAAACACCACATACTTATAGTACATATCATATACTACTATATCCACAACTACAGATAATAGACATGCAATCACAAGCACAAAAACATCAGTTATGGCTACACTATTGTAATCCTTTGGAACCACAAAGGATTATGGTCCACCTAAGGTCATATGCATCTCATGCAACAACACTTGTGAATAAACTTGTAAGGATCAACATTATAATGAACAACTTCATGGATGCTCAGTGAGGTTGGAACTTCAAGTTGCTTCACCGAGGATGCTCCTTGGAGTTGGATCTTCAGGTTGCTTCTTAGAATTAGATCTTCAGGTTGCTTCTCCATGGACACTCCTTGGAGTTGGATCTTTACGTGGCCTCCTTACATCAAGTTTACAAAGACTAAAACTAATCCTATCTCTATTACATCATATGAGTACAAATATAAAGAGAAAGAATTAATTACACTTTGAAGTAAGAGATAAGGCTCAACATGCAAGTCGAATACTTTATACAAAGGATCCGCATACAACCATTATACATCCATAACATTCACAAACAAACATTTTCACAACATTCACAATTACATTCATTCACAACATTCACAAAAAGTGATTCTAGGTCATAACCGTGCATGCATTCACCACATAAAACATATTTTAAAGGCGACATGTATGATATCATAGGTATGTCTACATATACGTATATACATATTAAAATTACAATCCTTTAATGTGGGACATTCCCCATTAAATAAATTTTCAACTCCCTTACAAACTATGTGGGGTACACAAGGGTAGTGCCCTTGTGCGGGGATCCCCTAAAAGGTCTATGAAATTTTACTTCCTTGCACTTGGGAAGATCAGTATTTTCCATAGTCGATCCCATCCGAAATGTCAAAATTAGAAGCATGCGACATATGTGGAATTAGGTTCAGATATACACATTCGTAATTTTAAGTTCACACGTATGCAACCACAAAAAATAGTATACAATGATTTGATCATATCGAAATGAATCTAAATACACCGTAAATTAATGATGCTCTAATACCACTGTTAGATTTTGTGGAGGAAATATGCACGGCGGAAGCAACAAAATAAAATATATTTCCACACAACCCGCAACAGGATCTCGTCGACAATAACATATTTAGAAAAAGTATTTGCGGGATATACCTTGTCACAGAGCAAGTCCGGTGACGTCCCACTGCACGATAGTGTGCAAACTCCTGGCTTACACTACAAAAAAAAGATGATTTAGCTACAATTATTCTAACTACATGTATTTTATTTATATCTAAAGCTACTTCTCGTTACAACTTATAAAAATGTAAGTAAAAGTATTATAGCTAATTGTAATAACTACAAAATTTGCTACATATATAAATTGAGTACAAACTAATACTCTTCCAAACTCATCCGCCCAATAACCAAAATGCCTGAAAATTCAAATTTTTTTACGCGCACTACTCCTTCCCACCCACCCCTATTGGCGCGATTTTGTGCACAATGCCCCCGTCATCCCGCTAGCGCCCCCTTTCATCCTCCCTTTCCATCGTGCCCTCCGCCTCACTCTCTTCTCCTCCCCTGCTACAACACCCTATCTGATCGCTCTTTCTCCCTCTCATCGTCTTCTCCTCCACTGCAACAATGCCGTATCCGATCGTCATTCCTCCCTCTCATCATCTTCTCCTCTCCTACTACAAAATGCCATCTGATCGCCCTTCCTCCCTCTCATCATCTTCTCCTCTCCACACCCTTATCTATCGTGATATTTTTTCACCCAACCTCACTGACCGCCGAACAGGAGGCGCTAGAAGATTTCAATCATGTGAGGAAACAAAAAGATGGCGGTGAGGAGCGAGATCGAAGCACAACTACTGAGGTACACTCCAGAAAAATCAGCTACATTTTCTGTATAGTTCCAGCCCTAGTCCCTCCATGCTGCCATCAAGGAGGTTCCCTCAAGGCCGCCTCCCTGATTCTAGGCTACCATCAAGAAGCTTTTCCCAAATCGGTTGGCCGTAGAGGCACCACTGATATCTCTCGTCTCTATACGCACAATCTTCCCTGTCTAAAGATAGACTCCCTCAAACGAAGTTCTCCTCATTTCCATGAGAGTGTAGAGCTCCTCCTCATAGCCACAATGGCTAACTGTTTCCATCCAACAATTGGTTCCAGTAGGTATTTCTGCCCTGCTGCATCATCTTTTTGTTGACTGCTTTAAAACAAAATTACCTACTGCATCAACCATCTAGCTAAGAGACAAAACAGAACATATAAGTTTCTTAACAACCTTAGTGTGAAAAAAATTCATCCTCCAAGAAATTGTGTAGTATATTAGTATCCATGTTATATATTATTACTGGCAGATATCTTGAACATTCTTATGAAGATTTTTTGGATTAAAAGGTGTGCCTCTCAGGAATTCAGGTAGTAGGAGCGTGCTCTGGTCCTCAAACTGTAAGTCTTTAAGTATTTTAGGTGTTGTGAATCCAGCTGAGCTGTGATGTCACTGACTGAGGTCTTCTTTAAATTGGTATATCACTTTTCTGAATTTTATTACTGATTCAGAGAAGCATCCTAGTTCACTATTACCTTTCAAAAGACCATACTATTAGTGTGTCTATTTTTGCAGGACATAAGTTATGGGCTCAAGAATCTTGGTCAAATGTTCATAGAAGATGAGGATTCTGAAAGGATCATAGGCATAGATAATGGAGAAGATGGAATGCCTTAACATCTTATTGAGTGCAGTGGTGTATGCATCTAGGTGACTATGCTTGGGTTAGTACTCAGTTGAGGGGACCATGAAAAAAAAAGAATTTAGGGAGGATCCAATATCAAATCATATAAATAATGGTAAATGTAAATAATATCTTCACATACATTTTTTGGCTTATAAGCTTAATGTCAAGTCTTGGCTTCGCTATGTATTGGCCAAACTATCCTCAATTTTCTAGTTTTGCATACGTTGGCATGCTATTTATGCGAGTATATCTTGGGTATTTTACTATACAGAGCATATGATCAAGCTACCTACAAGTTTATGGGAAGCAATGCTTCAACCTCAGTGCTTTGAAGAAGACACGCTACAGGTAAACATATATCACCGTTGACTTTCCCATTCCTCATCATCAATCATGCTCCACTTAAATTTCTAACTGGGGATGGACAATCTGTTGAAAATGCCCATACCAATGTGAAAATGATTTTTTTCCTCTTCTGTCATTATATTAGTGATTTGCTCATCACAATTTCTACTTGAATGCTTATGTTAGGGAGTTTATAGTATTTTATATAATTATTATATATGTGATTTCATCCTAGTAGTTTTGATGCTTTAGTTTTGAGAATTCATGTACCTTGGGTATGAGGATGGTCTAATGTTTTTGATATGTTTTACTGATCCTATTAAGACTTAGAGAGTTATTCATGCCTTTTATGTTATGAACTCACGGACCTACATGATTTTTCTTAATTCTGTGAACAGACTACTAGTGCTTAATATTTGTAATTTGGAGGTTTGGGCATGAGGTGGTTGCAGGGATATTCTTCAATTATTTGGAATATTGTCTCAGTTGACCTATTCTGTAGATTTTTTAAAACTTAAAAGATGGTTCATTCCTTTAATGGTTTTTGACTCATGGACTTACAGGGTTTTTAGTTCTAATTAAGCCATGATGTATAGATTGTGGATGTCCTAATGGTCACAATATTTCATATGATGCCTCTTGATGTAATTGCTAGGCACTTCTTCTAGTAGCTTTTCATTACGGTTCTTCAATTGCAAAACCTTGGTATGGGAAAGGCAACACCACCATGTCTTGTTTTCTCCAGATGCATGCAAGATAGATGTTGTAGCATCTTATATGTTAAAAACCACTGCGACTGCTAAGCATGTAATACACCTCACCTTTCCATTTTCCTATATGAAGTGAAGGAATTTCTATAAGTGCCTCTTAGGCTAACATATTTCATGCTGCCACACTTGAAGGTTGATAACCTGCTCTTAGGTGACACAATATCAAAGTTGATGATCTGCTAATTTGGTTACTCAAAAGGTACAACAAATGTTATCTTTTGGACATCTTAGTTGTTTTCCCTATCATGGTCATTGCTTCTAGTTTCTTATCCCCACAGGCACCAAACTACCATTTAGGCTTCTCTCAATATAAAAATATTAGATCATGGGGAAATTCATATATATATATATGTGTGTGTATACACATGTATGTCCCTTCTTTACTGCTACATTCAGCTATAAGGACGATCTTACTATGTTTTCATCTTCTAATTCGGTTTCCTTGGTTATACTCTAGACCAAACACAACTATTTGTGCACCATGCTTACATTATACTAGAAGCTTAATGGAGTATGATGAAAGGGTACACAATTTTCATTAATAATTTTTTGTTCTTTAACACTAAATATAGTACTCACTCTGATCTATTTCAGAGGTTAGAGGGAATGGTGGAATAGAAATACAATCATTTTGTACGGTATTCTTATCATGAACTCTGATTGAGGATGCACCATACTACTTATTTTATATAAAACCAATAACATATCCCATGATGTATAGATAGATAGATTATTAAAATCTGCTAATTAAAGGTCATCTCATGAATATGGTGCAGGAATGGTTGCATCATAATCATGACAAGGAACCACATCCTTTTTCCCATTTAAAGTTTCATGGGAATGGAAGTTGTGTTTCTGTGTAAGCCAATGTTCTATTACGATTGATGTGATGCCAATGTTCTGATTATGTTAACATGCCTCCATTAATAGTTGTGCTAGCCCCATATAAGCTTATGAATGATTTATCAATTCTTTCTGGATGGTGTTGCTTTGTTTTACTCAAAGTAATCATGACCTTATATATGTGTTTCTTCTTGTGGATATTTTTGGATAGATTGTTTATTCATAAACTGCATTTACTTTCTTCTTTTCTAGGAAATATGCTACCAATCTTCTAAGTGACATTATGCATTATGATAGAAGATTTGGATTCTCATTTGCACAAGGCTTGTTCCTATTGAAACTCTATTGAATGCATCTCAACTATAAGTCAAATAACGGTTACAATTACGAATCACCAAATGACAAGTTTTACAATGTATTAGTTTTACAATTTTTAGTGTATATTATGAGATTCATAATTTAACATCATGCCTTATTGGCTATAACCTATTTTACAATTAGTTCAAATTCGATGCTCGATTTTGAATATTTGAATCTTCATTTTTTTAGCAGTCGAAACTGTATAATTCCAATATAAGGCAAAGTTGCTAGTGTCTGACCACACTTGCTCATGGTAGCGTATCAACTCTTGTGTAATGTTTCCATTGCTTCCATGAGTTTGTTTATTAAAAGATATTTGAATAATTATATTCATGACTGTTGCTATGCCGCACAACATCTATATTATTGTGGTGTCATTTGGAAAAATGGCACAACAAAGGCTATAGGGTGCTTTATTCTAATATACTATAGAATCCACATGTCATGGTCTCTTATGGGTGTCATTTGAACCCGACTCTATTTACTTTTGGGTGATGAATTTTATCTTCCTTCTTTGATACAGAAGTACTTTCTAATCTCCAATGTTCTACTAGGGTAATGTGCCCGCAAGAAGATTTCAGAATTGGGTAAAAATGTGTTCAACCTCTTCCCATGTCTTTTGACTTTATGTAATAAAATTTAGCATATTGGCATCATTTATTCTATTTTACTGGAATTGGCCTTTTTTGCACTAATTCAGTGTGCCCTGAACTTATTCAATTATGAACCTATAGAGGTTTAGTTAATCAGAGAGCTTGTTAGTGGCATACGCAAATGTAATATACACAACAATGTCCTATTTGTCTATTCCTATTTCTCCCTTTTTTCTTTTTGCTAATTACATTGTCAATTCTGTCCTGGAGACCATCTTGTGTATGTTAGATTTAAACTCTGTTTAATGAGAACTGTAGCTGCTATTATAATACGAAAGTACATCTCCTTAACTCTACTATAGTCACTTTTTTATTATTGAGACATTGAAGAAACTTAAAGAAAATATGTAAAGAACAAGTGACTGAATTGGATCAAAATTTGTCAAAGATAAAATAATATTCTAGAACTTTATATTATATAATGTGTCCAAGATATGTGCGTGACTATTTATGTTCTAGTTGTGAATATTTCCTCTCTATAATTGCTGCATGTCAGACTTAAGTTTAATATAGGTCAATCAAGTCCAATTAGTTATTATGTTTTCCTATTTGCATACTCCCTCTAACTTAATGTAGGTCTACCGCTTCCTATTATAACTTTGTCTTAGTCGATTACATTACTCCAAATTAGTGTGTGCATTTCTTTGTGTTGCACGCCCAATTAAATTATATGATGATGGTAGGTTTTCTGTAGAATCTTTCCTTTTTATGTTTGGAAAAGTGTTTGCTTGAGATGATTTTTGCATCTGATTTGATGTTCTGAGAATGGATCACCTGTACCATGGTTCTTCTCAATTACATATTTCATTTCATGCTTTATTGACGGTTAAAGTACCCCTTTTCTGTTATATTTGGCAATTGAAACATAAAAATTTCAGTTATATAAAGATTGACTTAGAAAGTACTTTCTAAGTCAAATTATATGGCTTTACAAAAGCCCAAATAAAAGCAAAATGAAAAGTCAAACAAAAAGCCTAATGACTATCCGATCGTTACCTCTACATTCATAAGTGCATAAACGTGGTGTCTGTACTAGATCAGTGGGTTTATTCACCAATCTAACAAAGCATTGTATATGAAGAGCCACCTTTCAGCATTGTATTGTGCTATTACCTAGATGCATGCAATTGTTAGGTCTTAGCTAAGAAGCTGGTACATGATAATCAATAGCATATTATTGTGTGGTTTATTGATAATACTTCGGTATTTCATCCTGCATCATTAGCCAAACTTCGTAACACATTATACTTAGGTTTGTTTGGCCTCGAGATCTTTGCTATGTGCGCTACTGGTGTCGCAATGATGATGGAAGCTATGGTTAGTATTGAGATGTCTGCTGTTTTTGCTCTTTCCTATTGCTTCACTAATGCATTGTGATGTCGTTTCAACAGTTGTTCTGTTTAGGTCAAGGGAACATGTGGAATGTGGTACATAACCTGGATTTGTGAGAGCTCATATTGAGAGTATATTTTCTTTCCTCTGTGTTTATTTTTAGCTTGTTGTTATGGATTTTCAATTCAAATGATTTTTTGTTTGTGTTCTGCTATTGTTTAGGTGGTGGGTTTACTATATCTCCTCTTAAGCCAAGGAATGGAAGACCTCGAGCACGAGTACAACATCTTATGCAAATAGATTTGAAGGGATGGGGGCTTGGTTATTTTTGGTCATATCAGCAGCACTGTATACTTCAGATGTTGAACAGCGTTGCAGGTACATTTTTGTTCTGCATTTATTCATTGGCCTACTAATTTATAAAAGTAAATTAAAAAAAGTGGGATAGTCGATATATGTCCTATATATGAATTCCTAAGAGACCTATACCTATTATCTAAATATAAACTACTCAAGGGGCTGGCTTGATATAGTTCCAGAGAAAACCTTAATGTCTTTTTCTTATGTGGTGTTGGTTGGTATTTCTCAATGACAAAGTGCTTATGTTGGTTTTTATAATTATCACATAATAACACATGACTTATTCAACAAGTCGGTGTGTTTTTAAGTCATTTAAATGAGTTAGATCTTTAGAATTGTCGAGGTTACATCAATTGATCAAGCAAGGGAAAGGACTCCACAAAGGTGAAAAAAAAGTAACATATGTAGCATAAAAGATATGATCCAACAAGGAAAGAGTTTAGATGACTACTGATCAAGAAAAACCAAATCCAGCATGTGTAAATGAAAAACATGATGTAATTCATCCACAACTACCTATATTTAGACTTGGTAAAGGCCGCCCCTCATAAGAAAATATTTCATTAGTGGTGGCCTGAAGATGTATCAGTGGTCACCTTTGGTGCGTGGGAGCATAGGAACAAAGTTAGATGCCATCTTATTCCTCTCGTTGACCCAACCATGTGAATGTAGAAATACATGTTAGAAGATCAGACTTTTGATAATCTACGACAATGTGATCTAACCCAAACAAACTTAGCTCAATCTTTGGATCAAACATTGTTCTAAACTGAGATTTATCATGTCTAGATCTGACCAAAAGTTTCAGACAAAACCAAGCTAGAATTCATTTTAGGCATGCATATAACATGATTAGTGAAAATCTAAATATTTGTTTCATTTTTTGTATCATGCATGCTTGAAAGGTGTACCATTGGGCATGTTTAGGCATTCAATGACACTGGCCATAGAGTTGGGAGGGAGTTCATTATTTCTTTGAGTAGGCGTAATATTTTAACCGAGAAATACTACTTTCTAATTGATGAAATATTTTTATCAGGAGGCAATAGATATCATAATGGCAACCTGAAGTTTTTGATCATGAAGGTCTTATCATCAGGGGTTATGTTCTAGACATGTGAAGGTAAATTCCTATGTTTGGTACTTTCCAAAATTTACCTTTTCATATTTTAATTGTAGGTGACATGAACATTCCATGGCTTATTGTAATTTCTAGTTGCTCATAGTGCATCAGATGATATTAACAAAGCAAATAGTTGAAATGTCTATAATGAACTGTTCCAAAATTAATATGCTTTCTAAACTTCAATATATATGTTAAGCAGCTCCTCATCCGTGGCACTGTTAAACACATCAGCTGGCCCTCTGCTCATATGCAGCAAAATGCCTTTCAATGCAGTAGTATATTTATGGAAACAATTCATGCAAGGCTGGCACTGCCAGGTCCAGAAGAAAAAGACCTTGTAAGCTCAGCAAATCCAATGATGAGTGAAAAGATCTCAAAGCCAACTACTAACCTTATGCCATTACCTCAACTTGAGGGGAATATTCTTGCAAAGCAGGATTCTGATCCAACTACTGGCTTAAAGTCCCTAGCATTACATGAGAATGTATCAAACTCAAAGGTGACCGCCCCTAAACAATGTGAGTCTATCATTGAAGAGCCGGCGTCACCAGAACCTGAATGTTTAGAAGTTTTGGAAAGAGATATCGAAGATGCATTCTATGAGGATCCAGATGAGATTCCAACCATTAAATTGAATATCGAAAGGTTTGCTCAGAATTTGCAGACTATTATTCAAGAGAGTAGCATGGAACTTCAAGATGGAGACATGTCAAAAGCTTTGGTTGCTCTAACATCACAAGCTGCTTCTATTCCTCAGCCAAAGCTAAAACATATCAACCGGTTGCGCACTGAACACCAAGTGTATGCATAACTTTGTTTCCCGTGTTACATTTATATAGCCATTAGTTACCATCAAATCTAACTTTACTGCTTACAAGATTGCAGCTATGAGCTTCCAGACTCTCATCCTTTGCTGAAAGGGGTGAGCATATCCCAACAGCAGACTTGCTCAAACTGATGACCGATGGCGTCGATATCGGTATACCGGTCGATATAACAACGGTACCATTGATATCTCTTTCCTTGCTAGGGAGGATCAAAAGGTTGGTGGCTTTTTGCAAGGCAGGGATTCAGAGATGACTACTGACGACCAGGAAGTTGTCATCGATGGGCATCCAAGCCAAAAAAGAGGCAGGAGCAACACACAGGCAGAGGTACCTCTCTTGTTTCTTTCTCCTCTAGGCCTTCCAAGAGGATCCTACTCTAATACGATGTTGAGAACGATATAATTGGGAAATACCCCTTGTGTGTGTTATTGATAAAAGAGCAGACTTTCTCCTATAAATAGGAGAAGTAGATACAGGAAAGCGAACACAACCCTAATGGGACAAGACACAATTGGGCCCATGTTACAAACTAAATAATAAACTCATAAACTAAATAACTCTCAACACTTAGCCTTAAAACAAGAAAAATAAGAGAATGTACACTCGATCATTCGTGTTAGTTACCTAGCTCTGTTCAAGATGATTGCTAAACATATAGGAACTATGGGCCATGAAAACCATCCGGTTGTAGTATAATCTCAAATTATGACCATAGAGCACTAGATACAAGAACAATAGTCTTTTACAAACTGTTTTGTCTGTCAGTGTTCAGATATCTTCCGTATGTCAATATTACAGATATAGTCAGAAAACCTTAGAGAGAGAAATGAAAACTTTCACTGACTTCATATTCAGGATTTGGTTGCAAAATAGAACCAAATAACACAAAAGAAAAATACGGCACACGTTCTTCTTAACTACTGAACCCGCAGATTATTAGGGGGTTCAAAGATAGACCCCTAGAACTCATCTGACAATAAAGCAACCTACTCATGACACAACAGCTCCGTCAGTATTTTTACAAGGAGATGAGATATATGGTGGGGCAGGAATTTGAAAAACAAAATTAGATTAACTAGTCATCAAACTTGTCGATCAAATCCAGTTAGCAGATGTAAGGAGTATCAACTTTCAATGATGCATGGACAGAGGTTTAGATCATTTGGGGAGCTTTATGTATCAGTCCCCTACCCACTTGGTATTATTAGAAAACTCCTAGATGCAAAGTTAATCTAGGGATTAGGTATTAATTAGACAATAACTATACAAAAATGTCTTCCTTCTTTTATGTCCAGACATCACATAGAAATGTTTGCTTTTTTATGTCCATACTCCAGCATGCAGAGCTACTTCTCTTTTCTTTGCACAAAGCATTTGCATCTATGAGAGTTTTATAAAGCATTAAAAGAAGCTGCTTAAGCAGAACTTAAGTAATCATGGCTCTGATCTATGGAATTTGACTGGAGGTCAGTATGTACCAGACCATTAAAAGCAGCCACTTAGCCTACTTTTAGGATAGCCCCCTCAGTTTAATATTAGCCTGCCAGTTTAGTAAGTTGTACCTAGATATATATTGGTTTCGGTTTTGTCTATTAGAACTTTGATTATATTTCGATCGATGATTAAGCATAAAAGGTTGTTGTTTACCGTTTGTATTCAAGGTGGGTAGAGTTTGTTATGTAACCAGAAAAATCTTTACTCTCAAAATACAGAACCTTTTCAGACTGTTTCCTGCTACGGATTAGTGGTTATTATTTTTTAATTACTGACTCCTTACTAGTTTCTCTTTGAATATATTTACTAGATGACAATGATACTGGTTTTCTGTATTAAATACACAGTTAAGCAGTATGTAAATTAGATATTAAGGGTAATTGAATCATGAATATCTTTATCTACATTATTGTTATTTGTTTTACTCAATTTAATAGGCATCAGCAAGGATCACATTAGCAGTATCAACCATAACCCAAAGCCAGTTTCTAGCCAAAAAACAGAAGACCAAGTTAGTTACCAACAAGTATGTTGGAGGCTAAGGTAAATTAAGACTGCTGACCGATTGGTTAATCTCATGTGTTGGGTCTGCCAAAAAGAAAACAACCAGCATGGTACACAAATGCCTGACATATATATAGAGAGAGAGAAATTCGCAAGTTTAATACAAAAAGAACTGACCACCAGTTCTAGTCTTTCCTTAGCTTGTCCAAATGGGGATACAAAACATTGGAGTGCAACAAAAATCTGATGTGATTTATTTCATTTTAAATCAGCCTGTGAGCTCTTCATTTATCAACATAAACATCTTCAAACATCTTCTAGTTGTATTGGTAATGAGATAAAATACAACTAGTTTTCTAGCATCTCAAATGGTGCTCTGTTGAAAGCAATTCATGTTTGATTTTAATATCATTTTAACATTTAGACCAGCCTCAATATCTGACAAATTTTTAATGCATTCTACTTTTTGTTGATACTTGATACATTAGATATTGAGCTCGTTTTTACATTCCATATACAGGGGGGTGAATACCCTTGGTCTGGACTTTTTTCTATGTGAGACCCAGGATGACAATCATGTCATAGATATAACAGTCTCTTCATGGACTTAACACTTTCAACAAAGCATCCTCCAAATCAAATGACTTAAAAATCAAATCAACATGATGTAGAACTGGGACAGACATGGAAGGAAAAGAGATATTGAGGCACACAAGTTTTACATAATCTATCTAATCGATTAACCAATCAATATAGCATGAAAAAAGCCCCCGAGGTCGGTTTTGACTTTTGGATGACAGAACCTAAATAGACTAAATATAGAAGAATCCTCATCAACCCAATAAATGGTGTACACAGTCGAATGCTACCTTCTATACCAAATTTTATTGGTTGAAACAAATTAGTAAAGCTGACAGACCTTCAATTAGGAACAAGGCAGGCCAATGACTGGGGTCAAACAAGGTACAAGTCAGGCAAACACATATCCAATAGACCACTACATGATGAGTGCATATTGTTCCATATTCTTTATTCGTAGCCCCTCCATCATCAAGGTTGTACACTTTAGGATTCATGGGATTGTCAAACGGTTGTATAGGGCTCAGGTTGGGTTCACTTGTACAGCAGAAAATAGGTAACCAATTGGGTATATTTGTGATTCTTTCCACCAGTGTTCACCAAAAATTTAATAGTCGCTTAAGTGCCCGCCATATGATTTTAGTCTGAATTTATTTGCGTTCCACCTAGTCATCATTCTAGCTGCCAACTTATCAAGCGGTCATTCAAGCAGTCCTTGTTATTCATTAAGAGGGGACAGTGACTAGTTGATCATCCTCCTAGCACGTAAGCACTTTTTTAGGTGTCAGTCAAAATGCATTTAATTACAGACTTCTAGTTTGAGACATTTTATCATGCTCATTGACATATTACTCTGGGATACTATATAGACATGGAAGCCTGCTTGTCATTATGGCTTTACCTATTGTTTCTAGATACTGCTAGATGCCTAAAACCTAAAACGAGTTGTTCCTAAGTATTTCATGAAGTGTTCTATTGTGTGACTTATCTTCGATATTCATATCACCCTCCCTGCAGGCCTACAGTCAGTTTATTCTGACTATTTGCTTACATCTATGTAAAACAGCAGCAAATAAGAAACTTTGGAGGAATATCATTACAACCATTGGACCTTGGTGGATTCTCCATGATATGTCAGGAGTTTGCTAATGCCAGTCCAGCAATTAAATATTTTTGTTCCACTTGAGTACATATACTCTTATTCTCTTGCTATCTCTTAATAGAATATTGCCCTCGAGTGTAGGTATTTGCAGACCACTCTTCTAGGTTATGCCCCATAGATGTGCCAAGAGAATGGATTTGGAATTTACCAAGACGAACCGTATACTTTGGAACATCAATTCCATCCATCTTTAAAGGTAAGCAGTGAGATAGTAGATTGATGACATATGTAGATATTATCATTCCCACATTTGTAATGTTTGTGCCAATATTGTTTTTGTAGGATTAACGATGGAAAGCATACAACATTGCTTCTGGAGAGGTATCTCAGCTTGTAGTTGCATCTATTATATTTTGTATACCATTATGTCTATAAGTAAAAGATGTTGCTTTCAGTTAGATTTTTACAAGTAAAAATTTAAAGATGTGACTTTAAGTTCAATGTAAGCGAAAATTGAAGTTTTGTTTCAAGATATTGCATGCCGATCTGATGGGTGGACTGGGCATGCTAAGGAAATTTCTGGCTTAATTGTGGATATTGAGAGATCCATATTTAAGAAATTGATAGATGACATCTTAAATGGAGAGATTGTTCTAGAAATGCAGGCTAAATCAAAAAGAAGGCGCATGCAACTATTTGTCAAATAAGTAAATTTTCATATAGGTTCCAAACTGCAGATATCACTACTACATAAACAGCCTTTGGCGTCAGTTGTTTAACCCCCTTTGGCGTCGGTTTCTGAGCAACGCCTATGTGGGCGCCGCTAAAGGTCGAACACTTCGGCATCAGTTTTTTAACCGACGCCTATTTAACATATAGGCGTCGGTCTTTTAGTAGATAACCGACGCCAAAAGGGTTCGCGCCACAGAAAATGGCGTCATCTAGGACACATTCTGCGTCGGTTATCTACTAAAAGACCGACGCCTATATGGACTATAGCGTCGGTGTTTACTTGGTAACCGACGCAGAAAGAGTCCTAGATGACGCTGTTTTCTGTGGCGCGAACCCTTTTGGCGTCGGTTTTTTTATAGAAAACCGACGCCATACTTCAAGACGACACGGCCGTGCTTCTCTGCACGGCCGTGTTTAGTACTATAGGCGTCGGTTTTATATGAATAACCGACGCCTTTTCCACCACGGCCGTGCTTTCCTGCATGGTCGGGTTGTTTGTACTATTAGGCGTCGGTTTTTATCCAATAACCGACGCCTATATCTATTTTTTTTTTCATATCAGTTTGCATGCCTGCTGTGGCTGGTCAGCAGGATGAGAACCTGCAGTTCAGTTTTTTGAACTGCAGGTTTATGACATCCATTAATATTAGCCTACAAACAGGCCACAAACCTGCAAAAGTCCCAAGGAAAATTTCACACAAGTAGATACATTCAGACATCAATTCAATTCTCACATTCACACATATAGAAACATTCAAATACATGTACTAACATTCAGAAATATTCATTTACAAAATATCATTCATTATCGCTATCAACATCCCAATTATATCTTACAGTTGCCACTGCTTGTATGGCTTTTGCCCATTCTTCTCTTATTTCATTTAATGCTTCCATCGTATATGGAGCATGTATATTTTTTAAGCGTTTACCTGTAGTGTTGTCAGTTTTAAACACCTGCAAAGAGAATGATGTATATATATAAGTAATAATATAAAAATAAGATTGATATATTTCATACTAACTAATGAGACTATATATAATACCTCATGTATGGTATCGATGTCCAATGCAGCATGTTTGATAATCATCTGCATAAATCGCATCACATAGTATGCGCATGCCCAGCCACTGTCTTGTGTAGCGCACTATAAATTGAAACATACAAAATAATACAACTAAGCACAATTCACATCAATAATATATACATTGAAGTCGGGAACTTACTTGTACGTTCTCCCAATTTATTGGCTGGTTCTTTTTCCTTGGGACCATTCCTCCAGCCTTTTTGAATGCATCTAAACCCCTACATGTTAATATAACACAGTAGATTACATAAGTAAATAGTAATGTAATAACAGATGTTAACAGATACAAAAATAAAATATTTCTCACCAGAATAATGGCATTCTCATTACGTGTCCAATTTTAGTGTTTAATGTACTTCCCGCGGGATCTAGATAATAAACAGTGAACGTCCCGGGGACAATAACTAGTAACTCCCAATGTTTACCGCTAGAGGTAAAAAGTTAACAATTAATAACTCAAAATGCACAATAAAAATGGAATTTTCTTAAGTCTAAATTATAAATAAAGTAAACTTACTTGACATTGAATGGAGCTATTATTATCGTCTTCTTTTGCTGACCAAAAATTGTAAAAGCATCTATACAGTATTGTTGAACATTATCAGGGTCTTTAGCTACCATACTAATCAATGATGGAAATAAAAAATCTCACATGATCCAATGCAAATTGTTTGCAATGATCTTCGACTAAGTAGATGCAAAACATGTATTACGTATGCATTAATATATAAGAAACCAGATCACCGGATCTTACACAAGGTATTTGGATGTATAAACAAGATCTCACCTTATCCATGTCTCTATCATTGATGTATTCATCCAATCATACATAAACAGCTCAATAATATCTTGTATAAATAAAGAGCTATCGTATGATTGACCTGCATAATCTGCATCTAAAGAAACAATTATCGGGCAATGTATATTATGTGCCCGTAGCCAACATGCCATTCCCCTACAAGTAGGACCTAACGGGTATGTTAGGTCAGTTGGAACCCAAGTTGGTAATGCGGGAAGTGGAGGTGGAGGCCTAGGTGCTCTTGGTGTCTTCTTTTTAACCTGTATATATAATTTCAGATCAGTTGACATCATATATACACATTAACAGTCTAAATCAATGTAAATTTATCTTACAATTTCAGTAGTGTAGACGACATCTGCTTTGGGCCACAATATGACCCCGCCTTCTGCCTCAGCAAGTGTATCAATATCCGGGTGGGGATATGGCAATGTAGCTTCCCTCCAATCGGGTAACACACGTAATGGGCCCACACGAACGTAGCCCTGTGGCATTGGAGTCCCGTGAAACCTTTCCCCAGGAAGGGACGGGTAAGCCTGCGCCTCTGCAACAACATAGTCTTGTATTCTTAAGCGGCATGGCTTCAATGCCTACAAATTTACGTAAAGAATGTTATACATATATACATATCATCTTGAAAACATATCATCTTGAAAAGACTAGCTACAATGTCATAAACAATACTTACAACATACGTGTTAGGCGATGGGTCTCTAGGATTACTCGCATTCTGTTTATCAGGAGAAGAGTGGGTCGCCATAGGCTAATTGGAAGCCTGAGATGCCTGCCACCGCAACAATTCTTCCTTGACCTTCTCAGCAACTACATCGTTGACCTTCTTAGCAACTATATCTTCGACTCTCTTATTCTCCTATACATGGATAAAAGAAACATTAGCTTCTTATTATTGAATTTCCTTTTGCAGTAACATTCTAAAAAAAGAATAGGTTACCTCTTCTTGAGAAAGTCCCATTCTGGGTTTGCGCTGGGATGGCCCAAAGAATGCTTTGATGCCCACACCAGCGCCTGCACCCCTAACACGTCCAGGATGCTCTGGGTTACCCAGAGCAACTGTCAATTCATCCCTTGTGCCCTGAGGGATGAACATGCCTTGTTTCCGCTGCTCGTGCAGCTCCCGCTAATCACCATCAACAGAAATTGGTAAGTTAACACCACAAATAATCAATATTCAAACGATTGCTCTAAGAGTTGTATTTTACCATTTTCGCAGCCGCCTCAGCAGTTACGGGCTTCTTTATTTCACCCTTCTTGTTTTTCCTCCCAGCTATCCAGATATCATGGCGAGTCATGGGTGTGGCAGACTCCTGAGTAGGAGAAGACTCCTGAGTAGCCGCAGACTCCGCATGTAGTCTTTGGCAAACGCTTGCATAGCCTTTTGGACCCATAGTGTGGTCATGCACATTCAGTGCACGCCTTGCTTTTTGTGCGTCACTAAGGGCCTAGTTAGTATGCACATTAATGATTTGGTTAGTATCACTAGATGTTAATCTTGAATAGGTGAATACAATGTATATTAATTAAATTGGGAGTGACACCTAATACCTTGAATTCTTCAGATTTTCTTGAAGCAACAAAATTGTCCCAATCTTCTTTGTCCAAGAAGTTCCATTATTCAAGGGCTGACTTCTTTTTCTTATCACCCTCTTTTATGTATTCTCTGTTCAAATTTGTCCTATAATTCCTAAGCATCTTTCCAACGCATTGCATCACACTTTTACGATGCAACTTCTCATCCAATGCAAACAGATTCTGTAAAATAGAAATGTTATTAACTAGTATCCAAAATAGAATTGCAAATAATAGAATTTGTAATCTACAAAATAGAATTGCAAATAATAATAACTCACGCATAAATCCTTCCATATCAAGTCTTTTTTCCCCTGAGGAACTTTATGCCAATTATCATACTTAACACCACAATGGCTCTGAGTGGTACACCCAAGATAGTTTACAAAATTATTGTGGTTCACTCCAATTGCATTTCCTCCATTATCAAACTCCACAACCAATTTGGATCCACTGCCACTAAGCGCTATTAACTTCTTCAACAGAGTGATGCCCCTTTTCTTGTTTAAGTGTTTGGTGCTGCGCATCAAGTTGCTCCAGTGCTTCAGTGGGTACATGTGCATCATCAACCTAAAATTTGACAAAAATAAACACACTGAATTAGCCCAATATAGAAATATAAGATATATGACATAACTAGAAGATAATGAATTTTATAGAAATACAGGATATGTTTTTAGAACTTACATTGGTATCCTCGCCATGCTCGTCATGGACAGCATGCTCATCATGGACTTCATGCCCATCATGGACATCATGCTCATCATGGTCAGCCATCTGAAAATGTCATTAAAAAGGCAAACATTTAGCATTTGTATTAACTAGAAAAAGGCAAACATTTAGCATTTGTATAAACATACATGTCTCTAAAATTGTGATCTTTTATCAATTAACAATCCTTCATTGTGATCTCCACGCACATATAAGTCATCATTAGCTTCAATATTTTGTGGAGTTGGCAACCCAACTGAGAATGGACTGGAGTCATCATACTTATCATACTACTCTTCTTCATATATAGGATCTTCAATGAACTGTCTTTTACCATGAAGAACAACCGACCATTTATCATTTGCAGGATCATCGATATAGAATATTTGTTTCACCTGTGATGCCAATATGAATGGTTCACCCTTCTCGCCAATCTTTTCAAAGTTCACCAAAGTGAAACCCAATTCATCCACTATAACTCCTTTGGTGTTATCAACCCAATTACATTTAAAGAGCGGAATTTTGAAATCTATGTAGTCAAACTCCCAAATGTCTTCAATGACACCGTAATATGACATTTTAGCTTCACGTGGACTCTTATCCTTTGCACTTGCAAAATACATAGTTGACGCTTGAAGAGTGACCCCACTATTTTGGACGACACTCTTATCATCTTGGCGCTTTGTGTAATATGTGAATCCATTAATGTCAAACCCTTCATAAGACATAACATTCGGTTTTGGTTTAAAGGCGAGGCATTTGATAGTTTCTGTAATATCATTTGGTGTTTGAGATAGTTGATGTAAGACTTTATCTTCAAACCACTTAGTAAAAGTCTTATTATGCTCTCTAGCAAGCCACATTGAACTTTCTCGAGGATGTTGTCTCTTTATGAAATTGGTATGTTCCTCAATATAAACACTCACTTCATCCATATTGTGTAAACTATACAAGTGAGCTTGTTCCAACTGCTCACGGCTGATTACTTTCACCCGTGATCCCAAAATTCCTTTGCCCTCCTCAATATTCTTGTCATTATCAGGAGTGTCATTACCACTGAGAAAGTCATTGCAAAAATCCATAACCTCTCTCGCCACATAACCTTCAATAATACTCCCTTCAGGCCGATAACGGTTTCGAACATCACCTTTAAAAACGCTCATGTATCATTCAAAGGGATACATCCAATGCAAGAAAACTGGTCCCAACATTTTCACTTCCCTAGTCAAGTGGACAACAAGATGTACCATGATATCAAAGAATGAATGAGGGAAATACATCTCAAGCTGAAATAGGGTAATAACCACTTCTCTTTGCAAATTATCGAGAGTATTAGGTTCAATAACTTTGCTGCATAGACTGTTGAAAAAGAAACAAAGTCTGGTAATTGCAAACCTTACATGCTTCAACAATATAGATCGAATTGCCACAGACAATATTTGTTGCATTACAGTGTGACAATCATGAGATTTAAGACCTATCAACTTCAGATCTTTCATTGATACCAATCTACAGATGTTGGATGAGTAATCATGTGGCACCTTAACATTTACCAAGCATTCACAAAAAGTTTTCTTCTCCTTTCTAGACAAAGTGTAACAAGCGGGAGGTAAGTATGTTCTTTTATTACCCATTTCACATAATTCTGTTAATTCTGACCTTATTCCCATTTCACGTAGGTCCAGTCTAGATTTTATCTCATCTTTAGTCTTACCTGGTATATTTAACAGAGTACCAATGATGCTATCACAGACATTTTTCTCAACGTGCATTACATCGATACAATGCCTGACTGTCAAAGAATTCCAATAAGGAAGATCCCAAAATATTGACTTCTTCTTGAATGAAGAATTGTCACTCCGTGTGGCCATACTACATTGTGATTTCTTACCAAATTCATTGACAATGTCTTTTACTCTTGCATAAACAACATCCCCTGGTATAGGTTTCGGTGCACTCCGTTCATCATTCCATCCATTGAATGCTTTGCGCTTCCTAGGATACGGATGGAATTTTGAAAGAAACCTTCGATGACCAAGATATATAGTCTTGTCGCCATGTTTTAGTCTTATTGAATCAGTGTTTTCTTCACATATAGGACACGCTTTAGCTCCTTTGACACTATATCCAGACAAATTCTCATATGCTGGAAAGTCATTAACAGTGCAAAACAACATAGCGTGCAAACGAAATGTCTCTCTTGCTGAAGCATCATAGGTCATCACACCTTCAGCCCAAAGTTTCTTTAAGTCATCAATCAAAGGTTCAAGATAAACATCGATATCATTTCCGGGTTGTTTAGGGCCCGATATCAACAACGACAACATAACGTACTTATTTTTCATACACATCTAGGGAGGAAGATTATATATAACAAGCATGACTGGCCAAGTGCTATGTTGGCTGCTCAATGTCCCGTACGGATTCATCCCATCTGTACAAAGACCAAGTCTTAGATTCCTATCTTCTTCACCAAATTTAGGGTACAATAGATCAATCTTCTTCCACTATGGGTAATCAGACGCATGTCGTAGGATCCCATCATTATTTTTCTTAACATATGCATGCCACCTCAAATTCTTCGCATCTTTCGGATTTGCAAACAAGCGTTGAAACCGTGATATTGTAGGTAGACACCACAACACCTTGGCAGGAGAACCAGTTTTGGACTCCCCCGAAGTCGTCAATTTATACCTTGACGCACCACATTTTGGACAATCTTTCAAATCTACATAGTCCTTTTGAAATAATACACAATCATTCGGGCATGGGTGTATCTTCTTGGCCTCCATTCCCATTGGGCACAACATTTTCTTTACCTGGTATGTTGAGATTGGCAGCTCGTTTCCTTCAGGAAGCATTTCTTTCAACAAAGTCAACAATGAAGTGAAGCTTTTGTCGCTCCATCTATTGTTAGCTTTCAACTTATACAATCTCAACACAGCGCTAAGCTTCGTAAACTTAGCACAGCCTGTGTATAACGATATCTCAGCATCATGCACAATGTTTCTAAAGATAGGAGGTGGATCGGTGTGCTCTACCCTACAACTATCCAGCATCGCATCAACGATGTTTGCTGGAACTGGTTCGTTCACATTTACGTCATCGGAGGCAATTTCTTCTTCCACCCAAGCACTACTATCGACATCTACTGGTTTCGATTTTGAAATCTCTCCATGCCAGTGCCATTCTGTATAGCCTTGTACAATCTCGTTGCACATGACATGAGTTTTGATTTCCTCACCAGTGTTGACTTTCAAGTTGTTACCGCAATGCCTACATGGACAATAGAACCTATCTGTAGGTTTTTTCCTATGTTCCTCGGCAAATCTAATAAACTGATCAAGACCAGATATAAACTCTGGGGTGCAACGATTACGAATGGACATCCATGATCTATCCATTCTATGATCAGAGAAAACAAGTATATATATGGAAACAAGTATATATTAGGAAAAGATTAGGGTATACACTTACATCCTAAGTGTATAATGTGATGTCATTCTTATATATAATAAATGTGTACCACCTATCCCATCCTTGAACACCTAATCTCCCTATAAGTGTATAATGTGTATTGGGTTTTCAAGAAAATTTCAACAGCATTTCCCCGTTGTTCTCTAAGTACATATCTACTTAGAGAACAAACGGGGAAATGCTACCGAAATTTTCTCGAAAACCCAATACACATTATACACTTACATCCTAAGTGAGATTAGGTGTTCAAGAACAGTCCCAAACCGGGGACTATCCAAGATTTACTCCTAATGAGTCAATATTGGACGGGTTTCTAGGCCAACAAACACAATAATAGATATCTACAATGAAGCCGGACTCCATACAAACAGTATATAATTTAGTGATTGTTCATTCTAATTTATACCAATGTACAAGTAATATAAAGAACAATGATCGTTCACTTTCTAGGCCAACAAACACATGTGATGTCATTCTTATATATAATAAATGTGTACCACCTATCCCATCCTTGAACACCTAATCTCACTAGTAAGTGTATAATGTGTATTGGGTTTTCAAGAAAATTTCGGCAGCATTTCCCCGCTGTTCTCTAAGTACATATGTACTTAGAGAACAAACGGGGAAATGCTGCCGAAATTTTCTCGAAAACCCAAAATACATTATACACTTACATCCTAAGTGAGATTAGGTATTCAAGAACAGTCCCAAACCGGGGACTATCTAAGATTTACTCCTAATGAGTCAATCTTGGACGGGTTTCTAGGCCAACAAACACAATAATAGATATCTACAATGAAGCCGGACTCCATACAAACAGTATATAATTTAGTGATTGTTCATTCTAATTTATACCAATGTACAAGTAATATAAAGAACAATGATTGTTCACTTTCTAGGCCAACAAACACATGTGATGTCATTCTTATATATAATAAATGTGTACCACCTATCCCATCCTTGAACACCTAATCTCACTAGTAAGTGTATAATGTGTATTGGGTTTTCGAGAAAATTTCGGCAGCATTTCCCCGCTGTTCTCTAAGTACATATGTACTTAGAGAACAAACGGGGAAATGCTGCCGAAATTTTCTCGAAAACCCAATACACATTATACACTTACATCCTAAGTGAGATTAGGTGTTCAAGAACAGTCCCAAACCGGGGACTATCCAATATTTACTCCTAATGAGTCAATCTTGGACGGGTTTCTAGGCCAACAAACACAATAATAGATATCTACAATGAAGTCGGACTCCATACAAACAGTATATAATTTAGTGATTGTTCATTCTAATTTATACCAATGTACAAGTAATATAAAGAACAATGATTGTTCACTTTCTAGGCCAACAAACACATGTGATGTCATTCTTATATATAATAAATGTGTACCACCTATCCCATCCTTGAACACCTAATCTCACTAGTAAGTGTATAATGTGTATTGGGTTTTCAAGAAAATTTCGGCAGCATTTCCCCGCTGTTCTCTAAGTACATATGTACTTAGAGAACAAACGGGGAAATGCTACCGAAATTTTCTCAAAAACCCAATACACATTATACACTTACATCCTAAGTGAGATTAGGTATTCAAGAACAGTCCCAAACCGGGGACTATCCAAGATTTACTCCTAATGAGTCAATCTTGGACGGGTTTCTAGGCCAACAAGCACAATAATAGATATCTACAATGAAGCCGGACTCCATACAAACAGTATATAATTTAGTGATTGTTCATTCTAATTTATACCAATGTACAAGTAATATAAAGAACAATGATTGTTCACTTTCTAGGCCAACAAACACATGTGATATCATTCTTATATATAATAAATGTGTACCACCTATCCCATCCTTGAACACCTAATCTCACTAGTAAGTGTATAATGTGTATTGGGTTTTCAAGAAAATTTCGGCAGCATTTCCCCGCTGTTCTCTAAGTACATATGTACTTAGAGAACAAACGGGGAAATGCTACTGAAATTTTCTCGAAAACCCAATACACATTATACACTTACATCCTAAGTGAGATTAGGTGTTCAAGAACAGTCCCAAACCGGGGACTATCCAAGATTTACTCCTAATGAGTCAATCTTGGATGGGTTTCTAGGCCAACAAACACAATAATAGATATGTACATGTTAGGCTTTCATCACAATTGATGTTAGGGTTTCATCAATGTTAGTGTTTAATCAAATCAAATTAGGATGCTAGAATGGACAAGTTTAAATCAAATTAGGGTTTAAATCAAATCAAACACGGTCGTGGCTGTATTGGCCTACCACGGCCGTGCTGGGCAGCACGGCCGTGGTAGGCCATTCTTCTCAGTTCTCAGTGAAAGAAGTAGAACAGCAAGCAGAGCAGAGCAGAGAAGAGCAGCGGGTGGCAAGGAAGAAGACAAGGAAGAAGGTGCTATGGCTAATACCTTGTGAGCAGCGGAGGGAAGCAAGAAGACAACGCCGCAGTAGGGCGTGAGCAGGGAGGAAGGAGCGGGCGGCGGCGGCGCAAGGAGGAAGGCGGCGGGCGGCGGCGGCGACGCAGAGCAGCAGCAGGGATCGTCGGCGGCGAGCGAGAAGCAGCAGGCACCAGGCACCAGGCGGCGATTTTGGGAGAGCGCACAAGAGAATCGATGAAATAGGAAGAAAGGGGGAAGAGTTGGGTGATCGGGCCTCTATTAAGTTGGTCAACGGCATCGGTTATCTAGGACAACCGACGCCTATTATCTTCAGCGTCGGTTGATCGTAATAACCGACGTCCAATTAGACAATCTTTACCCCAAATTAATTGGAGAGAACTATTATCGGCGTCGGTTATCCAAGGATAACCGACACCGAAAGTGGAACTTTTCGCGCAAAATTTCATTTCACATAGGCGTCGGTGAATTGTTAAACAACCGACGTTGTATGTGACCCAGATTTTTTTCGCTCAAAAATTGGATTTCGCGGGCGCCTTTAGGTGTCGGTTGGTTACACTCAGTCGACGCTGAATACAAAGCGGTACCCGTGTCTGGGTGGTCTTCAAATATAGACGTCGGTTTGTATAAATAATCGACGCCGAATATTATAGGCGTCGGTTGTCCGAAATAACAGACGCCCAGAAAAGCGATACTGAACGCTATTTCTGTAGTAGTGTATCTATGGTGGTTCGCACAAAAGTGGATGCTACCATCAACTTGATGACGATTGAGATCCACAACATACAAAAGTACATAACGTATGAGAAGAAATGCCAATATGTTCTGATCCAGGGGATTTGCCAACCAAAACTAACCATACATGAACCTCTACATGACGTTGCCAACAGGAAAGGCTACAACTCTTGTGCTCAGTCTTATGTGTTGAGAGCTCTTGGAATTGATGAGCACATGTCACATACCTCTATCATGTTTGGGATTGGAAGATTCACCACTAAAGATGAGATTCATAGGGTTGTTGAACTCATTGTGAGTTAGGTGGAGGAACTAAGGGAGATGAGCCCTCTTTATATTGTGCTTTGTACTCTGCAGTGGATAGATGTAGTCAGAAGAAGATATTGTATACATGTGTCTTTTTTCCATGCATATTGTAAAACAGGGGCCAGGTTAATGTCCTCCCCATGTGTACTCATTGTTCAAATATAAATAAAAGTATCATTGGTGACATTGTAAGCACAACTCGATCTTGAATAACATTCATCTATTTTCTTATTGAAAACCACTATATATTGGCAAGTGACTGATTGGATACATAATGTCTCTCACTACATATGTATGTATAGTACATGGTGTCTTTCACTACACACTAGCTATAATTACATGTGTAGCAAGTGCTAATTTTTGCTATACATGAACTACAAATACGAATTGTTACCAATGCCATCTCTCCCTACATATCATAGGTACAAATTGAATTGTAGTCATACATTTGGCTACAATTGAAACTACATGTTTATGTGTAAGGATATTTTTACCTACAATTAGGGTTACATATGAATTTGTAGCGAGAGGAATAACTAACTACAACTTTAAAAAATGTAGCCTAAACAATTAGCTACACGAGTATTAGCTATATATTAGAAATGTAATGATAAATGTAGCCAAAGCTTTTAGCTACAAATTTTGGGGTTTTTGCTACAATTTTTTTTTGTAGTTAAAGACCATATTTTTCGTAGTGTTACACAGACAATACTTCTCTCCCATCCTCAGAACACATCATGGGAAGATTCAGCAATGCTCCTTTCGTACAGTGATGTACGTCGCTCGTAGCGCGTATGGACAGTCGTTGACGTCCTCCGAATGCAGGCGTCTCAGTGTCTTCTTCTTTACTTCGTCCACACAGATGGACAGAAACTCCACGCCACACTTCCTAAGCTGGAAGGAATGAGTAGCCTCTGTGCGATGACATGCTAGCATCGTGGTGCTCTCTTTTCTCTCATGAGGACGGTGATGGCTAGGGTTTACGTACATGAGCGTACAATAAAAAGCCCTTCTCAATGTCTTCTCAAGACATCGACCGTCAATCCCCTTTAAACAGGAGATGAAAGGAAGTAAGGTTTCCTAAACCCTTTGGTAAACAGAAAGACTATATTAATTAAAATGCTCGTTGATTAATTAGAATATTTTAGAATTAATTAATTAACCAATTAATCGTATTAATTGATTAATTAATATCTGACTCTATGTAATCGTTTGGGATGACTCTATGGGCATACATACCAACACAAAGAACACGACGTGTCTTATTTAGGACACGGGCGTGCAAGATTCCAGCAGCCTCAGCGACCAAAGTACATAGTAGCTACACGTCGTGTCTTGTTTAAGACATGATGTGTCCTCACGATCCAGGGGCCGACCTTGACTTTCTGCTAATATACACGTGCATGTAATTAATCAAACACGTCATGTATCTTATGCTCAAATTGACTCCAACGACATCCACAAAATGTGTTTCTTACATAACACGCTGTGCATTTCTCGCTAGTAGCAGTTAGTCGACAAGTTACATGAAGAGATACGACGTGTCTCCTCAAAGAAACGTCGTGTCGTTATCAGTTTTTGCATAATTTAACAGCAACCACCCCTCATTTTAAAAGAGGAATGCAACCTTTTGGACTATTATCACTCGTCATTTGCAAGTAATTTTCATCCAAGAAAGTTCCAGAGCAGAGGAAGGTGATTTTTGGGTGGAAGAAGAGGTTTTCTTGGGAAAGAACCTCCATTTTACTTCATTTCTTTTCCATTTCTTCTCTAAAGGTGCAACAAAGCTTTTCTCCTCACGCAAGTCTCTCGGGAGGGAGGATTGTCCGAGTTGGAGTAGCTCCAAGGATGGAATCTCATCCTCTAGCTGGAGTTATACTTCCCTTTGGCTATACTTTTGGTTCCTTTAGCTTTTTCTTCTCTTAATCATACAAAAGTCTGAAAGTTTTGCAACATGTTTGTGCATCTCCATTATGGACGAGTAGAGCTCTTTTCTTGGGTATGGGAGAGTAGCTCACATGCCATTATTCATGTGAACACAGAATTTATATCTTATGTTAGTTAGTTTGCTTCTTCATAGATTCCTACAGTGGTTTGTTGCTTGTATATTTGGCTGGCCACCTTTTATACATGTCTTATGTTTTCTTGTGCTATTCAGGAGAATGTATGAGGAAGTAGGGAGTAGGATTCATGACAATATGCACTTGACCATGGGAATGGCTTGAGTATGTTGAGGGTTTTAGATTGTGTTTGAATCTAGCATAAACATGGGAGTGTTATGCTATGAAGAGAACCATCTCATGCACCAGGAGATGCATGATGATGACAATCTCCTTGCAAAATTGACTACATGTCTTAATTTCTTTGTTATGCATGATGTGATGTTATGGTAGTGAAATTCCATACCTAGGATTTTTCAATTTCGGATTTGAACTAAACCAAGTGATTTGTTGCTATTTTCCTTTTTAGTTACTTGTAATCAACCTGACTTTTGTAAACCGACCTAGATTAATGAAAGTTAATAATTCTACGCCTGACTAACCTAGCTCTTTGAGTTCAGAACTCAACTACAATTGACCCTGTACACTTGCAGGTGATAAATGAGTTGAGATCTTTCTTTTGAAACTCCAACAATGTACTAATAAAAAGATAAAATTCAAATACCAAGTTGCTATATTTAAGCCTAAATGCATGGTCGGTTGAGTTTGTCGTGGGGAAACTTAGCTGACATACATGTCATAATTTTTTTCAAAAATTCTGATATTTTTCAAGAACACTAATAATTGAGTTTCTCAATTATTTTCAAATTCCAGATAAATCAGAGTTATATATAAAATACTTAAAATCATTTACTATACCACTATATTCATCAAATTATATGTTCATATGCTACCAAAACCCTAATTTTGGTGAGTAGGGTTTACAAGTCTCAAATCCTTATTATTTGAAATAAAATCATAATTAGCATTTCTCATCATGTTTAAAGAATCATAATTATACTACCATCATTAATTAAGCTTAAATAATGATCAATTAAGTTAAGCATATAATCATCAAGTAAACCCTAATTAGATGGTTAATGTGAAAATTGGTCATTGCAAGAAGATTCATATCCAACGACTATGGGACAATATTATTCACATAATCAGTGATAGATAGATAAAACACTAACTCTATAACTTTGAATATCCATCTTTATATAGGTGCCTCATGCTATTTGGTATTAAGGATCTACAAAATTGGCTCCGTCAATGCAAGTTGGTTAGGTGGTTACCATAAGATTTTAAGAATCTCAAAGTCAACTTTATTGTGGGTAAGAAGAGAGGATATGATGGTTGAATGATAAGATGGATTGTAGGTGTTATTACATATTGAAGAGGTATATGGTTCTTACATATAGATTTTTGTTGAATGCATCAGATGATAATGATGCACTTTTTCCTTCAATCATTGCTGCATTAAACACCATCGACGATAGGAATATAAACATTTAGACCTTAGAAATAGGTGATGCCTAGGTTTACCAGATGGTATGGGGTTTGAACCAATGACAATGGCATCTTTGACTCTTCCTTTTGGAGATCAAGGAGGTGGTTTATGAGCTATCAACTTTTGGTATATGTATCAATACTGTTTCAAATGTTGCAGATTACTCTATTGATCGATGTAGAGCACATATAGAAGGTGACTTTATTACTATCAATCACATTTGTTACCCATGTGGTGAAGGGGGTTGATGGTGTTAGATATAAAAGGCATACCTAATTTTACTACCATTCAGATAGATACATAAAACAAGTTTGACCGAGGTTGTACATATGGGTATTTTTTGTTTGGATTCCATAGAATTTTATTTATGAAATTTTTCAGGATCATTTTTTTTGGAAATATACTTTTTTGTTGCTTGAGGCATTTGGGGGATATATTTGAGCAAGGATATAATCATTCTATTTTCTTGAGTATTCCTGTATGATAAGGATAAGATATATAAAGAACCTTATGGATTAAAAAAGTGTGGAGAAAATTCTCTAGTGTACTTTGGGTGTACTTATGTCATTCCTATATATAAGTAACAATTAGGAATAGTATGGTAGAGTTATGGGAGTGTTTATGATAGTTTTAGTGGAAAACTTATTATTATTGGAAAGTAGGCAAACAACAACAACAAAAAGTGCAATAACTAAATGTGTTTGTAGATTGTAGGTTCGTTGACTTGTGATTTGACTAAGAAAGTTTTGGTGGCAAACTTATTGTTATAGGAAAGTAGGTGGAAAACTGCAGCTAAGTATACACCAACGAAATGTGTTTGCAGATTATAGGTTTGTTGAATTGTTATTTGATCGAGGAGAATCTTGATTGAACTATGATTTGATCGTGAAAATACTTGTCCTCCTTTGGTCTAATGGATATTTCCCAATCAAACTAATGTTTGACCAACAATATCTAAAATCAATTAACCCATGAAGTCCTAAAATTTGTAAATGGCTCAAAACATTTTACAATAAAATCTCACTATTATAATGGGTGTATACAAGTATAAAATAAGTTTAGGGTGCCTTTCATCTATTCCTAACTTTTTCTTACATGATATATTCAATGTTTACAATTGCACGTGTACAATTCATAATTATAGGCACAACTTGATTTATAGGCATGCAAACACATGTTGTTTATTCAGAAGGTGTAATACCGAACCAACATTTACATGTGGTGAATAACAGTACGAGCATGATGTAATAGACTTGATTGATGAAGATAGGGGTTTTGTATGTTGTATGAAAATAGAGTGTTGTCAGGATTCCATAATGGACACCTTGGATTGAAGATCTCATGGGATACATGGTGGTTGAAGTTCAATCGATGCATGTAAAGAATTTTGGTTGGCCTCTCTAGAGTATCTTGTTGCAAAGACCTCTGGGGATGTCAAGATTTCAGGCTCTTGTGCAGTCTCTTTAAGATTATCCCCTCCAACATGTTTATCTTTCATGTTATGTTCAACACCTCCTTTAACATCTACATAAAATTTCTTTTTAGAAACACCGGATCCTACCATCTCAACTGACCTCTTGTATGACCGAGTAAAGTATGGACTCCTTTTGACTCCCATCATGACCTGATATTCATGTCATCATGGTACAAGCATGAGGTTTAGTGCATATTATCAAGAAAAATTATGCATCAAGATATATAAATTCTACTAGACACAATTAACATGTGAAATGTAGAATGACTTCCCCATTATTTACAAGATTTAAAAAGCATACCAAGTGAAAAAGGATACCCCTTTATCTTATGTAATCCTTCAAATGGATAACTTTTGCATTAGGGCCTTACAGATACATGATGGATTAATTGTGCATTCCATTATCTTGGGTCAAATAGAAGGATTCTTCCAACTCAGACATGAGATCTACCTAATAACACTATGATGATGTCGATTGTGTTGTCTTATGATGAAGCGTGTTGAAGTTCGGATGGTATCCAGGGACAAGGTGACCCATTTAGGACCAGTGAATGTGGATGGGTATCCATATGCTTCATGGTGTATGGGATATCTTTTCCTTCAAGTAAGGTATCATGAAAGTGCTATTCGGGAAAAGAGCCTGGTTGGGAATCATGTGATATAAGGTTAAGGTAGCCTATTATATTTGGTTAAACACCTACCCATAAAATTCCATCAATCCATGAAAGGAATTCAAGATTATATGGTTTTGAAACACCTCTATGACCCTCTATTCCTCACTCAGACTGATTATCTCTCTCTTGAACCACATCCCCATTTAGGAAAGGCAAGATGTTCAAACCCTAGAGTGGCATCAATATGTCGAAAGAATTCCATATTTTTTTGGTGTCAAAACAACATATGCCCTAGCCTCGTTTTGAACCTTATCACTATTATGGAAATGTAGAAATGAAGTGTTATGGAAGGTGGGGTATCTTTCGGGGTCTAAAGATGGGACTAATGGATATAGTTTAAGATTTTAGTCTAGTTCATATAGATATCTAAATGAAGGCGGTGTGGCCCAATTTTAGGTCATGGTACATGATCATTGAATATGAAAGTAAAGGTAGGTGTGAAGTCCAATTTAGGTCATAGTCCAGGACCGTTGGATATGAAAGTTAATGTCAATGGTGATCCACTTTTAGGACATAGTCCTTGACCCACAGTGTGTTAGGCAAAGATGGGTCGACTACGTGCTATTAGGTGTTGTCTTAGTCAAATTGGAAGATCCTTTGGAACCCATTTAATTGATGTATGGAGCTCGAGTTGACAGTTAATCATAATTTTGAAGTTATGTTATAGGTTTATGATTAAATAGCATTTTAGTGTAATCATGAAACTTTGTATTAAAAGGATCAAGATGTGTTGGGAGGCCCTTAAAGAAGGTAGTTGTTGGTTAAACATATAGGTAGTAGCTTCAAATTAAAGCATGAGTTTGTATGGTACAATCTAAACATTGTTGGTCCATGAAAGCACACATCTTGTAGGCCAAACTGGACAACCTTTTGGTGTGAGGCTTTAGGTTTGAAAACTAGTTTTCATAAGCTCAAGGTTTCTTGAAGAGGCCTTCTTGAAATGGATAGTCATTAGGCACGTACCAAAGATTCATGCATGAACGGTGGACTTCGACGATGGTACCACAAGAATATGACCTTTCAATATGGATCAAGTCTAAAGATCTTTGGAAAGGTTGCCAAAGTGAAAGATTCCATGAGCATTAATTTATTAAGCCTTGCGGTGCAATGCAGGTCACCGGGAAGATGGATATTAAAAAGTCAAGGTGAGTTGATATGCATGGGTAGACTTCTATAGCCTAACTACAAAATGTTGCATGTGAAAATTTGCTAACATGTTAATTGAAATTTGACAGCCTACCAACTTAGGGTGATCAATTTGTGATGGTGTGTTTGATGCGATCATTTCTTTTAAAGGATTTTTCCATGAGATATTAGTTTTGAAAATATTATTGTTTTGAAAAGGTTGTTGTTTTGCAAAGATTATCTCAACATGTTCTTGTTTTGAATATGTTGTTGCATGACGTTGTTTCTTGAAAAGCTTGTTGTTTTGAAAAGATTGTTGTTTTTAAAGATTGTTGTCTTGAAATGATAATTTCAAGATATTCTTATAATAAAAATGAACATGTCAGTCAATCATGAGCGATATATGCAAGATGACTAATAGCCTCAATACATGAAGTCAGTAACAATCTTAACACTGTAAAGCAACGACTATCTTGGCATTGTAAACCAAGCAACAATGTTGGCATTATAAGCCAATCAATAATCTTAGACTTGTAAAGCAAGCCAACATCTTAAGATGCATGTGTATAAGATTAGTCTTTCCCCTTTCTATCCTATGAGTTTAGACGTCATTTATGCCCTTTCTCAAGCATTACCTGTATCGAAGGAGTTGGTCCTTAACTTCTCCATGGTATGATGGCACTAATCGTGGGGGGTATCTAGGTTTCTTTAGATTTGAGTACTACTCCCAGTACACCTCATGACCAAGGTTCGAATGTAATTAGTCGTGAGTGATAAGAGAGGGGATGTCCACGAGGCCTTTGGGTGTCCAACATTACATTGTGACATTACCTTTACTAACCTCCCTACACCTCATCCTAGGATCCAACGTGAGTGTTGCCACTTATTCCACAGACACATGAGTTTATAGGCATGTAAAGTGAAATTTTACATATTTTATATATTTCTAATCAATCCTAAATAATCAAGATAAGGAAGTAAATACCAATTAGAAAAAATCCCCAAGCAGACATGCAATGTTTGCACATGAACAAAGGCAAACATGAATAGTATGAGGAAGGGAGCATCTTGCTCATGATGGATACTTCTTTTTCATTTTCTCTCTTTGTCTAAACAAATAAATGGGATATTCTAGACAACAAAAAGGGAAGCATAGGAAAACCTAAAAGGGAAGAAGAGAAACCTTAAAAAGGAAGTGGAGCAAACACCAAAAGGGAATCGTCAAAAACCCTAAAAAGGAAGCGGAGGTAACCCTAAAAGAGAAGCAGAGAAAACCATACAAGGGAAGCATAGGAAAACTTAAAATGAAGTAGAGGAAGCCCTAAAAGGAAGCAAAGAAAAACCCTAAAAGGGAAAAAATATGATAATGTAGAGGTAAACCTAAAAAGTCCAAAACACAAAAAGTTGAGATACAAAGGTAACAACTTAGAATGTCTATTACTCCTCAACAGTCACCAGGTGACTTTACCAACGAAGAAAATACCACAAGAGACTAGACTCTATGGTCGTTGTATAACTCATACAAAAGATAAAAGATAATATATAAAGGTTCAAAGTCGCTCATATATTTTATGCACAAATTATAGAAAGTCAAGGATGAACTTTTGAATTAGTGGGATATCGTGATAAATACCAAAGTTTGAGTCCACTCATGGAGGATGAAGGTGAGGAAAGCATGGCCAAATATGGATTCAACAATCCTATTATGACTAGTGAAGGTTTTATGCACCCCACGTCTCCCATGAAAATGGTATTGCTATTTGTGAATATCAAGTTCATAAAGGTTTTATGCACCCCACATCGGCCATGAAAAAGGTATTGTTATTTATAAATATCAAGGGAAAACACAGTTTTTTATTTGAAAATATTTGGGGAACTAGATATGACCATGGCTTTGCAATTATCATCCCTAAAGATTCCAGTTTTTTAGTTAAGAGATCCCAATTGCATGATAGTGATACATTCTAAGAAATTCAGATGGAAAATGGGAAGAGAGAGAGACAACAAAGGAGATTCAATCACAAGCAAGAGTTATGCCTTTTTGAGAAAATCAAGAAACAAATATGAACAACTAGACTACATGGTAGTAAATCTAGAAGTGGTAGTTATGATTTTAGAGACATTAGCTCGTGCCATTTGTGTCCTATTTGATCTGAGCAGTTAAGCAATTTAGATTAATAGTTAGGAGGTTGAATAAACAACTAGAATGGATGGATAAGCGATTATAGGTAGCATTTTAATAGCATTTATAGATAAGCAATTTGGGTCAAATAAAAAACTAGGCAGACATGTTGCTCCCTTAGCATCTCAAAAGCCTTTCAGTGTAAGAGATTCACTTGTACTAGAATAATGATCATCTAGTCACATGGGCAATCGAATTAAATAGAAGCTTTTGCTTTTTGGCTTTAAGTGAGTTAAAAGGGGAGACGACATGAAAAGTTATATGGGTAGAATTTTTCATGAACCAAAACTTAAAGTCTTACCCTATTCCATGATTAGAAATCTAGTAAGATTAGTTTCTTAGATTTGACCAAACAAGGGTAAAAGTTAAAACATATTCACATAATGACTTAATTATGCAGCAACATGTAAATAAAATCATGAAATATGTTACATATATTTTTTACTAACATAATGGCTAAATAAAAATGAATACTATGCTTTGAAGTAACAATTGGTAATTCCATGTCCATAAATATTAATAATCTTCTAATATTTAAATAAATATCGAATTCATAGACCAAATATGTTAAATGTGAAATTTTGTGTAAAAAATATAAAATAGCTCTTTTGGAAACAATGTGAAGATAACAACATTTAATTCAATGAATGTGGATGATAAAGATATAGTATTTTTGATAAATATAATGGTAATGAGATAAATATCGTAATGGTGTTGTAACTCATAAAAGAAAATCCCAAAAGTGAAATGTAATGGAAAATTTGTGTTCATTGGGTCCCAATTAGCTTGATTTCCAAGTTTTATATTATGTGAACAATTCAAGACGCCTTAGTTCAATCTAGTGAAGAAAGTAATTTTCTCCTTTTTATTAGCCATAGAAGTTGTTTTCTTATTGATGAGAAAATTAACCTTTGTTGGGAAACTTAAGTCGTTATTTCTTAGAAGAATTATAATAAAAGTCTAAGTAGACATTTGAATGAAAAGCAATATAAGAGTTGTTGTGCTTTGGAGTAACATGTAACAATATAAGTAAACATAGTTTCTACTTTATAAAATGTATTTATGCAATTATGTCATGATTCACTAAACAAACCCAGTAATATTTACAAGGCATGTAGCAATATATATTATGACATATACATATATTAATTAATGCTAAAAATATGCATAAACATCTAATTAAATATTAACGGGATAATTTGTCTTGCCTTTGACTAACAAATGACTGTACGAAAACTAGAGCATCATTTACAGTAAATGTGTGAATTTGCTCATCATAAAAAAATTCCAATAAAATTCTCATTTCTAAATATGGTGATTGCATATGGAATCTAATGACATTATCACATTTAATACAAAATATAAAATTCATAAAAAATCTAATTCAATGTCTCTCTGTTATTTAAAAATGGTATGTAGGTAGAATTATCCTCCCTAGCCTACCATAATGGAAGTTGACTCCCATTATGAAGTTTACATTCCATTGAAAATATGTCACAACATAAAACACATGAGTACCAATTGAAAAATTACAACAATATTGTTTGTATGCTTTTCTTAAGAACAATTTACCACTTTCCTCCATAATTCTTTGAAAACAAAAAATTCTCAATTGGGTGATCTCACCGTAATTATTTTGATTTAAGAAAAATTTAACAAAAATGTGATATTATAGATACCATGAATATCTTCACATGTTTCTTTTATAATTTATTGTAATAATCAAATTTGTGATATGCAATTCTAATAGTGTTGAGGAGATTGAAAATCAAAATTAGAATCTATCTTTACATTAATTATATAGATGCCTTTTCCGTAAAAGGAAATTGTGCTATACATACTTAATGGAAAATTAGCATGACATACTTACCTAAAGAGTAGATATTTTCTAAAGAATTATAAAAAGAAAATATACTAACACAATATAATTGTGATAATATTGTTTAAATAATGCTAAAACATCTTTACATATTAAATATTTCAATAAATAATATAAAAATAAGAACTAATGTTAAATTTAGATTTGTCTTATGTTAGTTTTTGTATATATGATATTCCATGTCAATTGGATAATTCTAAGTTTTCATAGATGAATTACAAAATAAATTATCATGATGATTCTAAATGGACACAAATAAATTAAATCACTTATTATATAGTTTCAAAATAAGAAAGATATGTAACTTTATATTTTACAGATCATAATTAGACTACATGTCAATTTTCTTTTGTTTAGTTAATGTTTATTTTATCAAATAAAATACAAAATAAAGGATTAAAATACTAGTATATAAGAGAACATTGATTCTTTAGTTGGGTTGTATTTTCCTAAAGATTTCCTATTGTACTTAATTTTATGTATGCAAAAAGAAACCAAACAACAATCTTTGATTCTTATTCTTGATTTTATAAATTTGCACTCCTTTCTCTATATGTAACCCTATTTAAGTCAGTGCTATGTAGAGGTTGCTCATGATTTTTTCTTCTCTTCTCCCTACCCTATTCTTCTGCTCCACCAAGACCATGCATAAACATCTCCTACCACCATGATGCCTCTCCTCAATGAAACACATGCATTCAACATATATAATACCCGTCCAAAGACTTGTTTGATCATCTGCTTTGTCTCTGATACGCCCATCGATACCCAGTTATCATCGACCATCAAATCTTCACAACGGCGGGTCTCGACCCCCCTCACCACACAAATCACAACGGTCGGCTCCGACGGAGGCCTTTGAATCTTTTCCTATACCATGTTTCCTGATCACATCACAAGGTTCTTGTGGACTGAGATGGAATTAGTGTTTTAACTTTGGGCATATGTAGACTTCTTGAGGTATCATTACATTATCTATTTTTTCTATATTGAGAAGTCAACCCAAATTATCTCTCTCCTAATAGCATACACAATCTCTCTCTTTTGAGAATTTATTCCATGTGGAATATTCTATATGATTTTGATCTTGTGATCATCTTACTTATTAGAATTTCTTATTTTATCCTTGTTTATGTCTTGTTCTACGTTTCCTTGTGAAATATTAATTTTCAAGTTGTGGACTTTTGTGATTCTGTGAAGCATCTTATTATGGAAATTATTATATATTGGTTTATGGGTCCTCTGACCCCATTGGTATCAGTTGGATAACCTAATCTTTTATTTGGACATGACTATACTTTATCTTTCTCGTCCTATTGGCACGAGTGACTGACTAGTCATAACTAGAAGTAGTGATACTATATTTATTTTAGGTATTGAGGTTTTAGTCCTTTTGACACTGCACTAAGGTTTTAGTCCTTCTGCAATATATTATATTTTAGACACTAAGGTTTTAGTCCTCCTGCCAATGCACTGAGGTTTTAGTCCTCTTGCAAAATCTATATATTATTTGGCACTGAGCTTTTAGTCCCCTTGCCCTTTGGTATGGAATATATGTGTTCCTACCTTGCTTTTAGTATATGTTAGTATTTTTATTACTCATCATGCAATTGTTTATGAATTGTGCTATTATTATTATGACATTCTTCAAACACAAGAAATCTTGTATTCATTATAAATATTTTATTGAATTTTTATTCTTTGATGCCCAATCGGGTAGTCCTTTCCTTTTTCCATGGGAAGCCTTGTTTACTTGACATCTTTTATTCCTTATATTGCTCAATACCCGATTTTATATGCTCATGGCAACATTTTGTTGATTCATCTACTTTTCTCCTCTTGTTGGGGTACGCTTCCAACCCCAGGTGTAGGTTAAGGAGAAATTAAACAAGTTGGACTAGGACATCATCAAGTGTAGCTTAACGTTTTGAAGACAGTTTTAAGGTAGTTAGATGACCCTCAGCTAATCCTTTAGTATAGTTAGTTTTTGTATGTATCACCCTGCGTTGTGAAGTATAGTGACGATATGGAGCTTTATAATATTTAGATATTGTATATTCCACTGCTACATTTGGTTTTATAATACATAAATTTTGAATAAATTGGTTATCATCCCTTTAGCGAAAAATTTATAGTGGTGTTTGATATATGGGATGTTTATTTTTTATTTAATTTAGTAAGGAGTGAATTCCCTTTCGGGTCCCACTTCTTACAAGTACGATGTTAGAACCATTAATGGTCAGTTAATCTAACTATTTCAATCTTATATCCCTTAGTATGTTTACCTAGAAAGATTTGGCGTGTACAAAAGAAAGTAGTGGACCTACCCTCCTTACCCTATAATATGTGGAAAGTTGTACTAGATAAAAATTTAGTTTTGAGATGTGAACCTTAGGGTTGTTAGATTAGAATCACAAGGACCTAAAAATTCAATCCTAGGTGTTTATGACATGTCAGTTGGATGCATGAACAATATAAATAAGTAACCATGATATACATAATAGTTGTCTTATTAGGTCGAACCTTTTAAATAGTGCAAAGTAATTGGATGATGATATATAGATGTTTAGATTTCGAGGATGAAATCTTTTTAAGGAGTGGAGTGTTGTAACGAACAAAAAATTAGAATTTTACCCTATTTTCTGATCAGAAATCTAGTAAGATGGATCACTTAGATTTGACCAAGCAAGGGTAAAAATTAAAATATATTTACATAATGACTTAATTATGTGCCAACATGTAAATAAAATTATGAAATATGTTACATATATTTTCTTTACTAACATAATGGCTAAATAAAATGAATAATATGCTTTGGAGTAACAACTGATAATTCTAGGTCCATAAATATTAATGATATTCTATTACTTAAATAAATATGGAATTAATAGACTAAATATGTTAAATGTGGAATTTCATATAAAAAATATAAGATAGATCTTTAGGCAACAATGTGGAGATAATAACATTTAATTCAATGAATGTTGATAAAAAAGATATAATATTTTGATAAACATAATGGTAATGAGAGAAATATTTGAATGGTGCCATAACTCATAAAAGAAAATCCCAAATATAAAATGTAATAGAAAAATCGTGTTCCCTGGGTTCCAATTAGCTTGATTTCTAAGTTTTATATTATTTGAACAATTCTAAATGCCTAATTCAATCCAATGAAAAAAGTTATGTCTCCTTTTTATTGGTCATAGAAGTTGATTTCTTATTGATGAGAAAATTAACCTTTGTGTGGAAATTTAAGTCATTATTTCTTAGAAGAATTGTAATAAAAGTCTAAGTAGAAATTTCAATGAAAAGCAATATAAGGATTGTTGTGGTTTGGAGTAACATGTAACAATATAAGTAAACTTAGTTTCTACTTTATAAAATATATTTATACTTATTTCATGATTCAGTAAACAAACACAATAATATTTTCCGGGCATGTAGCAATATATATTATGATATACATATATACAAATTAATGTTAGAAACATGCACAAATGTCTAATGAAATATTAGCGGGACAATTTGTCTTGTCTTTGACTAACAAATAGCTTTATGGAAACTAGTGCACCATTTGCAGTAAATGTGTGAAATTGTTCATCATAAAAGAATTACAATAAAATTCTCATATCTAAATATGGTGATTGTTTATAGAATTTAATGACATTATCCTCAATAAATACAATATATATATATCACAAAAAAATAATTTGGTATATCTCTCTCTTATATATAAATGGCATATAGGTGTATCCTCCCCAGCCTACCATAATGAAAGTTGATTCCTATTATGAAATTTACATTCTATTGAAAATATGTTGTAACATAAAACACACGAGTCATCATCATCATCATCATCATCTAAGCCTCAATCCCAAGTATGTTGGGGTCGGCTACATGGATCTTTCGTTTCCATTCAGCTCTATCATGGGCCATATTCTGATTGAGATGTAGAGATTTAAAATCTCTCTTTATAAGCTCATCCCATGTTAATTTAGGCCTTCCTCTTCTTCTATTTATAGTGTTTGGCTCAATAGCATTATTTCGTATAGGCGCACTAGTAGGTCTGCGTTGCACATGTCTGTACCATCTGAGTCGGCCCTCACGCAACTTGTCCTCAATGCTCGCCACCCCCACTTTATTCCTAATATAGTCATTTCTCAAACGATATTTTCTTGTCTTCCCACACATCCATCTCAGCATACGCATTTCAGCCACATTCATCTTATTGAGACCTTGTTTCTTCACCGCCCAACATTCACTCCCATAGAGCATGGCTGGTCATATAGCTATTCTATAAAACTTACTTTTTAACCTGAGAGGGATCTTCTGATCGCATAAAACTCCAGTTGCACTCCTCCATTTCAACCATCCTATAGTGATCCGGTGACAAACATCATTTTGGACATCCCCGTCTATTTGAATAATAGAACCTAAGTAACGAAATATGTCACATTTTGGTATATCTACTCCGTCCAACTTAGCTCCATCATTCACATTGTGAGATTGGCTGAAATTGCAATGCATATACTCAGTTTTGCTCCTGCTAATCATCAATCCATTTGATTCCAATGCCTTTCTCCAACATTCAACTTTATCATTCAATCCATCTTTTGTTTCGTCAATCAAAACAATATCATCAGCAAATAACATACACCAAGGAATATCATCCTGAACATTCTTTGTTAACTCATCCATAACCAGAACAAATAGATATGGGCTGAGTGTGGATCCTTGGTGTACCCCAACTGTAATAGGAAAAGTTGGTGTCTCTCCTCCAGGAGTCTTGACACTTGCAGTAGAGCTATCATACATGTCTTTGATCAAGTCAATGTATTGGATAGGCACACCCTTTTTCTTCAAAACCATCCATAACACTTCTTTGGGTACTCGATCATAAGCCTTCTCTAGATCGATAAACACCATATGAAGATCTCTTTTGCTTTGTCTATACTTCTCCATAAGCCTCCTTATCAAAAAAATAGCATCTGTTGTAGATCTTCCAGGCATGAAACCAAATTGGTTGTTTGATACATGCGTTATAGATCTTAACCTCTGCTCAATAATCCTCTCTCAAAGCTTCATCGTGTGACTCATCAGCTTGATACCTCTATAGTTTGTACAGCTCTGAACGTCACCTTTGTTCTTGTATATTGGGACTATAATACTATTTCTCCACTCATCCGACATTTTCTTGGTCTTCATGATCTTGTTAAAGAAATTTGTTAACCACGTAACTCCCTCATCCCCCATACTCTTCCATACATCAATGGGAATATTGTTTGGTCTGCATGCCTTTCTCATTTTCATCTTTTTCAAAGTATTCTTGACCTCAAATGGTGAAACTCATCGTGTGTAAATGATATCTCTTGTATTCATGTCACACGAGTCGCTAACATTATATGCAGTATCTCCATTGAAAAGCTTATAGATGTAATTTCTCCACTAGTTTTTGATATCATCGTCCTTCACCAATACTCTACCATCTTCATTCTTTATGCATTTTACTTGACTCAAGTCTCTTCCTTTCCTTTCTCTTATACGAGCCATTTTATATATATATTTTTCTCCTTCTCTAGTGTCGAACTTCTTATACATATCATCAAAGTATCTAGACCTTGCCTCCCGAACCACCTTTTTAGCTTCTTTCTTTGCTTGCTTGTATCTTTGGAACGTTGCATCATCTCCAGATTTGGGCAAGCTCCTATAGATCTCCCTTTTCAGTTTAATAGCCTTTTGTACTTCATCATTCCACCACCAAGTCTCCTTCTGTGGAGGTCCACAACCTTTAGACTCCCCCAAAACCTCTTTGGAAATTTTTGTTATGCAGGAGCTCATGTTATGCCACATAGTGTTAACATCAGACTCCAAGTTCCAAGTTACCTCCTTGATGAGTTTATCATGATAAAACACACGAGTACCAATTGAAAAACTATAACAATATTATTTGTACATTTTTCTTATGAACAATTTACCACTTCTCTTTGCAGTAATTTCAAAATAGAAAATCATTAATTTGGTAATTTCATCGTAATTATATTGATTTAAGAAAAATTTAACAAACATGTTATATTATACATACCATGAATATATTCACATGTTTCTTTTATAATTTATTGTTATATTCAAATTCGTGATATGCAAGTCTAATAGTGTTGGAGAGATTAGAAATCAAAATTAAAATCTATCTTTACATTAATTACATAGATGACTTTTCTTAAAAGGAAATCATGTTACACATACATAATGGAAAATTAGCATGACTTTTGTGTATTTAAAAAATAAAAAAGGATATACTTCCCTCGTGAGTAGATATTTTTCAAAGGACCATAAAAACAAATATATTAATACAATATATATTATGATAATATTTATTTAAACAATACCAAAACATCTTTATATATTAAATATACCAGTTTACAATCTAAAAAAGAACTAATAATAGATTTGGATTTGTCTTATATTAATTTCTCTATTTATTATATTTCACATCAATTTGATAATTCTAATTTTCCATAGATAAATTATAAAATAAATTATCATGATAATGTTAAAAGGACACAAATAAATTAAATAACTTACCAAATAGTTTCAAAATAAGAAAGATACATTAACTTTATTTTATACACATCATAATTAGACTATATGTCAAATTTACTTTGTTTAGTTAATGTTTATTTTCTCAAATAAAATATAAAATAAATGATTTGAGGAAATGACTCAAAGGAAAGTTCACGTTGATTAAAAAAAACAATAAGACCCCTTTCCTATTTATAGGGAGAAAGGGATTACAGGGATATACACATCTCCAAACGGGCCAAGCCCAATAACCGCTTGACCACTTGACTAATTATCTCAACACTCCCCCTCAAGCTGGAGAGTATACATCATATAATCCCAGCTTGTTATTCATATACTGAAAAAGGCCAGGAGGTAGTGGTTTGGTAAGGATATCCGCCAGTTGCTCTCCCGTCTTCACATAGGGCGTAACAATCTTCTTCTTTGACTAGGTCACGTACAAAGTGACAGTCAACTTCAATATGTTTTGTGCGTTCATGGAAGATCGGGTTGTTGGCAATATGAATGGCAGCCTGGTTATCACAATACAGTGATGCCGGTTGTTGAATCTGAATTCCAAATTCAGATAGAATGAATTGGACCCACTGCAAGTCACAACATGCATGTGCCATGGCATGAGACTCGTCTTCAGTGCTTGATCGGGCAACAACTGTTTGCTTCTTACTTCTCCAAGCAACTGGGTGGTTACCTAGTAGGATATAATATCACGAGGTAGATCTTCTATCTTGAGGATCACCTGCCCAGTTTGCATCAACATAACCTGTAATAGTCATTGATTTATGTTGGGGACATCTATAGAATAAGCCTTTCCCTAGTGAGCTCTTTAAGTACCTCAGTATGCGTTGTATAGTAGCCCAATGAGCCTGAAGAGGTGTGCTCATGTGTTGACTAATGACCCCAACTGTATAGGAGATATCTGGTCGTGTGATAGTTAAATTAATCAGTTTTCCAACTATCCGTCTATATTTCTCAGCATCAGGATAGAGCTCCCCCTCATTTGGCATCTTCACATGGTAATCCATTGGAGTGGGCACCGGCTTTGAGTCTGTCATGCATGTCTCTTTCAATAGATCAAGTACATATCATCTTTGTGACAGATTGATCCCTTGTTTGGATCTAAGGACTTCAATGCCAAGGAAATATCGAAGATTCCCCAAATCTTTAGTATGAAAATTGAGTTGGAGAGCCTTCTTCAGATCAGATATTCCTTGTGTATTATTTCCAGTGATCACAATATCATCAACATAGACTGCAACCAAGACATGTCCCTGGTTGGAATTAGAGGAAAACAATGTGTGATCACTTGCAGATCTCCGCAATCCCAATCGTTCTAGAACAACACTGAGTTTATTGAACCAGGCACGAGGAGATTGCTTTAGGCCATATAGAGAACGTCTTAGGCGACAAACTTTGGAACCATACTCCCCCTCAGCAACATAGCCTGGAGGTTGCTTCATATACACTTCCTCAGAGAGATCACCATGCAAGAAGGCATTTTTGATATCGAGTTGGTGTAAAGTCCAATCAAAGGTAGTTGCCAGAGATATCAAAATGCATACTGAGGCAATGCGAGTGACAGGGGAAAAGGTGTCGAAGAAGTCCACCCCAAATGTTTGTGTGTACCCTTTGGCGACTAGGCGTGCTTTTAGGCGTTCAATAGTTCCATCTGAATGGTGCTTAATGGAGAAGACCCAATGACATCCAACAATATTTTTTCCAGGAGGCAGATCAACTAATTCCCATGTGTGATTCTCGTGGAGGGCCTCCATCTCATCGTCCATCGCAGCTTTCCACCCAGGATGACTAAGGGCAGCTACATGATTTTTAGGGATAGTGGCTGAATCAAGAGAAGTAGCAAAATTGTGTGCCGAAGGAGAAAAACGAGTAAGGCAACATGTGTTAGAAATACGATATTTACTGTTGCATGTACGAGGAGCTCGTCGAAGGGCCATCGGTTTGTCAGAATCTGTTGAAGTAGCCGATGATGGGGGAACATCACTTGATGAATCAATGACCATCCTGCGTTGATACACTTTTGGATAAAATTGTAGTATTGGTGGTGTTGGTGTTGGTAGTGCAGATGAATTATCTGAAGAGGAGGTGAAGATAACAGATAATCCAATGGTAATGAAACAAACTCTGACTGAGAAGTAGGGGGAGTCGTGATGGTTGATGTATAAAACAATTCATGTTCGTGAAAAGTTACATCTGTAGAGACATGTAACCTTTGGGGTTTTTGGGTCAAAACACTTATAGCCTTTTTGGACTTGTGAATATCCTAAAAAAATAGACCTAATAGATCTTGGAGAAAGTTTGTCTGCTTTTGGATCAAAGTTATGCACAAAAGCGACGCATCCAAAAATCTGAGCCGGAAGAACAAACGGTTGTTTGTTAGGATGGAGAATGGAAAAAGGTGTTTTGCCCTTGAGGACAGAAGATGGTTGTCGATTTATCAAAAAACATGTTGTTAAAGTTGCCTCAGACCAAAGACGTTTTGGTATATGGGCATGGATTGCCAAAGACCGAGTAACATCAAGCAAGTGGCGGTTTTTACGTTCGGCAATACCATTTTGTTGAGGGGTATGAGCACACGAGCGTTGATGCAACATACCGACCTCACGACAAAAGGAAGCAACAACAGATTGAACATATTCAAGTGCATTATCTGTTCTAAGAATTTTAATGGGTGTTTCAAACTGAACAAGAATCATTTTATGGAGGGCCTTAATTAAGGGAAAAACTTCTTCACGATTTTTAATTAAGAAAAGCCAAATCATTATGGAAAAATCATTAATAAAGCTCAAGAAATATCTATACCCATTATAACTAGTAGTACAGAATGGTCCACAAACATCACTATGAATTAAATCAAAAAGTTTTACAGACTGCTTGCTATTAGAGGCTAGAAAAGACACCCTATGGTGTTTTCCTAATTGACATGCATCACATGATAATGACGAAACAGAAGATAAAGTTGGATCTAAAATTTTCAATGTTTCAAGAGACGGATGACCAAAACGAAGATGTTGGTGTAGCGGAGAACTTGTGATGAAAGCAGCAGAAGAGGTCGGCTGAGAAGGTAGGTAATATAGGTCGCCAGAGCATGCCCCCCGTCCAATCGTCGTCATATTCAGCAAATCCTGTAACACAACACCCGTAGGACCAAAAGTTACATAACATTTCAAAGAATCAACGAGTTTGGCAACAGAAAGTAAATTGAAAGGAAATTGTGGAACATAATGAACAGCTTGCAGTTTTATGGAAGAAGTGAGTGGGACAGAGCCATCAATAATATTTGACTCTTATTCTTGATTCTATAAAAGCTCTTGCCTCATTTCTCTATCCCCAACCCTATTAAGTTGGTGCTATGTAGAAGATTGCTCACAATTTTCTCTTCTCTTCTCCCTTCCCTATTATTCCCCTCCATCATGACCACGTAGCAACATCTCCTACTACCATCATGCCTCTCTTCAAAGAAGCCCATACATGTTAACCTATATAATATCCATCCAAGGACTTATTTGGTCATTTAATTTGTCTCTGATATGCCCATTGATACCCAATTATCATCTGCCACAAACTCTTCACAAAGGTGGGTCTGGACCCCCCTCACTACATAAATCATCACGGTCGGCTCCGACAGAGGCCTTCTATGCTTTTCCTATACCATGTTTCTTGGTCACATCACAATGCTTGTGGAATGAGATGGAATTAGTGTTTTGACTTTGGGCATATGTAGACTTTTTGAGGTATGATTGCATTCTACATTTTTCTATATTGAGTAGTTAACCCAAATTATCTCTCTCTTGATAGCCTATACAACCTCTCTTTTAAGAATTTATTCAGTGTGAAATATTCTATTCGATTCTGATCTTGTGATCATCTTACTTATTGGACTTTCTTTTCTATCCTTATTTATGTCTTGTTCATCGTTTCCTTATGAAATTCTAATTTTCAAGTTGTGGACTTTTGTGATCCTGTGAAGCATCTTATTGTAGAAATTATTATATATTGGTTTATGGATCGTCTGATCCCATTGGTATCAGTTGGATAATCTAATCTTTTATTTGAACATGACTATACTTTATCTTGTCTGTCCCATAGCCATGGGTGATCACTAGTCATAATTAGAAGTAATGACACCATATTTATTTTAGGCGTTCAGATTTTAATCCTCCTGCCGATGCATTGGGGTTTTAGTCTTCCTGCGATATATTATATTTTAGGCACTGAGGTTTTAGTCCTCCTGCCAATGTACTGAGGTTTTAGTCCTCCTGTAAAATATAAATATTATTTAACATTGAGCCTTTAGTCCTTCTGCCCATTGGTATGGAATATAAGGGTTCCTACCTTGCTTTTTAGAATATGCTTGTCTTTTTATTACTCACCATGCAATTGTTTATAAGTTGTGATATTATTGTTGTGACATTGTTTTAAGGCAAGAAGTCTCTTGTTCTTTTATCATTATTTTATTAAATTCAAATTATTTTATACCCAGTTGGGTAGTCCTTTTATTTTTTCATGGGAAATTTTGCTTACTTGACATCCTTTATTCCTTATGTTACTCAATACCTGATTTAATATGCTCATGTCCGTGTTTTGCTGATTCATCTACTTTTCTCCTCTTACTGGGATACGCTTCTAACCCCAGGTGTAGGTCAAGGAGAAGTTAACCAAGTTGGACTATGACTTCATCAAGTGTAGCTAAACATTTTGAAGACAATTTCGAGGTAGTTAGATGACCTTCAGCTGATTCTTCAGTATAGTTAATTTTCATATGTATCACCCTACGTAGTGAAATATAATGACAATATCGAGATTTGTAATAGTTGGATATTTTGTATTCTACTATTACATTTGGTATCATGATACATACATTTTGAATAAATTAGTTATCATCCCTTTTGTGAAAAATTTATAGTGGTGTTTAATATATGAGATGTTTTCTTTTTTATTTAAGTTAGTAGGGAGTAGATCCCCTTTTGGGTCCCACTCCTTACAAAATTCATGGTCTAGAATTCAGGTTTGGAGTCCAAGGTTCCTCACAAGAGGTTTTGGAATAGAGTCAACAAAATGCTACATTTTCTGGGGCTAGCCACTGGCGAAACGCACATGAAACAACTATTGGCAGAATGCATGATTCAGTTGGCCGTCCCTCGAGCAGAAAAAAAATATATCCTTTGGCCGACTTTCTATATCTGCTAGAATGTTTTGGAGATAGCATGAATAAAAACAATTTATACTATAGGACTAGTGGATAAAATTTGATTAAAAAGGAAAAGAAGAAAAGATATAAAACTTGGTAGCTGAGTATTCCATTTTGTTAAAAGATATATGTATTTTTATTAATAAAATGGCAGTTGAATATTCTGTGGGATTTTAAAATGATTATTATATCAAAAAATTGAACTAGGCGGTTTTTTTGGAAAAGACTCTGCTCTAATAAGAATAAGTAAAACTTAAGTGTAAAAAATACACTTTTTATATGTGAACCCCCAAACTATGGAAAATGGTGAAATGAAAAAAATATGAAAAATATGGAAAAACAATATGAACTCCATCACTATCTATATAAAAAAGATCTAATCCCAGTTGTCAACTGAATGTCCAAAAAATTGGATGTCAACAACGACTATCAGAAACATAAGATTTAGTAAAGAAAAATATATTAGCATTGATATTTTCTACATGTCCTATAAAAATAGTACCTACCAGTTTGGAACTAAGTTTCCTCTTCTTATTTTTAGGGATCTTAACTTGGCACAACAACCCCACACTTTAAGGTACTTTATAATATGTTTTACGCAAACCAAAGTTCATAAGGTGTTTTGTCTATGTGATTGAAAGTTATACAACATAAGATATAGTTTGCATCCTAGAGAGTGCCCCCACAAACATCAGTTAGGACCAGATTCAGGTAGCATGACCTATCTTCCCATGACTCCTACCAAGATATCGTGCGTCTCAAAGACACTAGCTACACACTTAAATACAAGTCTTTGGTATCTAGAACATGGCAAGAAATGAAATTTTTATCCAAAATTGTTGTAATCAAGTTAATGCATACAAGGAATAGTTTTCCATCCCTTTATCATGCATACTGAATTTATCATCTAAGGCTTTCCAGAGCTTGATACTTATGATATATATCATAAACATTGTCAAATAAAGTAGAGAGAATCCTACCATGGCAAAGATAGTATTCTCCTTTTAGATATCTTGGTAGAAGTCATGGGAAGATAGGCCATTGTAGGAATCTATAAGACAAGCAATGGTCAAAATGGGAAGAAGTTTTCCTTTCATGAAGTGGAGTTATGGCTTTGACTAATCTAAGGTTGTGAACTAGAAGTTCATCTTTTATCGCTATTTGCAAAAGTGTAGACCAAAAATATTCTTGGTTACATGAGATGCAATGTCCTCCATACTCATCATGCTTCTAGGATTCATGAATACATGTATCAAGATATATAAAACAACATATTTTAAAATAAAACAATAATACACTAACTAAAAAACTATGGATTTGTCATCACTAATGTTGGTAATATTAGCAAATTGTTACCATTTCAAATGTCATCGAAATGAGGTAGCTAGTAGTTTGATATTCGATAAAAACTTAACAAACAAAGATCATGATTTAGAAAGTTGAGTATAGGGTGAAATCATGCCTTAATATTACTATCTTGAAGACAAATTATAGTGATTCTATGTGTGAACTTTATAATATATCGTGTCCTAGATATAAATAATCTCCTAGTAACTCGTGAAGGTGTCTCTTAGTGCTAACAATTAAACAATGTCAATCATGTATTGGCCCTTACGTCGTCGTAAAAAAATGTCATTCCAAATCACTTGTCGAACAATTTAGAAAGTTCAAGGTAGAAGAGGGAAATGCTACTCAATTGAAGCCTGAATATTTTTGAAGTAGAATAAGGAAGGAGGAAGAATAAGTAGAACAAATTACATAAAACAAATGCAACAACATCCAAGAGAGGGCCTATTTCACTAATGTTTCTAGATGTCAAGTGTTCTCTCGACTATGTCAAATGACAAAAAACTCATCTCATTTATAGAAAAAAAATCAATGAATAGTATCCCATGTATAATTTGTTATTTCTTCTTGGAGTACCTTCTATTCCGGTCCCAAGACATAAAAGATTTGATCAACAGAACCGAGGAGTCATAAGAAACAAATCTCACAAATGACAATAAGTTTCAAAATTAAATGGACAAATAGTTCAGATATAGCCTAGATACAATAGGTCATCCACCCAGATACAAGTGTACATGACATGGAAAAAGTACTCGATCAAATAAGCTATATAAATACAACTCAAATAAATATCATCAAAAGTGGTCGAATATAGCTCAAAGGGAGGAAAAACATGTTATACAAGACGACTTGAATGAAAAAAATAAAATATTTTCTTAAAAATTTAAAACTTAAACAATAAAGAAGTTAAATTTGGTGCAAGAGATTTTGAAGTACCTCAAATTAAAGGTAGGAATGCCACACAATTTGCTTCCCATATTTAGTTGTTTCATCTTACCTTAGGCATGTCATCGAAGAAAATAGTCATAGGATTTTTCTACGGACAATAATGAACACTAGAAAGGGGAAGAGATGGAAGGGTGAATTGGGAGTTGGGTGATGCTTGCACATAGTGGGTTATGACAAGATGAGGAAGCTTGCACACATATAGGGGAAATCATGAGGAGAAAATATCAAACAATGAAAATCAAGTACTAAGCAAGTTTGTAGATAACATATTTTCGTTGCTCTAAGATTTGTAAGGAAATGACCGAGATATGTTCAGTTTATAGACGAAGAAGTCACCAGACAAGATGCCTACCTATCTTTTTCTCATCCAAACAATAAGTGGTGTTTGAGTTATATATGTGTTGGGCGCAACCAAATAAAAAGAATACTTGTACAAACAATGATTAATTATTCTAAGTGACAAAGTGGATAGCAGAAAATTTAAAAGGAACCAATCAGATGATTCCAGAAGAGCCAAACTTGTGATAGTTCAATGCATTGCCCTTCTAAGGCAACTACAAAAGTGGAATGTTTGGCGTTATTGAGAATTCAAATACCACAATCGATAGATCTATTTAAAAAATGAAAGTTAATGATTTTTTACTATTTTAAAGTCATCTCACATGCAAAATTGGGCTGAGCATGGAAGACATGTATTTTATTTATTTATTCATCAAAGTTCACTGCATAGCCACGTACAACCAACATTGAATTCTAATACACTAATAGATATGAATTTGTGTGGCAAAACATGTAGGAGATGATTTATAGAGACCAAATCTTTGGACTGGACAAAGATATTTCTTTGTTAAGGAAACTAAGTAGAAAGTTTCTAGGATACCAAATGATAAAACCAAAAATCAGTTTCAACAATGAGAAAAACAATAGTTGTATTATTTACAAATTATTTTGCACATATGAACCGACCTAGAATGACAAGGTATGTGTACATTTATATATTTTTTTCTATTTTGCCGAAGTGCAACAAAAAAACCATAAACATCAAATTCACATCCCAATAATGTCTGTGTTATACACCATTCGTACTTCACATGAATAAAAACTAATTCAAACAAATAATACATATTTTATATTTAAAAAAATATTTTGTCAGGACATACATAGCGAAACTAGATGTGTATGTATGCATACATTTTTTCCTTAAAAAATACACTGAACAAGTCTAGTAGTCTTGAATTCCCATACAATACCCATCTAATTTCTGTCTCCACCTTCACATAAATTGGTTCCTCTCACTTAGGCCGCCTTTGTTACATGGTAAATCATGTAAAGAGGAGTTGTGACATTTTTATCAAAAAACATGCTGGATTCAATAGAATAACGAAAGTCTCCCACTAAGAGAGGACTATTGAATCCCACTACGAACACTCTTTCATGGCTTGAATATGGCCCACTATGCTGATGTCGACCTTACTTCATGTGACATCCCCCAAGGGTAATCGAGACAACGATTTTAATGGAAAATTTCTATGAGGAATCTATGGTATTTTTACATGTTTTTGATATTATAAAAATTATGGTAAATGGTGGGAGAAAAGTTATTTCAAAAAGGTCAACAATTCATTAATTAGTTGGATACATATGCTAGCAAATATTTTCCTTTCTAGGAAAATATATTTTACTTTCACCGGAACTAACTTTCTTTGTAGATAATGTCTCTTCATACTTATTTCTCTCAAAGTAATTTTTTCCCGCTAACATTTTTGTTGTTGTTAAGCTAACCCCTCCTCAACTAAAAATAGTTCCTATAAAATAAAAAACTTCCTTCTAAAAATATATTTCACTTCAATTAAAGTTTTATCAAAAATTTATTTTCCCGCCATAAATGTCTATCCTTCGAAGTAATGAACTTCCCTCTAAATAAATTATATGTCGTGATATTATTTCCTTACGACAAATTTTTATCTATTAAAAGTTAAGTTTTTACTTAAACTTTTCTTTTGATCTAAATAAATAATTTTTTTCTAAAAGAGTACTTCAAGAACTAGTTTAACCATATAAGTAGCTACTTCTAACATAATAATTTCCCACCAAAACATCTTCCCTTCATGATAAAGTCTCCCAACAAATTGCTTTTATCCAAAATAATTAGTGACAACTTCTTATAAGAATCTAATACAATCAATCAAATATATGCCATTATATTCTTCTCTATCACAAATATTGTAAAGATATCAAAAATCAATTCCTCCCTTATCTATGTAGTTATATTTTTCTTATAAAAAATTTCTTCCAATTATATCTATAATTAAAATAAATATAATTCATACTTATATAGGTTTTTTAAATAAAAATGTCTCTCTTTCATATCCATACTTTTTCCATGCAAATATATTGAACAATAATTTAATTTTACTTTCTCTAACTCCTTTTGCATTTTTGTCTCCTTTCCCTTTTCCATCTATTTTCCTATACCAAACACAACCTAGAAGTGAGCAACACAAGACAAATGGTGGCCAAAAAACATTCCATTGTCTAAAGCTCTGATTGATTTGTTGTAACTGCTCCAAAAAATCTATGCACTGGAGTTCCTAAAGTAGTTTTCATCATTGGTTTAAAGTAAATGCTGAAATTTGAGTTTCATGACTTCTGGTGAGTTACAGAGCTAAATACAAAACAAAGTTCATATATTCTTTTAAAAGAGCGGAAAATGAGTTCCAGAACAATTGACAACATTTTATGTCCAATTATATTTTTCATTCTTCATAAATGACATATGTAAAATATTTATGACTAGGAATGCAACACGTGGATATGGTTTATTGCCAAAAATCATAACATAATATGACAAAACATTGTACAGTATAAACGATACCATGTAAAATATTTCACACTACAACTACCATTATTATTGTGGTATATAAAATAAAAAATATACAAACACTATGAAAAAGTAATCACACGACACTATGTCACAAAAATATAATTGATCTAAACATATTTTATATTCATGATTAAATAGTATGATGTGAAAACTGATAATGGACTATAATCGTACGCAAAGAATTTATTAAAAGTTAATGTTGTACATATTGTTAAACCATGATGAATAAATATTTATATTTACAAAGGCATAAAATGTACATGTCATTACAATAGTTTTTACATACAAAGTAAACTAAAAATTTTATAATGTGAGGATAAAAATATTATAATGTGATTTGGACCATAATATTTTTATAAAATTATAATTATTCCACATTAAAATATTTTCAAAAGAGCAACATTCCCATCATGACCGTTTGTTGAGATTATTACTTTAAAACTAATATGATTAGTCATAGATATGATTCTTTCTTTATTTCTTTGTCGTTCTTACTTTTATATATTACACATTAAAATTCACAAAATTTTAAATTGATTTCTATATTTACACTTACGACAAACCAATCACATGAAAGTGATGAAGCTAAAATTCTAGAAACTTAACTGCATTTTCTAAAAATTGAGTTATATATAACTTATGAGTTACATCGAGCCAATCAGAACCTAAAAAATCAACGGAAAGAAACTATATTTGGTTCACACATAAACATTTTATCTAACTGGAGAAAAATAACCCATTCTACACTCATTTTCGCACTCAGAATTACATAAATATTCTCACACATGTTGGTTGACACGAATAAAGTCAATAAACTATGAATGCCTCCCACATCGTATGGACATATAACACCTGATTAGTTCTTGCCATGAGGTTTTAACATTCCCTATATAAAAAATGTGAGGTCCAATTAGGCTTACGTTAGTTTTAAACTAGAGCAGTCAGCGGGGAGGATATTATCCATTTATCCTTGCCTATACCCTGGAGAGTAAGGGTAAGGGTAGATATTTCTGTTACCCTTTACAGTTTACCCATTTACCCGTTCCCCGTTTCCCCGCTATACTATAAGGGGAGGGTAAGGTATAACCATTATCTATCCCCTTTTATCCTTTTATCCACACATGATATAAATGTTACACAAAAATATATTCTAAAAGGGTTTGTATGTAAATGTTTAACCCTAATATTTTATTCTATCATTGGCAAATGACTTGGTGTTGTGCTTGTAATACTTTCTTGTTGAGGGAAAAATATATATATCTTGCGGAAAATGAGATGTTGATGAAACACTTATTTGTTATGCATACTTATGTAAAGGAAAAAAATGATTTATGTATAAAAAATATTATTGTGTTAATTGACTTAACTTTACACTGAGAATATATGATTTTGAATTGGATATAATGTTTTATATATTGTTATCAATAAATTAGTTATAAAATTATTAAAAATCAACACACAATGTGTATAATTTTTTTTTGTCAAAATTACCCCCTTATCCTTTATCCTCCTATTTATCCTGTGAAGAAGAGGGTAAGTATAAGAGAATTGCTGAAAAAGACCCAAAGAGAATAAGGGCAAAGGTAAGACCTTAACCTCCCACTACTCTCCCCATTGACACTCCTATTTTTAAACCGCCACGCAACGGTTAAATGCGTTCCCACACGATGATGACGCAAATGTGTTTCGTTTCAATCTGGTTTGAAAAAATTAGTGAACTATGTTTCCAAAATTGTAAATTATACATTGTTTCTGTGTTGTAAAATCCGAAAACTGCGACGAACACGGTGCGCTCACCTCCCCGCCGTGATTCCTTGCACAGCGAGCACAAGAAGACTCCCCATTCCTCTCCGCTTCCAGGTCAGATGTTCAACGACGGGCAAAAAAGAGTCTACCTTCCTCCTCTTGCAAGGGCATAGGATGGTTAGGCGGTTTCCTTTGCAAACAGCAGCAGTTCCAGGTTAGGGCGGCGTGCTAGGGCGTAAACGGGATCGGACGACTACACCTGCGGGCGCCGCAGCCCCTCTGAGGCGGTGATCGCCGCCACTATGCAGTGCCGGGAGCCTTGGAGCCATACACATATCCGCGCCTAGCTTCCGACGTTCCTCAGTTGTTTAACCTCTTCTCTAGCTTGTTTATGGGCTCAATGGAGACTGGTTCGGTAATCCTCGACATAAGTTCCGACGAGGAGGGATTAGATTACCTACTGGATAAACATCCACTGCCACCGGATTGGATTTCTGATTTCTTCGGCGACCTTGATGAGGCTCCCGCGGACCCAGATGAAATCGTCGTGCTGGATGAGCTCTCATGTGCTGCAGCCGCAGCTCCAAATCGGAGCATCACGGCTAAAATCGAGAGAGAGGATTTTGGTGATGCTTCTGAGGATGATGACTGCGTCGTACTGGAGGGAGACCCTGACGAACCTGTTGCTGTAGTCCACGATAAAGATGAGTCGGAGGAACTTCTCATAGTTGGTGAAAAAGGAGATGTATGTGTTTCTTTCGGTTCTTCCTATCTATATTATGAAATCAAAGTGTTACAAAGTTTCTTCTGTTCTTGCATATGTTCTTATCTTGTGTTGATGGTCAAAACTTTCAACTGGTTCCTGAATGCAAGCAATTGAGCAAACCATATATTCAGATTGATGTCTTAACGCCAGCGAAATTGTACTCGACAGAAACCCCATTTTTGTGTAGAATATAGACGATTCATGTGATTGGCTACCTCAATGTTGGATTATGGCTTAACATGATCGATATTTGTAGTTTCTAGTATGAGGATAACGGGAGACTCATGTACGTAGGCCCAGCAATTAGGCCTATTTGTTCCCAAATGAAAGAGTTTATGTATTCATTTGGGCACAACTTGCAATTGCATGTTCAAAGATGTTTTCTGAGGATGCCGACTTCTTGCTATTTACAATTGATGCTAGTGGGAAATGCCTCCTCTTATATTTTCTTGGAATGACATAATTATCAAGCTCAAGGTTTTATATAAAATGTGTAACAAGTTTATCATCAATGCTGACGATATTTATCTTGTATAGTACTATAGGAAAACCTCACATGCTGTATTTAGCATAAAAATATATTTGTACCCCTCTAGTTCACAAGTTTGCCTCCCATAGCATATCTGGCTATGTATCCTTACACCAAGCATGATATAGGATTGTGACTAAGAGACTACTTCCCTAAGTTGGGAAGTGGAAATGGGAAATGCTAAGAAAGTTTTGGTGAAGCCAGAAAAAAAGTGAGATGTAGATATTCTATCAAAAAATCATAAGTTTGATTTTTTCTGCACAGTGGGAAGCGACCTAGAGACGGCTGGACATGAGCCGAACAGTCCTTGGACAGATCAATGTTGCAGTTGCTGCAGTGGACTATTTAGGAGTGTACATTTTGAATATGTAGTTAGTGTTTAAGTGTGTTTCTCATCATGAGAATGTAACACAAAGCTGAGATACAATCAAACTTGTAAACGAATTTTTTCAAAAAGAGTCAACATGTAAAATTTAAGGTGGTTTAAATATCACGAGTGGTCCGATAAATTGATGAACGAGTAGTGGAAACTCATTTATTTACTAAAAAATGCAGCATGTTTAGTTGTCTGCTTCATATTACTTCCACTATACACACAAACCCACATATATACATCATATTCATGTACAATATATATATATATATATATATATATATATATATAGAGAGAGAGAGAGAGAGAGAGAGAGAGAGAGAGAGAGAGAGAGAGAGAGAGAGAGAGAGAGTCTAGAATACACTCGAGTGTATTCGGAGCAGAATACACTCGAGTGTATTCGGAGCAAAATACACTCAAGTAGTTTTTCATGATGCAATATTTTTGTCAAAAATCTAATTTGTTGATCTTCTTAATCATCTTGTGAATAACTCATATAAAAAATTTGAGCACATTTGGACATTTATAGGTCATGCTATAAAGACCGCAAACATTATGCATTTCAAATTAGGTTCGTGCGTCGATTTTGTTGCCCTCGGATGAGTGACTTACACTCATCCAAATGGGTTCAAAATTTGTATGTAGCCTAATTATAATATGACAAAAAAGATCAACAGTTTACATCTTGCAAAAAATAGTCTTAATATGCAAACACACTTGAGTGCATCCGTGCGATTTGTACACTCGAGTGTATTCTAGCCTGACTCTCTCTCTTTCTCTCTCTCTCTCTCTATATATATATATATATATATATATATATATATATATATAAAATAGATAGTATGGTGCCGTAGTATGATGATCGCATGCTGCATTTAGTTAAAACCCTGTGTCTGTAACTCTCTATGTCACAAGATTGCCTCTCATTCTATATCTATCTATATATCCTTATTCTGAAGCTTTTTACACACATTATTGAATTTTGACTCGGAGACGACTACGAGCTACCCCAAGCAAGGAAGTGCAGTTTAGGCAATGTTAAGGATGTTTTGAGGAAGTTGGAGAGGACCATTTCTGAGGAAAATAGGCATAGATTTTCTACCAAAAAAGTGCAATTGTGAATGTTGTATTAATAGATAGTCCATACTCCATAGTCACTCATTATCTATTTAACTTATTTTGAAAAATCTTTAGCTAACGTGGTGCTATCTATGTCTCATATAATCAAGTTTAATCACTTACACAATAGTAGGAATTAGATATTTTTAAGTTTTAAAATAGTCAATGTTATCAAAATCAATATTCGTTAAATTTGATACTTAACCTAGCTTTTAGAAAGAACAAAGTGGGGTCCATGGCTCATTTCAATAAGTTGGTAACTCCTTGATTGTTGTCAATCTTGTGGGCCTTG